>CAWVQO010000423.1:0-679143 GCA_963932275.1 Andrena praecox
ATAGTCGTTGGACATGACGGTGGCGGGCCAATCTAGTCCCGGGGTCGTGGGGACGACCCTATAGTCGTCGGACAAGATGGCGGCTGGACATCTTTGGCCCGCGGTCGTGGGGACGACCTATAGTCGTCGGACATTTCGGCGGCTTGCCAACTGTGGCCCGGGGTCGTGGGGGCGACCCTATAGTCGTCGGACATTTCGGTGGCTTGCCAACTTTGACCCGGGGTCGTGGGGACGACCCTATAGTCGTTGGACATGACGGTGGCGGGCCAATCTAGTCCCGGGGTCGTAGGGACGACCCTATAGTCGTCGGACATTTCGGCGGCTTGCCAACTTTGGCCCGGGGTCGTGGGGACGACCCTATAGTCGTTGGACATGACGGTGGCGGGTCAATCTAGTCCCGGGATCGTAGGGACGACCCTATAGTCGTCGGACAAGACGGCGGCTGGACATCTTTGGCCCGCGGTCGTGGGGACGACCCTATAGTCGTCGGACATTTCGGCGGCTTGCCAACTTTGGCCCGGGGTCTTGGGGACGACCCTATAGTCGTCGGACATTTGGGCGGCATGCCACCTTTGGCCCGTGGTCGTGGGGACGATCCGATAGTCGTCGGACATGTCGGCGGCTGGCCAACCTAGACCCGGGGTCGTGGGGACGACCCTATTGTCGTCGGACATCGCGGTGGCGGGCCAATCTAGTCCCGTGTTCGTGGGGACGACCCTATAGTCGTCGGACATGTCGGCGGCTGGCCAACCTAGTCCCGTGGTCCTGGGGACGATCCGATAGTCGTTGGACATGACGGTGGCGGGCCATTCTAGTCCCGGGGTCGTGGGGACGACCCTATAGTCGTCGGACAAGTCGGCGGCGGGCCAACTTTGGCCCGTGGTCGTGGGACGATCCAATAGTCGTCGGACATGTCGGCGGCTGGCCAACTTTGGCCCGTGGTCGTGGGGACGACCCTATAGTCGTCGGACATTTCGGCGGCTTGTCAACCTAGTCCCGGGGTCGTGGGGACGACCCTATAGTCGTTGGACATGACAGTGGCGGGCCAATCTAGTCCCGGGGTCGTGGGTACGACCCTATAGTCGTCGGACAAGACGGCGGCTGGACATCCTTGGCTCACGGTCGTGGGGACGACCCTATAGTCGTCGGACATTTCGGCGGCTTGTCAACCTAGTCCCGGGGTCGTGGGGACGACCCTATAGTCGTTGGACATGACGGTGGCGGGCCAATCTAGTTCCGGGGTCGTGGGTACGAACCTATAGTCGTCGGACAAGTCGGCGGCGGGCCAACCTTGTCCCGGGGTCGTGGGGACGACCGTATAGTCTTCGGACATGACGGTGGCGGGCCAATCTAGTCCCGGGGTCGTGGGGACGACCCTATAGTCGTCGGACAAGACGGCGGCTGGACATCTTTGGCCCGCGGTCGTGGGGACGACACTATAGTCGTTGGACATGACGGTGGCGGGCCAATCTAGTCCCGGGGTCGTAGGGACGACCCTATAGTCGTCGGACATGTCGGCGATTGGCCAACATTGGCCCGGGGTCGTGGGGACGACCCTATAGTCGACGGACATGTCGGCGGCTGGCCGACCTAGTCCCGAGGTCGTGGGGACGACCGTATAGTCGTCGGATATGTTGGCGGCTTGTCATCCTAGTCCCTGGGTCGTGGGGACAACCCTATAGTCGTTGGACATGACGGTGGCGGGCCAATCTAGTCCCGGGGTCGTGGGGACGACCCTATAGTCGTCGGACAAGATGGCGGCTGGACATCTTTGGCCCGCGGTCGTGGGGACGACCCTATAGTCGTCGGACATTTCGGCGGCTTGCCAACTTTGGCCCGGGGTCGTGGGGACGACCCTATAGTCGTCGGACATTTCGGTGGCTTGCCAACTTTGACCCGGGGTCGTGGGGACGACCCTATAGTCGTTGGACATGACGGTGGCGGGCCAATCTAGTCCCGGGGTCGTAGGGACGACCCTATAGTCGTCGGACATTTCGGCGGCTTGCCAACTTTGGCCCGGGGTCGTGGGGACGACCCTATAGTCGTTGGACATGACGGTGGCGGGTCAATCTAGTCCCGGGGTCGTAGGGACGACCCTATAGTCGTCGGTCAAGACGGCGGCTGGATATCCTGGGCTCGCGGTCGTGGGGACGACCCTATAGTCGTCGGACATTTCGGCGGCATGCCAACTTTGGCCGGGGTCGTGGGGACGACCCTATAGTCGTCGGACATGTCGGCGGCTGGCCAACCTAGTCCCGTGGTCCTGGGGACGATCCGATAGTCGTTGGACATGACGGTGGCGGGCCATTCTAGTCCCGGGGTCGTGGGGACGACCCTATAGTCGTCGGACAAGTCGGCGGCGGGCCAACTTTGGCCCGTGGTCGTGGGGACGATCCAATAGTCGTCGGACATGTCGGCGGCTGGCCAACTTTGGCCCGTGGTCGTGGGGACGACCCTATAGTCGTCGGACATTTCGGCGGCTTGTCAACCTAGTCCCGGGGTCGTGGGGACGACCCTATAGTCGTTGGACATGACAGTGGCGGGCCAATCTAGTCCCGTGTTCGTGGGGACGACCCTATAGTCGTCGGACATGTCGGCGGCTGGCCAACCTAGTCCCGTGGTCCTGGGGACGATCCGATAGTCGTTGGACATGACGGTGGCGGGCCATTCTAGTCCCGGGGTCGTGGGGACGACCCTATAGTCGTCGGACAAGTCGGCGGCGGGCCAACTTTGGCCCGTGGTCGTGGGGACGATCCAATAGTCGTCGGACATGTCGGCGGCTGGCCAACTTTGGCCCGTGGTCGTGGGGACGACCCTATAGTCGTCGGACATTTCGGCGGCTTGTCAACCTAGTCCCGGGGTCGTGGGGACGACCCTATAGTCGTTGGACATGACAGTGGCGGGCCAATCTAGTCCCGGGGTCGTGGGTACGACCCTATAGTCGTCGGACAAGACGGCGGCTGGACATCCTTGGCTCACGGTCGTGGGGACGACCCTATAGTCGTCGGACATTTCGGCGGCTTGTCAACCTAGTCCCGGGGTCGTGGGGACGACCCTATAGTCGTTGGACATGACGGTGGCGGGCCAATCTAGTTCCGGGGTCGTGGGTACGAACCTATAGTCGTCGGACAAGTCGGCGGCGGGCCAACCTTGTCCCGGGGTCGTGGGGACGACCGTATAGTCTTCGGACATGACGGTGGCGGGCCAATCTAGTCCCGGGGTCGTGGGGACGACCCTATAGTCGTCGGACAAGACGGCGGCTGGACATCTTTGGCCCGCGGTCGTGGGGACGACACTATAGTCGTTGGACATGACGGTGGCGGGCCAATCTAGTCCCGGGGCCGTAGGGACGACCCTATAGTCGTCGGACATGTCGGCGATTGGCCAACATTGGCCCGGGGTCGTGGGGACGACCCTATAGTCGACGGACATGTCGGCGGCTGGCCGACCTAGTCCCGAGGTCGTGGGGACGACCGTATAGTCGTCGGATATGTTGGCGGCTTGTCATCCTAGTCCCGGGGTCGTGGGGACAACCCTATAGTCGTTGGACATGACGGTGGCGGGCCAATCTAGTCCCGGGGTCGTGGGGACGACCCTATAGTCGTCGGACAAGATGGCGGCTGGACATCTTTGGCCCGCGGTCGTGGGGACGACCCTATAGTCGTCGGACATTTCGGCGGCTTGCCAACTTTGGCCCGGGGTCGTGGGGACGACCCTATAGTCGTCGGACATTTCGGTGGCTTGCCAACTTTGACCCGGGGTCGTGGGGACGACCCTATAGTCGTTGGACATGACGGTGGCGGGCCAATCTAGTCCCGGGGTCGTAGGGACGACCCTATAGTCGTCGGACATTTCGGCGGCTTGCCAACTTTGGCCCGGGGTCGTGGGGACGACCCTATAGTCGTTGGACATGACGGTGGCGGGTCAATCTAGTCCCGGGGTCGTAGGGACGACCCTATAGTCGTCGGTCAAGACGGCGGCTGGATATCCTGGGCTCGCGGTCGTGGGGACGACCCTATAGTCGTCGGACATTTCGGCGGCATGCCAACTTTGGCCCGGGGTCGTGGGGACGACCCTATAGTCGTTGGACATGACGGTGGCGGGCCAATCTGGTCCCGGGGTCGTAGGGACGACCCTATAGTCGTCGGACATGTCGGCGATTGGCCAACATTGGCCCGGGGTCGTGGGGACGACCCTATAGTCGTCGGACATGTCGGCGGCTGGCCAACCTAGTCCCGAGGTCGTGGGGACGACCCTATAGTCGTCGGACTTCACGGTGGCGGGCCAATCTAGTCCCGGGGTCGTGGGGACGACCCTATAGTCGTCGGACATGACGGTGGCGGACCAATCTAGTCCCGGGGTCGTGGGGACGACCCTATAGTCGTCGGACATGTCGGCGGCTGGCCAACCTAGTCCCGAGGTCGTGGGGACGACCCTATAGTCGTCGGACTTCACGGTGGCGGGCCAATCTAGTCCCGGGGTCGTGGGGACGACCCTATAGTCGTCGGACATGACGGTGGCGGACCAATCTAGTCCCGGGGTCGTGGGGACGACCCTATAGTCGTCGGACATGTCGACGGCTGGCCAACTTTGGCCCGTGGTCGTGGGGACGATCCAATAGTCGTCGGACATGTCGGCGGCTGGCTAACTTTGGCCCGGTGTCGTGGGGACGACCGTATAGTCGTCGGACATGACGGTGGCGGGCCAATCTAGTCCCGGGGTCGTGGGTACGACCCTATAGTCGTCGGACAAGTCGGCGGCGGGCCAACCTTGTCCCGGGGTCGTGGGGACGACCCTATAGTCGTTGGGCATGACGGTGGCGGGCCAATCTAGTCCCGGGGTCGTGGGAACGATCCAATAGTCGTCGGACATGTCGGCGGCTGGCTAACTTTGGCCCGGTGTCGTGGGGACGACCCTATAGTCGTCGGACATTTCGGCGGCTTGTCAACCTAGTCCCGGGGTCGTGGGGACGACCCTATAGTCGTTGGACATGACAGTGACGGGCCAATCTAGTCCCGGCGTCGTGGGTACGACCCTATAGTCGTCGGACAAGACGGCGGCTGGACATCCTTGGCTCACGGTCGTGGGGACGACCCTATAGTCGTCGGACATTTCGGCGGCTTGTCAACCTAGTCCCGGGGTCGTGGGGACGACCCTATAGTCGTTGGACATGACGGTGGCGGGCCAATCTAGTCCCGGGGTCGTGGGTACGAACCTATAGTCGTCGGACAAGTCGGCCCCGGGCCAACCTTGTCCCGGGGTCGTGGGGACGACCGTATAGTCTTCGGACATGACGGTGGCGGGCCAATCTAGTCCCGGGGTCGTGGGGACGACCCTATAGTCGTCGGACAAGACGGCGGCTGGACATCTTTGGCCCGCGGTCGTGGGGACGACCCTATAGTCGTTGGACATGACGGTGGCGGGCCAATCTAGTCCCGGGGTCGTGGGTACGAACCTATAGTCGTCGGACAAGTCGGCGGCGGGCCAACCTTGTCCCGGGGTCGTGGGGACGACCGTATAGTCGTCGGACATGACGGTTGCGGGCCAATCTAGTCTCGGGGTCGTGGGTACGACCCTATAGTCGTCGGACAAGTCGGCGGCGGGCCAACCTTGTCCCGGGGTCGTGGGGACGACCGTATAGTCGTCGGACATGACGGTGGCGGGCCAATCTAGTCCCGGGGTCGTGGGGACGACCCTATAGTCGTCGGACAAGACGGCGGCTGGACATCTTTGGCCCGCGGTCGTGGGGACGACCCTATAGTCGTCGGACATTTCGGCGGCATGCCAACTTTGGCCCGGGGTTGTGGGGACGACCCTATAGTCGTCGGACAAGTCGGCGGCTTGCCTACTTTGGCCCGGGGTCGTGGGGACGACCCTATAGTCGTCGGACATGTCAGCGGCTGGCCGACCTAGTCCCGAGGTCGTGGGGACGACCGTATAGTCGTCGGATATGTTTGCGGCTTGTCAACCTAGTCCCGGGGTCGTGGGGACGACCCTATAGTCGTTGGACATGACGGTGGCGGGCCAATCTAGTCCCGGGGTCGTGGGGACGACCCTATAGTCGTCGGACAAGACGGCGGCTGGACATCTTTGGCCCGCGGTCGTGGGGACGACCCTATAGTCGTCGGACATTTCGGCGGCTTGCCAACTTTGGCCCGGGGTCGTGGGGACGACCGTATAGTCGTCGGACATGACGGTTGCGGGCCAATCTAGTCCCGGGGTCGTGGGTACGACCCTATAGTCGTCGGACAAGTCGGCGGCGGGCCAACCTTGTCCCGGGGTCGTGGAGACGACCCTATAGGCGTCGGACATGACGGTGGTGGGCCAATCTAGTCCCGGGGTCATAGGGACGACCCTATAGTCGTCGGACAAGACGGCGGCTGGACATCCTTGGCTCGCGGTCGTGGGGACGACCCTATAGTCGTCGGACATTTCGGCGGCTTGTCAACCTAGTCCCGGGGTCGTGGGGACGACCCTATAGTCGTCGGACATGACGGTGGCGGACCAATCTAGTCCCGGGGTCGTGGGGACGACCCTATAGTCGTCGGGCATGTCGGCGGCTGGCCAACTTTGGCCCGGTGTCGTGGGGACGACCCTATAGTCGTCGGACATGTTGGCAATTGGCCAACATTGGCCCGGGGTCGTGGGGACGACTCTATAGTCGTCGGACATGTTGGCGGCTTGTCAGCATAGTCCCGGGGTCGTGGGGACGACCCTATAGTCGTCGGACATGACGGTGGCGGGCCAATCTAGTCCCGGGGTCGTGGGGACAACCCTATAGTCGTCGGACAAGACGGCGGCTGGACATCCTTGGCTCGCGGTCGTGGGGACGACCCTATAGTCGTCGGACATTTCGGCGGCTTGTCAACCTAGTCCCGGGGTCGTGGGGACGACCCTACAGTCGTTGGACATGACGGTGGCGGGCCAATCTAGTCCCGGGGTCGTGGGTACGACCCTATAGTCGTCGGACAAGACGGCGGCTGGACATCCTTGGCTCGCGGTCGTGGGGACGACCCTATAGTCGTCGGACATTTCGGCGGCTTGTCAACCTAGTCCCGGGGTCGTGGGGACGACCCTATAGTCGTTGGACATGACGGTGGCGGGCCAATCTAGTCCCGGGGTCGTGGGTACGAACCTATAGTCGTCGGACAAGTCGGCGGCGGGCCAACCTTGTCCCGGGGTCGTGGGGACGACCGTATAGTCGTCGGACATGACGGTTGCGGGCCAATCTAGTCCCGGGGTCGTGGGTACGACCCTATAGTCGTCGGACAAGTCGGCGGCGGGCCAACCTTGTCCCGGGGTCGTGGGGACGACCGTATAGTCGTCGGACATGACGGTGGCGGGCCAATCTAGTCCCGGGGTCGTGGGGACGACCCTATAGTCGTCGGACAAGACGGCGGCTGGACATCTTTGGCCCGCGGTCGTGGGGACGACCCTATAGTCGTCGGACATTTCGGCGGCATGCCAACTTTGGCCCGGGGTTGTGGGGACGACCCTATAGTCGTCGGACATTTCGGCGGCTTGCCTACTTTGGCCCGGGGTCGTGGGGACGACCCTATAGTCGTCGGACATGTCAGCGGCTGGCCGGCCTAGTCCCGAGGTCGTGGGGACGACCGTATAGTCGTCGGATATGTTTGCGGCTTGTCAACCTAGTCCCGGGGTCGTGGGGACGACCCTATAGTCGTTGGACATGACGGTGGCGGGCCAATCTAGTCCCGGTGTCGTGGGGACGACCCTATAGTCGTCGGACAAGACGGCGGCTGGACATCTTTGGCCCGCGGTCGTGGGGACGACCCTATAGTCGTCGGACATTTCGGCGGCTTGCCAACTTTGGCCCGGGGTCGTGGGGACGACCCTATAGTCGTCGGACATTTCGGTGGCTTGCCAACTTTGACCCGGGGTCGTGGGGACGACCCTATAGTCGTTGGACATGACGGTGGCGGGCCAATCTAGTCCCGGGGTCGTAGGGACGACCCTATAGTCGTCGGACATTTCGGCGGCTTGCCAACTTTGGCCCGGGGTCGTGGGGACGACCCTATAGTCGTTGGACATGACGGTGGCGGGTCAATCTAGTCCCGGGGTCGTAGGGACGACCCTATAGTCGTCGGTCAAGACGGCGGCTGGATATCCTTGGCTCGCGGTCGTGGGGACGACCCTATAGTCGTCGGACATTTCGGCGGCATGCCAACTTTGGCCCGGGGTCGTGGGGACGACCCCATAGTCCTTGGACATGACGGTGGCGGGCCAATCTAGTCCCGGGGTCGTAGGGACGACCCTATAGTCGTCGGACATGTCGGCGATTGGCCAACATTGGCCCGGGGTCGTGGGGACGACCCTATAGTCGTCGGACATGTCGGCGGCTGGCCAACCTAGTCCCGAGGTCGTGGGGACGACCCTATAGTCGTCGGACTTCACGGTGGCGGGCCAATCTAGTCCCGGGGTCGTGGGGACGACCCTATAGTCGTCGGACATGACGGTGGCGGACCAATCTAGTCCCGGGGTCGTGGGGACGACCCTATAGTCGTCGGACATGTCGGCGGGTGGCCAACTTTGGCCCGTGGTCGTGGGGACGATCCAATAGTCGTCGGACATGTCGGCGGCTGGCTAACTTTGGCCCGGTGTCGTGGGGACGACCCTATAGTCGTCGGACATGTTGGCGATTGGCCAACATTGGCCCGGGGTCGTGGGGACGACTCTATAGTCGTCGGACATGTTGGCGGCTTGTCAGCCTAGACCCGGGGTCGTGGGTACGACCCTATAGTCGTCGGACAAGTCGGCGGCGGGCCAACCTTGTCCCGGGGTCGTGGGGACGACCCTATAGTCGTTGGACATGACGGTGGCGGGCCAATCTAGTCCCGGGGTCGTGGGTACGACCCTATAGTCGTCGGACAAGACGGCGGCTGGACATCCTTGGCTCACGGTCGTGGGGACGACCCTATAGTCGTCGGACATTTCGGCGGCTTGTCAACCTAGTCCCGGGGTCGTGGGGACGACCCTATAGTCGTTGGACATGACGGTGGCGGGCCAATCTAGTCCCGGGGTCGTGGGTACGAACCTATAGTCGTCGGACAAGTCGGCCCCGGGCCAACCTTGTCCCGGGGTCGTGGGGACGACCGTATAGTCTTCGGACATGACGGTGGCGGGCCAATCTAGTCCCGGGGTCGTGGGGACGACCCTATAGTCGTCGGACAAGACGGCGGCTGGACATCTTTGGCCCGCGGTCGTGGGGACGACCCTATAGTCGTTGGACATGACGGTGGCGGGCCAATCTAGTCCCGGGGTCGTAGGGACGACCCTATAGTCGTCGGACATGTAGGCGATTGGCCAACATTGGCCCGGGGTCGTGGGGACGACCCTATAGTCGTCGGACAAGTCGGCGGCGGGCCAACCTTGTCCCGGGGTCGTGGGGACGACCCTATAGTCGTAGGACATGACGGTGGCGGGCCAATCTAGTCCCGGGGTTGTGGGGACGACCCTATAGTCGTCGGACAAGACGGCGGCTTGACATTTTTGGCCCGCGGTCGTGGGGACGACCCTATAGTCGTCGGACATTTCGGCGGCTTGCCAACTTTGGCCCCGGGTCGTGGGGACGACCCTATAGTCGTCGGACATTTCGGCGGCATGCCAACTTTGGCCCGGGGTCGTGGGGACGACCCTACAGTCGTTGGACATGACGGTGGCGGGCCAATCTAGTCCCGGGGTCGTGGGTACGACCCTATAGTCGTCGGACAAGACGGCGGCTGGACATCCTTGGCTCGCGGTCGTGGGGACGACCCTATAGTCGTCGGACATTTCGGCGGCTTGTCAACCTAGTCCCGGGGTCGTGGGGACGACCCTATAGTCGTTGGACATGACGGTGGCGGGCCAATCTAGTCCCGGGGTCGTGGGTACGAACCTATAGTCGTCGGACAAGTCGGCGGCGGGCCAACCTTGTCCCGGGGTCGTGGGGACGACCGTATAGTCGTCGGACATGACGGTTGCGGGCCAATCTAGTCCCGGGGTCGTGGGTACGACCCTATAGTCGTCGGACAAGTCGGCGGCGGGCCAACCTTGTCCCGGGGTCGTGGGGACGACCGTATAGTCGTCGGACATGACGGTGGCGGGCCAATCTAGTCCCGGGGTCGTGGGGACGACCCTATAGTCGTCGGACAAGACGGCGGCTGGACATCTTTGGCCCGCGGTCGTGGGGACGACCCTATAGTCGTCGGACATTTCGGCGGCATGCCAACTTTGGCCCGGGGTTGTGGGGACGACCCTATAGTCGTCGGACATTTCGGCGGCTTGCCTACTTTGGCCCGGGGTCGTGGGGACGACCCTATAGTCGTCGGACATGTCAGCGGCTGGCCGGCCTAGTCCCGAGGTCGTGGGGACGACCGTATAGTCGTCGGATATGTTTGCGGCTTGTCAACCTAGTCCCGGGGTCGTGGGGACGACCCTATAGTCGTTGGACATGACGGTGGCGGGCCAATCTAGTCCCGGGGTCGTGGGGACGACCCTATAGTCGTCGGACAAGACGGCGGCTGGACATCTTTGGCCCGCGGTCGTGGGGACGACCCTATAGTCGTCGGACATTTCGGCGGCTTGCCAACTTTGGCCCGGGGTCGTGGGGACGACCCTATAGTCGTCGGACATTTCGGTGGCTTGCCAACTTTGACCCGGGGTCGTGGGGACGACCCTATAGTCGTTGGACATGACGGTGGCGGGCCAATCTAGTCCCGGGGTCGTAGGGACGACCCTATAGTCGTCGGACATTTCGGCGGCTTGCCAACTTTGGCCCGGGGTCGTGGGGACGACCCTATAGTCGTTGGACATGACGGTGGCGGGTCAATCTAGTCCCGGGGTCGTAGGGACGACCCTATAGTCGTCGGTCAAGACGGCGGCTGGATATCCTTGGCTCGCGGTCGTGGGGACGACCCTATAGTCGTCGGACATTTCGGCGGCATGCCAACTTTGGCCCGGGGTCGTGGGGACGACCCCATAGTCGTTGGACATGACGGTGGCGGGCCAATCTAGTCCCGGGGTCGTAGGGACGACCCTATAGTCGTCGGACATGTCGGCGATTGGCCAACATTGGCCCGGGGTCGTGGGGACGACCCTATAGTCGTCGGACATGTCGGCGGCTGGCCAACCTAGTCCCGAGGTCGTGGGGACGACCCTATAGTCGTCGGACTTCACGGTGGCGGGCCAATCTAGTCCCGGGGTCGTGGGGACGACCCTATAGTCGTCGGACATGACGGTGGCGGACCAATCTAGTCCCGGGGTCGTGGGGACGACCCTATAGTCGTCGGACATGTCGGCGGGTGGCCAACTTTGGCCCGTGGTCGTGGGGACGATCCAATAGTCGTCGGACATGTCGGCGGCTGGCTAACTTTGGCCCGGTGTCGTGGGGACGACCCTATAGTCGTCGGACATGTTGGCGATTGGCCAACATTGGCCCGGGGTCGTGGGGACGACTCTATAGTCGTAGGACATGTTGGCGGCTTGTCAGCCTAGACCCGGGGTCGTGGGTACGACCCTATAGTCGTCGGACAAGTCGGCGGCGGGCCAACCTTGTCCCGGGGTCGTGGGGACGACCCTATAGTCGTTGGACATGACGGTGGCGGGCCAATCTAGTCCCGGGGTCGTGGGTACGACCCTATAGTCGTCGGACAAGACGGCGGCTGGACATCCTTGGCTCGTGGTCGTGGGGACGACCCTATAGTCGTCGGACATTTCGGCGGCTTGTCAACCTAGTCCCGGGGTCGTGGGGACGACCCTATTGTCGTCGGGCATGTCGGCGGCTGGCCAACTTTGGCCCGTGGTCGTGGGGACGATCCAATAGTCGTCGGACATTTCGGCGGCTTGTCAACCTAGTCCCGGGGTCGTGGGGACGAACCTATAGTCGTTGGACATGACAGTGACGGGCCAATCTAGTCCCGGGGTCGTGGGTACGACCCTATAGTCGTCGGACAAGACGGCGGCTGGACATCCTTGGCTCACGGTCGTGGGGACGACCCTATAGTCGTCGGACATTTCGGCGGCTTGTCAACCTAGTCCCGGGGTCGTGGGGACGACCCTATAGTCGTTGGACATGACGGTGGCGGGCCAATCTAGTCCCGGGGTCGTGGGTACGAACCTATAGTCGTCGGACAAGTCGGCGGCGGGCCAACCTTGTCCCGGGGTCGTGGGGACGACCGTATAGTCGTCGGACATGACGGTTGCGGGCCAATCTAGTCCCGGGGTCGTGGGTACGACCCTATAGTCGTCGGACAAGTCGGCGGCGGGCCAACCTTGTCCCGGGGTCGTGGGGACGACCGTATAGTCGTCGGACATGACGGTGGCGGGCCAATCTAGTCCCGGGGTCGTGGGGACGACCCTATAGTCGTCGGACAAGACGGCGGCTGGACATCTTTGGCCCGCGGTCGTGGGGACGACCCTATAGTCGTCGGACATTTCGGCGGCATGCCAACTTTGGCCCGGGGTTGTGGGGACGACCCTATAGTCGTCGGACATTTTGGCGGCTTGCCTACTTTGGCCCGGGGTCGTGGGGACGACCCTATAGTCGTCGGACATGGCAGCGGCTGGCCGGCCTAGTCCCGAGGTCGTGGGGACGACCGTATAGTCGTCGGATATGTTTGCGGCTTGTCAACCTAGTCCCGGGGTCGTGGGGAGGACCCTATAGTCGTTGGACATGACGGTGGCGGGCCAATCTAGTCCCGGGGTCGTGGGGACGACCCTATAGTCGTCGGACAAGACGGCGGCTGGACATCTTTGGCCCGCGGTCGTGGGGACGACCCTATAGTCGTCGGACATTTCGGCGGCTTGCCAACTTTGGCCCGGGGTCGTGGGGACGACCCTATAGTCGTCGGACATTTCGGTGGCTTGCCAACTTTGACCCGGGGTCGTGGGGACGACCCTATAGTCGTTGGACATGACGGTGGCGGGCCAATCTAGTCCCGGGGTCGTAGGGACGACCCTATAGTCGTCGGACATTTCGGCGGCTTGCCAACTTTGGCCCGGGGTCGTGGGGACGACCCTATAGTCGTTGGACATGACGGTGGCGGGTCAATCTAGTCCCGGGGTCGTAGGGACGACCCTATAGTCGTCGGTCAAGACGGCGGCTGGATATCCTTGGCTCGCGGTCGTGGGGACGACCCTATAGTCGTCGGACATTTCGGCGGCATGCCAACTTTGGCCCGGGGTCGTGGGGACGACCCCATAGTCGTTGGACATGACGGTGGCAGGCCAATCTAGTCCCGGGGTCGTAGGGACGACCCTATAGTCGTCGGACATGTCGGCGATTGGCCAACATTGGCCCGGGGTCGTGGGGACGACCCTATAGTCGTCGGACATGTCGGCGGCTGGCCAACCTAGTCCCGAGGTCGTGGGGACGACCCTATAGTCGTCGGACTTCACGGTGGCGGGCCAATCTAGTCCCGGGGTCGTGGGGACGACCCTATAGTCGTCGGACATGACGGTGGCGGACCAATCTAGTCCCGGGGTCGTGGGGACGACCCTATAGTCGTCGGACATGTCGGCGGGTGGCCAACTTTGGCCCGGTGTCGTGGGGACGACCCTATAGTCGTCGGACATGTTGGCGATTGGCCAACATTGGCCCGGGGTCGTGGGGACGACTCTATAGTCGTCGGACATGTTGGCGGCTTGTCAGGCTAGACCCGGGGTCGTGGGTACGACCCTATAGTCGTCGGACAAGTCGGCGGCTGGCCAACCTTGTCCCGGGGTCGTGGGGACGACCCTATAGTCGTCGGACATGACGGTGGCGGGCGAATCTAGTCCCGGGGTCGTGGGGACGACCCTATAGTCGTCGGACAAGACGGCGGCTGTCCAACTTTGACCCGGTGTCGTGGGGACGACCCTATAGTCGTCGGACAAGTCGGCGGCGGGCCAACCTTGTCCCGGGGTCGTGGGGACGACCGTATAGTCGTCGGACATGACGGTGGCGGGCCAATCTAGTCCCGGGGTCGTGGGGACGACCCTATAGTCATCGGACAAGACGGCGGCTGGACATCTTTGGCCCGCGGTCGTGGGGACGACCCTATAGTCGTCGGACAAGACGGCGGCTGGACATCTTTGGCCCGCGGTCGTGGGGACGACCCTATAGTCGTCGGACAAGTCGGCGGCGGGCCAACCTTGTCCCGGGGTCGTGGGGACGACCGTATAGTCGTCGGACATGACGGTGGCGGGCCAATCTAGTCCCGGGGTCGTAGGGACGACCCTATAGTCGTCCGACAAGTCGGCGGCGGGCCAACCTTGTCCCGGGGTCGTGGGGACGTCCCTATAGTCGTCGGAAATGACGGTGGCGGGCCAATCTAGTCCCGGGGTCGTGGGGACGACCCTATAGTCGTCGGACAAGACGGCGGCTGGATATCCTTGGCTCGCGGTCGTGGGGACGACCCTATAGTCGTCGGACATTTCGGCGGCTTGCCAACTTTGGCCCGGGGTCGTGGGGACGACCCTATAGTCGTCGGACATTTCGGCGGCATGCCAACTTTGGCCCGGGGTCGTGGGGACGACCCTATAGTCGTTGGACATGACGGTGGCGGGCCAATCTAGTCCTGGGGTCGTAGGGGCGACTCTATAGTCGTCGGATATGTCGGCGATTGGCCAACATTGGCCCGGGGTCGTGGGGACGACCCTATAGTCGTCGGACATGTCGGCGGCTGGCCAACCTAGTCCCGAGGTCGTGGGGACGACCCTATAGTCGTCGGACTTCACGGTGGCGGGCCAATCTAGTCCCGGGGTCGTGGGGACGACCCTACAGTCGTCGGACATTTCGGCGGCTTGCCAACTTTGGCCCGTGGTCGTGGGGACGATCCAGTAGTCGTCGGACATGTCGGCGGCTGGCCAACTTTGGCCCGTGGTCGTGGGGACGACCCTATAGTCGTTGGACATGTCAGCGGCTGGCCAACTTTGGCCCGGTGTCGTGGGGACGACTCTATAGTCGTCGGACATGTCGGCGGCTGGCCAACCTAGACCCGGGGTCGTGGGGACGACCCTATTGTCGTCGGACATGACGGTGGCGGGCCAATCTATTCCCGGGGTCGTACGGACGACCCTATAGTCGTCTGACATGTTGGCGATTGGCCAACATTGGCCCGGGGTCGTGGGGACGACTCTATAGTCTTCGGACATGTTGGCGGCTTGTCAGCCTAGTCCCGGGGTCGTGGGTACGACCCTATAGTCGTCGGACAAGTCGGCGGCGGGCCAACCTTGTCCCGGGGTCGTGGAGACGACCCTATAGTCGTCGGACATGACGGTGGTGGGCCAATCTAGTCCCGGGGTCATGGGGACGACCCTATAGTCGTCGGACAAGACGGCGGCTGGACATCCTTGGCTCGCGGTCGTGGGGACGACCCTATAGTCGTCGGACATTTCGGCGGCTTGTCAACCTAGTCCCGGGGTCGTGGGGACGACCCTATAGTCGTCGGACATGACGGTGGCGGACCAATCTAGTCCCGGGGTCGTGGGGACGACCCTATAGTCGTCGGGCATGTCGGCGGCTGGCCAACTTTGGCCCGGTGTCGTGGGGACGACCCTATAGTCGTCGGACATGTTGGCAATTGGCCAACATTGGCCCGGGGTCGTGGGGACGACTCTATAGTCGTCGGACATGTTGGCGGCTTGTCAGCATAGTCCCGGGGTCGTGGGGACGACCCTATAGTCGTCGGACATGACGGTGGCGGGCCAATCTAGTCCCGGGGTCGTGGGGACAACCCTATAGTCGTCGGACAAGACGGCGGCTGGACATCCTTGGCTCGCGGTCGTGGGGACGACTCTATAGTCGTCGGACATGTTGGCGGCTTGTCAGCCTAGTCCCGGGGTCGTGGGGACGACCCTATAGTCGTCGGACAAGACGGCGGCTGGACATCCTTGGCTCGCGGTCGTGGGGACGACCCTATAGTCGTCGGACATTTCGGCGGCTTGTCAACCTAGTCCCGGGGTCGTGGGGACGACCCTACAGTCGTTGGACATGACGGTGGCGGGCCAATCTAGTCCCGGGGTCGTGGGTACGACCCTATAGTCGTCGGACAAGACGGCGGCTGGACATCCTTGGCTCGCGGTCGTGGGGACGACCCTATAGTCGTCGGACATTTCGGCGGCTTGTCAACCTAGTCCCGGGGTCGTGGGGACGACCCTATAGTCGTTGGACATGACGGTGGCGGGCCAATCTAGTCCCGGGGTCGTGGGTACGAACCTATAGTCGTCGGACAAGTCGGCGGCGGGCCAACCTTGTCCCGGGGTCGTGGGGACGACCGTATAGTCGTCGGACATGACGGTTGCGGGCCAATCTAGTCCCGGGGTCGTGGGTACGACCCTATAGTCGTCGGACAAGTCGGCGGCGGGCCAACCTTGTCCCGGGGTCGTGGGGACGACCGTATAGTCGTCGGACATGACGGTGGCGGGCCAATCTAGTCCCGGGGTCGTGGGGACGACCCTATAGTCGTCGGACAAGACGGCGGCTGGACATCTTTGGCCCGCGGTCGTGGGGACGACCCTATAGTCGTCGGACATTTCGGCGGCATGCCAACTTTGGCCCGGGGTTGTGGGGACGACCCTATAGTCGTCGGACATTTTGGCGGCTTGCCTACTTTGGCCCGGGGTCGTGGGGACGACCCTATAGTCGTCGGACATGGCAGCGGCTGGCCGGCCTAGTCCCGAGGTCGTGGGGACGACCGTATAGTCGTCGGATATGTTTGCGGCTTGTCAACCTAGTCCCGGGGTCGTGGGGAGGACCCTATAGTCGTTGGACATGACGGTGGCGGGCCAATCTAGTCCCGGGGTCGTGGGGACGACCCTATAGTCGTCGGACAAGACGGCGGCTGGACATCTTTGGCCCGCGGTCGTGGGGACGACCCTATAGTCGTCGGACATTTCGGCGGCTTGCCAACTTTGGCCCGGGGTCGTGGGGACGACCCTATAGTCGTCGGACATTTCGGTGGCTTGCCAACTTTGACCCGGGGTCGTGGGGACGACCCTATAGTCGTTGGACATGACGGTGGCGGGCCAATCTAGTCCCGGGGTCGTAGGGACGACCCTATAGTCGTCGGACATTTCGGCGGCTTGCCAACTTTGGCCCGGGGTCGTGGGGACGACCCTATAGTCGTTCGACATGACGGTGGCGGGTCGATCTAGTCCCGGGGTCGTAGGGACGACCCTATAGTCGTCGGTCAAGACGGCGGCTGGATATCCTTGGCTCGCGGTCGTGGGGACGACCCTATAGTCGTCGGACATTTCGGCGGCATGCCAACTTTGGCCCGGGGTCGTGGGGACGACCCCATAGTCGTTGGACATGACGGTGGCGGGCCAATCTAGTCCCGGGGTCGTAGGGACGACCCTATAGTCGTCGGACATGTCGGCGATTGGCCAACATTGGCCCGGGGTCGTGGGGACGACCCTATAGTCGTCGGACATGTCGGCGGCTGGCCAACCTAGTCCCGAGGTCGTGGGGACGACCCTATAGTCGTCGGACTTCACGGTGGCGGGCCAATCTAGTCCCGGGGTCGTGGGGACGACCCTATAGTCGTCGGACATGACGGTGGCGGACCAATCTAGTCCCGGGGTCGTGGGGACGACCCTATAGTCGTCGGACATGTCGGCGGGTGGCCAACTTTGGCCCGGTGTCGTGGGGACGACCCTATAGTCGTCGGACATGTTGGCGATTGGCCAACATTGGCCCGGGGTCGTGGGGACGACTCTATAGTCGTCGGACATGTTGGCGGCTTGTCAGCCTAGACCCGGGGTCGTGGGTACGACCCTATAGTCGTCGGACAAGTCGGCGGCTGGCCAACCTTGTCCCGGGGTCGTGGGGACGACCCTATAGTCGTCGGACATGACGGTGGCGGGCGAATCTAGTCCCGGGGTCGTGGGGACGACCCTATAGTCGTCGGACATGACGGTGGCGGGCGAATCTAGTCCCGGGGTCGTGGGGACGACCCTATAGTCGTCGGACAAGACGGCGGCTGTCCAACTTTGGCCCGGTGTCGTGGGGACGACCCTATAGTCGTCGGACAAGTCGGCGGCGGGCCAACCTTGTCCCGGGGTCGTGGGGACGACCGTATAGTCGTCGGACATGACGGTGGCGGGCCAATCTAGTCCCGGGGTCGTGGGGACGACCCTAGAGTCATCGGACAAGACGGCGGCTGGACATCTTTGGCCCGCGGTCGTGGGGACGACCCTATAGTCGTCGGACAAGTCGGCGGCGGGCCAACCTTGTCCCGGGGTCGTGGGGACGACCGTATAGTCGTCGGACATGACGGTGGCGGGCCAATCTAGTCCCGGGGTCGTGGGGACGACCCTATAGTCATCGGACAAGACGGCGGCTGGACATCTTTGGCCCGCGGTCGTGGGGACGACCCTATAGTCGTCGGACATTTCGGCGGCTTGCCAACTTTGGCCCGCGGTCGTGGGGACGACCCTATAGTCGTCGGACATTTCGGCGGCTTGCCAACTTTGGCCCGGGGTCTTGGGGACGACCCTATAGTCGTCGGACATTTCGGCGGCATGCCACCTTTGGCCCGTGGTCGTGGGGACGATCCGATAGTCGTCGGACATGTCGGCGGCTGGCCAACCTAGACCCGGGGTCGTGGGGACGACCCTATTGTCGTCGGACATGGCGGTGGCGGGCCAATCTAGTCCCGTGGTCGTGGGGACGACCCTATAGTCGTCGGACATGTCGGCGGCTGGCCAACCTAGTCCCGTGGTCGTGGGGACGATCCGATAGTCGTTGGACATGACGGTGGCGGGCCATTCTAGTCCCGGGGTCGTGGGGACGACCCTATAGTCGTCGGACATGTCGGCGGCTGGCCAACTTGGGCCCGTGGTCGTGGGGACGTCCCAATAGTCGTCGGACATGTCGGCGGCTGGCCAACCTAGTCCCGAGGTCGTCGGACTTGACGGTGGCGGGCCAATCTAGTCCCGGGGTCGTGGGGACACCCTGCAGTCGTCGGACATGTCGGCGGCTGGTCAATCTAGTCGCGGGGTCGTGGGGACGACTCTATAGTCGTCGGACATGTCGGCGGCTGGCCAACTTTGGCCCGTGGTCGTGGGGACGACCCGATAGTCGTCGGACATGTCGGCGGCTGGCCAACTTTGGCCCGTGGTCGTGGGGCGATCCGATAGTCGTCGGACATGTCGGCGGCTGGCCAACCTAGACCCGGGGTCGTGGGGACGACCCTATTGTCGTGGGACATGGCGGTGGCGGGCCAATCTAGTCCCGTGGTCGTGGGTACGACCCTATAGTCGTCGGACAAGACGGCGGGTGGACATCCTTGGCTCACGGTCGTGGGGACGACCCTATAGTCGTCGGACATTTCGGCGGCTTGTCAACCTAGTCCCGGGGTCGTGGGGACGACCCTATAGTCGTTGGACATGACGGTGGCGGGCCAATCTAGTCCCGGGGTCGTGGGTACGAACCTATAGTCGTCGGACAAGTCGGCCCCGGGCCAACCTTGTCCCGGGGTCGTGGGGACGACCGTATAGTCTTCGGACATGACGGTGGCGGGCCAATCTAGTCCCGGGGTCGTGGGGACGACCCTATAGTCGTCGGACAAGACGGCGGCTGGACATCTTTGGCCCGCGGTCGTGGGGACGACCCTATAGTCGTTGGACATGACGGTGGCGGGCCAATCTAGTCCCGGGGTCGTAGGGACGACCCTATAGTCGTCGGACATGTAGGCGATTGGCCAACATTGGCCCGGGGTCGTGGGGACGACCCTATAGTCGTCGGACAAGTCGGCGGCGGGCCAACCTTGTCCCGGGGTCGTGGGGACGACCCTATAGTCGTAGGACATGACGGTGGCGGGCCAATCTAGTCCCGGGGTTGTGGGGACGACCCTATAGTCGTCGGACAAGACGGCGGCTTGACATTTTTGGCCCGCGGTCGTGGGGACGACCCTATAGTCGTCGGACATTTCGGCGGCTTGCCAACTTTGGCCCCGGGTCGTGGGGACGACCCTATAGTCGTTGGACATGACGGTGGCGGGCCAATCTAGTCCCGGGGTCGTAGGGACGACCCTATAGTCGTCCGACAAGTCGGCGGCGGGCCAACCTTGTCCCGGGGTCGTGGGGACGTCCCTACAGTCGTCGGACATGACGGTGGCGGGCCAATCTAGTCCCGGGGTCGTGGGGACGACCCTACAGTCGTCGGACATTTCGGCGGCTTGCCAACTTTGGCCCGTGGTCGTGGGGACGATCCAGTAGTCGTCGGACATGTCGGCGGCTGGCCAACTTTGGCCCGTGGTCGTGGGGACGACCCTATAGTCGTTGGACATGTCAGCGGCTGGCCAACTTTGGCCCGGTGTCGTGGGGACGACTCTATAGTCGTCGGACATGTCGGCGGCTGGCCAACCTAGACCCGGGGTCGTGGGGACGACCCTATTGTCGTCGGACATGACGGTGGCGGGCTAATCTATTCCCGGGGTCGTACGGACGACCCTATAGTCGTCTGACATGTTGGCGATTGGCCAACATTGGCCCGGGGTCGTGGGGACGACTCTATAGTCTTCGGACATGTTGGCGGCTTGTCAGCCTAGTCCCGGGGTCGTGGGTACGACCCTATAGTCGTCGGACAAGTCGGCGGCGGGCCAACCTTGTCCCGGGGTCGTGGAGACGACCCTATAGTCGTCGGACATGACGGTGGTGGGCCAATCTAGTCCCGGGGTCATAGGGACGACCCTATAGTCGTCGGACAAGACGGCGGCTGGACATCCTTGGCTCGCGGTCGTGGGGACGACCCTATAGTCGTCGGACATTTCGGCGGCTTGTCAACCTAGTCCCGGGGTCGTGGGGACGACCCTATAGTGGTCGGACATGACGGTGGCGGACCAATCTAGTCCCGGGGTCGTGGGGACGACCCTATAGTCGTCGGGCATGTCGGCGGCTGGCCAACTTTGGCCCGGTGTCGTGGGGACGACCCTATAGTCGTCGGACATGTTGGCAATTTGCCAACATTGGCCCGGGGTCGTGGGGACGACTCTATAGTCGTCGGACATGTTGGCGGCTTGTCAGCATAGTCCCGGGGTCGTGGGGACGACCCTATAGTCGTCGGACATGACGGTGGCGGGCCAATCTAGTCCCGGGGTCGTGGGGACAACCCTATAGTCGTCGGACAAGACGGCGGCTGGACATCCTTGGCTCGCGGTCGTGGGGACGACTCTATAGTCGTCGGACATGTTGGCGGCTTGTCAGCCTAGTCCCGGGGTCGTGGGGACGACCCTATAGTCGTCGGACAAGACGGCGGCTGGACATCCTTGGCTCGCGGTCGTGGGGACGACCCTATAGTCGTCGGACATTTCGGCGGCTTGTCAACCTAGTCCCGGGGTCGTGGGGACGACCCTACAGTCGTTGGACATGACGGTGGCGGGCCAATCTAGTCCCGGGGTCGTGGGTACGACCCTATAGTCGTCGGACAAGACGGCGGCTGGACATCCTTGGCTCGCGGTCGTGGGGACGACCCTATAGTCGTCGGACATTTCGGCGGCTTGTCAACCTAGTCCCGGGGTCGTGGGGACGACCCTATAGTCGTTGGACATGACGGTGGCGGGCCAATCTAGTCCCGGGGTCGTGGGTACGAACCTATAGTCGTCGGACAAGTCGGCGGCGGGCCAGCCTTGTCCCGGGGTCGTGGGGACGACCGTATAGTCGTCGGACATGACGGTTGCGGGCCAATCTAGTCCCGGGGTCGTGGGTACGACCCTATAGTCGTCGGACAAGTCGGCGGCGGGCCAACCTTGTCCCGGGGTCGTGGGGACGACCGTATAGTCGTCGGACATGACGGTGGCGGGCCAATCTAGTCCTGGGGTCGTGGGGACGACCCTATAGTCGTCGGACAAGACGGCGGCTGGACATCTTTGGCCCGCGGTCGTGGGGACGACCCTATAGTCGTCGGACATTTCGGCGGCATGCCAACTTTGGCCCGGGGTTGTGGGGACGACCCTATAGTCGTCGGACATTTCGGCGGCTTGCCTACTTTGGCCCGGGGTCGTGGGGACGACCCTATAGTCGTCGGACATGTCAGCGGCTGGCCGGCCTAGTCCCGAGGTCGTGGGGACGACCGTATAGTCGTCGGATATGTTTGCGGCTTGTCAACCTAGTCCCGGGGTCGTGGGGACGACCCTATAGTCGTTGGACATGACGGTGGCGGGCCAATCTAGTCCCGGGGTCGTGGGGACGACCCTATAGTCGTCGGACAAGACGGCGGCTGGACATCTTTGGCCCGCGGTCGTGGGGACGACCCTATAGTCGTCGGACATTTCGGCGGCTTGCCAACTTTGGCCCGGGGTCGTGGGGACGACCCTATAGTCGTTGGACATGACGGTGGCGGGTCAATCTAGTCCCGGGGTCGTAGGGACGACCCTATAGTCGTCGGTCAAGACGGCGGCTGGATATCCTTGGCTCGCGGTCGTGGGGACGACCCTATAGTCGTCGGACATTTCGGTGGCTTGCCAACTTTGACCCGGGGTCGTGGGGACGACCCTATAGTCGTTGGACATGACGGTGGCGGGCCAATCTAGTCCCGGGGTCGTAGGGACGACCCTAAAGTCGTCGGACATTTCGGCGGCTTGCCAACTTTGGCCCGGGGTCGTGGGGACGACCCTATAGTCGTTGGACATGACGGTGGCGGGTCAATCTAGTCCCGGGGTCGTAGGGACGACCCTATAGTCGTCGGTCAAGACGGCGGCTGGATATCCTTGGCTCGCGGTCGTGGGGACGACCCTATAGTCGTCGGACATTTCGGCGGCATGCCAACTTTGGCCCGGGGTCGTGGGGACGACCCCATAGTCGTTGGACATGACGGTGGCGGGCCAATCTAGTCCCGGGGTCGTAGGGACGACCCTATAGTCGTCGGACATGTCGGCGATTGGCCAACATTGGCCCGGGGTCGTGGGGACGACCCTATAGTCGTCGGACATGTCGGCGGCTGGCCAACCTAGTCCCGAGGTCGTGGGGACGACCCTATAGTCGTCGGACTTCACGGTGGCGGGCCAATCTAGTCCCGGGGTCGTGGGGACGACCCTATAGTCGTCGGACATGACGGTGGCGGACCAATCTAGTCCCGGGGTCGTGGGGACGACCCTATAGTCGTCGGACATGTCGGCGGGTGGCCAACTTTGGCCCGTGGTCGTGGGGACGATCCAATAGTCGTCGGACATGTCGGCGGCTGGCTAACTTTGGCCCGGTGTCGTGGGGACGACCCTATAGTCGTCGGACATGTTGGCGATTGGCCAACATTGGCCCGGGGTCGTGGGGACGACTCTATAGTCGTCGGACATGTTGGCGGCTTGTCAGCCTAGACCCGGGGTCGTGGGTACGACCCTATAGTCGTCGGACAAGTCGGCGGCGGGCCAACCTTGTCCCGGGGTCGTGGGGACGACCCTATAGTCGTTGGACATGACGGTGGCGGGCCAATCTAGTCCCGGGGTCGTGGGTACGACCCTATAGTCGTCGGACAAGACGGCGGCTGGACATCCTTGGCTCGTGGTCGTGGGGACGACCCTATAGTCGTCGGACATTTCGGCGGCTTGTCAACCTAGTCCCGGGGTCGTGGGGACGACCCTATTGTCGTCGGGCATGTCGGCGGCTGGCCAACTTTGGCCCGTGGTCGTGGGGACGATCCAATAGTCGTCGGACATGTCGGCGGCTGGCTAACTTTGGCCCGGTGTCGTGGGGACGACCCTATAGTCGTCGGACATGTTGGCGATTGGCCAACATTGGCCCGGGGTCGTGGGGACGACTCTATAGGCGTCGGACATGTTGGCGGCTTGTCAGCCTAGTCCCGGGGTCGTGGGGACGACCCTATAGTCGTCGGACATGACGGTGGCGGGCCAATCTAGTCCCGAGGTCGTGGGGACGACCCTATAGTCGTCGGGCATGTCGGCGGCTGGCCAACTTTGGCCCGTGGTCGTGGGGACGATCCAATAGTCGTCGGACATGTCGGCGGCTGGACATCCTTGGCTCGCGGTCGTGGGGACGACCCTATAGTCGTCGGACATTTCGGCGGCTTGTCAACCTAGTCCCGGGGTCGTGGGGACGACCCTATAGTCGCCGGACATTTCGGCGGCTTGTCAACCTAGTCCCGGGGTCGTGGGGACGACCCTATAGTCGTCGGACATGACGGTGGCGGACCAATCTAGTCCCGGGGTCGTGGGGACGACCCTATAGTCGTCGGGCATGTCGGCGGCTGGCCAACTTTGGCCCGTGGTCGTGGGGACGATCCAATAGTCGTCGGACATGTCGGCGGCTGGCTAACTTTGGCCCGGTGTCGTGGGGACGACCCTATAGTCGTCGGACATGTTGGCAATTGGCCAACATTGGCCCGGGGTCGTGGGGACGACTCTATAGTCGTCGGACATGTTGGCGGCTTGTCAGCATAGTCCCGGGGTCGTGGGGACGACCCTATAGTCGTCGGACATGACGGTGGCGGGCCAATCTAGTCCCGGGGTCGTGGGGACGACCCTATAGTCGTCGGACAAGACGGCGGCTGGACATCCTTGGCTCGCGGTCGTGGGGACGACTCTATAGTCGTCGGACATGTTGGCGGCTTGTCAGCCTAGTCCCGGGGTCGTGGGGACGACCCTATAGTCGTCGGACAAGACGGCGGCTGGACATCCTTGGCTCGCGGTCGTGGGGACGACCCTATAGTCGTCGGACATTTCGGCGGCTTGTCAACCTAGTCCCGGGGTCGTGGGGACGACCCTACAGACGTTGGACATGACGGTGGCGGGCCAATCTAGTCCCGGGGTCGTGGGTACGACCCTATAGTCGTCGGACAAGACGGCGGCTGGACATCCTTGGCTCGCGGTCGTGGGGACGACCCTATAGTCGTCGGACATTTCGGCGGCTTGTCAACCTAGTCCCGGGGTCGTGGGGACGACCCTATAGTCGTTGGACATGACGGTGGCGGGCCAATCTAGTCCCGGGGTCGTGGGTACGAACCTATAGTCGTCGGACAAGTCGGCGGCGGGCCAACCTTGTCCCGGGGTCGTGGGGACGACCGTATAGTCGTCGGACATGACGGTTGCGGGCCAATCTAGTCCCGGGGTCGTGGGTACGACCCTATAGTCGTCGGACAAGTCGGCGTCTGGCCAACCTTGTCCCGGGGTCGTGGGGACGACCCTATAGTCGTCGGACATGACGGTGGCGGGCCAATCTAGTCCCGGGGTCGTGGGGACGACCCTATAGTCGTCGGACAAGACGGCGGCTGTCCAACTTTGGCCCGGTGTCGTGGGGACGACCCTATAGTCGTCGGACAAGTCGGCGGCGGGCCAACCTTGTCCCGGGGTCGTGGGGACGACCGTATAGTCGTCGGACATGACGGTGGCGGGCCAATCTAGTCCCGGGGTCGTGGGGACGACCCTATAGTCATCGGACAAGACGGCGGCTGGACATCTTTGGCCCGCGGTCGTGGGGACGACCCTATAGTCGTCGGACAAGTCGGCGGCGGGCCAACCTTGTCCCGGGGTCGTGGGGACGACCGTATAGTCGTCGGACATGACGGTGGCGGGCCAATCTAGTCCCGGGGTCGTGGGGACGACCCTATAGTCATCGGACAAGACGGCGGCTGGACATCTTTGGCCCGCGGTCGTGGGGACGACCCTATAGTCGTCGGACATTTCGGCGGCTTGCCAACTTTGGCCCGGGGTCTTGGGGACGACCCTATAGTCGTCGGACATTTCGGCGGCATGCCACCTTTGGCCCGTGGTCGTGGGGACGATCCGATAGTCGTCGGACATGTCGGCGGCTGGCCAACCTAGACCCGGGGTCGTGGGGACGACCCTATTGTCGTCGGACATGGCGGTGGCGGGCCAATCTAGTCCCGTGGTCGTGGGGACGACCCTATAGTCGTCGGACATGTCGGCGGCAGGCCAACCTTGTCCCGGGGTCGTGGGGACGACCCTATAGTCGTCGGACATGACGGTGGCGGGCCAATCTAGTCCCGGGGTCGTGGGGACGACCCTATAGTCGTCGGACAAGACGGCGGCTGTCCAACTTTGGCCCGGTGTCGTGGGGACGACCCTATAGTCGTCGGACAAGTCGGCGGCGGGCCAACCTTGTCCCGGGGTCGTGGGGACGACCGTATAGTCGTCGGACATGACGGTGGCGGGCCAATCTAGTCCCGGGGTCGTGGGGACGACCCTATAGTCATGGGACAAGACGGCGGCTGGACATCTTTGGCCCGCGGTCGTGGGGACGACCCTATAGTCGTCGGAAAAGTCGGCGGCGGGCCAACCTTGTCCCGGGGTCGTGGGGACGACCGTATAGTCGTCGGACATGACGGTGGCGGGCCAATCTAGTCCCGGGGTCGTGGGGACGACCCTATAGTCATCGGACAAGACGGCGGCTGGACATCTTTGGCCCGCGGTCGTGGGGACGACCCTATAGTCGTCGGACATTTCGGCGGCTTGCCAACTTTGGCCCGGGGTCTTGGGGACGACCCTATAGTCGTCGGACATTTCGGCGGCATGCCACCTTTGGCCCGTGGTCGTGGGGACGATCCGATAGTCGTCGGACATGTCGGCGGCTGGCCAACCTAGACCCGGGGTCGTGGGGACGACCCTATTGTCGTCGGACATGGCGGTGGCGGGCCAATCTAGTCCCGTGGTCGTGGGGACGACCCTATAGTCGTCGGACATGTCGGCGGCCGGCCAACCTAGTCCCGTGGTCGTGGGGACGACCCTATAGTCGTCGGACAAGTCGGCGGCGGGCCAACCTTGTCCCGGGGTCGTGGGGACGACCCTATAGTCGTCGGACATGACGGTGGCGGGCCAATCTAGTCCCGGGGTCGTGGGGACGACCCTATAGTCGTCGGACAAGACGGCGGCTGTCCAACTTTGGCCCGGTGTCGTGGGGACGACCCTATAGTCGTCGGCCAAGTCGGCGGCGGGCCAACCTTGTCCCGGGGTCGTGGGGACGCCCGTATAGTCGTCGGACATGACGGTGGCGGGCCAATCTAGTCCCGGGGTCTTGGGGACGACCCTATAGTCATGGGACAAGACGGCGGCTGGACATCTTTGGCCCGCGGTCGTGGGGACGACCCTATAGTCGTCGGAAAAGTCGGCGGCGGGCCAACCTTGTCCCGGGGTCGTGGGGACGACCGTATAGTCGTCGGACATGACGGTGGCGGGCCAATCTAGTCCCGGGGTCGTGGGGACGACCCTATAGTCATCGGACAAGACGGCGGCTGGACATCTTTGGCCCGCGGTCGTGGGGACGACCCTATAGTCGTCGGACATTTCGGCGGCTTGCCAACTTTGGCCCGGGGTCTTGGGGACGACCCTATAGTCGTCGGACATGACGGTGGCGGGCCAATCTAGTCCCGGGGTCGTGGGGACGACCCTATAGTCGTCGGACAAGACGGCGGCTGTCCAACTTTGGCCCGGTGTCGTGGGGACGACCCTATAGTCGTCGGACAAGTCGGCGGCGGGCCAACCTTGTCCCGGGGTCGTGGGGACGACCGTATAGTCGTCGGACATGACGGTGGCGGGCCAATCTAGTCCCGGGGTCGTGGGGACGACCCTATAGTCATCGGACAAGACGGCGGCTGGACATCTTTGGCCCGCGGTCGTGGGGACGACCCTATAGTCGTCGGACAAGTCGGCGGCGGGCCAACCTTGTCCCGGGGTCGTGGGGACGACCGTATAGTCGTCGGACATGACGGTGGCGGGCCAATCTAGTCCCGGGGTCGTGGGGACGACCCTATAGTCATCGGACAAGACGGCGGCTGGACATCTTTGGCCCGCGGTCGTGGGGACGACCCTATAGTCGTCGGACATTTCGGCGGCTTGCCAACTTTGGCCCGGGGTCTTGGGGACGACCCTATAGTCGTCGGACATTTCGGCGGCATGCCACCTTTGGCCCGTGGTCGTGGGGACGATCCGATAGTCGTCGGACATGTCGGCGGCTGGCCAACCTAGACCCGGGGTCGTGGGGACGACCCTATTGTCGTCGGACATGGCGGTGGCGGGCCAATCTAGTCCCGTGGTCGTGGGGACGACCCTATAGTCGTCGGACATGTCGGCGGCAGGCCAACCTTGTCCCGGGGTCGTGGGGACGACCCTATAGTCGTCGGACATGACGGTGGCGGGCCAATCTAGTCCCGGGGTCGTGGGGACGACCCTATAGTCGTCGGACAAGACGGCGGCTGTCCAACTTTGGCCCGGTGTCGTGGGGACGACCCTATAGTCGTCGGACAAGTCGGCGGCGGGCCAACCTTGTCCCGGGGTCGTGGGGACGACCGTATAGTCGTCGGACATGACGGTGGCGGGCCAATCTAGTCCCGGGGTCGTGGGGACGACCCTATAGTCATGGGACAAGACGGCGGCTGGACATCTTTGGCCCGCGGTCGTGGGGACGACCCTATAGTCGTCGGAAAAGTCGGCGGCGGGCCAACCTTGTCCCGGGGTCGTGGGGACGACCGTATAGTCGTCGGACATGACGGTGGCGGGCCAATCTAGTCCCGGGGTCGTGGGGACGACCCTATAGTCATCGGACAAGACGGCGGCTGGACATCTTTGGCCCGCGGTCGTGGGGACGACCCTATAGTCGTCGGACATTTCGGCGGCTTGCCAACTTTGGCCCGGGGTCTTGGGGACGACCCTATAGTCGTCGGACATTTCGGCGGCATGCCACCTTTGGCCCGTGGTCGTGGGGACGATCCGATAGTCGTCGGACATGTCGGCGGCTGGCCAACCTAGACCCGGGGTCGTGGGGACGACCCTATTGTCGTCGGACATGGCGGTGGCGGGCCAATCTAGTCCCGTGGTCGTGGGGACGACCCTATAGTCGTCGGACATGTCGGCGGCCGGCCAACCTAGTCCCGTGGTCGTGGGGACGACCCTATAGTCGTCGGACAAGTCGGCGGCGGGCCAACCTTGTCCCGGGGTCGTGGGGACGACCCTATAGTCGTCGGACATGACGGTGGCGGGCCAATCTAGTCCCGGGGTCGTGGGGACGACCCTATAGTCGTCGGACAAGACGGCGGCTGTCCAACTTTGGCCCGGTGTCGTGGGGACGACCCTATAGTCGTCGGACAAGTCGGCGGCGGGCCAACCTTGTCCCGGGGTCGTGGGGACGCCCGTATAGTCGTCGGACATGACGGTGGCGGGCCAATCTAGTCCCGGGGTCTTGGGGACGACCCTATAGTCATGGGACAAGACGGCGGCTGGACATCTTTGGCCCGCGGTCGTGGGGACGACCCTATAGTCGTCGGAAAAGTCGGCGGCGGGCCAACCTTGTCCCGGGGTCGTGGGGACGACCGTATAGTCGTCGGACATGACGGTGGCGGGCCAATCTAGTCCCGGGGTCGTGGGGACGACCCTATAGTCATCGGACAAGACGGCGGCTGGACATCTTTGGCCCGCGGTCGTGGGGACGACCCTATAGTCGTCGGACATTTCGGCGGCTTGCCAACTTTGGCCCGGGGTCTTGGGGACGACCCTATAGTCGTCGGACATTTCGGCGGCATGCCACCTTTGGCCCGTGGTCGTGGGGACGATCCGATAGTCGTCGGACATGTCGGCGGCTGGCCAACCTAGACCCGGGGTCGTGGGGACGACCCTATTGTCGTCGGACATGGCGGTGGCGGGCCAATCTAGTCCCGTGGTCGTGGGGACGACCCTATAGTCGTCGGACATGTCGGCGGCCGGCCAACCTAGTCCCGTGGTCGTGGGGACGATCCGATAGTCGTTGGACATGACGGTGGCGGGCCATTCTAGTCCCGGGGTCGTGGGGACGACCCTATAGTCGTCGGACATGTCGGCGGCTGGCCAACTTTGGCCCGTGGTCGTGGGGACGACCCAGTAGTCGTCGGACATGTCGGCGGCTGGCCAACCTAGTCCCGAGGTCGTCGGACTTGACGGTGGCGGGCCAATCTAGTCCCGGGGTCGTGGGGACGACCCTGCAGTCGTCGGACATGTCGGCGGCTGGTCAATCTAGTCCCGGGGTCGTGGGGACGACTCTATAGTCGTCGGACATGTCGGCGGCTGGCCAACTTTGGCCCGTGGTCGTGGGGACGATCCAATAGTCGTCGGACATGTCGGCGGCTGGCCAACTTTGGCCCGTGGTCGTGGGGACGATCCGATAGTCGTCGGACATGTCGGCGGCTGGCCAACTTTGGCCCGTGGTCGTGGGGACGACCCTATAGTCTTCGGACATGACGGTAGCGGGCCAATCTAGACCGGAGGACGTGGGGACGACCCTATAGTCGTCGGACATTTCGGCGGCTGTCCAACTTTGGCCCGGTGTCGTGGGGACGACCCTATAGTCGTCGGACAAGTCGGCGGCGGGCCAACCTTGTCCCGGGGTCGTGGGGACGACCGTATAGTCGTCGGACATGACGGTGGCGGGCCAATCTAGTCCCGGGGTCGTGGGGACGACCCTATAGTCATCGGACAAGACGGCGGCTGGACATCTTTGGCCCGCGGTCGTGGGGACGACCCTATAGTCGTCGGACATTTCGGCGGCTTGCCAACTTTGGCCCGGGGTCTTGGGGACGACCCTATAGTCGTCGGACATTTCGGCGGCATGCCACCTTTGGCCCGTGGTCGTGGGGACGATCCGATAGTCGTCGGACATGTCGGCGGCTGGCCAACCTAGACCCGGGGTCGTGGGGACGACCCTATTGTCGTCGGACATGGAGGTGGCGGGCCAATCTAGTCCCGTGGTCGTGGGGACGACCCTATAGTCGTCGGACATGTCGGCGGCTGGCCAACCTAGTCCCGTGGTCGTGGGGACGTCCCACTAGTCGTCGGACATGTCGGCGGCTGGCCAACCTAGTCCCGAGGTCGTCGGACTTGACGGTGGCGGGCCAATCTAGTCCCGGGGTCGTGGGGACGACCCTGCAGTCGTCGGACATGTCGGCGGCTGGTCAATCTAGTCGCGGGGTCGTGGGGACGACTCTATAGTCGTCGGACATGTCGGCGGCTGGCCAACTTTGGCCCGTGGTCGTGGGGACGACCCGATAGTCGTCGGTCATGTCGGCGGCTGGCCAACTTTGGCCCGTGGTCGTGGGGCGATCCGATAGTCGTCGGACATGTCGGCGGCTGGCCAACCTAGACCCGGGGTCGTGGGGACGACCCTATTGTCGTGGGACATGGCGGTGGGGGGCCAATCTAGTCCCGTGGTCGTGGGGACGACCCTATAGTCGTCGGACAAGTCGGCGGCGGGCCAACTTTGGCCCGTGGTCGTGGGGACGATCCAATAGTCGTCGGGCATGTCGGCGGCTGGCCAACTTTGGCCCGTGGTCGTGGGGACGACCCTATAGTCGTCGGACATTTCGGCGGCTTGTCAACCTAGTCCCGGGGTCGTGGGGACGACCCTATAGTCGTTGGACATGACGGTGGCGGGCCAATCTAGTCCCGGGGTCGTGGGTACGAACCTATAGTCGTCGGACAAGTCGGCCCCGGGCCAACCTTGTCCCGGGGTCGTGGGGACGACCGTATAGTCTTCGGACATGACGGTGGCGGGCCAATCTAGTCCCGGGGTCGTGGGGACGACCCTATAGTCGTCGGACAAGACGGCGGCTGGACATCTTTGTCCCGCGGTCGTGGGGACGACCCTATAGTCGTTGGACATGACGGTGGCGGGCCAATCTAGTCCCGGGGTCGTAGGGACGACCCTATAGTCGTCGGACATGTAGGCGATTGGCCAACATTGGCCCGGGGTCGTGGGGACGACCCTATAGTCGTCGGACATGACGGTGGCGGGCCAATCTAGTCCCGGGGTTGTGGGGACGACCCTATACTCGTCGGACAAGACGGCGGCTTGACATTTTTGGCCCGCGGTCGTGGGGACGACCCTATAGTCGTCGGACATTTCGGCGGCTTGCCAACTTTGGCCCCGGGTCGTGGGGACGACCCTATAGTCGTTGGACATGTCAGCGGCTGGCCAACTTTGGCCCGGTGTCGTGGGGACGACTCTATAGTCGTCGGACATGTCGGCGGCTGGCCAACCTAGACCCGGGGTCGTGGGGACGACCCTATTGTCGTCGGACATGACGGTGGCGGGCCAATCTATTCCCGGGGTCGTACGGACGACCCTATAGTCGTCTGACATGTTGGCGATTGGCCAACATTGGCCCGGGGTCGTGGGGACGACTCTATAGTCTTCGGACATGTTGGCGGCTTGTCAGCCTAGTCCCGGGGTCGTGGGTACGACCCTATAGTCGTCGGACAAGACGGCGGCTGGACATCTTTGTCCCGCGGTCGTGGGGACGACCCTATAGTCGTCGGACATTTCGGCGGCATGCCAACTTTGGCCCGGGGTTGTGGGGACGACCCTATAGTCGTCGGACATTTCGGCGGCTTGCCTACTTTGGCCCGGGGTCGTGGGGACGACCCTATAGTCGTCGGACATGTCGGCGGCTGGCCGACCTAGTCCCGAGGTCGTGGGGACGACCGTATAGTCGTCGGATATGTTTGCGGCTTGTCAACCTAGTCCCGGGGTCGTGGGGACGACCCTATAGTCGTTGGACATGACGGTGGCGGGCCAATCTAGTCCCGGGGTCGTGGGTACGAACCTATAGTCGTCGGACAAGTCGGCCCCGGGCCAACCTTGTCCCGGGGTCGTGGGGACGACCGTATAGTCTTCGGACATGACGGTGGCGGGCCAATCTAGTCCCGGGGTCGTGGGGACGACCCTATAGTCGTCGGACAAGACGGCGGCTGGACATCTTTGTCCCGGGGACGTGGGGACGACCCTATAGTCTGCGGACAAGTCGGCGGCTGGCCAAATTTGGCCCGTGGTCGTGGGGACGACCCTATAGTCGTCGGACATGGCGGTGGGGGGCCAATCTAGTCCCGTGGTCGTGGGGACGACCCTATAGTCGTCGGACAAGTCGGCGGCGGGCCAACTTTGGCCCGTGGTCGTGGGGACGATCCAATAGTCGTCGGGCATGTCGGCGGCTGGCCAACTTTGGCCCGTGGTCGTGGGGACGACCCTATAGTCGTCGGACATTTCGGCGGCTTGTCAACTTTGGCCCGTGGTCGTGGGGCGATCCGATAGTCGTCGGACATGTCGGCGGCTGGCCAACCTAGACCCGGGGTCGTGGGGACGACCCTATTGTCGTGGGACATGGCGGTGGGGGGCCAATCTAGTCCCGTGGTCGTGGGGACGACCCTATAGTCGTCGGACAAGTCGGCGGCGGGCCAACTTTGGCCCGTGGTCGTGGGGACGATCCAATAGTCGTCGGACATGTCGGCGGCTGGCCAACTTTGGCCCGTGGTCGTGGGGACGACCCTATAGTCGTCGGACATTTCGGCGGCTTGTCAACCTAGTCCCGGGGTCGTGGGGACGACCCTATAGTCGTTGGATATGACAGTGGCGGGCCAATCTAGTCCCGGGGTCGTGGGTACGACCCTATAGTCGTCGGACAAGACGGCGGCTGGACATCCTTGGCTCACGGTCGTGGGGACGACCCTATAGTCGTCGGACATTTCGGCGGCTTGTCAACCTAGTCCCGGGGTCGTGGGGACGACCCTATAGCCGTTGGACATGACGGTGGCGGGCCAATCTAGTCCCGGGGTCGTGGGTACGAACCTATAGTCGTCGGACAAGTCGGCCCCGGGCCAACCTTGTCCCGGGGTCGTGGGGACGACCGTATAGTCTTCGGACATGACGGTGGCGGGCCAATCTAGTCCCGGGGTCGTGGGGACGACCCTATAGTCGTCGGACAAGACGGCGGCTGGCCGACCTTGTCCCGAGGTCGTGGGGACGACCGTATAGTCGTCGGATATGTTTGCGGCTTGTCAACCTAGTCCCGGGGTCGTGGGGACGACCCTATAGTCGTCGGACATTTCGGCGGCTTGTCAACCTAGTCCCGGGGTCGTGGGGACGACCCTATAGTCGTTGGATATGACAGTGGCGGGCCAATCTAGTCCCGGGGTCGTGGGTACGACCCTATAGTCGTCGGACAAGACGGCGGCTGGACATCCTTGGCTCACGGTCGTGGGGACGACCCTATAGTCGTCGGACATTTCGGCGGCTTGTCAATCTAGTCCCGGGGTCGTGGGGACGACCCTATAGTCGTTGGACATGACGGTGGCGGGCCAATCTAGTCCCGGGGTCGTAGGGACGACCCTATAGTCGTCGGACATGTAGGCGATTGGCCAACATTGGCCCGGGGTCGTGGGGACGACCCTATAGTCGTCGGACAAGTCGGCGGCGGGCCAACCTTGTCCCGGGGTCGTGGGGACGACCCTATAGTCGTCGGACATCACGGTGGCGGGCCAATCTAGTCCCGGGGTTGTGGGGACGACCCTATAGTCGTCGGACAAGACGGCGGCTTGACATTTTTGGCCCGCGGTCGTGGGGACGACCCTATAGTCGTCGGACATTTCGGCGGCTTGCCAACTTTGGCCCCGGGTCGTGGGGACGACCCTATAGTCGTCGGACATTTCGGCGGCATGCCAACTTTGACCCGGGGTCGTGGGGACGACCCTATAGTCGTTGGACATGACGGTGGCGGGCCAATCTAGTCCCGGGGTCGTAGGGACGACCCTATAGTCGTCCGACAAGTCGGCGGCGGGCCAACCTTGTCCCGGGGTCGTGGGGACGTCCCTATAGTCGTCGGACATGACGGTGGCGGGCCAATCTAGTCCCGGGGTCGTGGGGACGACCCTATAGTCGTCGGACAAGGCGGCGGCTGGATATCCTTGGCTCGCGGTCGTGGGGACGACCCTATAGTCGTCGGACATTTCGGCGGCTTGCCAACTTTGGCCCGGGGTCGTGGGGACGACCCTATAGTCGTCGGACATTTCGGCGGCTGGCCAACCTAGTCCCGAGGTCGTGGGGACGACCCTATAGTCGTCGGACTTCACGGTGGCGGGCCAATCTAGTCCCGGGGTCGTGGGGACGACCCTACAGTCGTCGGACATTTCGGCGGCTTGCCAACTTTGGCCCGTGGTCGTGGGGACGATCCAATAGTCGTCGGACATGTCGGCGGCTGGCCAACTTTGGCCCGTGGTCGTGGGGACGACCCTATAGTCGTTGGACATGTCAGCGGCTGGCCAACTTTGGCCCGGTGTCGTGGGGACGACTCTATAGTCGTCGGACATGTCGGCGGCTGGCCAACCTAGACCCGGGGTCGTGGGGACGACCCTATTGTCGTCGGACATGACGGTGGCGGGCCAATCTATTCCCGGGGTCGTACGGACGACCCTATAGTCGTCTGACATGTTGGCGATTGGCCAACATTGGCCCGGGGTCGTGGGGACGACTCTATAGTCTTCGGACATGTTGGCGGCTTGTCAGCCTAGTCCCGGGGTCGTGGGTACGACCCTATAGTCGTCGGACAAGTCGGCGGCGGGCCAACCTTGTCCCGGGGTCGTGGAGACGACCCTATAGTCGTCGGACATGACGGTGGTGGGCCAATCTAGTCCCGGGGTCATGGGGACGACCCTATAGTCGTCGGACAAGACGGCGGCTGGACATCCTTGGCTCGCGGTCGTGGGGACGACCCTATAGTCGTCGGACATTTCGGCGGCTTGTCAACCTAGTCCCGGGGTCGTGGGGACGACCCTATAGTCGTCGAACATGTCGGCGGCTTGCCAAATTTGCCCGGGGTCGTGGGGACGACCCTATAGTCGTCGGACTTGACGGTGGCGGGCCAATCTAGTCCCGGGGTCGTGGGGACGACCCAATAGTCGTTGGACATTACGGCGGCTGGCCAACTTTGGCCCATGGTCGTGGGGACGACCCTATAGTCGTTGGACATGACAGTGGCGGGCCAATCTAGTCCTGGGGTCGTAGGGACGACCCTATAGTCGTCGGACATGTCGGCGATTGGCCAACATTGGCCCGGGGTCGTGGGGACGACCCTACAGTCGTCGGACATTTCGGCGGCTTGCCAACTTTGGCCCGGGGTCGTGGGGACGACCCTATAGTCGTCGGACATGACGGTGGCGGACCAATCTAGTCCCGGGGTCGTGGGTACGACCCTACAGTCCTCGGACATTTCGGCCCCTTGCCAACTTTGGCCCGGGGTCGTGGGGACGACCCTATAGTCGTCGAACATGACGGTGGCGGACCAATCTAGTCCCGGGGTCGTGGGGACGACCCTATAGTCGTCGGGCATGTCGGCGGCTGGCCAACTTTGGCCCGTGGTCGTGGGGACGATCCAATAGTCGTCGGACATGTCGGCGGCTGGCTAACTTTGGCCCGGTGTCGTGGGGACGACCCTATAGTCGTCGGACAAGACGGCGGCTGGACATCCTTGGCTCGCGGTCGTGGGGACGACCCTATAGTCGTCGGACATTTCGGCGGCTTGTCAACCTAGTCCCGGGGTCGTGGGGACGACCCTATAGTCGTCGGACATTTCGGCGGCTTGTCAACCTAGTCCCGGGGTCGTGGGGACGACCCTATAGTCGTCGGACATGACGGTGGCGGACCAATCTAGTCCCGGGGTCGTGGGGACGACCCTATAGTCGTCGGGCACGTCGGCGGCTGGCCAACTTTGGCCCGTGGTCGTGGGGACGATCCAATAGTCGTCGGACATGTCGGCGGCTGGCTAACTTTGGCCCGGTGTCGTGGGGACGACCCTATAGTCGTCGGACATGTTGGCGATTGGCCAACATTGGCCCGGGGTCGTGGGGACGACTCTATAGTCGTCGGACATTTCGGCGGCATGTCAACCTAGTCCCGGGGTCGTGGGGACGACCCTATAGTCGTTGGACATGACGGTGGCGGGCCAATCTAGTCCCGGGGTCGTGGGTACGAACCTATATTCGTCGGACAAGTCGGCGGCGGGCCAGCCTTGTCCCGGGGTCGTGGGGACGACCGTATAGTCGTCGGACATGACGGTGGCGGGCCAATCTAGTCCCGGGGTCGTGGGTACGACCCTATAGTCGTCGGACAAGTCGGCGGCGGGCCAACTTTGGCCCCGTGGTCGTGGGGACGACCCTATAGTCGTCGGACATGTCGGCGGCTGGCCAACTTTGGCCCGGGGACGTGGGGACGACCCTATAGTCTGCGGACAAGTCGGCGGCTGGCCAAATTTGGCCCGTGGTCGTGGGGACGACCCTATAGTCGTCGGACATGACGTTGTCGGGCCAATCTAGTCCCGGGGTCGTGGGTACGACCCTATAGTCGTTGGACATGACGGTGGCGGGCCATTCTAGTCCCGGGGTCGTGGGGACGACCCTATAGTCGTCGGACATGTCGGCGGCTGGCCAACTTGGGCCCGTGGTCGTGGGGACGTCCCACTAGTCGTCGGACATGTCGGCGGCTGACCAACTTTGGCCCGGGGACGTGGGGACGACCCTATAGTCTGCGGACAAGTCGGCGGCTGGCCAAATTTGGCCCGTGGTCGTGGGGACGACCCTATAGTCGTCGGACATGACGTTGTCGGGCCAATCTAGTCCCGGGGTCGTGGGTACGACCCTATAGTCGTTGGACATGACGGTGGCGGGCCAATCTAGTCCCGGGGTCGTGGGGACGACCCTGCAGTCGTCGGACATGTCGGCGGCTGGTCAATCTAGTCCGGGGATCGTGGGGACGACCCTATAGTCGTCGGACATGTTGGCGGCTGGCCAGCTTTGGCCCATGGTCGTGGGGACGATCCGATAGTCGTCGGACGTGACGGTGGCTAGCCAATCTAGTCCCGGGGACGTGGGGACGACCCTATAGTCGTCGGACATGTCGGCGGCTGGCCTACTTTGGCCCGGTGTAGTGGGGACGACTCTATAGTGGTCGGACATGTCGGTGGCGAGCCAATCTAGTCCCGGGGTCGTGGGGACGACCCTATAGTCCTCGGACAAGTCGGCGGCTGGCCAGTCTAGTCCCGGGTCGTGGGGACGACCCTATAGTCGTCGGACATGACGGTGGCGGGCCAATATAGTCCCGGGGTCGTAGGGACGACCCTATAGTCGTCGGACAAGTCGGCGGCTGGCCAAATTTGGCCCGTGGTCGTGGGGACGACCCTATAGTCGTCGGACATGACGTTGTCGGGCCAATCTAGTCCCGGGGTCGTGGGTACGACCCTATAGTCGTTGGACATGACGGTGGCGGGCCAATCTAGTCCCGGGGTCGTGGGGACGACCCTATAATCGTTGGACATGACGGTGGCGGGCCAATATAGTCCCGGGGTCGTAGGGACGACCCTATAGTCGTCGGACAAGTCAGCGGCTGGCCAACTTTGGCCCCGTGGTCGTGGGGACGACCCTATAGTCGTCGGACATGTCGGCGGCTGGCCAACTTTGGCCCGGTGTAGTGGGGACGACTCTATACTGGTCGGACATGTCGGTGGCGAGCCAATCTAGTCCCGTGGTCGTGTGGACGACCCTATAGTCGTCGGACATTTCGGCGGCTTGTCAACCTAGTCCCGGGGTCGTGGGGATGACCCTATAGTCGTCGGACATGACGGTGGCGGACCAATCTAGTCCCGGGGTCGTGGGGACGACCCTATAGTCGTCGGGCACGTCGGCGGCTGGCCAACTTTGGCCCGTGGTCGTGGGGACGATCCAATAGTCGTCGGACATGTCGGCGGCTGGCTAACTTTGGCCCGGTGTCGTGGGGACGACCATATAGTCGTCGGACATGTTGGCAATTGGCCAACATTGGCCCGGGGTCGTGGGGACGACTCTATAGTCGTCGGACATGTTGGCGGCTTGTCAGCCTAGTCCCGGGGTCGTGGGGACGACCCTATAGTCGTCGGACAAGACGGCGGCTGGACATCCTTGGCTCGCGGTCGTGGGGACGACCCTATAGTCGTCGGACATTTCGGCGGCTTGTCAACCTAGTCCCGGGGTCGTGGGGACGACCCTACAGTCGTTGGACATGACGGTGGCGGGCCAATCTAGTCCCGGGGTCGTGGGTACGACCCTATAGTCGTCGGACAAGACGGCGGCTGGACATCCTTCGCTCGCGGTCGTGGGGACGACCCTATAGTCGTCGGACATTTCGGCGGCTTGTCAACCTAGTCCCGGGGTCGTGGGGACGACCCTATAGTCGTTGGACATGACGGTGGCGGGCCAATCTAGTCCCGGGGTCGTGGGTACGAACCTATATTCGTCGGACAAGTCGGCGGCGGGCCAACCTTGTCCCGGGGTCGTGGGGACGACCGTATAGTCGTCGGACATGACGGTGGCGGGCCAATCTAGTCCCGGGGTCGTGGGTACGACCCTATAGTCGTCGGACATGTCGGCGGCTGGCCTACTTTGGCCCGGTGTAGTGGGGACGACTCTATAGTGGTCGGACATGTCGGTGGCGAGCCAATCTAGTCCCGGGGTCGTGGGGACGACCCTATAGTCCTCGGACAAGTCGGCGGCTGGCCAACTTTGGCCCAGGGTTGTGGGGACGACCCTATAGTCGCCGGACATGTTGGCGGCAGGTCAACCTAGTCCCGGGGTCGTGGGGACGACCCTATAGTCGTCGGACATTTCGGCGGCTTGTCAACCTAGTCCCGGGGTCGTGGGGACGACCCTACAGTCGTTGGACATGACGGTGGCGGACCAATCTAGTCCCGGGGTCGTGGGGACGACCCTATAGTCGTCGGGCACGTCGGCGGCTGGCCAACTTTGGCCCGTGGTCGTGGGGACGATCCAATAGTCGTCGGACATGTCGGCGGCTGGCTAACTTTGGCCCGGTGTCGTGGGGACGACCATATAGTCGTCGGACAAGTCGGCGGCGGGCCAACTTTGGCCCCGTGGTCGTGGGGACGACCCTATAGTCGTCGGACATGTCGGCGGCTGGCCAACTTTGGCCCGGGGACGTGGGGACGACCCTATAGTCTGCGGACAAGTCGGCGGCTGGCCAAATTTGGCCCGTGGTCGTGGGGACGACCCTATAGTCGTCGGACATGACGTTGTCGGGCCAATCTAGTCCCGGGATCGTGGGGACGACCCTATAGTCGTCGGACATGACGGTGTCGGGCCAATCTAGTCCGGGGATCGTGGGGACGACCCTATAGTCGTCGGACATGTTGGCGGCTGGCCAGCTTTGGCCCATGGTCGTGGGGACGATCCGATAGTCGTCGGACGTGACGGTGGCTAGCCAATCTAGTCCCGGGGACGTGGGGACGACCCTATAGTCGTCGGACATGTCGGCGGCTGGCCTACTTTGGCCCGGTGTAGTGGGGACGACTCTATAGTGGTCGGACATGTCGGTGGCGAGCCAATCTAGTCCCGGGGTCGTGGGGACGACCCTATAGTCCTCGGACAAGTCGGCGCTGGCCAACTTTGGCCCAGGGTTGTGGGGACGACCCTATAGTCGCCGGACATGTTGGCGGCAGGTCAACCTAGTCCCGGGGTCGTGGGGACGACCCTATATTCTTCGGACAAGTCGACGGCGGGCCAAGCTAGTCCGGGGGTCGTGGGGACGACCCTATAGTCGGCGGACTTGACGGTGTCGGGCCAATCTAGTCTCGGGGTTGTGGGGACGACCCTATAGTCGTCGGACATTTCGGCGGCATGCCAACTTTGGCCCGGGGTTGTGGGGACGACCCTATAGTCGTCGGACATTTCGGCGGCTTGCCTACTTTGGCCCGGGGTCGTGGGGACGACTCTATAGTGGTCGGACATGTCGGTGGCGAGCCAATCTAGTCCCGGGGTCGTGGGGACGACCCTATAGTCGTCGGATAAGTCGGCGGCAAGCCAACCTAGTCCCGGGGTCGTGGGGACGACCCTATAGTCGTCGGACAAGTCGGAGGCTGGCCAACTTTGGCCCGTGGTCGTGGGGACGACCCTATAGTCGTCGGACAAATCGGCGGCTGGCCAACTTTGGCCCGGGGTCGTGGGGACGACGCTATTGTCGTCGGACAAGTCGGCGGTGAGCCAACCTAGTCCAGGGGTCGTGGGGGCGACCCTATAGTCGTCGGACATGTCGGCGGCTTGCCAACTTTGGACCGGGGTCGTGGGGACGACCCTGTAGTCGTCGGACATGACGGTGGCGGGCCAATCTAGTCCTGGGGTCGTGGGGACGACCCTATAGTCGTCGGACATGACGGTGGCGGGCCAGTCTAGTCCCGGGTCGTGGGGACGACCCTATAGTCGTCGGACATGTCGGCGGCTGGCCAACTTTGGCCCGGAGTCGTGGGGACGACCCTATAGTCGTCGGAAATGACGGTGGCGGGCCAATCTATTCCCGGGGTCGTGGGGACGACCCTGTAGTCGTCGGACATGTCGCCGGCTGGCCAACTTTGGCCTGTGGTCGTGGGGACGACCCTATAGTCGTCGGACATGACGGTGGCGGGCCAATCTAGTCCTGGGGTCGTGGGGACGACCCTATAGTCGTCGGACATGACGGTGGCGGGCCAATCTAGTCCCGGGGTCGTGGGGACGACCCTATAGTCGTCGGACAAGTCGGCGGCTGGCCAACCTAGACCCGGGGTCGTGGGGATGACCCTATAGTCGTCGGACATGACGGTGGCGGGCCAGTCTAGTCCCGGGTCGTGGGGACGACCCTATAGTCGTCGGACATGACGGTGGCGGGCCAGTCTAGTCCCGGGTCGTGGGGACGACCCTATAGTCGTCGGACATGTCGGCGGCTGGCCAACTTTGGCCCGGAGTCGTGGGGACGACCCTATAGTCGTCGGAAATGACGGTGGCGGGCCAGTCTAGTCCCGGGTCGTGGGGACGACCCTATAGTCGTCGGAAATGTCGGCGGCTGGCCAACTTTGGCCCGTGGTCGTAAAGACGACCCTATTGTCGTCGGACAAGACGGTGGTGGGCCAATCTAGTCCCGGCGTCGTGGGGACGACCCTATACTCGTCGGACAAGTCGGCGGCTGGCCAACTTTTGCCCGGGGTCGTGGGGACGACCCTATAATCGTCGGACATGACGGTGGCGGGCCAATCTAGTCCCGGGGTCGTGGGGACGACCCTATAATCGTTGGACATGACGGTGGCGGGCCAATATAGTCCCGGGGTCGTAGGGACGACCCTATAGTCGTCGGACAAGTCAGCGGCTGGCCAACTTTGGCCCCGTGGTCGTGGGGACGACCCTATAGTCGTCGGACATGTCGGCGGCTGGCCAACTTTGGCCCGGTGTAGTGGGGACGACTCTATACTGGTCGGACATGTCGGTGGCGAGCCAATCTAGTCCCGGGGTCGTGGGGACGACCCTATAGTCCTCGGACAAGTCGGCGGCTGGCCAGCTTTGGCCCAGGGTTGTGGGGACGACCCTATAGTCGCCGGACATGTTGGCGGCAGGTCAGCCTAGTCCCGGGGTCGTGGGGACGACCCTATAGTCTTCGGACAAGTCGACGGCGGGCCAAGCTAGTCCGGGGGTCGTGGGGACGACCCTATAGTCGGCGGACTTGACGGTGTCGGGCCAATCTAGTCCCGGGGTTGTGGGGACGACCCTATAGTCGTCGGACATGTCGGCGGCTTGCCAAATTTGCCCGGGGTCGTGGGGACGACCCTATAGTCGTCGGACATTTCGGCGGCTTGTCAACCTAGTCCCGGGGTCGTGGGGATGACCCTATAGTCGTCGGACATGACGGTGGCGGACCAATCTAGTCCCGGGGTCGTGGGGACGACCCTATAGTCGTCGGGCACGTCGGCGGCTGGCCAACTTTGGTCCGTGGTCGTGGGGACGATCCAATAGTCGTCGGACATGTCGGCGGCTGGCTAACTTTGGCCCGGTGTCGTGGGGACGACCATATAGTCGTCGGACATGTTGGCAATTGGCCAACATTGGCCCGGGGTCGTGGGGACGACTCTATAGTCGTCGGACATGTTGGCGGCTTGTCAGCCTAGTCCCGGGGTCGTGGGGACGACCCTATAGTCGTCGGACAAGACGGCGGCTGGACATCCTTGGCTCGCGGTCGTGGGGACGACCCTATAGTCGTCGGACATTTCGGCGGCTTGTCAACCTAGTCCCGGGGTCGTGGGGACGACCCTACAGTCGTTGGACATGACGGTGGCGGGCCAATCTAGTCCCGGGGTCGTGGGTACGACCCTATAGTCGTCGGACAAGACGGCGGCTGGACATCCTTCGCTCGCGGTCGTGGGGACGACCCTATAGTCGTCGGACATTTCGGCGGCTTGTCAACCTAGTCCCGGGGTCGTGGGGACGACCCTATAGTCGTTGGACATGACGGTGGCGGGCCAATCTAGTCCCGGGGTCGTGGGTACGAACCTATATTCGTCGGACAAGTCGGCGGCGGGCCAACCTTGTCCCGGGGTCGTGGGGACGACCGTATAGTCGTCGGACATGACGGTGGCGGGCCAATCTAGTCCCGGGGTCGTGGGTACGACCCTATAGTCGTCGGACATGTCGGCGGCTGGCCTACTTTGGCCCGGTGTAGTGGGGACGACTCTATAGTGGTCGGACATGTCGGTGGCGAGCCAATCTAGTCCCGGGGTCGTGGGGACGACCCTATAGTCCTCGGACAAGTCGGCGGCTGGCCAACTTTGGCCCAGGGTTGTGGGGACGACCCTATAGTCGCCGGACATGTTGGCGGCAGGTCAACCTAGTCCCGGGGTCGTGGGGACGACCCTATAGTCGTCGGACATTTCGGCGGCTTGTCAACCTAGTCCCGGGGTCGTGGGGACGACCCTACAGTCGTTGGACATGACGGTGGCGGACCAATCTAGTCCCGGGGTCGTGGGGACGACCCTATAGTCGTCGGGCACGTCGGCGGCTGGCCAACTTTGGCCCGTGGTCGTGGGGACGATCCAATAGTCGTCGGACATGTCGGCGGCTGGCTAACTTTGGCCCGGTGTCGTGGGGACGACCATATAGTCGTCGGACAAGTCGGCGGCGGGCCAACTTTGGCCCCGTGGTCGTGGGGACGACCCTATAGTCGTCGGACATGTCGGCGGCTGGCCAACTTTGGCCCGGGGACGTGGGGACGACCCTATAGTCTGCGGACAAGTCGGCGGCTGGCCAAATTTGGCCCGTGGTCGTGGGGACGACCCTATAGTCGTCGGACATGACGTTGTCGGGCCAATCTAGTCCCGGGATCGTGGGGACGACCCTATAGTCGTCGGACATGACGGTGTCGGGCCAATCTAGTCCGGGGATCGTGGGGACGACCCTATAGTCGTCGGACATGTTGGCGGCTGGCCAGCTTTGGCCCATGGTCGTGGGGACGATCCGATAGTCGTCGGACGTGACGGTGGCTAGCCAATCTAGTCCCGGGGACGTGGGGACGACCCTATAGTCGTCGGACATGTCGGCGGCTGGCCTACTTTGGCCCGGTGTAGTGGGGACGACTCTATAGTGGTCGGACATGTCGGTGGCGAGCCAATCTAGTCCCGGGGTCGTGGGGACGACCCTATAGTCCTCGGACAAGTCGGCGCTGGCCAACTTTGGCCCAGGGTTGTGGGGACGACCCTATAGTCGCCGGACATGTTGGCGGCAGGTCAACCTAGTCCCGGGGTCGTGGGGACGACCCTATATTCTTCGGACAAGTCGACGGCGGGCCAAGCTAGTCCGGGGGTCGTGGGGACGACCCTATAGTCGGCGGACTTGACGGTGTCGGGCCAATCTAGTCTCGGGGTTGTGGGGACGACCCTATAGTCGTCGGACATTTCGGCGGCATGCCAACTTTGGCCCGGGGTTGTGGGGACGACCCTATAGTCGTCGGACATTTCGGCGGCTTGCCTACTTTGGCCCGGGGTCGTGGGGACGACTCTATAGTGGTCGGACATGTCGGTGGCGAGCCAATCTAGTCCCGGGGTCGTGGGGACGACCCTATAGTCGTCGGATAAGTCGGCGGCAAGCCAACCTAGTCCCGGGGTCGTGGGGACGACCCTATAGTCGTCGGACAAGTCGGAGGCTGGCCAACTTTGGCCCGTGGTCGTGGGGACGACCCTATAGTCGTCGGACAAATCGGCGGCTGGCCAACTTTGGCCCGGGGTCGTGGGGACGACGCTATTGTCGTCGGACAAGTCGGCGGTGAGCCAACCTAGTCCAGGGGTCGTGGGGGCGACCCTATAGTCGTCGGACATGTCGGCGGCTTGCCAACTTTGGACCGGGGTCGTGGGGACGACCCTGTAGTCGTCGGACATGACGGTGGCGGGCCAATCTAGTCCTGGGGTCGTGGGGACGACCCTATAGTCGTCGGACATGACGGTGGCGGGCCAGTCTAGTCCCGGGTCGTGGGGACGACCCTATAGTCGTCGGACATGTCGGCGGCTGGCCAACTTTGGCCCGGAGTCGTGGGGACGACCCTATAGTCGTCGGAAATGACGGTGGCGGGCCAATCTATTCCCGGGGTCGTGGGGACGACCCTGTAGTCGTCGGACATGTCGCCGGCTGGCCAACTTTGGCCTGTGGTCGTGGGGACGACCCTATAGTCGTCGGACATGACGGTGGCGGGCCAATCTAGTCCTGGGGTCGTGGGGACGACCCTATAGTCGTCGGACATGACGGTGGCGGGCCAATCTAGTCCCGGGGTCGTGGGGACGACCCTATAGTCGTCGGACAAGTCGGCGGCTGGCCAACCTAGACCCGGGGTCGTGGGGATGACCCTATAGTCGTCGGACATGACGGTGGCGGGCCAGTCTAGTCCCGGGTCGTGGGGACGACCCTATAGTCGTCGGACATGACGGTGGCGGGCCAGTCTAGTCCCGGGTCGTGGGGACGACCCTATAGTCGTCGGACATGTCGGCGGCTGGCCAACTTTGGCCCGGAGTCGTGGGGACGACCCTATAGTCGTCGGAAATGACGGTGGCGGGCCAGTCTAGTCCCGGGTCGTGGGGACGACCCTATAGTCGTCGGAAATGTCGGCGGCTGGCCAACTTTGGCCCGTGGTCGTAAAGACGACCCTATTGTCGTCGGACAAGACGGTGGTGGGCCAATCTAGTCCCGGCGTCGTGGGGACGACCCTATACTCGTCGGACAAGTCGGCGGCTGGCCAACTTTTGCCCGGGGTCGTGGGGACGACCCTATAATCGTCGGACATGACGGTGGCGGGCCAATCTAGTCCCGGGGTCGTGGGGACGACCCTATAATCGTTGGACATGACGGTGGCGGGCCAATATAGTCCCGGGGTCGTAGGGACGACCCTATAGTCGTCGGACAAGTCAGCGGCTGGCCAACTTTGGCCCCGTGGTCGTGGGGACGACCCTATAGTCGTCGGACATGTCGGCGGCTGGCCAACTTTGGCCCGGTGTAGTGGGGACGACTCTATACTGGTCGGACATGTCGGTGGCGAGCCAATCTAGTCCCGGGGTCGTGGGGACGACCCTATAGTCCTCGGACAAGTCGGCGGCTGGCCAGCTTTGGCCCAGGGTTGTGGGGACGACCCTATAGTCGCCGGACATGTTGGCGGCAGGTCAACCTAGTCCCGGGGTCGTGGGGACGACCCTATAGTCTTCGGACAAGTCGACGGCGGGCCAAGCTAGTCCGGGGGTCGTGGGGACGACCCTATAGTCGGCGGACTTGACGGTGTCGGGCCAATCTAGTCCCGGGGTTGTGGGGACGACCCTATAGTCGTCGGACATGTCGGCGGCTTGCCAAATTTGCCCGGGGTCGTGGGGACGACCCTATAGTCGTCGGACATGTCGGTGTTTGGCCATCATTGGCCCGTGGTCGTGAAGACGACCCTATAGTCGTCGGACATGACGGTGGCGGGCCAATCTAGTCCCTAGGTCGTGGGGACGACCCAACAGTCGTCGGACATTTCGGCGGCTTGCCAACTTTGGCCCGGGGTCGTGGGGACGACCCTATAGTCGTCGGACATGTCGGCGTCTGGCCAACCTAGTCCCGGTGTCTTGGGGACGACTCTATAGTCGTCGGACATGTCGGCGGCTGGCCAACCTAGACCCGGGGTCGTGGGGACGACCCTATAGTCGTCGGACATGTCGGGGGCTGGCCAACTTTGGCCCGTGGTCGTGGGGACGATCCAATAGTCGTCGGACATGTCGGCGGCTGGCCAACTTTGGCCCGTGGTCGTGGGGCGATCCGATAGTCGCCGGACATGTCGGCGGCTGGCCAACCTAGACCCGGGGTCGTGGGGACGACCCTATTGTCGTCGGACATGGCGGTGGCGGGACAATCTAGTCCCGTGGTCGTGGGGACGACCCTATAGTCGTCGGACAAGTCGGCGGCGGGCCAACTTTGGCCCGTGGTCGTGGGGACGATCCAATAGTCGTCGGACATGTCGGCGGCTGGCCAACTTTGGCCCGTGGTCGTGGGGACGACTCTATAGTCGTCGGACATGTCGGCGGCTGGCCAACCTAGACCCGGGGTCGTGGGGACGACCCTATAGTCGTCGGACATGTCGGCGGCATGCCAACTTTGGCCCGGGGTTGTGGGGACGACCCTATAGTCGTCGGACATTTCGGCGGCTTGCCTACTTTGGCCCGGGGTCGTGGGGACGACCCTATAGTCGTCGGACATGTCGGCGGCTGGCCGACCTAGTCCCGAGGTCGTGGGGACGACCGTATAGTCGTCGGATATGTTTGCGGCTTGTCAACCTAGTCCCGGGGTCGTGGGGACGACCCTATAGTCGTTGGACATGAAGGTGGCGGGACAATCTAGTCCCGTGGTCGTGGGGACGACCCTATAGTCGTCGAACATGACGGTGGCGGACCAATCTAGTCCCGGGGTCGTGGGGACGAACCTATAGTCGTCGGACAAGTCGGCGGCGGGCCAACCATGTCCCGGGGTCGTGGGGACGACCGTATAGTCGTCGGACATGACGGTAGCGGGCCAATCTAGTCCCGGGGTCGTGGGGACGACCCTACAGTCGTCGAACATGTCGGCGGCTTGCCAAATTTGCCCGGGGTCGTGGGGACGACCCTATAGTCGTCGGACTTGACGGTGGCGGGCCAATCTAGTCCCGGGGTCGTGGGGACGACCCAATAGTCGTTGGACATTACGGCGGCTGGCCAACTTTGGCCCATGGTCGTGGGGACGACCCTATCGTCGTTGGACATGACAGTGGCGGGCCAATCTAGTCCTGGGGTCGTAGGGACGACCCTATAGTCGTCGGACATGTCGGCGATTGGCCAACATTGGCCCGGGGTCGTGGGGACGACCCTACAGTCGTCGGACATTTCGGCGGCTTGCCAACTTTGGCCCGGGGTCGTGGGGACGACCCTATAGTCGTCGAACATGACGGTGGCGGACCAATCTAGTCCCGGGGTCGTGGGGACGACCCTAAAGTCGTCGGGCATGTCGGCGGCTGGCCAACTTTGGCCCGTGGTCGTGGGGACGATCCAATAGTCGTCGGACATGTCGGCGGCTGGCTAACTTTGGCCCGGTGTCGTGGGGACGATCCAATAGTCGTCGGACATGTCGGCGGCTGGCTAACTTTGGCCCGGTGTCGTGGGGACGACCCTATAGTCGTCGGACAAGACGGCGGCTGGACATCCTTGGCTCGCGGTCGTGGGGACGACCCTATAGTCGTCGGACATTTCGGCGGCTTGTCAACCTAGTCCCGGGGTCGTGGGTACGACCCTACAGTCCTCGGACATTTCGGCGCCTTGCCAACTTTGGCCCGGGGTCGTGGGGACGACCCTATAGTCGTCGAACATGACGGTGGCGGACCAATCTAGTCCCGGGGTCGTGGGGACGACCCTAAAGTCGTCGGGCATGTCGGCGGCTGGCCAACTTTGGCCCGTGGTCGTGGGGACGATCCAATAGTCGTCGGACATGTCGGCGGCTGGCTAACTTTGGCCCGGTGTCGTGGGGACGACCCTATAGTCGTCGGACAAGACGGCGGCTGGACATCCTTGGCTCGCGGTCGTGGGGACGACCCTATAGTCGTCGGACATTTCGGCGGCTTGTCAACCTAGTCCCGGGGTCGTGGGGACGACCCTATAGTCGTCGGACATTTCGGCGGCTTGTCAACCTAGTCCCGGGGTCGTGGGGACGACCCTATAGTCGTCGGACATGACGGTGGCGGACCAATCTAGTCCCGGGGTCGTGGGGACGACCCTATAGTCGTCGGGCACGTCGGCGGCTGGCCAACTTTGGCCCGTGGTCGTGGGGACGATCCAATAGTCGTCGGACATGTCGGCGGCTGGCTAACTTTGGCCCGGTGTCGTGGGGACGACCCTATAGTCGTCGGACATGTTGGCAATTGGCCAACATTGGCCCGGGGTCGTGGGGACGACTCTATAGTCGTCGGACATGTTGGCGGCTTGTCAGCCTAGTCCCGGGGTCGTGGGGACGACCCTATAGTCGTCGGACAAGACGGCGGCTGGACATCCTTGGCTCGCGGTCGTGGGCACGACCCTATAGTCGTCGGACATTTCGGCGGCTTGTCAACCTAGTCCCGGGGTCGTGGGGACGACCCTACAGTCGTTGGACATGACGGTGGCGGGCCAATCTAGTCCCGGGGTCGTGGGTACGACCCTATAGTCGTCGGACAAGACGGCGGCTGGACATCCTTCGCTCGCGGTCGTGGGGACGACCCTATAGTCGTCGGACATTTCGGCGGCATGTCAACCTAGTCCCGGGGTCGTGCGGACGACCCTATAGTCGTTGGACATGACGGTGGCGGGCCAATCTAGTCCCGGGGTCGTGGGTACGAACCTATATTCGTCGGACAAGTCGGCGGCGGGCCAACCTTGTCCCGGGGTCGTGGGGACGACCGTATAGTCGTCGGACATGACGGTGGCGGGCCAATCTAGTCCCGGGGTCGTGGGTACGACCCTATAGTCGTCGGACAAGTCGGCGGCGGGCCAACTTTGGCCCCGTGGTCGTGGGGACGACCCTATAGTCGTCGGACATGTCGGCGGCTGGCCAACTTTGGCCCGGGGACGTGGGGACGACCCTATAGTCTGCGGACAAGTCGGCGGCTGGCCAAATTTGGCCCGTGGTCGTGGGGACGACCCTATAGTCGCCGGACATGACGTTGTCGGGCCAATCTAGTCCCGGGGTCGTGGGTACGACCCTATAGTCGTTGGACATGACGGTGGCGGGCCATTCTAGTCCCGGGGTCGTGGGGACGACCCTATAGTCGTCGGACATGTCGGCGGCTGGCCAACTTGGGCCCGTGGTCGTGGGGACGTCCCACTAGTCGTCGGACATGTCGGCGGCTGACCAACTTTGGCCCGGGGACGTGGGGACGACCCTATAGTCTGCGGACAAGTCGGCGGCTGGCCAAATTTGGCCCGTGGTCGTGGGGACGACCCTATAGTCGTCGGACATGACGTTGTCGGGCCAATCTAGTCCCGGGGTCGTGGGTACGACCCTATAGTCGTTGGACATGACGGTGGCGGGCCAATCTAGTCCCGGGGTCGTGGGGACGACCCTGCAGTCGTCGGACATGTCGGCGGCTGGTCAATCTAGTCCGGGGATCGTGGGGACGACCCTATAGTCGTCGGACATGTTGGCGGCTGGCCAGCTTTGGCCCATGGTCGTGGGGACGATCCGATAGTCGTCGGACGTGACGGTGGCTAGCCAATCTAGTCCCGGGGACGTGGGGACGACCCTATAGTCGTCGGACATGTCGGCGGCTGGCCTACTTTGGCCCGGTGTAGTGGGGACGACTCTATAGTGGTCGGACATGTCGGTGGCGAGCCAATCTAGTCCCGGGGTCGTGGGGACGACCCTATAGTCCTCGGACAAGTCGGCGGCTGGCCAGTCTAGTCCCGGGTCGTGGGGACGACCCTATAGTCGTCGGACATGACGGTGGCGGGCCAATCTAGTCCCGGGGTCGTGGGTACGACCCTATAGTCGTCGGACAAGTCGGCGGCGGGCCAACTTTGGCCCCGTGGTCGTGGGGACGACCCTATAGTCGTCGGACATGTCGGCGGCTGGCCAACTTTGGCCCGGGGACGTGGGGACGACCCTATAGTCTGCGGACAAGTCGGCGGCTGGCCAAATTTGGCCCGTGGTCGTGGGGACGACCCTATAGTCGTCGGACATGACGTTGTCGGGCCAATCTAGTCCCGGGATCGTGGGGACGACCCTATAGTCGTCGGACATGACGGTGTCGGGCCAATCTAGTCCGGGGATCGTGGGGACGACCCTATAGTCGTCGGACATGTTGGCGGCTGGCCAGCTTTGGCCCATGGTCGTGGGGACGATCCGATAGTCGTCGGACGTGACGGTGGCTAGCCAATCTAGTCCCGGGGACGTGGGGACGACCCTATAGTCGTCGGACATGTCGGCGGCTGGCCTACTTTGGCCCGGTGTAGTGGGGACGACTCTATAGTGGTCGGACATGTCGGTGGCGAGCCAATCTAGTCCCGGGGTCGTGGGGACGACCCTATAGTCCTCGGACAAGTCGGCGGCTGGCCAACTTTGGCCCAGGGTTGTGGGGACGACCCTATAGTCGCCGGACATGTTGGCGGCAGGTCAACCTAGTCCCGGGGTCGTGGGGACGACCCTATATTCTTCGGACAAGTCGACGGCGGGCCAAGCTAGTCCGGGGGTCGTGGGGACGACCCTATAGTCGGCGGACTTGACGGTGTCGGGCCAATCTAGTCTCGGGGTTGTGGGGACGACCCTATAGTCGTCGGACATTTCGGCGGCATGCCAACTTTGGCCCGGGGTTGTGGGGACGACCCTATAGTCGTCGGACATTTCGGCGGCTTGCCTACTTTGGCCCGGGGTCGTGGGGACGACTCTATAGTGGTCGGACATGTCGGTGGCGAGCCAATCAAGTCCCGGGGTCGTGGGGACGACCCTATAGTCGTCGGATAAGTCGGCGGCAAGCCAACCTAGTCCCGGGGTCGTGGGGACGACCCTATAGTCGTCGGACAAGTCGGAGGCTGGCCAACTTTGGCCCGTGGTCGTGGGGACGACCCTATAGTCGTCGGACAAATCGGCGGCTGGCCAACTTTGGCCCGGGGTCGTGGGGACGACGCTATTGTCGTCGGACAAGTCGGCGGTGAGCCAACCTAGTCCAGGGGTCGTGGGGGCGACCCTATAGTCGTCGGACATGTCGGCGGCTTGCCAACTTTGGACCGGGGTCGTGGGGACGACCCTGTAGTCGTCGGACATGACGGTGGCGGGCCAATCTAGTCCTGGGGTCGTGGGGACGACCCTATAGTCGTCGGACATGACGGTGGCGGGCCAGTCTAGTCCCGGGTCGTGGGGACGACCCTATAGTCGTCGGACATGTCGGCGGCTGGCCAACTTTGGCCCGGAGTCGTGGGGACGACCCTATAGTCGTCGGAAATGACGGTGGCGGGCCAATCTATTCCCGGGGTCGTGGGGACGACCCTGTAGTCGTCGGACATGTCGCCGGCTGGCCAACTTTGGCCTGTGGTCGTGGGGACGACCCTATAGTCGTCGGACATGACGGTGGCGGGCCAATCTAGTCCTGGGGTCGTGGGGACGACCCTATAGTCGTCGGACATGACGGTGGCGGGCCAATCTAGTCCCGGGGTCGTGGGGACGACCCTATAGTCGTCGGACAAGTCGGCGGCTGGCCAACCTAGACCCGGGGTCGTGGGGATGACCCTATAGTCGTCGGACATGACGGTGGCGGGCCAGTCTAGTCCCGGGTCGTGGGGACGACCCTATAGTCGTCGGACATGACGGTGGCGGGCCAGTCTAGTCCCGGGTCGTGGGGACGACCCTATAGTCGTCGGACATGTCGGCGGCTGGCCAACTTTGGCCCGGAGTCGTGGGGACGACCCTATAGTCGTCGGAAATGACGGTGGCGGGCCAGTCTAGTCCCGGGTCGTGGGGACGACCCTATAGTCTTCGGAAATGTCGGCGGCTGGCCAACTTTGGCCCGTGGTCGTAAAGACGACCCTATTGTCGTCGGACAAGACGGTGGTGGGCCAATCTAGTCCCGGGGTCGTGGGGACGACTCTATAGTCATCGGACATGTCGGCGGCTGGCCAACTTTGGCCCGTGGTCGTGGGGACGATCCAATAGTCGTCGGACATGTCGGCGGCTGGCCAATCTAGTCCCGTGGTCGTGGGGACGACCCTATAGTCTTCGGACATGACGGTAGCGGACCAATCTAGACCCGAGGACGTGGGGACGACCCTATAGTCGTCGGACATTTCGGCGGCTGTCCAACTTTGGCCCGGTGTCGTGGGGACGATCCAATAGTCGTCGGACATGTCGGCGGCTGGCCAACCTAGTCCCGAGGTCGTCGGACTTGACGGTGGCGGGCCAATCTAGTCCCGGGGTCGTGGGGACGACCCTTCAGTCGTCGGACATGTCGGCGGCGGGCCAATCTAGTCCCGTGGTCGTGGGGACGACCCTATAGTCGTCGGACATGTCGGCGGCTGGCCAACCTAGCCCCGTGGTCGTGGGGACGATCCGATAGTCGTTGGACATGACGGTGGCGGGCCATTCTAGTCCCGGGGTCGTGGGGACGACCCTATTGTCGTCGGACATGGCGGTGGTGGGCCAATCTAGTCCCGTGGTCGTGGGGACGACCCTATAGTCGTCGGACATGTCGGCGGCTGGCCAACCTAGCCCCGTGGTCGTGGGGACGATCCGATAGTCGTTGGACATGACGGTGGCGGGCCAACCTAGACCCGGGGTCGTGGGGACGACCCTATTGTCGTCGGACATGGCGGTGGCGGGCCAATCTAGTCCCGTGGTCGTGGGGACGACCCTATAGTCGTCGGACATGTCGGCGGCTGGCCAACCTAGCCCCGTGGTCGTGGGGACGATCCGATAGTCGTTGGACATGACGGTGGCGGGCCATTCTAGTCCCGGGGTAGTGGGGACGACCCTATAGTCGTCGGACATGTCGGCGGCTGGCCAACTTTGGCCCGTGGTCGTGGGGCGATCCGATAGTCGTCGGACATGTCGGCGGCTGGCCAACCTAGACCCGGGGTCGTGGGGACGACCCTATTGTCGTCGGACATGGCGGTGGCGGGCCAATCTAGTCCCGTGGTCGTGGGGACGACCCTATAGTCGTCGGACAAGTCGGCGGCGGGCCAACCTTGTCCCGGGGTCGTGGGGACGACCCTATAGTCGTCGGACATGACGGTGGCGGGCCAATCTAGTCCCGGGGTCGTGGGGACGACCCTATAGTCGTCGGACAAGACGGCGGCTGTCCAACTTTGGCCCGGTGTCGTGGGGACGACCCTATAGTCGTCGGACAAGTCGGCGGCGGGCCAACCTTGTCCCGGGGTCGTGGGGACGATCCAATAGTCGTCGGACATGTCGGCGGCTGGCCAACTTTGGCCCGTGGTCGTGGGGACGATCCGATAGTCGTCGGACATGTCGGCGGCTGGCCAACCTTGGCCCGTGGTCGTGGGGACGACCCTATAGTCTTCGGACATGACGGTAGCGGGCCAATCTAGACCGGAGGACGTGGGGACGACCCTATAGTCGTCGGACATTTCGGCGGCTGGCCAACTTGGGCCCGTGGTCGTGGGGACGTTCCAACAGTCGTCGGACATGTCGGCGGCTGGCCAACCTAGTCCCGAGGTCGTCGGACTTGACGGTGGCGGGCCAATCTAGTCCCGGGGTCGTGGGGACGACCCTGCAGTCGTCGGACATGTCGGCGGCTGGTCAATCTAGTCCCGGGGTCGTGGGGACGACTCTATAGTCGTCGGACATGTCGGCGGCTGGCCAACTTTGGCCCGTGGTCGTGGGGACGATCCAATAGTCGTCGGACATGTCGGCGGGTGGCCAACTTTGGCCCGTGGTCGTGGGGACGACCCGATAGTCGTCGGACATGTCGGCGGCTGGCCAACTCTGGCCCGTGGTCGTGGGGACGATCCAATAGTCGTCGGACATGTCGGCGGCTGGCCAACTTTGGCCCGTGGTCGTGGGGCGATCCGATAGTCGCCGGACATGTCGGCGGCTGGCCAACCTAGACCCGGGGTCGTGGGGACGACCCTATTGTCGTCGGACATGGCGGTGGCGGGCCAATCTAGTCCCGTGGTCGTGGGGACGACCCTATAGTCGTCGGACAAGTCGGCGGCGGGCCAACTTTGGCCCCTGGTCGTGGGGACGATCCAATAGTCGTCGGACATGTCGGCGGCTGGCCAACTTTGGCCCGTGGTCGTGGGGACGACCCTATAGTCGTCGGACATTTCGGCGGCTTGTCAACCTAGTCCCGGGGTCGTGGGGACGACCCTATAGTCGTTGGACATGACAGTGGCGGGCCAATCTAGTCCCGGGGTCGTGGGTACGACCCTATAGTCGTCGGACAAGACGGCGGCTGGACATCCTTGGCTCACGGTCGTGGGGACGACCCTATAGTCGTCGGACATGTCGGCGGCTGGTCAATCTAGTCCCGGGGTCGTGGGGACGACTCTATAGTCGTCGGACAAGACGGCGGCTGGCCATCTTTGGCCCGTGGTCGTGAAGACGACCCTATAGTCGTCGGACATGACGGTGGCGGGCCATTCTAGTCGCGGGGTTGTGGGGCCGATCCAATAGTCGTCGGACATGTCGGCGGCTGGCCAACTTTGGCCCGTGGTCGTGGGGACGACCCTATAGTCGTCGGACATTTCGGCGGCTTGTCAACCTAGTCCCGGGGTCGTGGGGACGACCCTATAGTCGTTGGACATGACAGTGGCGGGCCAATCTAGTCCCGGGGTCGTGGGTACGACCCTATAGTCGTCGGACAAGACGGCGGCTGGACATCCTTGGCTCACGGTCGTGGGGACGACCCTATAGTCGTCGGACATGTCGGCGGCTGGTCAATCTAGTCCCGGTGTCTTGGGGACGACTCTATAGTCGACGGACATGTCGGCGGCTGGCCAACTTTGGCCCGTGGTCGTGGAGACGATCCTATAGTCGTCGGACTTGACGGTGGCGGGCCAATCTAGTCGCGGGGTTGTGGGGACGATCCAATAGTCGTCGGACATGTCGGCGGCTGGCCAACTTTGGCCCGTGGTCGTGGGGACGACCCTATAGTCGTCGGACATTTCGGCGGCTTGTCAACCTAGTCCCGGGGTCGTGGGGGCGACCCTATAGTCGTCGGACAAGACGGCGGCTGGCCATCTTTGGCCCGTGGTCGTGAAGACGACCCTATAGTCGTCGGACATGACGGTGGCGGGCCATTCTAGTCCCTGGGTCGTGGGGACGACCCAACAGTCGTCGGACATTTCGGCGGTTTGCCAACTTTGGCCCGGGGTCGTGGGGACGACCCTATAGTCGTCGGACAAGTCGGCGGCTGGCCAAATTTGGTCCGTGGTCGTGGGGACGACCCTATAGTCATCGGAAATGTCGACGGCTGGCCAACTTTGGCCCGGGGTCGTGGGGACGACCCTATAGTCGTCGGACAAGTCGGCGGCTGGCCAACTTTGGCCCGTGGTCGTGGGAACGACCCTATAGTCGTCGGACAAGTCGGCGGCTGGCCAAATTTGGTCCGTGGTCGTGGGGACGACCCTATAGTCATCGGAAATGTCGACGGCTGGCCAACTTTGGCCCGGGGTCGTGGGGACGACCCTGCAGTCGTCGGACATGTCGGCGGCTGGTCAATCTAGTCCCGGGGTCGTGGGGACGACTCTATAGTCGTCGGACATGTCGGCGGCTGGCCAACTTTGGCCCGTGGTCGTGGGGACGATCCAATAGTCGTCGGACATGTCGGCGGCTGGTCAATCTAGTCCCGGGGTCGTGGGGACGACTCTATAGTCGTCGGACAAGACGGCGGCTGGCCATCTTTGGCCCGTGGTCGTGAAGACGACCCTATAGTCGTCGGACATGACGGTGGCGGGCCATTCTAGTCGCGGGGTTGTGGGGACGATCCAATAGTCGTCGGACATGTCGGCGGCTGGCCAACTTAGGCCCGTGGTCGTGGGGACGACCCTATAGTCGTCGGACATTTCGGCGGCTGGCCAAATTTGGTCCGTGGTCGTGGGGACGACCCTATAGTCATCGGAAATGTCGACGGCTGGCCAACTTTGGCCCGTGGTCGTGGGGACGATCCGATAGTCGTCGGACATGTCGGCGGCTGGCCAACCTAGACCCGGGGTCGTGGGGACGACCCTATTGTCGTCGGACATGGCGGTGGCGGGCCAATCTAGTCCCGTGGTCGTGGGGACGACCCTATAGTCGTCGGACATGTCGGCGGCCGGCCAACCTAGTCCCGTGGTCGTGGGGACGACCCTATAGTCGTCGGACAAGTCGGCGGCGGGCCAACCTTGTCCCGGGGTCGTGGGGACGACCCTATAGTCGTCGGACATGACGGTGGCGGGCCAATCTAGTCCCGGGGTCGTGGGGACGACCCTATAGTCGTCGGACAAGACGGCGGCTGTCCAACTTTGGCCCGGTGTCGTGGGGACGACCCTATAGTCGTCGGACAAGTCGGCGGCGGGCCAACCTTGTCCCGGGGTCGTGGGGACGCCCGTATAGTCGTCGGACATGACGGTGGCGGGCCAATCTAGTCCCGGGGTCTTGGGGACGACCCTATAGTCATGGGACAAGACGGCGGCTGGACATCTTTGGCCCGCGGTCGTGGGGACGACCCTATAGTCGTCGGAAAAGTCGGCGGCGGGCCAACCTTGTCCCGGGGTCGTGGGGACGACCGTATAGTCGTCGGACATGACGGTGGCGGGCCAATCTAGTCCCGGGGTCGTGGGGACGACCCTATAGTCATCGGACAAGACGGCGGCTGGACATCTTTGGCCCGCGGTCGTGGGGACGACCCTATAGTCGTCGGACATTTCGGCGGCTTGCCAACTTTGGCCCGGGGTCTTGGGGACGACCCTATAGTCGTCGGACATTTCGGCGGCATGCCACCTTTGGCCCGTGGTCGTGGGGACGATCCGATAGTCGTCGGACATGTCGGCGGCTGGCCAACCTAGACCCGGGGTCGTGGGGACGACCCTATTGTCGTCGGACATGGCGGTGGCGGGCCAATCTAGTCCCGTGGTCGTGGGGACGACCCTATAGTCGTCGGACATGTCGGCGGCCGGCCAACCTAGTCCCGTGGTCGTGGGGACGATCCGATAGTCGTTGGACATGACGGTGGCGGGCCATTCTAGTCCCGGGGTCGTGGGGACGACCCTATAGTCGTCGGACATGTCGGCGGCTGGCCAACTTTGGCCCGTGGTCGTGGGGACGACCCAGTAGTCGTCGGACATGTCGGCGGCTGGCCAACCTAGTCCCGAGGTCGTCGGACTTGACGGTGGCGGGCCAATCTAGTCCCGGGGTCGTGGGGACGACCCTGCAGTCGTCGGACATGTCGGCGGCTGGTCAATCTAGTCCCGGGGTCGTGGGGACGACTCTATAGTCGTCGGACATGTCGGCGGCTGGCCAACTTTGGCCCGTGGTCGTGGGGACGATCCAATAGTCGTCGGACATGTCGGCGGCTGGCCAACTTTGGCCCGTGGTCGTGGGGACGATCCGATAGTCGTCGGACATGTCGGCGGCTGGCCAACTTTGGCCCGTGGTCGTGGGGACGACCCTATAGTCTTCGGACATGACGGTAGCGGGCCAATCTAGACCGGAGGACGTGGGGACGACCCTATAGTCGTCGGACATTTCGGCGGCTGTCCAACTTTGGCCCGGTGTCGTGGGGACGACCCTATAGTCGTCGGACAAGTCGGCGGCGGGCCAACCTTGTCCCGGGGTCGTGGGGACGACCGTATAGTCGTCGGACATGACGGTGGCGGGCCAATCTAGTCCCGGGGTCGTGGGGACGACCCTATAGTCATCGGACAAGACGGCGGCTGGACATCTTTGGCCCGCGGTCGTGGGGACGACCCTATAGTCGTCGGACATTTCGGCGGCTTGCCAACTTTGGCCCGGGGTCTTGGGGACGACCCTATAGTCGTCGGACATTTCGGCGGCATGCCACCTTTGGCCCGTGGTCGTGGGGACGATCCGATAGTCGTCGGACATGTCGGCGGCTGGCCAACCTAGACCCGGGGTCGTGGGGACGACCCTATTGTCGTCGGACATGGAGGTGGCGGGCCAATCTAGTCCCGTGGTCGTGGGGACGACCCTATAGTCGTCGGACATGTCGGCGGCTGGCCAACCTAGTCCCGTGGTCGTGGGGACGATCCGATAGTCGTTGGACATGACGGTGGCGGGCCATTCTAGTCCCGGGGTCGTGGGGACGACCCTATAGTCGTCGGACATGTCGGCGGCTGGCCAACTTGGGCCCGTGGTCGTGGGGACGTCCCACTAGTCGTCGGACATGTCGGCGGCTGGCCAACCTAGTCCCGAGGTCGTCGGACTTGACGGTGGCGGGCCAATCTAGTCCCGGGGTCGTGGGGACGACCCTGCAGTCGTCGGACATGTCGGCGGCTGGTCAATCTAGTCGCGGGGTCGTGGGGACGACTCTATAGTCGTCGGACATGTCGGCGGCTGGCCAACTTTGGCCCGTGGTCGTGGGGACGACCCGATAGTCGTCGGACATGTCGGCGGCTGGCCAACTTTGGCCCGTGGTCGTGGGGCTATCCCATAGTCGTCGGACATGTCGGCGGCTGGCCAACCTAGACCCGGGGTCGTGGGGACGACCCTATTGTCGTGGGACATGGCGGTGGGGGGCCAATCTAGTCCCGTGGTCGTGGGGACGACCCTATAGTCGTCGGACAAGTCGGCGGCGGGCCAACTTTGGCCCGTGGTCGTGGGGACGATCCAATAGTCGTCGGGCATGTCGGCGGCTGGCCAACTTTGGCCCGTGGTCGTGGGGACGACCCTATAGTCGTCGGACATTTCGGCGGCTTGTCAACCTAGTCCCGGGGTCGTGGGGACGACCCTATAGTCGTTGGACATGACGGTGGCGGGCCAATCTAGTCCCGGGGTCGTGGGTACGAACCTATAGTCGTCGGACAAGTCGGCCCCGGGCCAACCTTGTCCCGGGGTCGTGGGGACGACCGTATAGTCTTCGGACATGACGGTGGCGGGCCAATCTAGTCCCGGGGTCGTGGGGACGACCCTATAGTCGTCGGACAAGACGGCGGCTGGACATCTTTGTCCCGCGGTCGTGGGGACGACCCTATAGTCGTTGGACATGACGGTGGCGGGCCAATCTAGTCCCGGGGTCGTAGGGACGACCCTATAGTCGTCGGACATGTAGGCGATTGGCCAACATTGGCCCGGGGTCGTGGGGACGACCCTATAGTCGTCGGACAAGTCGGCGGCGGGCCAACCTTGTCCCGGGGTCGTGGGGACGACCCTATAGTCGTCGGACATGACGGTGGCGGGCCAATCTAGTCCCGGGGTTGTGGGGACGACCCTATACTCGTCGGACAAGACGGCGGCTTGACATTTTTGGCCCGCGGTCGTGGGGACGACCCTATAGTCGTCGGACATTTCGGCGGCTTGCCAACTTTGGCCCCGGGTCGTGGGGACGACCCTATAGTCGTTGGACATGTCAGCGGCTGGCCAACTTTGGCCCGGTGTCGTGGGGACGACTCTATAGTCGTCGGACATGTCGGCGGCTGGCCAACCTAGACCCGGGGTCGTGGGGACGACCCTATTGTCGTCGGACATGACGGTGGCGGGCCAATCTATTCCCGGGGTCGTACGGACGACCCTATAGTCGTCTGACATGTTGGCGATTGGCCAACATTGGCCCGGGGTCGTGGGGACGACTCTATAGTCTTCGGACATGTTGGCGGCTTGTCAGCCTAGTCCCGGGGTCGTGGGTACGACCCTATAGTCGTCGGACAAGACGGCGGCTGGACATCTTTGTCCCGCGGTCGTGGGGACGACCCTATAGTCGTCGGACATTTCGGCGGCATGCCAACTTTGGCCCGGGGTTGTGGGGACGACCCTATAGTCGTCGGACATTTCGGCGGCTTGCCTACTTTGGCCCGGGGTCGTGGGGACGACCCTATAGTCGTCGGACATGTCGGCGGCTGGCCGACCTAGTCCCGAGGTCGTGGGGACGACCGTATAGTCGTCGGATATGTTTGCGGCTTGTCAACCTAGTCCCGGGGTCGTGGGGACGACCCTATAGTCGTTGGACATGACGGTGGCGGGCCAATCTAGTCCCGGGGTCGTGGGTACGAACCTATAGTCGTCGGACAAGTCGGCCCCGGGCCAACCTTGTCCCGGGGTCGTGGGGACGACCGTATAGTCTTCGGACATGACGGTGGCGGGCCAATCTAGTCCCGGGGTCGTGGGGACGACCCTATAGTCGTCGGACAAGACGGCGGCTGGACATCTTTGTCCCGGGGACGTGGGGACGACCCTATAGTCTGCGGACAAGTCGGCGGCTGGCCAAATTTGGCCCGTGGTCGTGGGGACGACCCTATAGTCGTCGGACATGACGTTGTCGGGCCAATCTAGTCCCGGGGTCGTGGGTACGACCCTATAGTCGTTGGACATGACGGTGGCGGGCCATTCTAGTCCCGGGGTCGTGGGGACGACCCTATAGTCGTCGGACATGTCGGCGGCTGGCCAACTTGGGCCCGTGGTCGTGGGGACGTCCCACTAGTCGTCGGACATGTCGGCGGCTGGCCAACTTTGGCCCGTGGTCGTGGGGCGATCCGATAGTCGTCGGACATGTCGGCGGCTGGCCAACCTAGACCCGGGGTCGTGGGGACGACCCTATTGTCGTGGGACATGGCGGTGGGGGGCCAATCTAGTCCCGTGGTCGTGGGGACGACCCTATAGTCGTCGGACAAGTCGGCGGCGGGCCAACTTTGGCCCGTGGTCGTGGGGACGATCCAATAGTCGTCGGACATGTCGGCGGCTGGCCAACTTTGGCCCGTGGTCGTGGGGACGACCCTATAGTCGTCGGACATTTCGGCGGCTTGTCAACCTAGTCCCGGGGTCGTGGGGACGACCCTATAGTCGTTGGATATGACAGTGGCGGGCCAATCTAGTCCCGGGGTCGTGGGTACGACCCTATAGTCGTCGGACAAGACGGCGGCTGGACATCCTTGGCTCACGGTCGTGGGGACGACCCTATAGTCGTCGGACATTTCGGCGGCTTGTCAACCTAGTCCCGGGGTCGTGGGGACGACCCTATAGCCGTTGGACATGACGGTGGCGGGCCAATCTAGTCCCGGGGTCGTGGGTACGAACCTATAGTCGTCGGACAAGTCGGCCCCGGGCCAACCTTGTCCCGGGGTCGTGGGGACGACCGTATAGTCTTCGGACATGACGGTGGCGGGCCAATCTAGTCCCGGGGTCGTGGGGACGACCCTATAGTCGTCGGACAAGACGGCGGCTGGCCGACCTTGTCCCGAGGTCGTGGGGACGACCGTATAGTCGTCGGATATGTTTGCGGCTTGTCAACCTAGTCCCGGGGTCGTGGGGACGACCCTATAGTCGTCGGACATTTCGGCGGCTTGTCAACCTAGTCCCGGGGTCGTGGGGACGACCCTATAGTCGTTGGATATGACAGTGGCGGGCCAATCTAGTCCCGGGGTCGTGGGTACGACCCTATAGTCGTCGGACAAGACGGCGGCTGGACATCCTTGGCTCACGGTCGTGGGGACGACCCTATAGTCGTCGGACATTTCGGCGGCTTGTCAATCTAGTCCCGGGGTCGTGGGGACGACCCTATAGTCGTTGGACATGACGGTGGCGGGCCAATCTAGTCCCGGGGTCGTAGGGACGACCCTATAGTCGTCGGACATGTAGGCGATTGGCCAACATTGGCCCGGGGTCGTGGGGACGACCCTATAGTCGTCGGACAAGTCGGCGGCGGGCCAACCTTGTCCCGGGGTCGTGGGGACGACCCTATAGTCGTCGGACATCACGGTGGCGGGCCAATCTAGTCCCGGGGTTGTGGGGACGACCCTATAGTCGTCGGACAAGACGGCGGCTTGACATTTTTGGCCCGCGGTCGTGGGGACGACCCTATAGTCGTCGGACATTTCGGCGGCTTGCCAACTTTGGCCCCGGGTCGTGGGGACGACCCTATAGTCGTCGGACATTTCGGCGGCATGCCAACTTTGACCCGGGGTCGTGGGGACGACCCTATAGTCGTTGGACATGACGGTGGCGGGCCAATCTAGTCCCGGGGTCGTAGGGACGACCCTATAGTCGTCCGACAAGTCGGCGGCGGGCCAACCTTGTCCCGGGGTCGTGGGGACGTCCCTATAGTCGTCGGACATGACGGTGGCGGGCCAATCTAGTCCCGGGGTCGTGGGGACGACCCTATAGTCGTCGGACAAGGCGGCGGCTGGATATCCTTGGCTCGCGGTCGTGGGGACGACCCTATAGTCGTCGGACATTTCGGCGGCTTGCCAACTTTGGCCCGGGGTCGTGGGGACGACCCTATAGTCGTCGGACATTTCGGCGGCTGGCCAACCTAGTCCCGAGGTCGTGGGGACGACCCTATAGTCGTCGGACTTCACGGTGGCGGGCCAATCTAGTCCCGGGGTCGTGGGGACGACCCTACAGTCGTCGGACATTTCGGCGGCTTGCCAACTTTGGCCCGTGGTCGTGGGGACGATCCAATAGTCGTCGGACATGTCGGCGGCTGGCCAACTTTGGCCCGTGGTCGTGGGGACGACCCTATAGTCGTTGGACATGTCAGCGGCTGGCCAACTTTGGCCCGGTGTCGTGGGGACGACTCTATAGTCGTCGGACATGTCGGCGGCTGGCCAACCTAGACCCGGGGTCGTGGGGACGACCCTATTGTCGTCGGACATGACGGTGGCGGGTCAATCTATTCCCGGGGTCGTACGGACGACCCTATAGTCGTCTGACATGTTGGCGATTGGCCAACATTGGCCCGGGGTCGTGGGGACGACTCTATAGTCTTCGGACATGTTGGCGGCTTGTCAGCCTAGTCCCGGGGTCGTGGGTACGACCCTATAGTCGTCGGACAAGTCGGCGGCGGGCCAACCTTGTCCCGGGGTCGTGGAGACGACCCTATAGTCGTCGGACATGACGGTGGTGGGCCAATCTAGTCCCGGGGTCATGGGGACGACCCTATAGTCGTCGGACAAGACGGCGGCTGGACATCCTTGGCTCGCGGTCGTGGGGACGACCCTATAGTCGTCGGACATTTCGGCGGCTTGTCAACCTAGTCCCGGGGTCGTGGGGACGACCCTATAGTCGTTGGACATGACGGTGGCGGGCCAATCTAGTCCCGGGGTCGTGGGTACGACCCTATAGTCGTCGGACAAGTCGGCGGCGGGCCAACCTTGTCCCGGGGTCGTGGGGACGACCGTATAGTCGTCGGACATGACGGTGGCGGGCCAATCTAGTCCCGGGGTCGTGGGGACGACCCTATAGTCGTCGGACAAGACGGCGGCTGGACATCTTTGTCCCGCGGTCGTGGGGACGACCCTATAGTCGTCGGACATTTCGGCGGCATGCCAACTTTGGCCCGGGGTTGTGGGGACGACCCTATAGTCGTCGGACATTTCGGCGGCTTGCCTACTTTGGCCCGGGGTCGTGGGGACGACCCTATAGTCGTCGGACATGTCGGCGGCTGGCCGACCTAGTCCCGAGGTCGTGGGGACGACCGTATAGTCGTCGGATATGTTTGCGGCTTGTCAACCTAGTCCCGGGGTCGTGGGGACGACCCTATAGTCGTTGGACATGAAGGTGGCGGGACAATCTAGTCCCGTGGTCGTGGGGACGACCCTATAGTCGTCGAACATGACGGTGGCGGACCAATCTAGTCCCGGGGTCGTGGGGACGAACCTATAGTCGTCGGACAAGTCGGCGGCGGGCCAACCATGTCCCGGGGTCGTGGGGACGACCGTATAGTCGTCGGACATGACGGTAGCGGGCCAATCTAGTCCCGGGGTCGTGGGGACGACCCTACAGTCGTCGAACATGTCGGCGGCTTGCCAAATTTGCCCGGGGTCGTGGGGACGACCCTATAGTCGTCGGACTTGACGGTGGCGGGCCAATCTAGTCCCGGGGTCGTGGGGACGACCCAATAGTCGTTGGACATTACGGCGGCTGGCCAACTTTGGCCCATGGTCGTGGGGACGACCCTATAGTCGTTGGACATGACAGTGGCGGGCCAATCTAGTCCTGGGGTCGTAGGGACGACCCTATAGTCGTCGGACATGTCGGCGATTGGCCAACATTGGCCCGGGGTCGTGGGGACGACCCTACAGTCGTCGGACATTTCGGCGGCTTGCCAACTTTGGCCCGGGGTCGTGGGGACGACCCTATAGTCGTCGGACATGACGGTGGCGGACCAATCTAGTCCCGGGGTCGTGGGTACGACCCTACAGTCCTCGGACATTTCGGCCCCTTGCCAACTTTGGCCCGGGGTCGTGGGGACGACCCTATAGTCGTCGAACATGACGGTGGCGGACCAATCTAGTCCCGGGGTCGTGGGGACGACCCTATAGTCGTCGGGCATGTCGGCGGCTGGCCAACTTTGGCCCGTGGTCGTGGGGACGATCCAATAGTCGTCGGACATGTCGGCGGCTGGCTAACTTTGGCCCGGTGTCGTGGGGACGACCCTATAGTCGTCGGACAAGACGGCGGCTGGACATCCTTGGCTCGCGGTCGTGGGGACGACCCTATAGTCGTCGGACATTTCGGCGGCTTGTCAACCTAGTCCCGGGGTCGTGGGGACGACCCTATAGTCGTCGGACATTTCGGCGGCTTGTCAACCTAGTCCCGGGGTCGTGGGGACGACCCTATAGTCGTCGGACATGACGGTGGCGGACCAATCTAGTCCCGGGGTCGTGGGGACGACCCTATAGTCGTCGGGCACGTCGGCGGCTGGCCAACTTTGGCCCGTGGTCGTGGGGACGATCCAATAGTCGTCGGACATGTCGGCGGCTGGCTAACTTTGGCCCGGTGTCGTGGGGACGACCCTATAGTCGTCGGACATGTTGGCGATTGGCCAACATTGGCCCGGGGTCGTGGGGACGACTCTATAGTCGTCGGACATTTCGGCGGCATGTCAACCTAGTCCCGGGGTCGTGGGGACGACCCTATAGTCGTTGGACATGACGGTGGCGGGCCAATCTAGTCCCGGGGTCGTGGGTACGAACCTATATTCGTCGGACAAGTCGGCGGCGGGCCAGCCTTGTCCCGGGGTCGTGGGGACAACCGTATAGTCGTCGGACATGACGGTGGCGGGCCAATCTAGTCCCGGGGTCGTGGGTACGACCCTATAGTCGTCGGACAAGTCGGCGGCGGGCCAACTTTGGCCCCGTGGTCGTGGGGACGACCCTATAGTCGTCGGACATGTCGGCGGCTGGCCAACTTTGGCCCGGGGACGTGGGGACGACCCTATAGTCTGCGGACAAGTCGGCGGCTGGCCAAATTTGGCCCGTGGTCGTGGGGACGACCCTATAGTCGTCGGACATGACGTTGTCGGGCCAATCTAGTCCCGGGGTCGTGGGTACGACCCTATAGTCGTTGGACATGACGGTGGCGGGCCATTCTAGTCCCGGGGTCGTGGGGACGACCCTATAGTCGTCGGACATGTCGGCGGCTGGCCAACTTGGGCCCGTGGTCGTGGGGACGTCCCACTAGTCGTCGGACATGTCGGCGGCTGACCAACTTTGGCCCGGGGACGTGGGGACGACCCTATAGTCTGCGGACAAGTCGGCGGCTGGCCAAATTTGGCCCGTGGTCGTGGGGACGACCCTATAGTCGTCGGACATGACGTTGTCGGGCCAATCTAGTCCCGGGGTCGTGGGTACGACCCTATAGTCGTTGGACATGACGGTGGCGGGCCAATCTAGTCCCGGGGTCGTGGGGACGACCCTGCAGTCGTCGGACATGTCGGCGGCTGGTCAATCTAGTCCGGGGATCGTGGGGACGACCCTATAGTCGTCGGACATGTTGGCGGCTGGCCAGCTTTGGCCCATGGTCGTGGGGACGATCCGATAGTCGTCGGACGTGACGGTGGCTAGCCAATCTAGTCCCGGGGACGTGGGGACGACCCTATAGTCGTCGGACATGTCGGCGGCTGGCCTACTTTGGCCCGGTGTAGTGGGGACGACTCTATAGTGGTCGGACATGTCGGTGGCGAGCCAATCTAGTCCCGGGGTCGTGGGGACGACCCTATAGTCCTCGGACAAGTCGGCGGCTGGCCAGTCTAGTCCCGGGTCGTGGGGACGACCCTATAGTCGTCGGACATGACGGTGGCGGGCCAATATAGTCCCGGGGTCGTAGGGACGACCCTATAGTCGTCGGACAAGTCGGCGGCTGGCCAAATTTGGCCCGTGGTCGTGGGGACGACCCTATAGTCGTCGGACATGACGTTGTCGGGCCAATCTAGTCCCGGGGTCGTGGGTACGACCCTATAGTCGTTGGACATGACGGTGGCGGGCCAATCTAGTCCCGGGGTCGTGGGGACGACCCTATAATCGTTGGACATGACGGTGGCGGGCCAATATAGTCCCGGGGTCGTAGGGACGACCCTATAGTCGTCGGACAAGTCAGCGGCTGGCCAACTTTGGCCCCGTGGTCGTGGGGACGACCCTATAGTCGTCGGACATGTCGGCGGCTGGCCAACTTTGGCCCGGTGTAGTGGGGACGACTCTATACTGGTCGGACATGTCGGTGGCGAGCCAATCTAGTCCCGTGGTCGTGTGGACGACCCTATAGTCGTCGGACATTTCGGCGGCTTGTCAACCTAGTCCCGGGGTCGTGGGGATGACCCTATAGTCGTCGGACATGACGGTGGCGGACCAATCTAGTCCCGGGGTCGTGGGGACGACCCTATAGTCGTCGGGCACGTCGGCGGCTGGCCAACTTTGGCCCGTGGTCGTGGGGACGATCCAATAGTCGTCGGACATGTCGGCGGCTGGCTAACTTTGGCCCGGTGTCGTGGGGACGACCATATAGTCGTCGGACATGTTGGCAATTGGCCAACATTGGCCCGGGGTCGTGGGGACGACTCTATAGTCGTCGGACATGTTGGCGGCTTGTCAGCCTAGTCCCGGGGTCGTGGGGACGACCCTATAGTCGTCGGACAAGACGGCGGCTGGACATCCTTGGCTCGCGGTCGTGGGGACGACCCTATAGTCGTCGGACATTTCGGCGGCTTGTCAACCTAGTCCCGGGGTCGTGGGGACGACCCTACAGTCGTTGGACATGACGGTGGCGGGCCAATCTAGTCCCGGGGTCGTGGGTACGACCCTATAGTCGTCGGACAAGACGGCGGCTGGACATCCTTCGCTCGCGGTCGTGGGGACGACCCTATAGTCGTCGGACATTTCGGCGGCTTGTCAACCTAGTCCCGGGGTCGTGGGGACGACCCTATAGTCGTTGGACATGACGGTGGCGGGCCAATCTAGTCCCGGGGTCGTGGGTACGAACCTATATTCGTCGGACAAGTCGGCGGCGGGCCAACCTTGTCCCGGGGTCGTGGGGACGACCGTATAGTCGTCGGACATGACGGTGGCGGGCCAATCTAGTCCCGGGGTCGTGGGTACGACCCTATAGTCGTCGGACATGTCGGCGGCTGGCCTACTTTGGCCCGGTGTAGTGGGGACGACTCTATAGTGGTCGGACATGTCGGTGGCGAGCCAATCTAGTCCCGGGGTCGTGGGGACGACCCTATAGTCCTCGGACAAGTCGGCGGCTGGCCAACTTTGGCCCAGGGTTGTGGGGACGACCCTATAGTCGCCGGACATGTTGGCGGCAGGTCAACCTAGTCCCGGGGTCGTGGGGACGACCCTATAGTCGTCGGACATTTCGGCGGCTTGTCAACCTAGTCCCGGGGTCGTGGGGACGACCCTACAGTCGTTGGACATGACGGTGGCGGACCAATCTAGTCCCGGGGTCGTGGGGACGACCCTATAGTCGTCGGGCACGTCGGCGGCTGGCCAACTTTGGCCCGTGGTCGTGGGGACGATCCAATAGTCGTCGGACATGTCGGCGGCTGGCTAACTTTGGCCCGGTGTCGTGGGGACGACCATATAGTCGTCGGACAAGTCGGCGGCGGGCCAACTTTGGCCCCGTGGTCGTGGGGACGACCCTATAGTCGTCGGACATGTCGGCGGCTGGCCAACTTTGGCCCGGGGACGTGGGGACGACCCTATAGTCTGCGGACAAGTCGGCGGCTGGCCAAATTTGGCCCGTGGTCGTGGGGACGACCCTATAGTCGTCGGACATGACGTTGTCGGGCCAATCTAGTCCCGGGATCGTGGGGACGACCCTATAGTCGTCGGACATGACGGTGTCGGGCCAATCTAGTCCGGGGATCGTGGGGACGACCCTATAGTCGTCGGACATGTTGGCGGCTGGCCAGCTTTGGCCCATGGTCGTGGGGACGATCCGATAGTCGTCGGACGTGACGGTGGCTAGCCAATCTAGTCCCGGGGACGTGGGGACGACCCTATAGTCGTCGGACATGTCGGCGGCTGGCCTACTTTGGCCCGGTGTAGTGGGGACGACTCTATAGTGGTCGGACATGTCGGTGGCGAGCCAATCTAGTCCCGGGGTCGTGGGGACGACCCTATAGTCCTCGGACAAGTCGGCGCTGGCCAACTTTGGCCCAGGGTTGTGGGGACGACCCTATAGTCGCCGGACATGTTGGCGGCAGGTCAACCTAGTCCCGGGGTCGTGGGGACGACCCTATATTCTTCGGACAAGTCGACGGCGGGCCAAGCTAGTCCGGGGGTCGTGGGGACGACCCTATAGTCGGCGGACTTGACGGTGTCGGGCCAATCTAGTCTCGGGGTTGTGGGGACGACCCTATAGTCGTCGGACATTTCGGCGGCATGCCAACTTTGGCCCGGGGTTGTGGGGACGACCCTATAGTCGTCGGACATTTCGGCGGCTTGCCTACTTTGGCCCGGGGTCGTGGGGACGACTCTATAGTGGTCGGACATGTCGGTGGCGAGCCAATCTAGTCCCGGGGTCGTGGGGACGACCCTATAGTCGTCGGATAAGTCGGCGGCAAGCCAACCTAGTCCCGGGGTCGTGGGGACGACCCTATAGTCGTCGGACAAGTCGGAGGCTGGCCAACTTTGGCCCGTGGTCGTGGGGACGACCCTATAGTCGTCGGACAAATCGGCGGCTGGCCAACTTTGGCCCGGGGTCGTGGGGACGACGCTATTGTCGTCGGACAAGTCGGCGGTGAGCCAACCTAGTCCAGGGGTCGTGGGGGCGACCCTATAGTCGTCGGACATGTCGGCGGCTTGCCAACTTTGGACCGGGGTCGTGGGGACGACCCTGTAGTCGTCGGACATGACGGTGGCGGGCCAATCTAGTCCTGGGGTCGTGGGGACGACCCTATGGTCGTCGGACATGACGGTGGCGGGCCAGTCTAGTCCCGGGTCGTGGGGACGACCCTATAGTCGTCGGACATGTCGGCGGCTGGCCAACTTTGGCCCGGAGTCGTGGGGACGACCCTATAGTCGTCGGAAATGACGGTGGCGGGCCAATCTATTCCCGGGGTCGTGGGGACGACCCTGTAGTCGTCGGACATGTCGCCGGCTGGCCAACTTTGGCCTGTGGTCGTGGGGACGACCCTATAGTCGTCGGACATGACGGTGGCGGGCCAATCTAGTCCTGGGGTCGTGGGGACGACCCTATAGTCGTCGGACATGACGGTGGCGGGCCAATCTAGTCCCGGGGTCGTGGGGACGACCCTATAGTCGTCGGACAAGTCGGCGGCTGGCCAACCTAGACCCGGGGTCGTGGGGATGACCCTATAGTCGTCGGACATGACGGTGGCGGGCCAGTCTAGTCCCGGGTCGTGGGGACGACCCTATAGTCGTCGGACATGACGGTGGCGGGCCAGTCTAGTCCCGGGTCGTGGGGACGACCCTATAGTCGTCGGACATGTCGGCGGCTGGCCAACTTTGGCCCGGAGTCGTGGGGACGACCCTATAGTCGTCGGAAATGACGGTGGCGGGCCAGTCTAGTCCCGGGTCGTGGGGACGACCCTATAGTCGTCGGAAATGTCGGCGGCTGGCCAACTTTGGCCCGTGGTCGTAAAGACGACCCTATTGTCGTCGGACAAGACGGTGGTGGGCCAATCTAGTCCCGGCGTCGTGGGGACGACCCTATACTCGTCGGACAAGTCGGCGGCTGGCCAACTTTTGCCCGGGGTCGTGGGGACGACCCTATAATCGTCGGACATGACGGTGGCGGGCCAATCTAGTCCCGGGGTCGTGGGGACGACCCTATAATCGTTGGACATGACGGTGGCGGGCCAATATAGTCCCGGGGTCGTAGGGACGACCCTATAGTCGTCGGACAAGTCAGCGGCTGGCCAACTTTGGCCCCGTGGTCGTGGGGACGACCCTATAGTCGTCGGACATGTCGGCGGCTGGCCAACTTTGGCCCGGTGTAGTGGGGACGACTCTATACTGGTCGGACATGTCGGTGGCGAGCCAATCTAGTCCCGGGGTCGTGGGGACGACCCTATAGTCCTCGGACAAGTCGGCGGCTGGCCAGCTTTGGCCCAGGGTTGTGGGGACGACCCTATAGTCGCCGGACATGTTGGCGGCAGGTCAGCCTAGTCCCGGGGTCGTGGGGACGACCCTATAGTCTTCGGACAAGTCGACGGCGGGCCAAGCTAGTCCGGGGGTCGTGGGGACGACCCTATAGTCGGCGGACTTGACGGTGTCGGGCCAATCTAGTCCCGGGGTTGTGGGGACGACCCTATAGTCGTCGGACATGTCGGCGGCTTGCCAAATTTGCCCGGGGTCGTGGGGACGACCCTATAGTCGTCGGACATGTCGGTGTTTGGCCATCATTGGCCCGTGGTCGTGAAGACGACCCTATAGTCGTCGGACATGACGGTGGCGGGCCAATCTAGTCCCTAGGTCGTGGGGACGACCCAACAGTCGTCGGACATTTCGGCGGCTTGCCAACTTTGGCCCGGGGTCGTGGGGACGACCCTATAGTCGTCGGACATGTCGGCGTCTGGCCAACCTAGTCCCGGTGTCTTGGGGACGACTCTATAGTCGTCGGACATGTCGGCGGCTGGCCAACCTAGACCCGGGGTCGTGGGGACGACCCTATAGTCGTCGGACATGTCGGGGGCTGGCCAACTTTGGCCCGTGGTCGTGGGGACGATCCAATAGTCGTCGGACATGTCGGCGGCTGGCCAACTTTGGCCCGTGGTCGTGGGGCGATCCGATAGTCGCCGGACATGTCGGCGGCTGGCCAACCTAGACCCGGGGTCGTGGGGACGACCCTATTGTCGTCGGACATGGCGGTGGCGGGACAATCTAGTCCCGTGGTCGTGGGGACGACCCTATAGTCGTCGGACAAGTCGGCGGCGGGCCAACTTTGGCCCGTGGTCGTGGGGACGATCCAATAGTCGTCGGACATGTCGGCGGCTGGCCAACTTTGGCCCGTGGTCGTGGGGACGACTCTATAGTCGTCGGACATGTCGGCGGCTGGCCAACCTAGACCCGGGGTCGTGGGGACGACCCTATAGTCGTCGGACATGTCGGCGGCATGCCAACTTTGGCCCGGGGTTGTGGGGACGACCCTATAGTCGTCGGACATGTCGGCGGCTGGCCGACCTAGTCCCGAGGTCGTGGGGACGACCGTATAGTCGTCGGATATGTTTGCGGCTTGTCAACCTAGTCCCGGGGTCGTGGGGACGACCCTATAGTCGTTGGACATGAAGGTGGCGGGACAATCTAGTCCCGTGGTCGTGGGGACGACCCTATAGTCGTCGAACATGACGGTGGCGGACCAATCTAGTCCCGGGGTCGTGGGGACGAACCTATAGTCGTCGGACAAGTCGGCGGCGGGCCAACCATGTCCCGGGGTCGTGGGGACGACCGTATAGTCGTCGGACATGACGGTAGCGGGCCAATCTAGTCCCGGGGTCGTGGGGACGACCCTACAGTCGTCGAACATGTCGGCGGCTTGCCAAATTTGCCCGGGGTCGTGGGGACGACCCTATAGTCGTCGGACTTGACGGTGGCGGGCCAATCTAGTCCCGGGGTCGTGGGGACGACCCAATAGTCGTTGGACATTACGGCGGCTGGCCAACTTTGGCCCATGGTCGTGGGGACGACCCTATCGTCGTTGGACATGACAGTGGCGGGCCAATCTAGTCCTGGGGTCGTAGGGACGACCCTATAGTCGTCGGACATGTCGGCGATTGGCCAACATTGGCCCGGGGTCGTGGGGACGACCCTACAGTCGTCGGACATTTCGGCGGCTTGCCAACTTTGGCCCGGGGTCGTGGGGACGACCCTATAGTCGTCGGACATGACGGTGGCGGACCAATCTAGTCCCGGGGTCGTGGGTACGACCCTACAGTCCTCGGACATTTCGGCGCCTTGCCAACTTTGGCCCGGGGTCGTGGGGACGACCCTATAGTCGTCGAACATGACGGTGGCGGACCAATCTAGTCCCGGGGTCGTGGGGACGACCCTAAAGTCGTCGGGCATGTCGGCGGCTGGCCAACTTTGGCCCGTGGTCGTGGGGACGATCCAATAGTCGTCGGACATGTCGGCGGCTGGCTAACTTTGGCCCGGTGTCGTGGGGACGACCCTATAGTCGTCGGACAAGACGGCGGCTGGACATCCTTGGCTCGCGGTCGTGGGGACGACCCTATAGTCGTCGGACATTTCGGCGGCTTGTCAACCTAGTCCCGGGGTCGTGGGGACGACCCTATAGTCGTCGGACATTTCGGCGGCTTGTCAACCTAGTCCCGGGGTCGTGGGGACGACCCTATAGTCGTCGGACATGACGGTGGCGGACCAATCTAGTCCCGGGGTCGTGGGGACGACCCTATAGTCGTCGGGCACGTCGGCGGCTGGCCAACTTTGGCCCGTGGTCGTGGGGACGATCCAATAGTCGTCGGACATGTCGGCGGCTGGCTAACTTTGGCCCGGTGTCGTGGGGACGACCCTATAGTCGTCGGACATGTTGGCAATTGGCCAACATTGGCCCGGGGTCGTGGGGACGACTCTATAGTCGTCGGACATGTTGGCGGCTTGTCAGCCTAGTCCCGGGGTCGTGGGGACGACCCTATAGTCGTCGGACAAGACGGCGGCTGGACATCCTTGGCTCGCGGTCGTGGGCACGACCCTATAGTCGTCGGACATTTCGGCGGCTTGTCAACCTAGTCCCGGGGTCGTGGGGACGACCCTACAGTCGTTGGACATGACGGTGGCGGGCCAATCTAGTCCCGGGGTCGTGGGTACGACCCTATAGTCGTCGGACAAGACGGCGGCTGGACATCCTTCGCTCGCGGTCGTGGGGACGACCCTATAGTCGTCGGACATTTCGGCGGCATGTCAACCTAGTCCCGGGGTCGTGCGGACGACCCTATAGTCGTTGGACATGACGGTGGCGGGCCAATCTAGTCCCGGGGTCGTGGGTACGAACCTATATTCGTCGGACAAGTCGGCGGCGGGCCAACCTTGTCCCGGGGTCGTGGGGACGACCGTATAGTCGTCGGACATGACGGTGGCGGGCCAATCTAGTCCCGGGGTCGTGGGTACGACCCTATAGTCGTCGGACAAGTCGGCGGCGGGCCAACTTTGGCCCCGTGGTCGTGGGGACGACCCTATAGTCGTCGGACATGTCGGCGGCTGGCCAACTTTGGCCCGGGGACGTGGGGACGACCCTATAGTCTGCGGACAAGTCGGCGGCTGGCCAAATTTGGCCCGTGGTCGTGGGGACGACCCTATAGTCGTCGGACATGACGTTGTCGGGCCAATCTAGTCCCGGGGTCGTGGGTACGACCCTATAGTCGTTGGACATGACGGTGGCGGGCCATTCTAGTCCCGGGGTCGTGGGGACGACCCTATAGTCGTCGGACATGTCGGCGGCTGGCCAACTTGGGCCCGTGGTCGTGGGGACGTCCCACTAGTCGTCGGACATGTCGGCGGCTGACCAACTTTGGCCCGGGGACGTGGGGACGACCCTATAGTCTGCGGACAAGTCGGCGGCTGGCCAAATTTGGCCCGTGGTCGTGGGGACGACCCTATAGTCGTCGGACATGACGTTGTCGGGCCAATCTAGTCCCGGGGTCGTGGGTACGACCCTATAGTCGTTGGACATGACGGTGGCGGGCCAATCTAGTCCCGGGGTCGTGGGGACGACCCTGCAGTCGTCGGACATGTCGGCGGCTGGTCAATCTAGTCCGGGGATCGTGGGGACGACCCTATAGTCGTCGGACATGTTGGCGGCTGGCCAGCTTTGGCCCATGGTCGTGGGGACGATCCGATAGTCGTCGGACGTGACGGTGGCTAGCCAATCTAGTCCCGGGGACGTGGGGACGACCCTATAGTCGTCGGACATGTCGGCGGCTGGCCTACTTTGGCCCGGTGTAGTGGGGACGACTCTATAGTGGTCGGACATGTCGGTGGCGAGCCAATCTAGTCCCGGGGTCGTGGGGACGACCCTATAGTCCTCGGACAAGTCGGCGGCTGGCCAGTCTAGTCCCGGGTCGTGGGGACGACCCTATAGTCGTCGGACATGACGGTGGCGGGCCAATCTAGTCCCGGGGTCGTGGGTACGACCCTATAGTCGTCGGACAAGTCGGCGGCGGGCCAACTTTGGCCCCGTGGTCGTGGGGACGACCCTATAGTCGTCGGACATGTCGGCGGCTGGCCAACTTTGGCCCGGGGACGTGGGGACGACCCTATAGTCTGCGGACAAGTCGGCGGCTGGCCAAATTTGGCCCGTGGTCGTGGGGACGACCCTATAGTCGTCGGACATGACGTTGTCGGGCCAATCTAGTCCCGGGATCGTGGGGACGACCCTATAGTCGTCGGACATGACGGTGTCGGGCCAATCTAGTCCGGGGATCGTGGGGACGACCCTATAGTCGTCGGACATGTTGGCGGCTGGCCAGCTTTGGCCCATGGTCGTGGGGACGATCCGATAGTCGTCGGACGTGACGGTGGCTAGCCAATCTAGTCCCGGGGACGTGGGGACGACCCTATAGTCGTCGGACATGTCGGCGGCTGGCCTACTTTGGCCCGGTGTAGTGGGGACGACTCTATAGTGGTCGGACATGTCGGTGGCGAGCCAATCTAGTCCCGGGGTCGTGGGGACGACCCTATAGTCCTCGGACAAGTCGGCGGCTGGCCAACTTTGGCCCAGGGTTGTGGGGACGACCCTATAGTCGCCGGACATGTTGGCGGCAGGTCAACCTAGTCCCGGGGTCGTGGGGACGACCCTATATTCTTCGGACAAGTCGACGGCGGGCCAAGCTAGTCCGGGGGTCGTGGGGACGACCCTATAGTCGGCGGACTTGACGGTGTCGGGCCAATCTAGTCTCGGGGTTGTGGGGACGACCCTATAGTCGTCGGACATTTCGGCGGCATGCCAACTTTGGCCCGGGGTTGTGGGGACGACCCTATAGTCGTCGGACATTTCGGCGGCTTGCCTACTTTGGCCCGGGGTCGTGGGGACGACTCTATAGTGGTCGGACATGTCGGTGGCGAGCCAATCAAGTCCCGGGGTCGTGGGGACGACCCTATAGTCGTCGGATAAGTCGGCGGCAAGCCAACCTAGTCCCGGGGTCGTGGGGACGACCCTATAGTCGTCGGACAAGTCGGAGGCTGGCCAACTTTGGCCCGTGGTCGTGGGGACGACCCTATAGTCGTCGGACAAATCGGCGGCTGGCCAACTTTGGCCCGGGGTCGTGGGGACGACGCTATTGTCGTCGGACAAGTCGGCGGTGAGCCAACCTAGTCCAGGGGTCGTGGGGGCGACCCTATAGTCGTCGGACATGTCGGCGGCTTGCCAACTTTGGACCGGGGTCGTGGGGACGACCCTGTAGTCGTCGGACATGACGGTGGCGGGCCAATCTAGTCCTGGGGTCGTGGGGACGACCCTATAGTCGTCGGACATGACGGTGGCGGGCCAGTCTAGTCCCGGGTCGTGGGGACGACCCTATAGTCGTCGGACATGTCGGCGGCTGGCCAACTTTGGCCCGGAGTCGTGGGGACGACCCTATAGTCGTCGGAAATGACGGTGGCGGGCCAATCTATTCCCGGGGTCGTGGGGACGACCCTGTAGTCGTCGGACATGTCGCCGGCTGGCCAACTTTGGCCTGTGGTCGTGGGGACGACCCTATAGTCGTCGGACATGACGGTGGCGGGCCAATCTAGTCCTGGGGTCGTGGGGACGACCCTATAGTCGTCGGACATGACGGTGGCGGGCCAATCTAGTCCCGGGGTCGTGGGGACGACCCTATAGTCGTCGGACAAGTCGGCGGCTGGCCAACCTAGACCCGGGGTCGTGGGGATGACCCTATAGTCGTCGGACATGACGGTGGCGGGCCAGTCTAGTCCCGGGTCGTGGGGACGACCCTATAGTCGTCGGACATGACGGTGGCGGGCCAGTCTAGTCCCGGGTCGTGGGGACGACCCTATAGTCGTCGGACATGTCGGCGGCTGGCCAACTTTGGCCCGGAGTCGTGGGGACGACCCTATAGTCGTCGGAAATGACGGTGGCGGGCCAGTCTAGTCCCGGGTCGTGGGGACGACCCTATAGTCTTCGGAAATGTCGGCGGCTGGCCAACTTTGGCCCGTGGTCGTAAAGACGACCCTATTGTCGTCGGACAAGACGGTGGTGGGCCAATCTAGTCCCGGGGTCGTGGGGACGACTCTATAGTCATCGGACATGTCGGCGGCTGGCCAACTTTGGCCCGTGGTCGTGGGGACGATCCAATAGTCGTCGGACATGTCGGCGGCTGGCCAATCTAGTCCCGTGGTCGTGGGGACGACCCTATAGTCTTCGGACATGACGGTAGCGGACCAATCTAGACCCGAGGACGTGGGGACGACCCTATAGTCGTCGGACATTTCGGCGGCTGTCCAACTTTGGCCCGGTGTCGTGGGGACGATCCAATAGTCGTCGGACATGTCGGCGGCTGGCCAACCTAGTCCCGAGGTCGTCGGACTTGACGGTGGCGGGCCAATCTAGTCCCGGGGTCGTGGGGACGACCCTTCAGTCGTCGGACATGTCGGCGGCGGGCCAATCTAGTCCCGTGGTCGTGGGGACGACCCTATAGTCGTCGGACATGTCGGCGGCTGGCCAACCTAGCCCCGTGGTCGTGGGGACGATCCGATAGTCGTTGGACATGACGGTGGCGGGCCATTCTAGTCCCGGGGTCGTGGGGACGACCCTATTGTCGTCTGACATGGCGGTGGTGGGCCAATCTAGTCCCGTGGTCGTGGGGACGACCCTATAGTCGTCGGACATGTCGGCGGCTGGCCAACCTAGCCCCGTGGTCGTGGGGACGATCCGATAGTCGTTGGACATGACGGTGGCGGGCCAACCTAGACCCGGGGTCGTGGGGACGACCCTATTGTCGTCGGACATGGCGGTGGCGGGCCAATCTAGTCCCGTGGTCGTGGGGACGACCCTATAGTCGTCGGACATGTCGGCGGCTGGCCAACCTAGCCCCGTGGTCGTGGGGACGATCCGATAGTCGTTGGACATGACGGTGGCGGGCCATTCTAGTCCCGGGGTAGTGGGGACGACCCTATAGTCGTCGGACATGTCGGCGGCTGGCCAACTTTGGCCCGTGGTCGTGGGGCGATCCGATAGTCGTCGGACATGTCGGCGGCTGGCCAACCTAGACCCGGGGTCGTGGGGACGACCCTATTGTCGTCGGACATGGCGGTGGCGGGCCAATCTAGTCCCGTGGTCGTGGGGACGACCCTATAGTCGTCGGACAAGTCGGCGGCGGGCCAACCTTGTCCCGGGGTCGTGGGGACGACCCTATAGTCGTCGGACATGACGGTGGCGGGCCAATCTAGTCCCGGGGTCGTGGGGACGACCCTATAGTCGTCGGACAAGACGGCGGCTGTCCAACTTTGGCCCGGTGTCGTGGGGACGACCCTATAGTCGTCGGACAAGTCGGCGGCGGGCCAACCTTGTCCCGGGGTCGTGGGGACGATCCAATAGTCGTCGGACATGTCGGCGGCTGGCCAACTTTGGCCCGTGGTCGTGGGGACGATCCGATAGTCGTCGGACATGTCGGCGGCTGGCCAACCTTGGCCCGTGGTCGTGGGGACGACCCTATAGTCTTCGGACATGACGGTAGCGGGCCAATCTAGACCGGAGGACGTGGGGACGACCCTATAGTCGTCGGACATTTCGGCGGCTGGCCAACTTGGGCCCGTGGTCGTGGGGACGTTCCAACAGTCGTCGGACATGTCGGCGGCTGGCCAACCTAGTCCCGAGGTCGTCGGACTTGACGGTGGCGGGCCAATCTAGTCCCGGGGTCGTGGGGACGACCCTGCAGTCGTCGGACATGTCGGCGGCTGGTCAATCTAGTCCCGGGGTCGTGGGGACGACTCTATAGTCGTCGGACATGTCGGCGGCTGGCCAACTTTGGCCCGTGGTCGTGGGGACGATCCAATAGTCGTCGGACATGTCGGCGGGTGGCCAACTTTGGCCCGTGGTCGTGGGGACGACCCGATAGTCGTCGGACATGTCGGCGGCTGGCCAACTCTGGCCCGTGGTCGTGGGGACGATCCAATAGTCGTCGGACATGTCGGCGGCTGGCCAACTTTGGCCCGTGGTCGTGGGGCGATCCGATAGTCGCCGGACATGTCGGCGGCTGGCCAACCTAGACCCGGGGTCGTGGGGACGACCCTATTGTCGTCGGACATGGCGGTGGCGGGCCAATCTAGTCCCGTGGTCGTGGGGACGACCCTATAGTCGTCGGACAAGTCGGCGGCGGGCCAACTTTGGCCCCTGGTCGTGGGGACGATCCAATAGTCGTCGGACATGTCGGCGGCTGGCCAACTTTGGCCCGTGGTCGTGGGGACGACCCTATAGTCGTCGGACATTTCGGCGGCTTGTCAACCTAGTCCCGGGGTCGTGGGGACGACCCTATAGTCGTTGGACATGACAGTGGCGGGCCAATCTAGTCCCGGGGTCGTGGGTACGACCCTATAGTCGTCGGACAAGACGGCGGCTGGACATCCTTGGCTCACGGTCGTGGGGACGACCCTATAGTCGTCGGACATGTCGGCGGCTGGTCAATCTAGTCCCGGGGTCGTGGGGACGACTCTATAGTCGTCGGACAAGACGGCGGCTGGCCATCTTTGGCCCGTGGTCGTGAAGACGACCCTATAGTCGTCGGACATGACGGTGGCGGGCCATTCTAGTCGCGGGGTTGTGGGGACGATCCAATAGTCGTCGGACATGTCGGCGGCTGGCCAACTTTGGCCCGTGGTCGTGGGGACGACCCTATAGTCGTCGGACATTTCGGCGGCTTGTCAACCTAGTCCCGGGGTCGTGGGGACGACCCTATAGTCGTTGGACATGACAGTGGCGGGCCAATCTAGTCCCGGGGTCGTGGGTACGACCCTATAGTCGTCGGACAAGACGGCGGCTGGACATCCTTGGCTCACGGTCGTGGGGACGACCCTATAGTCGTCGGACATGTCGGCGGCTGGTCAATCTAGTCCCGGTGTCTTGGGGACGACTCTATAGTCGACGGACATGTCGGCGGCTGGCCAACTTTGGCCCGTGGTCGTGGAGACGATCCTATAGTCGTCGGACTTGACGGTGGCGGGCCAATCTAGTCGCGGGGTTGTGGGGACGATCCAATAGTCGTCGGACATGTCGGCGGCTGGCCAACTTTGGCCCGTGGTCGTGGGGACGACCCTATAGTCGTCGGACATTTCGGCGGCTTGTCAACCTAGTCCCGGGGTCGTGGGGGCGACCCTATAGTCGTCGGACAAGACGGCGGCTGGCCATCTTTGGCCCGTGGTCGTGAAGACGACCCTATAGTCGTCGGACATGACGGTGGCGGGCCATTCTAGTCCCTGGGTCGTGGGGACGACCCAACAGTCGTCGGACATTTCGGCGGTTTGCCAACTTTGGCCCGGGGTCGTGGGGACGACCCTATAGTCGTCGGACAAGTCGGCGGCTGGCCAAATTTGGTCCGTGGTCGTGGGGACGACCCTATAGTCATCGGAAATGTCGACGGCTGGCCAACTTTGGCCCGGGGTCGTGGGGACGACCCTATAGTCGTCGGACAAGTCGGCGGCTGGCCAACTTTGGCCCGTGGTCGTGGGAACGACCCTATAGTCGTCGGACAAGTCGGCGGCTGGCCAAATTTGGTCCGTGGTCGTGGGGACGACCCTATAGTCATCGGAAATGTCGACGGCTGGCCAACTTTGGCCCGGGGTCGTGGGGACGACCCTGCAGTCGTCGGACATGTCGGCGGCTGGTCAATCTAGTCCCGGGGTCGTGGGGACGACTCTATAGTCGTCGGACATGTCGGCGGCTGGCCAACTTTGGCCCGTGGTCGTGGGGACGATCCAATAGTCGTCGGACATGTCGGCGGCTGGTCAATCTAGTCCCGGGGTCGTGGGGACGACTCTATAGTCGTCGGACAAGACGGCGGCTGGCCATCTTTGGCCCGTGGTCGTGAAGACGACCCTATAGTCGTCGGACATGACGGTGGCGGGCCATTCTAGTCGCGGGGTTGTGGGGACGATCCAATAGTCGTCGGACATGTCGGCGGCTGGCCAACTTAGGCCCGTGGTCGTGGGGACGACCCTATAGTCGTCGGACATTTCGGCGGCTGGCCAAATTTGGTCCGTGGTCGTGGGGACGACCCTATAGTCATCGGAAATGTCGACGGCTGGCCAACTTTGGCCCGTGGTCGTGGGGACGACCCTATAGTCGTCGGACATTTCGGCGGCTGGCCAAATTTGGTCCGTGGTCGTGGGGACGACCCAATAGTCGTCGGACATGTCGGCGGCTGGCCAACATTGGCCCGGTGTCTTGGGGACGACTCTATAGTCGACGGACATGTCGGCGGCGGGCCAACTTTGGCCCGTGGTCGTGGGGACGACCCAATAGTCGTCGGACATGTCGGCGGCTGGCTAACTTTGGCCCGGTGTCGTGGGGACGACCCTATAGTCGTCGGACATGTTGGCGATTGGCCAACATTGGCCCGGGGTCGTGGGGACGACTCTATAGTCGTCGGACATGTTGGCGGCTTGTCAGCCTAGACCCGGGGTCGTGGGTACGACCCTATAGTCGTCGGACATTTCGGCGGCTTGCCAACTTTGGCCCGGGGTCGTGGGGACGACCCTATAGTCGTCGGACATGTCGGCGGCTGGCCAAAATTGGCCCGAGGTCGTGGGGGCGACCCTATAGTCGCCGGACATGTCGGCGACTGGCCAACCTAGTCCCGAGGTCGTCGGACTGGACGGTGGCGGGCCAATCTAGTCCCGGGTTCGTGGGGACGATCCTACAGTCGTCGGACATTTCGGTGGCTTGCCAACTTTGGCCCGTGGTCGTGGGGACGACCCTATAGTCGTCGGACATGTCGGCGTTTTGCCATCTTTGGCCCGTGGTCGTGAAGACGACCCTATAGTCGTCGGACATGACGGTGGCGGGACAATCTAGTCCCGGGGTCGTGGGGACGACCATATAGTCGTCGGACATGTCGGCGGCTGGCCAACCTACTCCCGGGGTCGTGGGGACGACCCTGCAGTCGTCGGACATGTCGGCGGCTGGTCAATCTAGTCCCGGGGTCGTGGGGACGACTCTATAGTCGTCGGACATGTCGGCGGCTGTCCAACCTAGTCCCGAGGTCGTCGGACTTGACGGTGGCGGGCCAATCTAGTCCCGGGGTCGTGGGGACGACCCTGCAGTCGTCGGACATGTCGGCGGCTGGTCAATCTAGTCCCGGGGTCGTGGGGACGACTCTATAGTCGTCGGACATGTCGGCGGCTGGCCAACTTTGGCCCGTGGTCGTGGGGACGATCCAATAGTCGTCGGACATGTCGGCGGCTGGCCAACTTTGGCCCGTGGTCGTGGGGACGATCCGATAGTCGTCGGACATGTCGGCGGCTGGCCAACTTTGGCCCGTGGTCGTGGGGACGACCCTATAGTCTTCGGACATGACGGTAGCGGGCCAATCTAGACCGGAGGACGTGGGGACGACCCTATAGTCGTCGGACAAGTCGGCGGCGGGCCAACCTTGTCCCGGGGTCGTGGGGACGACCGTATAGTCGTCGGACATGACGGTGGCGGGCCAATCTAGTCCCGGGGTCGTGGGGACGACCCTATAGTCATCGGACAAGACGGCGGCTGGACATCTTTGGCCCGCGGTCGTGGGGACGACCCTATAGTCGTCGGACATTTCGGCGGCTTGCCAACTTTGGCCCGGGGTCTTGGGGACGACCCTATAGTCGTCGGACATTTCGGCGGCATGCCACCTTTGGCCCGTGGTCGTGGGGACGATCCGATAGTCGTCGGACATGTCGGCGGCTGGCCAACCTAGACCCGGGGTCGTGGGGACGACCCTATTGTCGTCGGACATGGCGGTGGCGGGCCAATCTAGTCCCGTGGTCGTGGGGACGACCCTATAGTCGTCGGACATGTCGGCGGCTGGCCAACCTAGCCCCGTGGTCCTGGGGACGATCCGATAGTCGTTGGACATGACGGTGGCGGGCCATTCTAGTCCCGGGGTCGTGGGGACGACCCTATAGTCGTCGGACATGTCGGCGGCTGGCCAACTTGGGCCCGTGGTCGTGGGGACGTCCCAATAGTCGTCGGACATGTCGGCGGCTGGCCAACCTAGTCCCGAGGTCGTCGGACTTGACGGTGGCGGGCCAATCTAGTCCCGGGGTCGTGGGGACGACCCTGCAGTCGTCGGACATGTCGGCGGCTGGTCAATCTAGTCCCGGGGTCGTGGGGACGACTCTATAGTCGTCGGACATGTCGGCGGCTGGCCAACTTTGGCCCGTGGTCGTGGGGACGATCCGATAGTCGTCGGACATGTCGGCGGCTGGCCAACCTAGACCCGGGGTCGTGGGGACGACCCTATTGTCGTCGGACATGGCGGTGGCGGGCCAATCTAGTCCCGTGGTCGTGGGGACGACCCTATAGTCGTCGGACAAGTCGGCGGCGGGCCAACCTTGTCCCGGGGTCGTGGGGACGACCCTATAGTCGTCGGACATGACGGTGGCGGGCCAATCTAGTCCCGGGGTCGTGGGGACGACCCTATAGTCGTCGGACAAGACGGCGGCTGTCCAACTTTGGCCCGGTGTCGTGGGGACGACCCTATAGTCGTCGGACAAGTCGGCGGCGGGCCAACCTTGTCCCGGGGTCGTGGGGACGACCGTATAGTCGTCGGACATGACGGTGGCGGGCCAATCTAGTCCCGGGGTCGTGGGGACGACCCTATAGTCATCGGACAAGACGGCGGCTGGACATCTTTGGCCCGCGGTCGTGGGGACGACCCTATAGTCGTCGGACATGTCGGCGGCTGGCCAACTTGGGCCCGTGGTCGTGGGGACGTCCCAATAGTCGTCGGACATGTCGGCGGCTGGCCAACCTAGTCCCGAGGTCGTCGGACTTGACGGTGTCGGGCCAATCTAGTCCCGGGGTCGTGGGGACGACCCTGCAGTCGTCGGACATGTCGGCGGCTGGTCAATCTAGTCCCGGGGTCGTGGGGACGACTCTATAGTCGTCGGACATGTCGGCGGCTGGCCAACTTTGGCCCGTGGTCGTGGGGACGACCCGATAGTCGTCGGACATGTCGGCGGCTGGCCAACTTTGGCCCGTGGTCGTGGGGCGATCCGATAGTCGTCGGACATGTCGGCGGCAGGCCAACCTAGACCCGGGGTCGTGGGGACGACCCTATTGTCGTCGGACATGGCGGTGGCGGGCCAATCTAGTCCCGTGGTCTTGGGGACGACCCTATAGTCGTCGGACAAGTCGGCGGCGGGCCAACCTTGTCCCGGGGTCGTGGGGACGACCCTATAGTCGTCGGACATGACGGTGGCGGGCCAATCTAGTCCCGGGGTCGTGGGGACGACCCTATAGTCGTCGGACAAGTCGGCGGCGGGCCAACCTTGTCCCGGGGTCGTGGGGACGACCGTATAGTCGTCGGACATGACGGTGGCGGGCCAATCTAGTCCCGGGGTCTTGGGGACGACCCTATAGTCATCGGACAAGACGGCGGCTGGACATCTTTGGCCCGCGGTCGTGGGGACGACCCTATAGTCGTCGGACAAGTCGGCGGCGGGCCAACCTTGTCCCGGGGTCGTGGGGACGACCGTATAGTCGTCGGACATGACGGTGGCGGGCCAATCTAGTCCCGGGGTCGTGGGGACGACCCTATATTCATCGGACAAGACGGCGGCTGGACATCTTTGGCCCGCGGTCGTGGGGACGACCCTATAGTCGTCGGACATTTCGGCGGCTTGCCAACTTTGGCCCGGGGTCTTGGGGACGACCCTATAGTCGTCGGACATTTCGGCGGCATGCCACCTTTGGCCCGTGGTCGTGGGGACGATCCGATAGTCGTCGGACATGTCGGCGGCTGGCCAACCTAGACCCGGGGTTGTGGGGACGACCCTATTGTCGTCGGACATGGCGGTGGCGGGCCAATCTAGTCCCGTGGTCGTGGGGACGACCCTATAGTCGTCGGACATGTCGGCGGCTGGCCAACCTAGTCCCGTGGTCGTGGGGACGATCCGATAGTCGTTGGACATGACGGTGGCGGGCCATTCTAGTCCCGGGGTCGTGGGGACGACCCTATAGTCGTCGGACATGTCGGCGGCTGGCCAACTTTGGCCCGTGGTCGTGGGGACGACCCAGTAGTCGTCGGACATGTCGGCGGCTGGCCAACCTAGTCCCGAGGTCGTCGGACTTGACGGTGGCGGGCCAATCTAGTCCCGGGGTCGTGGGGACGACCCTGCAGTCGTCGGACATGTCGGCGGCTGGTCAATCTAGTCCCGGGGTCGTGGGGACGACTCTATAGTCGTCGAACATGTCGGCGGCTGGCCAACTTTGGCCCGTGGTCGTGGGGACGATCCAATAGTCGTCGGACATGTCGGCGGCTGGCCAACTTTGGCCCGTGGTCGTGGGGACGATCCGATAGTCGTCGGACATGTCGGCGGCTGGCCAACTTTGGCCCGTGGTTGTGGGGACGACCCTATAGTCTTCGGACATGACGGTAGCGGGCCAATCTAGACCGGAGGACGTGGGGACGACCCTATAGTCGTCGGACATTTCGGCGGCTGTCCAACTTTGGCCCGGTGTCGTGGGGACGACCCTATAGTCGTCGGACATGTCGGCGGCTGGCCAACCTAGTCCCGAGGTCGTGGGGACGACCCTATAGTCGTCGGACTTGTCGCTGGCGGGCCAATCTAGTCCCGGGGTCGTGGGGACGACCCTACAGTCGTCGGACATTTCGGCGGCTTGCCAACTTTGGCCCGGGGTCGTGGGGACGACCCTATAGTCGTCGGACATGTCGACGGCTGGCCAACCTAGTCCCGAGGTCGTGGGGACGACCCTATAGTCGTCGGACAAGACGGCGGCTGGACATCTTTGGCCCGCGGTCGTGGGGACGACCCTATAGTCGTCGGACATTTCGGCGGCTTGCCAACTTTGGCCCGGGGTCGTGGGGACGACCCTATAATCGTCGGACATTTCGGCGGCATGCCAACTTTGGCCCGGGGTCGTGGGGACGACCCTATAGTCGTTGGACATGACGGTGGCGGGCCAATCTAGTCCCGGGGTCGTGGGGTCGACCCTATAGTCGTCGGACAAGACGGCGGCTGGATATCCTTGGCTCGCGGTCGTGGGGACGACCCTATAGTCGTCGGACATTTCGGCGGCTTGCCAACTTTGGCCCGGGGTCGTGGGGACGACCCTATAGTCGTCGGACATTTCGGCGGCATGCCATCTTTAGCCCGGGGTCGTGGGGACGACCCTATATTCGTCGAACATTTTGGCGTCTTGTCAACCTAGACCCTATAGTCGTTGGACATGACGGTGGCGGGCCAATTTAGTCCCGGGGTCGTATGGACGACCCTATAGTCGTCGGACATGTCGGCGGCTGGCCAACATTGGCCCGGGGTCGTGGGGACGTCCCAATAGTCGTCGGACATGTCGGCGGCTGGCCAACCTAGTCCCGAGGTCGTCGGACTTGACGGTGGCGGGCCAATCTAGTCCCGGGGTCGTGGGGACGACCCTGCAGTCGTCGGACATGTCGGCGGCTGGTCAATCTAGACCCGGGGTCGTGGGGACGACTCTATAGTCGTCGGACATGTCGGCGGCTGGCCAACTTTGGCCCGTGGTCGTGGGGACGATCCGATAGTCGTCGGACATGTCGGCGGCTGGCCAACCTAGACCCGGGGTCGTGGGGACGACCCTATTGTCGTCGGACATGGCGGTGGCGGGCCAATCTAGTCCCGTGGTCGTGGGGACGACCCTATAGTCGTCGGACAAGTCGGCGGCGGGCCAACCTTGTCCCGGGGTCGTGGGGACGACCCTATAGTCGTCGGACATGACGGTGGCGGGCCAATCTAGTCCCGGGGTCGTGGGGACGACCCTATAGTCGTCGGACAAGACGGCGGCTGTCCAACTTTGGCCCGGTGTCGTGGGGACGACCCTATAGTCGTCGGACAAGTCGGCGGCGGGCCAACCTTGTCCCGGGGTCGTGGGGACGACCGTATAGTCGTCGGACATGACGGTGGCGGGCCAATCTAGTCCCGGGGTCGTGGGGACGACCCTATAGTCATCGGACAAGACGGCGGCTGGACATCTTTGGCCCGCGGTCGTGTGGACGACCCTATAGTCGTCGGACATGGCGGCGGCTGGCCAACTTGGGCCCGTGGTCGTGGGGACGTCCCAATAGTCGTCGGACATGTCGGCGGCTGGCCAACCTAGTCCCGAGGTCGTCGGACTTGACGGTGTCGGGCCAATCTAGTCCCGGGGTCGTGGGGACGACCCTGCAGTCGTCGGACATGTCGGCGGCTGGTCAATCTAGTCCCGGGGCCGTGGGGACGACTCTATAGTCGTCGGACATGTCGGCGGCTGGCCAACTTTGGCCCGTGGTCGTGGGGACGACCCGATAGTCGTCGGACATGTCGGCGGCTGGCCAACTTTGGCCCGTGGTCGTGGGGCGATCCGATAGTCGTCGGACATGTCGGCGGCAGGCCAACCTAGACCCGGGGTCGTGGGGACGACCCTATTGTCGTCGGACATGGCGGTGGCGGGCCAATCTAGTCCCGTGGTCGTGGGGACGACCCTATAGTCGTCGGACATGTCGGCGGCTGGCCAACCTAGTCCCGTGGTCGTGGGGACGATCCGATAGTCGTTGGACATGACGGTGGCGGGCCATTCTAGTCCCGGGGTCGTGGGGACGACCCTATCGTCGTCGGACATGTCGGCGGCTGGCCAACTTTGGCCCGTGGTCGTGGGGACGACCCAGTAGTCGTCGGACATGTCGGCGGCTGGCCAACCTAGTCCCGAGGTCGTCGGACTTGACGGTGGCGGGCCAATCTAGTCCCGGGGTCGTGGGGACGACCCTGCAGTCGTCGGACATGTCGGCGGCTGGTCAATCTAGTCCCGGGGTCGTGGGGACGACTCTATAGTCGTCGAACATGTCGGCGGCTGGCCAACTTTGGCCCGTGGTCGTGGGGACGATCCAATAGTCGTCGGACATGTCGGCGGCTGGCCAACTTTGGCCCGTGGTCGTGGGGACGATCCGATAGTCGTCGGACATGTCGGCGGCTGGCCAACTTTGGCCCGTGGTTGTGGGGACGACCCTATAGTCTTCGGACATGACGGTAGCGGGCCAATCTAGACCGGAGGACGTGGGGACGACCCTATAGTCGTCGGACATTTCGGCGGCTGTCCAACTTTGGCCCGGTGTCGTGGGGACGACCCTATAGTCGTCGGACATGTCGGCGGCTGGCCAACCTAGTCCCGAGGTCGTGGGGACGACCCTATAGTCGTCGGACTTGTCGCTGGCGGGCCAATCTAGTCCCGGGGTCGTGGGGACGACCCTACAGTCGTCGGACATTTCGGCGGCTTGCCAACTTTGGCCCGGGGTCGTGGGGACGACCCTATAGTCGTCGGACATGTCGACGGCTGGCCAACCTAGTCCCGAGGTCGTGGGGACGACCCTATAGTCGTCGGACAAGACGGCGGCTGGACATCTTTGGCCCGCGGTCGTGGGGACGACCCTATAGTCGTCGGACATTTCGGCGGCTTGCCAACTTTGGCCCGGGGTCGTGGGGACGACCCTATAATCGTCGGACATTTCGGCGGCATGCCAACTTTGGCCCGGGGTCGTGGGGACGACCCTATAGTCGTTGGACATGACGGTGGCGGGCCAATCTAGTCCCGGGGTCGTGGGGTCGACCCTATAGTCGTCGGACAAGACGGCGGCTGGATATCCTTGGCTCGCGGTCGTGGGGACGACCCTATAGTCGTCGGACATTTCGGCGGCTTGCCAACTTTGGCCCGGGGTCGTGGGGACGACCCTATAGTCGTCGGACATTTCGGCGGCATGCCATCTTTAGCCCGGGGTCGTGGGGACGACCCTATATTCGTCGAACATTTTGGCGTCTTGTCAACCTAGACCCTATAGTCGTTGGACATGACGGTGGCGGGCCAATTTAGTCCCGGGGTCGTATGGACGACCCTATAGTCGTCGGACATGTCGGCGGCTGGCCAACATTGGCCCGGGGTCGTGGGGACGTCCCAATAGTCGTCGGACATGTCGGCGGCTGGCCAACCTAGTCCCGAGGTCGTCGGACTTGACGGTGGCGGGCCAATCTAGTCCCGGGGTCGTGGGGACGACCCTGCAGTCGTCGGACATGTCGGCGGCTGGTCAATCTAGTCCCGGGGTCGTGGGGACGACTCTATAGTCGTCGGACATGTCGGCGGCTGGCCAACTTTGGCCCGTGGTCGTGGGGACGATCCGATAGTCGTCGGACATGTCGGCGGCTGGCCAACCTAGACCCGGGGTCGTGGGGACGACCCTATTGTCGTCGGACATGGCGGTGGCGGGCCAATCTAGTCCCGTGGTCGTGGGGACGACCCTATAGTCGTCGGACAAGTCGGCGGCGGGCCAACCTTGTCCCGGGGTCGTGGGGACGACCCTATAGTCGTCGGACATGACGGTGGCGGGCCAATCTAGTCCCGGGGTCGTGGGGACGACCCTATAGTCGTCGGACAAGACGGCGGCTGTCCAACTTTGGCCCGGTGTCGTGGGGACGACCGTATAGTCGTCGGACATGACGGTGGCGGGCCAATCTAGTCCCGGGGTCGTGGGGACGACCCTATAGTCATCGGACAAGACGGCGGCTGGACATCTTTGGCCCGCGGTCGTGGGGACGACCCTATAGTCGTCGGACATGTCGGCGGCTGGCCAACTTGGGCCCGTGGTCGTGGGGACGTCCCAATAGTCGTCGGACATGTCGGCGGCTGGCCAACCTAGTCCCGAGGTCGTCGGACTTGACGGTGTCGGGCCAATCTAGTCCCGGGGTCGTGGGGACGACCCTGCAGTCGTCGGACATGTCGGCGGCTGGTCAATCTAGTCCCGGGGTCGTGGGGACGGCTCTATAGTCGTCGGACATGTCGGCGGCTGGCCAACTTTGGCCCGTGGTCGTGGGGACGACCCGATAGTCGTCGGACATGTCGGCGGCTGGCCAACTTTGGCCCGTGGTCGTGGGGCGATCCGATAGTCGTCGGACATGTCGGCGGCAGGCCAACCTAGACCCGGGGTCGTGGGGACGACCCTATTGTCGTCGGACATGGCGGTGGCGGGCCAATCTAGTCCCGTGGTCGTGGGGACGACCCTATAGTCGTCGGACAAGTCGGCGGCGGGCCAACCTTGTCCCGGGGTCGTGGGGACGACCCTATAGTCGTCGGACATGACGGTGGCGGGCCAATCTAGTCCCGGGGTCGTGGGGACGACCCTATAGTCGTCGGACAAGACGGCGGCTGTCCAACTTTAGCCCGGTGTCGTGGGGACGACCCTATAGTCGTCGGACAAGTCGGCGGCGGGCCAACCTTGTCCCGGGGTCGTGGGGACGACCGTATAGTCGTCGGACATGACGGTGGCGGGCCAATCTAGTCCCGGGGTCGTGGGGACGACCCTATAGTCATCGGACAAGACGGCGGCTGGACATCTTTGGCCCGCGGTCGTGGGGACGACCCTATAGTCGTCGGACAAGTCGGCGGCGGGCCAACCTTGTCCCGGGGTCGTGGGGACGACCGTATAGTCGTCGGACATGACGGTGGCGGGCCAATCTAGTCCCGGGGTCGTGGGGACGACCCTATAGTCATCGGACAAGACGGCGGCTGGACATCTTTGGCCCGCGGTCGTGGGGACGACCCTATAGTCGTCGGACAAGTCGGCGGCGGGCCAACCTTGTCCCGGGGTCGTGGGGACGACCGTATAGTCGTCGGACATGACGGTGGCGGGCCAATCTAGTCCCGGGGTCGTGGGGACGACCCTATAGTCATCGGACAAGACGGCGGCTTGCCAACTTTGGCCCGGGGTCTTGGGGACGACCCTATAGTCGTCGGACATTTCGGCGGCATGCCACCTTTGGCCCGTGGTCGTGGGGACGATCCGATAGTCGTCGGACATGTCGGCGGCTGGCCAACCTAGACCCGGGGTTGTGGGGACGACCCTATTGTCGTCGGACATGGCGGTGGCGGGCCAATCTAGTCCCGTGGTCGTGGGGACGACCCTATAGTCGTCGGACATGTCGGCGGCTGGCCAACCTAGTCCCGTGGTCGTGGGGACGATCCGATAGTCGTTGGACATGACGGTGGCGGGCCATTCTAGTCCCGGGGTCGTGGGGACGACCCTATAGTCGTCGGACATGTCGGCGGCTGGCCAACTTTGGCCCGTGGTCGTGGGGACGACCCAGTAGTCGTCGGACATGTCGGCGGCTGGCCAACCTAGTCCCGAGGTCGTCGGACTTGACGGTGGCGGGCCAATCTAGTCCCGGGGTCGTGGGGACGACCCTGCAGTCGTCGGACATGTCGGCGGCTGGTCAATCTAGTCCCGGGGTCGTGGGGACGACTCTATAGTCGTCGGACATGTCGGCGGCTGGCCAACTTTGGCCCGTGGTCGTGGGAACGATCCAATAGTCGTCGGACATGTCGGCGGCTGGCCAACTTTGGCCCGTGGTCGTGGGGACGATCCGATAGTCGTCGGACATGTCGGCGGCTGGCCAACTTTGGCCCGTGGTCGTGGGGACGACCCTATAGTCTTCGGACATGACGGTAGCGGGCCAATCTAGACCGGAGGACGTGGGGACGACCCTATAGTCGTCGGACATTTCGGCGGCTGTCCAACTTTGGCCCGGTGTCGTGGGGACGACCCTATAGTCGTCGGACATGTCGGCGGCTGGCCAACCTAGTCCCGAGGTCGTGGGGACGACCCTATAGTCGTCGGACTTGTCGCTGGCGGGCCAATCTAGTCCCGGGGTCGTGGGGACGACCCTACAGTCGTCGGACATTTCGGCGGCTTGCCAACTTTGGCCCGGGGTCGTGGGGACGACCCTATAGTCGTCGGACATGTCGACGGCTGGCCAACCTAGTCCCGAGGTCGTGGGGACGACCCTATAGTCGTCGGACAAGACGGCGGCTGGACATCTTTGGCCCGCGGTCGTGGGGACGACCCTATAGTCGTCGGACATTTCGGCGGCTTGCCAACTTTGGCCCGGGGTCGTGGGGACGACCCTATAATCGTCGGACATTTCGGCGGCATGCCAACTTTGGCCCGGGGTCGTGGGGACGACCCTATAGTCGTTGGACATGACGGTGGCGGGCCAATCTAGTCCCGGGGTCGTGGGGACGACCCTATAGTCGTCGGACAAGACGGCGGCTGGATATCCTTGGCTCGCGGTCGTGGGGACGACCCTATAGTCGTCTAACATTTCGGCGGCTTGCCAACTTTGGCCCGGGGTCGTGGGGACGACCCTATAATCGTCGGACATTTCGGCGGCATGCCAACTTTGGCCCGGGGTCGTGGGGACGACCCTATAGTCGTTGGACATGACGGTGGCGGGCCAATCTAGTCCCGGGGTCGTGGGGTCGACCCTATAGTCGTCGGACAAGACGGCGGCTGGATATCCTTGGCTCGCGGTCGTGGGGACGACCCTATAGTCGTCGGACATTTCGGCGGCTTGCCAACTTTGGCCCGGGGTCGTGGGGACGACCCTATAGTCGTCGGAAATTTCGGCGGCATGCCAACTTTGGCCCGGGGTCGTGGGGACGACCCTATAGTCGTCGGACTTGTCGCTGGCGGGCCAATCTAGTCCCGGGGTCGTGGGGACGACCCTTCGGTCGTCGGACATTTCGGCGGCATGCCATCTTTAGCCCGGGGTCGTGGGGACGACCCTATATTCGTCGAACATTTTGGCGTCTTGTCAACCTAGACCCTATAGTCGTTGGACATGACGGTGGCGGGCCAATTTAGTCCCGGGGTCGTATGGACGACCCTATAGTCGTCGGACATGTCGGCGGCTGGCCAACATTGGCCCGGGGTCGTGGGGACGGCCCAATAGTCGTTGAACATGTCGGCGGCGGGCCATCCTAGCCCCGGGGTCGTGGGGACGACCCTATATTCGTCGAACATTTTGGCGTCATGTCAACCTAGCCCCGGGGTCGTGGGGACGACCCTATAGTCGTTGGACATGACGGTGGCGGGCCAATTTAGTCCCGGGGTCGTATCGACGACCCTATAGTCGTCGGACATGTCGGCGATTGGCCAACATTGGCCCGGGGTCGTGGGGACGACCCTATTGTCGTCGGACATGACGGTGGCGGGCCAATCTAGTCGTGGGGTCGTGGGGACGACCCCATAGTCGTCGGACAAGTCGGCGGCTGGCCAACTATGGCCCGGGGTCGTGGGGACGACCCAATAGTCGTCGGACATTTCGGCGGCTGGCCAACTTTGGCCCGTGGTCGTGGGGACGACCCTATATTCGTCGAACATTTTGGCGTCTTGTCAACCTAGTCCCGAGGTCGTGGGTACGACCCTATAGTCGTCGGACTTGACGGTGGCGGGCCAATCTAGTCCCGGGGTCGTGGGGACGACCCTACAGTCGTCGGACATTTCGGCGGCTTGCCAACTTTGGCCCGTGGTCGTGGGGACGGCCCAATAGTCGTCGGACATGTCGGCGGCTGGCCAACTTTAGCCCGTGGTCGTAGGGACGACCCTATAGTCGTCGGACAAGACGGCGGCTGGACATCTTTGGCCCGGGGTCGTGGGGACGACCCTATAGTCGTCGGACATGTCGGCGGCTGGCCAACCTAGTCCCGAGGTCGTGGGTACGACCCTATAGTCGTCGGACTTGACGGTGGCGGGCCAATCTAGTCCTGGGGTCTTGGGGACGACCCTACAGTCGTTGGACATTTCGGCGGCTTGCCAACTTTGACCCGGGGTCGTGGGTACGACCCTATAGTCGTCGGACTTGACGGTGGCGGGCCAATCTAGTCCCGGGGTCGTGGGGACGACCCTACAGTCGTCGGACATTTCGGCGGCTTGCCAACTTTGGCCCGTGGTCGTGGGGACGGCCCAATAGTCGTCGGACATGTCGGCGGCTGGCCAACTTTAGCCCGTGGTCGTGGGGACGACCCTATAGTCGTCGGACAAGACGGCGGCTGGACATCTTTGGCCCGGGGTCGTGGGGACGACCCTATAGTCGTCGGACATGTCGGCGGCTGGCCAACCTAGTCCCGAGGTCGTTGGGACGACCCTATAGTCGTCGGACTTGACGGTGGCGGGCCAATCTAGTCCCGGGGTCGTGGGGACGACCCTGCAGTCGTCGGACATGTCGGCGGCTGGTCAATCTAGTCCCGGGGTCGTGGGGACGACTCTATAGTCGTCGAACATGTCGGCGGCTGGCCAACTTTGGCCCGTGGTCGTGGGGACGATCCAATAGTCGTCGGACATGTCGGCGGCTGGCCAACTTTGGCCCGTGGTCGTGGGGACGATCCGATAGTCGTCGGACATGTCGGCGGCTGGCCAACTTTGTCCCGTGGTTGTGGGGACGACCCTATAGTCTTCGGACATGACGGTAGCGGGCCAATCTAGACCGGAGGACGTGGGGACGACCCTATAGTCGTCGGACATTTCGGCGGCTGTCCAACTTTGGCCCGGTGTCGTGGGGACGACCCTATAGTCGTCGGACATGTCGGCGGCTGGCCAACCTAGTCCCGAGGTCGTGGGGACGACCCTATAGTCGTCGGACTTGTCGCTGGCGGGCCAATCTAGTCCCGGGGTCGTGGGGACGACCCTACAGTCGTCGGACATTTCGGCGGCTTGCCAACTTTGGCCCGGGGTCGTGGGGACGACCCTATAGTCGTCGGACATGTCGACGGCTGGCCAACCTAGTCCCGAGGTCGTGGGGACGACCCTATAGTCGTCGGACAAGACGGCGGCTGGACATCTTTGGCCCGCGGTCGTGGGGACGACCCTATAGTCGTCGGACATTTCGGCGGCTTGCCAACTTTGGCCCGGGGTCGTGGGGACGACCCTATAATCGTCGGACATTTCGGCGGCATGCCAACTTTGGCCCGGGGTCGTGGGGACGACCCTATAGTCGTTGGACATGACGGTGGCGGGCCAATCTAGTCCCGGGGTCGTGGGGTCGACCCTATAGTCGTCGGACAAGACGGCGGCTGGATATCCTTGGCTCGCGGTCGTGGGGACGACCCTATAGTCGTCGGACATTTCGGCGGCTTGCCAACTTTGGCCCGGGGTCGTGGGGACGACCCTATAGTCGTCGGACATTTCGGCGGCATGCCATCTTTAGCCCGGGGTCGTGGGGACGACCCTATATTCGTCGAACATTTTGGCGTCTTGTCAACCTAGACCCTATAGTCGTTGGACATGACGGTGGCGGGCCAATTTAGTCCCGGGGTCGTATGGACGACCCTATAGTCGTCGGACATGTCGGCGGCTGGCCAACATTGGCCCGGGGTCGTGGGGACGGCCCAATAGTCGTTGAACATGTCGGCGGCGGGCCATCCTAGCCCCGGGGTCGTGGGGACGACCCTATATTCGTCGAACATTTTGGCGTCATGTCAACCTAGACCCGGGGTCGTGGGGACGACCCTATAGTCGTTGGACATGACGGTGGCGGGCCAATTTAGTCCCGGGGTCGTATCGACGACCCTATAGTCGTCGGACATGTCGGCGATTGGCCAACATTGGCCCGGGGTCGTGGGGACGACCCTATTGTCGTCGGACATGACGGTGGCGGGCCAATCTAGTCCCGTGGTCGTGGGGACGACCCTATAGTCGTCGGACATGTCGGCGGCTGGTCAACTTGGGCCCGTGGTCGTGGGGACGTCCCAATAGTCGTCGGACATGTCGGCGGCTGGCCAATCTAGGCCCGGGGTCGTAGGGACGACCCTATAGTCGTCGGACATTTCGGCGGCTTGCCAACTTTGGCCCGGGGTCGTGGGGACGACCCTATAGTCGTTGGACATGACGGTGGCGGGTCAATCTAGTCCCGGGGTCGTAGGGACGACCCTATAGTCGTCGGTCAAGACGGCGGCTGGATATCCTTGGCTCGCGGTCGTGGGGACGACCCTATAGTCGTCGGACATTTCGGCGGCATGCCAACTTTGGCCCGGGGTCGTGGGGACGACCCCATAGTCGTTGGACATGACGGTGGCGGGCCAATCTAGTCCCGGGGTCGTAGGGACGACCCTATAGTCGTCGGACATGACGGTGGCGGACCAATCTAGTCCCGGGGTCGTGGGGACGACCCTATAGTCGTCGGACATGTCGGCGGCTGGCCAACTTTGGCCCGTGGTCGTGGGGACGATCCAATAGTCGTCGGACATGTCGGCGGCTGGCTAACTTTGGCCCGGTGTCGTGGGGACGACCCTATAGTCGTCGGACATGTTGGCGATTGGACAACATTGGCCCGGGGTCGTGGGGACGACTCTATAGTCGTCGGACATGTTGGCGGCTTGTCAGCCTAGAACCGGGGTCGTGGGTACGACCCTATAGTCGTCGGACATGACGGTGGCGGGCCAATCTAGTCCCGGGGTCGTGGGGACGACCCTATAGTCATCGGACAAGACGGCGGCTGGACATCTTTGGCCCGCGGTCGTGGGGACGACCCTATAGTCGTCGGACATTTCGGCGGCTTGCCAACTTTGGCCCGGGGTCTTGGGGACGACCCTATAGTCGTCGGACATTTCGGCGGCATGCCACCTTTGGCCCGTGGTCGTGGGGACGATCCGATAGTCGTCGGACATGTCGGCGGCTGGCCAACCTAGACCCGGGGTCGTGGGGACGACCCTATTGTCGTCGGACATGGCGGTGGCGGGCCAATCTAGTCCCGTGGTCGTGGGGACGACCCTATAGTCGTCGGACATGTCGGCGGCTGGCCAACCTAGTCCCGTGGTCGTGGGGACGACCCTATAGTCGTCGGACATGTCGGCGGCTGGCCAACTTTGGCCCGTGGTCGTGGGGACGACCCAGTAGTCGTCGGACATGTCGGCGGCTGGCCAACCTAGTCCCGAGGTCGTCGGACTTGACGGTGGCGGGCCAATCTAGTCCCGGGGTCGTGGGGACGACCCTGCAGTCGTCGGACATGTCGGCGGCTGGTCAATCTAGTCCCGGGGTCGTGGGGACGACTCTATAGTCGCCGGACATGTCGGCGGCTGGCCAACTTTGGCCCGTGGTCGTGGGGACGATCCAATAGTCGTCGGACATGTCGGCGGCTGGCCAACTTTGGCCCGTGGTCGTGGGGACGATCCGATAGTCGTCGGACATGTCGGCGGCTGGCCAACTTTGGCCCGTGGTCGTGGGGACGACCCTATAGTCTTCGGACATGACGGTAGCGGGCCAATCTAGACCGGAGGACGTGGGGACGACCCTATAGTCGTCGGACATTTCGGCGGCTGTCCAACTTTGGCCCGGTGTCGTGGGGACGACCCTATAGTCGTCGGACAAGTCGGCGGCGGGCCAACCTTGTCCCGGGGTCGTGGGGACGACCGTATAGTCGTCGGACATGACGGTGGCGGGCCAATCTAGTCCCGGGGTCGTGGGGACGACCCTATAGTCATCGGACAAGACGGCGGCTGGACATCTTTGGCCCGCGGTCGTGGGGACGACCCTATAGTCGTCGGACATTTCGGCGGCTTGCCAACTTTGGCCCGGGGTCTTGGGGACGACCCTATAGTCGTCGGACATTTCGGCGGCATGCCACCTTTGGCCCGTGGTCGTGGGGACGATCCGATAGTCGTCGGACATGTCGGCGGCTGGCCAACCTAGACCCGGGGTCGTGGGGACGACCCTATTGTCGTCGGACATGGCGGTGGCGGGCCAATCTAGTCCCGTGGTCGTGGGGACGACCCTATAGTCGTCGGACATGTCGGCGGCTGGCCAACCTAGTCCCGTGGTCGTGGGGGCGATCCGATAGTCGTTGGACATGACGGTGGCGGGCCATTCTAGTCCCGGGGTCGTGGGGACGACCCTATAGTCGTCGGACATGTCGGCGGCTGGCCAACTTTGGCCCGTGGTCGTGGGGACGACCCAGTAGTCGTCGGACATGTCGGCGGCTGGCCAACCTAGTCCCGAGGTCGTCGGACTTGACGGTGGCGGGCCAATCTAGTCCCGGGGTCGTGGGGACGACCCTGCAGTCGTCGGACATGTCGGCGGCTGGTCAATCTAGTCCCGGGGTCGTGGGGACGACTCTATAGTCGTCGGACATGTCGGCGGCTGGCCAACTTTGGCCCGTGGTCGTGGGGACGATCCAATAGTCGTCGGACATGTCGGCGGCTGGCCAACTTTGGCCCGTGGTCGTGGGGACGACCCTATAGTCTTCGGACATGACGGTAGCGGGCCAATCTAGACCGGAGGACGTGGGGACGACCCTATAGTCGTCGGACATTTCGGCGGCTGTCCAACTTTGGCCCGGTGTCGTGGGGACGACCCTATAGTCGTCGGACATGTCGGCGGCTGGCCAACCTAGTCCCGAGGTCGTGGGGACGACCCTATAGTCGTCGGACTTGTCGCTGGCGGGCCAATCTAGTCCCGGGGTCGTGGGGACGACCCTACCGTCGTCGGACATTTCGGCGGCTTGCCAACTTTGGCCCGGGGTCGTGGGGACGACCCTATAATCGTCGGACATTTCGGCGGCATGCCAACTTTGGCCCGGGGTCGTGGGGACGACCCTATAGTCGTTGGACATGACGGTGGCGGGCCAATCTAGTCCCGGGGTCGTGGGGACGACCCTATAGTCGTCGGACAAGACGGCGGCTGGATATCCTTGGCTCGCGGTCGTGGGGACGACCCTATAGTCGTCGGACATTTCGGCGGCTTGCCAACTTTGGCCCGGGGTCGTGGGGACGACCCTATAATCGTCGGACATTTCGGCGGCATGCCAACTTTGGCCCGGGGTCGTGGGGACGACCCTATAGTCGTTGGACATGACGGTGGCGGGCCAATCTAGTCCCGGGGTCGTGGGGTCGACCCTATAGTCGTCGGACAAGACGGCGGCTGGATATCCTTGGCTCGCGGTCGTGGGGACGACCCTATAGTCGTCGGACATTTCGGCGGCTTGCCAACTTTGGCCCGGGGTCGTGGGGACGACCCTATAGTCGTCGGAAATTTCGGCGGCATGCCAACTTTGGCCCGGGGTCGTGGGGACGACCCTATAGTCGTCGGACTTGTCGCTGGCGGGCCAATCTAGTCCCGGGGTCGTGGGGACGACCCTTCGGTCGTCGGACATTTCGGCGGCATGCCATCTTTAGCCCGGGGTCGTGGGGACGACCCTATATTCGTCGAACATTTTGGCGTCTTGTCAACCTAGACCCTATAGTCGTTGGACATGACGGTGGCGGGCCAATTTAGTCCCGGGGTCGTATGGACGACCCTATAGTCGTCGGACATGTCGGCGGCAGGCCAACATTGGCCCGGGGTCGTGGGGACGGCCCAATAGTCGTTGAACATGTCGGCGGCGGGCCATCCTAGCCCCGGGGTCGTGGGGACGACCCTATTGTCGTCGGACATGACGGTGGCGGGCCAATCTAGTCCTGGGGTCTTGGGGACGACCCTACAGTCGTCGGACATTTCGGCGGCTTGCCAACTTTGGCCCGGGGTCGTGGGTACGACCCTATAGTCGTCGGACTTGACGGTGGCGGGCCAATCTAGTCCCGGGGTCGTGGGGACGACCCTATAGTCGTCGGACATGTCGGCGGCTGGCCAACCTAGTCCCGAGGTCGTTGGGACGACCCTATAGTCGTCGGACTTGACGGTGGCGGGCTAATCTAGTCCCGGGGTCGTGGGGACGACCCTACAGTCGTCGGACATTTCGGCGGCTTGCCAACTTTGGCCCGGGGTCGTGGGGACGACCCTATAGTCGTCGGACTTGACGGTGGCGGGCCAATCTAGTCCCGGGGTCTTGGGGACGACCCTATAGTCGTCGGACATGTCGGCGGCTGGCCAACTTTGGCCCCGGGTCGTGGGGACGACCCAATAGTCGTCGGACATGTCGGCGGCTGGCCAACTTTGGCCCGTGCTCGTGGGGACGACCCTATAGTCGTCGGACAAGACGGCGGCTGGACATCTTTGGCCCGGGGTCGTGGGGACGACCCTATAGTCTTCGGACATGTCGGCGGCTGGCCAACCTAGTCCCGAGGTCGTTGGGACGACCCTATAGTCGTCGGACTTGACGGTGGCGGGCCAATCTAGTCCCGGGGTCGTGGGGACGACCCTACAGTCGTCGGACATTTCGGCGGCTTGCCAACTTTGGCCCGGGGTCGTGGGGACGACCCTATAGTCGTCGGAAATGTCGGCGGCTGGCCAACCTGGACCCGGGGTCGTGGGGACGACCCTATTGTCGTCGGACATGACGGTGGCGGGCCAATCTAGTCTCGGGGTCGTGGGGACGACCCTATAGTCGTCGGACATGTCGGCGGCTGGCCAAGTTTGGCCCGGGGTCGTGGGGACGACCCTATAGTCGTCGGACATTTCGGCGGCTGGCCAACTTTGGCCCGTGGTCGTGGGGACGATCCGATTGTCGTCGGACATGTCGGCGGCTGGCCAAGCTAGTCCCGAGGTCGTGGGGACGACCCTATAGTCGTCGGACTTGACGGTGGCGGGCCAATCTAGTCCCGGGGTCTTGGGGACGACCCTATAGTCGTCGGACAAGACGGCGGCTGGACATCTTTGGCCCGCGGTCGCGGGGACGACCCTATAGTCGTCGGACATTTCGGCGGCATGCCATCTTGAGCCCGGGGTCGTGGGGACGACCCTATAGTCGTCGGACATGTTGGCGGCTTGTCAACCTAGTCCCGGGGTCGTGGGGACGACCCTATAGTCGTTGGACATGACGGTGGCGGGCCAATCTAGTCCCGGGGTCGTAGGGACGACCCTATAGTCGTCGGACATGTCGGCGATTGGCCAACATTGGCCCGGGGTCGTGGGGACGACCCTATAGTCGTCGGACATGTCGGCGGCTGGCCAAGCTAGTCCCGAGGTCGTGGGGACGACCCTATAGTCGTCGGACTTGACGGCGGCGGGCCAATCTAATCCCGGGGTCGTGGGGACGACCCTACAGTCGTCGGACATTTCGGCGGCTTGCCAACTTTGGCCCGGGGTAGTGGGGACGACCCTATAGTCGTCGGACATGACGGTGGCGGACCAATCTAGTCCCGGGGTCGTGGGGACGACCCTACAGTCGTCGGACATTTCGGCGGCTTGCCAACTTTGGCCCGGGGTCGTGGGGACGACCCTATAGTCGTTGGACATGACGGTGGCGGGCCAATCTAGTCCCGGGGTCGTAGGGACGACCCTATAGTCGTCGGACATGTCGGCGATTGGCCAACATTGGCCCGGGGTCGTGGGGACGACCCTATAGTCGTCGGACTTGACGGTGGCGGGCCAATCTAGTCCCGGGGTCTTGGGGACGACCCTATAGTCGTCGGACATGTCGGCGGCTGGCCAACTTTGGCCCCGGGTCGTGGGGACGACCCAATAGTCGTCGGACATGTCGGCGGCTGGCCAACTTTGGCCCGTGCTCGTGGGGACGACCCTATAGTCGTCGGACAAGACGGCGGCTGGACATCTTTGGCCCGGGGTCGTGGGGACGACCCTATAGTCGTCGGACATGTCGGCGGCTGGCTAACCTAGTCCCGAGGTCGTTGGGACGACCCTATAGTCGTCGGACTTGACGGTGGCGGGCCAATCTAGTCCCGGGGTCGTGGGGACGACCCTACAGTCGTCGGACATTTCGGCGGCTTGCCAACTTTGGCCCGGGGTCGTGGGGACGACCCTATAGTCGTCGGACTTGACGGTGGCGGGCCAATCTAGTCCCGGGGTCTTGGGGACGACCCTACAGTCGTCGGACATTTCGGCGGCTTGCCAACTTTGGCCCGGTGTCGTGGGGACGACTCTATAGTCGTCGGTAATGTCGGCGGCTGGCCAACCTGGACCCGGGGTCGTGGGGACGACCCTATAGTCGTCGGACATGTAGGCGGCTGGCCAACTTTGGCCCGGTGTCGTGGGGACGACTCTATAGTCGTCGGAAATGTCGGCGGCTGGCCAACCTGGACCCGGGGTCGTGGGGACGACCCTATAGTCGTCGGACATGTAGGCGGCTGGCCAACTTTGGCCCGGTGTCGTGGGGACGACTCTATAGTCGTCGGAAATGTCGGCGGCTGGCCAACCTGGACCCGGGGTCGTGGGGACGACCCTATAGTCGTCGGACATGTAGGCGGCTGGCCAACTTTGGCCCGGTGTCGTGGGGACGACTCTATAGTCGTCGGAAATGTCGGCGGCTGGCCAACCTGGACCCGGGGTCGTGGGGACGACCCTATAGTCGTCGGACATGTAGGCGGCTGGCCAACTTTGGCCCGGGGTCGTGGGGACGACCCTATAGTCGTCGGACATGTTGGCGGCTTGTCAGCCTAGTCCCGCGGTCGTGGGGACGACCCTATAGTCGTCGGACATTTCGGCGGCATGCCATCTTTAGCCCGGGGTCGTGGGGACGACCCTATATTCGTCGATTATTTTGGCGTCTTGTCAACCTAGACCCGGGGTCGTGGGGACGACCCTATAGTCGTCGGACTTGACGGTGGCGGGCCAATCTAGTCCCGGGGTCGTGGGGACGACCCTATAGTCGTTGGACATGACGGTGGCGGGCCAATCTAGTCCCGGGGTCGTGGGGACGACCCTACAGTCGTCGGACATTTCGGCGATTGGCCAACATTGGCCCGGGGTCGTGGGGACGACCCTATTGTCGTCGGACATGACGGTGGCGGGCCAATCTAGTCCTGGGGTCGTGGGGACGACCCCATAGTCGTCGGACAAGTCGGCGGCTGGCCAACTTTGGCCCGGGGTCGTGGGGACGACCCAATAGTTGTCGGACATGTCGGCGGCTGGCCAACTTTGGCCCGTGGTCGTGGGGACGATCCGATTGTCGTCGGACATTTTGGCGGCATGCCATATTTAGCCCGGGGTCGTGGGGACGTCCCTATATTCGTCGAACATTTTGGCGTCTTGTCAACCTAGACCCTATAGTCGTTGGACATGACGGTGGCGGGCCAATTTAGTCCCGGGGTCGTATGGACGACCCTATAGTCGTCGGACATGTCGGCGGCTGGCCAACATTGGCCCGGGGTCGTGGGGACGGCCCAATAGTCGTTGAACATGTCGGCGGCGGGCCAATCTAGTCCCGGGGTCGTGGGGACGACCCTACAGTCGTCGGACATTTCGGCGGCTTGCCAACTTTGGCCCGGGGTCGTGGGGACGACCCTATAGTCGTCGGACTTGACGGTGGCGGGCCAATCTAGTCCCGGGGTCTTGGGGACGACCCTACAGTCGTCGGATATTTCGGCGGCTTGCCAACTTTGGCCCGGTGTCGTGGGGACGACTCTATAGTCGTCGGAAATGTCGGCGGCTGGCCAACCTGGACCCGGGGTCGTGGGGACGACCCTATAGTCGTCGGACATGTAGGCGGCTGGCCAACTTTGGCCCGGTGTCGTGGGGACGACTCTATAGTCGTCGGAAATGTCGGCGGCTGGCCAACCTGGACCCGGGGTCTTGGGGACGACCCTACAGTCGTCGGACATTTCGGCTGCTTGCCAACTTTGGCCCGGTGTCGTGGGGACGACCCTATAGTCGTCGGAAATGTCGGCGGCTGGCCAACCTGGACCCGGGGTCGTGGGGACGACCCTATTGTCGTCGGACATGACGGTGGCGGGCCAATCTAGTCTCGGGGTCGTGGGGACGACCCTATAGTCGTCGGACATGTCGGCGGCTGCCCAACTTTGGCCCGGGGTCGTGGGGACGACCCTATAGTCGTCGGACATGTTGGCGGCTTGTCAGCCTAGTCCCGCGGTCGTGGGGACGACCCTATAGTCGTCGGACATTTCGGCGGCATGCCATCTTTAGCCCGGGGTCGTGGGGACGACCCTATATTCGTCGATCATTTTGGCGTCTTGTCAACCTAGACCCGGGGTCGTGGGGACGACCCTATAGTCGTCGGACTTGACGGTGGCGGGCCAATCTAGTCCCGGGGTCGTGGGGACGACCCTATAGTCGTTGGACATGACGGTGGCGGGCCAATCTAGTCCCGGGGTCGTGGGGACGACCCTACAGTCGTCGGACATTTCGGCGGCTTGCCAACTTTGGCCCGGTGTCGTGGGGACGACTCTATAGTCGTCGGAAATGTCGGCGGCTGGCCAACCTGGACCCGGGGTCGTGGGGACGACCCTATAGTCGTCGGACATGTAGGCGGCTGGCCAACTTTGGCCCGGTGTCGTGGGGACGACTCTATAGTCGTCGGAAATGTCGGCGGCTGGCCAACCTGGACCCGGGGTCGTGGGGACGACCCTATAGTCGTTGAACATGTCGGCGGCTGGCCAACATTGGCCCTGGGTCGTGGGGACGACCCTATAGTCGTCGGACATGTCGGCGGCAGGCCAACTTTGGCCCGGTGTCGTGGGGACGCGTCTATAGTCGTCGGAAATGTCGGCGCTTGGCCAACCTGGACCCGGGGTCGTGGGGACGACCCTATAGTCGTCGGACAAGACGGCGGCTGGACATCTTTGGCCCGCGGTCGCGGGGACGACCCTATAGTCGTCGGACATTTCGGCGGCATGCCATCTTGAGCCCGGGGTCGTGGGGACGACCCTATAGTCGTCGGACATGTTGGCGGCTTGTCAACCTAGTCCCGGGGTCGTGGGGACGACCCTATAGTCGTTGGACATGACGGTGGCGGGCCAATCTAGTCCCGGGGTCGTAGGGACGACCCTATAGTCGTCGGACATGTCGGCGATTGGCCAACATTGGCCCGGGGTCGTGGGGACGACCCTATAGTCGTCGGACATGTCGGCGGCTGGCCAAGCTAGTCCCGAGGTCGTGGGGACGACCCTATAGTCGTCGGACTTGACGGCGGCGGGCCAATCTAATCCCGGGGTCGTGGGGACGACCCTACAGTCGTCGGACATTTCGGCGGCTTGCCAACTTTGGCCCGGGGTAGTGGGGACGACCCTATAGTCGTCGGACATGACGGTGGCGGACCAATCTAGTCCCGGGGTCGTGGGGACGACCCTACAGTCGTCGGACATTTCGGCGGCTTGCCAACTTTGGCCCGGGGTCGTGGGGACGACCCCATAGTCGTCGGACATTTCGGCGGCATGCCAACTTTGGCCCGGGGTCGTGGGGACGACCCTATAGTCGTCGGACATGTCGGCGGCTGGCCAACCTAGTCCCGAGGTCGTTGGGACGACCCTATAGTCGTCGGACTGGACGGTGGCGGGCCAATCTAGTCCCGGGGTCGTGGGGACGACCCTACAGTCGTCGGACATTTCGGCGGCTTGCCAACTTTGGCCCGGGGTCGTGGGGACGACCCCATAGTCGTCGGACTTGCGGTGGCGGGCCAATCTAGTCCCGGGGTCTTGGGGACGACCCTACAGTCGTCGGACATTTCGGCGGCTTGCCAACTTTGGCCCGGTGTCGTGGGGACGACCCAATAGTCGTCGGACATTTCGGCGGCTGGCCAACTTTGGCCCGTGGTCGTGGGGACGATCCGATTGTCGTCGGACATTTCGGCGGCATGCCATCTTTAGCCCGGGGTCGTGGGGACGACCCTATATTCGTCGAACATTTTGGCGTCTTGTCAACCTAGACCCTATAGTCGTTGGACATGACGGTGGCGGGCCAATTTAGTCCCGGGGTCGTATGGACGACCCTATAGTCGTCGGACATGTCGGCGGCTGGCCAACATTGGCCCGGGGTCGTGGGGACGGCCCAATAGTCGTTGAACATGTCGGCGGCGGGCCATCCTAGCCCCGGGGTCGTGGGGACGACCCTATTGTCGTCGGACATGACGGTGGCGGGCCAATCTAGTCCTGGGGTCTTGGGGACGACCCTACAGACGTCGGACATTTCGGCGGCTTGCCAACTTTGGCCCGGGGTCGTGGGTACGACCCTATAGTCGTCGGACTTGACGGTGGCGGGCCAATCTAGTCCCGGGGTCGTGGGGACGACCCTACAGTCGTCGGACATTTCGGCGGCTAGCCAACTTTCGCCCGTGGTCGTGGGGACGACCCTATAGTCGTCGGACATGTTGGCGGCTTGTCAGCCTAGTCCCGCGGTCGTGGGGACGACCCTATAGTCGTCGGACATTTCGGCGGCATGCCATCTTTAGCCCGGGGTCGTGGGGACGACCCTATATTCGTCGATTATTTTGGCGTCTTGTCAACCTAGACCCGGGGTCGTGGGGACGACCCTATAGTCGTCGGACTTGACGGTGGCGGGCCAATCTAGTCCCGGGGTCGTGGGGACGACCCTATAGTCGTTGGACATGACGGTGGCGGGCCAATCTAGTCCCGGGGTCGTGGGGACGACCCTACAGTCGTCGGACATTTCGGCGATTGGCCAACATTGGCCCGGGGTCGTGGGGACGACCCTATTGTCGTCGGACATGACGGTGGCGGGCCAATCTAGTCCTGGGGTCGTGGGGACGACCCCATAGTCGTCGGACAAGTCGGCGACTGGCCAACTTTGGCCCGGGGTCGTGGGGACGACCCAATAGTCGTCGGACATGTCGGCGGCTGGCCAACTTTGGCCCGTGGTCGTGGGGACGATCCGATTGTCGTCGGACATTTTGGCGGCATGCCATATTTAGCCCGGGGTCGTGGGGACGACCCTATATTCGTCGAACATTTTGGCGTCTTGTCAACCTAGACCCTATAGTCGTTGGACATGACGGTGGCGGGCCAATTTAGTCCCGGGGTCGTATGGACGACCCTATAGTCGTCGGACATGTCGGCGGCTGGCCAACATTGGCCCGGGGTCGTGGGGACGGCCCAATAGTCGTTGAACATGTCGGCGGCGGGCCAATCTAGTCCCGGGGTCGTGGGGACGACCCTACAGTCGTCGGACATTTCGGCGGCTTGCCAACTTTGGCCCGGGGTCGTGGGGACGACCCTATAGTCGTCGGATTTGACGGTGGCGGGCCAATCTAGTCCCGGGGTCTTGGGGACGACCCTACAGTCGTCGGATATTTCGGCGGCTTGCCAACTTTGGCCCGGTGTCGTGGGGACGACTCTATAGTCGTCGGAAATGTCGGCGGCTGGCCAACCTGGACCCGGGGTCGTGGGGACGACCCTATAGTCGTCGGACATGTAGGCGGCTGGCCAACTTTGGCCCGGTGTCGTGGGGACGACTCTATAGTCGTCGGAAATGTCGGCGCCTGGCCAACCTGGACCCGGGGTCTTGGGGACGACCCTACAGTCGTCGGACATTTCGGCTGCTTGCCAACTTTGGCCCGGTGTCGTGGGGACGACCCTATAGTCGTCGGAAATGTCGGCGGCTGGCCAACCTGGACCCGGGGTCGTGGGGACGACCCTATTGTCGTCGGACATGACGGTGGCGGGCCAATCTAGTCTCGGGGTCGTGGGGACGACCCTATAGTCGTCGGACATGTCGGCGGCTGGCCAACTTTGGCCCGGGGTCGTGGGGACGACCCTATAGTCGTCGGACATTTCGGCGGCATGCCATCTTTAGCCCGGGGTCGTGGGGACGACCCTATATTCGTCGATCATTTTGGCGTCTTGTCAACCTAGACCCGGGGTCGTGGGGACGACCCTATAGTCGTCGGACTTGACGGTGGCGGGCCAATCTAGTCCCGGGGTAGTGGGGACGACCCTATAGTCGTTGGACATGACGGTGGCGGGCAAATCTAGTCCCGGGGTCGTGGGGACGACCCAATAGTCGTCGGACATGTCGGCGGCTGGCCAACTTTGGCCCGTGCTCGTGGGGACGACCCTATAGTCGTCGGACAAGACGGCGGCTGGACATCTTTGGCCCGGGGTCGTGGGGACGACCCTATAGTCGTCGGACATGTCGGCGGCTGGCCAACCTAGTCCCGAGGTCGTTGGGACGACCCTATAGTCGTCGGACTTGACGGTGGCGGGCCAATCTAGTCCCGGGGTCGTGGGGACGACCCTACAGTCGTCGGACATTTCGGCGGCTTGCCAACTTTGGCCCGGGGTCGTGGGGACGACCCTATAGTCGTCGGACTTGACGGTGGCGGGCCAATCTAGTCCCGGGGTCTTGGGGACGACCCTACAGTCGTCGGACATTTCGGCGGCTTGCCAACTTTGGCCCGGTGTCGTGGGGACGACTCTATAGTCGTCGGTAATGTCGGCGGCTGGCCAACCTGGACCCGGGGTCGTGGGGACGACCCTATAGTCGTCGGACATGTAGGCGGCTGGCCAACTTTGGCCCGGTGTCGTGGGGACGACTCTATAGTCGTCGGAAATGTCGGCGGCTGGCCAACCTGGACCCGGGGTCGTGGGGACGACCCTATAGTCGTCGGACATGTAGGCGGCTGGCCAACTTTGGCCCGGTGTCGTGGGGACGACTCTATAGTCGTCGGAAATGTCGGCGGCTGGCCAACCTGGACCCGGGGTCGTGGGGACGACCCTATTGTCGTCGGACATGACGGTGGCGGGCCAATCTAGTCTCGGGGTCGTGGGGACGACCCTATAGTCGTCGGACATGTCGGCGGCTGGCCAACTTCGGCCCGGGGTCGTGGGGACGACCCTATAGTCGTCGGACATGTTGGCGGCTTGTCAGCCTAGTCCCGGGGTCTTGGGGACGACCCTACAGTCGTCGGACATTTCGGCGGCTTGCCAACTTTGGCCCGGTGTCGTGGGGACGACTCTATAGTCGTCGGTAATGTCGGCGGCTGGCCAACCTGGACCCGGGGTCGTGGGGACGACCCTATAGTCGTCGGACATGTAGGCGGCTGGCCAACTTTGGCCCGGTGTCGTGGGGACGACTCTATAGTCGTCGGAAATGTCGGCGGCTGGCCAACCTGGACCCGGGGTCGTGGGGACGACCCTATAGTCGTCGGACATGTAGGCGGCTGGCCAACTTTGGCCCGGTGTCGTGGGGACGACTCTATAGTCGTCGGAAATGTCGGCGGCTGGCCAACCTGGACCCGGGGTCGTGGGGACGACCCTATTGTCGTCGGACATGACGGTGGCGGGCCAATCTAGTCTCGGGGTCGTGGGGACGACCCTATAGTCGTCGGACATGTCGGCGGCTGGCCAACTTTGGCCCGGGGTCGTGGGGACGACCCTATAGTCGTCGGACATGTTGGCGGCTTGTCAGCCTAGTCCCGCGGTCGTGGGGACGACCCTATAGTCGTCGGACATTTCGGCGGCATGCCATCTTTAGCCCGGGGTCGTGGGGACGACCCTATATTCGTCGATCATTTTGGCGTCTTGTCAACCTAGACCCGGGGTCGTGGGGACGACCCTATAGTCGTCGGACTTGACGGTGGCGGGCCAATCTAGTCCCGGGGTCGTGGGGACGGCCCAATAGTCGTTGAACATGTCGGCGGCGGGCCATCCTAGCCCCGGGGTCGTGGGGACGACCCTATATTCGTCGAACATTTTGGCGTCATGTCAACCTAGACCCGGGGTCGTGGGGACGACCCTATAGTCGTTGGACATGACGGTGGCGGGCCAATTTAGTCCCGGGGTCGTATCGACGACCCTATAGTCGTCGGACATGTCGGCGATTGGCCAACATTGGCCCGGGGTCGTGGGGACGACCCTATATTCGTCGAACATTTTGGCGTCTTGTCAACCTAGACCCTATAGTCGTTGGACATGACGGTGGCGGGCCAATTTAGTCCCGGGGTCGTATGGACGACCCTATAGTCGTCGGACATGTCGGCGGCTGGCCAACATTGGCCCGGGGTCGTGGGGACGGCCCAATAGTCGTTGAACATGTCGGCGGCGGGCCATCCTAGCCCCGGGGTCGTGGGGACGACCCTATTGTCGTCGGACATGACGGTGGCGGGCCAATCTAGTCCTGGGGTCTTGGGGACGACCCTACAGTCGTCGGACATTTCGGCGGCTTGCCAACTTTGGCCCGGGGTCGTGGGTACGACCCTATAGTCGTCGGACTTGACGGTGGCGGGCCAATCTAGTCCCGGGGTCGTGGGGACGACCCTACAGTCGTCGGACATTTCGGCGGCTTGCCAACTTTGGCCCGTGGTCGTGGGGACGGCCCAATAGTCATCGGACATGTCGGCGGCTGGCCAACTTTAGCCCGTGGTCGTGGGGACGACCCTATAGTCGTCGGACAAGACGGCGGCTGGACATCTTTGGCCCGGGGTCGTGGGGACGACCCTATAGTCGTCGGACATGTCGGCGGCTGGCCAACCTAGTCCCGAGGTCGTTGGGACGACCCTATAGTCGTCGGACTTGACGGTGGCGGGCCAATCTAGTCCCGGGGTCGTGGGGACGACCCTACAGTCGTCGGACATTTCGGCGGCTTGCCAACTTTGGCCCGGGGTCGTGGGGACGACCCCATAGTCGTCGGACTTGACGGTGGCGGGCCAATCTAGTCCCGGGGTCTTGGGGACGACCCTACAGTCGTCGGACATTTCGGCGGCTTGCCAACTTTGGCCCGGTGTCGTGGGGACGACCCAATAGTCGTCGGACATTTCGGCGGCTGGCCAACTTTGGCCCGTGGTCGTGGGGACGATCCGATTGTCGTCGGACATTTCGGCGGCATGCCATCTTTAGCCCGGGGTCGTGGGGACGACCCTATATTCGTCGAACATTTTGGCGTCTTGTCAACCTAGACCCTATAGTCGTTGGACATGACGGTGGCGGGCCAATTTAGTCCCGGGGTCGTATGGACGACCCTATAGTCGTCGGACATGTAGGCGGCTGGCCAACTTTGGCCCGGTGTCGTGGGGACGACTCTATAGTCGTCGGAAATGTCGGCGGCTGGCCAACCTGGACCCGGGGTCGTGGGGACGACCCTATAGTCGTCGGACATGTAGGCGGCTGGCCAACTTTGGCCCGGTGTCGTGGGGACGACTCTATAGTCGTCGGAAATGTCGGCGGCTGGCCAACCTGGACCCGGGGTCGTGGGGACGACCCTATTGTCGTCGGACATGACGGTGGCGGGCCAATCTAGTCTCGGGGTCGTGGGGACGACCCTATAGTCGTCGGACATGTCGGCGGCTGGCCAACTTTGGCCCGGGGTCGTGGGGACGACCCTATAGTCGTCGGACATGTTGGCGGCTTGTCAGCCTAGTCCCGCGGTCGTGGGGACGACCCTATAGTCGTCGGACATTTCGGCGGCATGCCATCTTTAGCCCGGGGTCGTGGGGACGACCCTATATTCGTCGATCATTTTGGCGTCTTGTCAACCTAGACCCGGGGTCGTGGGGACGACCCTATAGTCGTCGGACTTGACGGTGGCGGGCCAATCTAGTCCCGGGGTCGTGGGGACGGCCCAATAGTCGTTGAACATGTCGGCGGCGGGCCATCCTAGCCCCGGGGTCGTGGGGACGACCCTATATTCGTCGAACATTTTGGCGTCATGTCAACCTAGACCCGGGGTCGTGGGGACGACCCTATAGTCGTTGGACATGACGGTGGCGGGCCAATTTAGTCCCGGGGTCGTATCGACGACCCTATAGTCGTCGGACATGTCGGCGATTGGCCAACATTGGCCCGGGGTCGTGGGGACGACCCTATTGTCGTCGGACATGACGGTGGCGGGCCAATCTAGTCCTGGGGTCGTGGGGACGACCCCATAGTCGTCGGACAAGTCGGCGGCTGGCCAACTTTGGCCCGGGGTCGTGGGGACGACCCAATAGTCGTCGGACATTTCGGCGGCTGCCCAACTTTGGCCCGTGGTCGTGGGGACGATCCGATTGTCGTCGGACATTTCGGCGGCATGCCATCTTTAGCCCGGGGTCGTGGGGACGACCCTATATTCGTCGAACATTTTGGCGTCTTGTCAACCTAGACCCTATAGTCGTTGGACATGACGGTGGCGGGCCAATTTAGTCCCGGGGTCGTATGGACGACCCTATAGTCGTCGGACATGTCGGCGGCTGGCCAACATTGGCCCGGGGTCGTGGGGACGGCCCAATAGTCGTAGAACATGTCGGCGGCGGGCCATCCTAGCCCCGGGGTCGTGGGGACGACCCTATTGTCGTCGGACATGACGGTGGCGGGCCAATCTAGTCCTGGGGTCTTGGGGACGACCCTACAGTCGTCGGACATTTCGGCGGCTTGCCAACTTTGGCCCGCGGTCGTGGGTACGACCCTATAGTCGTCGGACTTGACGGTGGCGGGCCAATCTAGTCCCGTGGTCGTGGGGACGACCCTATAGTCTTCGGACATGACGGTAGCGGGCCAATCTAGACCCGAGGTCCTGGGAACGACCCTATAGTAGTCGGACATGTCGGCGGCTGTCCAACTTTGGCCCGGTGTCGTGGGGACGACCCTATAGTCGTCGGACATGTCGGCGGCTGGCCAACTTTGGCCCGGTGTCGTGGGGACGACTCTATAGTCGTCGGAAATGTCGGCGGCTGGCCAACCTGGACCCGGGGTCGTGGGGACGACCCTATTGTCGTCGGACATGGCGGTGGCGGGCCAATCTAGTCCCGTGGTCGTGGGGACGACCCTATAGTCTTCGGACATGACGGTAGCGGGCCAATCTCGACCCGAGGTCCTGGGGACGACCCTATAGTAGTCGGACATGTCGGCGGCTGTCCAACTTTGGCCCGGTGTCGTGGGGACGACTGTATAGTCGTCGGACATTTCGGCGGCTTGCCAACTTTGGCCCGGGGTCGTGGGGACGACTCTATAGTCGTCGGAAATGTCGGCGGCTGGCCAACCTGGACTCGGGGTCGTGGGGACGACCCTATAGTCGTCGGACAAGACGGCGGCTGGACATCTTTGGCCCGGGGTCGTGGGGACGGACCGATTGTCGTCGGACATGTCGGCGGCTGGCCAACCTAGTCCCGAGGTCGTGGGGACGACCCTATAGTCGTCGGACTTGACGGTGGCGGGCCAATCTAGTCCCGGGGTCGTGGGGACGACCCTACAGTCGTCGGAAATGTCGGCGGCTGGCCAACCTGGACCCGGGGTCGTGGGGACGACCCTATTGTCGTCGGACATGACGGTGGCGGGCCAATCTAGTCTCGGGGTCGTGGGGACGACCCTATAGTCGTCGGATATGTCGGCGGCTGGCCAACTTTGGACCGGTGTCGTGGGGACGACCCTATAGTCGTCGGACATGTCGGCGGCTGGCCAACTTTGGCCCGGGGTCGTGGGGACGACCCTATAGTCGTCGGACTTGACGGTGGCGGGCCAATCTAGTCCCGGGGTCTTGGGGACGACCCTATAGTCGTCGGACATGTCGGCGGCTGGCCAACTTTGGCCCCGGGTCGTGGGGACGACCCAATAGTCGTCGGACATGTCGGCGGCTGGCCAACTTTGGCCCGTGCTCGTGGGGACGACCCTATAGTCGTCGGACAAGACGGCGGCTGGACATCTTTGGCCCGGGGTCGTGGGGACGACCCTATAGTCGTCGGACATGTACGCGGCTGGCCAACTTTGGCCCGGTGTCGTGGGGACGACTCTATAGTCGTCGGAAATGTCGGCGGCTGGCCAACCTGGACCCGGGGTCGTGGGGACGACCCTATTGTCGTCGGACATGACGGTGGCGGGCCAATCTAGTCTCGGGGTCGTGGGGACGACCCTATAGTCGTCGGACATGTCGGCGGCTGGCCAACTTTGGCCCGGGGTCGTGGGGACGACCCTATAGTCGTCGGACATGTTGGCGGCTTGTCAGCCTAGTCCCGCGGTCGTGGGGACGACCCTATAGTCGTCGGACATTTCGGCGGCATGCCATCTTTAGCCCGGGGTCGTGGGGACGACCCTATATTCGTCGATCATTTTGGCGTCTTGTCAACCTAGACCCGGGGTCGTGGGGACGACCCTATAGTCGTCGGACTTGACGGTGGCGGGCCAATCTAGTCCCGGGGTCGTGGGGACGACCCTATAGTCGTTGGACATGACGGTGGCGGGCCAATCTAGTCCCGGGGTCGTGGGGACGACCCTACAGTCGTCGGACATTTCGGCGATTGGCCAACATTGGCCCGGGGTCGTGGGGACGACCCTATTGTCGTCGGACATGACGGTGGCGGGCCAATCTAGTCCTGGGGTCGTGGGGACGACCCCATAGTCGTCGGACAAGTCGGCGGCTGGCCAACTTTGGCCCGGGGTCGTGGGGACGACCCAATAGTCGTCGGACATGTCGGCGGCTGGCCAACTTTGGCCCGTGGTCGTGGGGACGATCCGATTGTCGTCGGACATTTTGGCGGCATGCCATCTTTAGCCCGGGGTCGTGGGGACGACCCTATATTCGTCGAACATTTTGGCGTCTTGTCAACCTAGACCCTATAGTCGTTGGACATGACGGTGGCGGGCCAATTTAGTCCCGGGGTCGTATGGACGACCCTATAGTCGTCGGACATGTCGGCGGCTGGCCAACATTGGCCCGGGGTCGTGGGGACGGCCCAATAGTCGTTGAACATGTCGGCGGCGGGCCATCCTAGCCCCGGGGTCGTGGGGACGACCCTATTGTCGTCGGACATGACGGTGGCGGGCCAATCTAGTCCTGGGGTCTTGGGGACGACCCTACAGTCGTCGGACATTTCGGCGGCTTGCCAACTTTGGCCCGGGGTCGTGGGTACGACCCTATAGTCGTCGGACTTGACGGTGGCGGGCCAATCTAGTCCCGGGGTCGTGGGGACGACCCTACAGTCGTCGACATTTCGGCGGCTTGCCAACTTTGGCCCGTGGTCGTGGGGACGGCCCAATAGTCGTCGGACATGTCGGCGGCTGGCCAAATTTAGCCCGTGGTCGTGGGGACGACCCTATAGTCGTCGGACAAGACGGCGGCTGGACATCTTTGGCCCGGGGTCGTGGGGACGACCCTATAGTCGTCGGACATGTCGGCGGCTGGCCAACCTAGTCCCGAGGTCGTTGGGACGACCCTATAGTCGTCGGACTTGACGGTGGCGGGCCAATCTAGTCCCGGGGTCGTGGGGACGACCCTACAGTCGTCGGACATTTCGGCGGCTTGCCAACTTTGGCCCGGGGTCGTGGGGACGACCCTATAGTCGTCGGACTTGACGGTGGCGGGCCAATCTAGTCCCGGGGTCGTGGGGACGACCCTACAGTCGTCGGACATTTCGGCGGCTGGCCAACCTGGACCCGGGGTCGTGGGGACGACCCTATAGTCGTCGGACATGTAGGCGGCTGGCCAACTTTGGCCCGGTGTCGTGGGGACGACTCTATAGTCGTCGGAAATGTCGGCGGCTGGCCAACCTGGACCCGGGGTCGTGGGGACGACCCTATAGTCGTTGAACATGTCGGCGGCTGGCCAACATTGGCCCGGGGTCGTGGGGACGACCCTATAGTCGTCGGACATGTCGGCGGCAGGCCAACTTTGGACCGGTGTCGTGGGGACGCGTCTATAGTCGTCGGAAATGTCGGCGCTTGGCCAACCTGGACCCGGGGTCGTGGGGACGACCCTATAGTCGTCGGACAAGACGGCGGCTGGACATCTTTGGCCCGCGGTCGCGGGGACGACCCTATAGTCGTCGGACATTTCGGCGGCATGCCATCTTGAGCTCGGGGTCGTGGGGACGACCCTATAGTCGTCGGACATGTTGGCGGCTTGTCAACCTAGTCCCGGGGTCGTGGGGACGACCCTATAGTCGTTGGACATGACGGTGGCGGGCCAATCTAGTCCCGGGGTCGTAGGGACGACCCTATAGTCGTCGGACATGTCGGCGATTGGCCAACATTGGCCCGGGGTCGTGGGGACGACCCTATAGTCGTCGGACATGTCGGCGGCTGGCCAAGCTAGTCCCGAGGTCGTGGGGACGACCCTATAGTCGTCGGACTTGACGGCGGCGGGCCAATCTAATCCCGGGGTCGTGGGGACGACCCTACAGTCGTCGGACATTTCGGCGGCTTGCCAACTTTGGCCCGGGGTAGTGGGGACGACCCTATAGTCGTCGGACTTGACGGCGGCGGGCCAATCTAATCCCGGGGTCGTGGGGACGACCCTACAGTCGTCGGACATTTCGGCGGCTTGCCAACTTTGGCCCGGGGTAGTGGGGACGACCCTATAGTCGTCGGACATGACGGTGGCGGACCAATCTAGTCCCGGGGTCGTGGGGACGACCCTACAGTCGTCGGACATTTCGGCGGCTTGCCAACTTTGGCCCGGGGTCGTGGGGACGACCCCATAGTCGTCGGACATTTCGGCGGCATGCCAACTTTGGCCCGGGGTCGTGGGGACGACCCTATAGTCGTCGGACATGTCGGCGGCTGGCCAACCTAGTCCCGAGGTCGTTGGGACGACCCTATAGTCGTCGGACTTGACGGTGGCGGGCCAATCTAGTCCCGGGGTCGTGGGGACGACCCTACAGTCGTCGGACATTTCGGCGGCTTGCCAACTTTGGCCCGGGGTCGTGGGGACGACCCCATAGTCGTCGGACTTGACGGTGGCGGGCCAATCTAGTCCCGGGGTCTTGGGGACGACCCTACAGTCGTCGGACATTTCGGCGGCTTGCCAACTTTGGCCCGGTGTCGTGGGGACGACTCTATAGTCGTCGGAAATGTCGGCGGCTGGCCAACCTGGACCCGGGGTCGTGGGGACGACCCTATTGCCGTCGGACATGACGGTGGCGGGCCAATCTAGTCTCGGGGTCGTGGGGACGACCCTATAGTCGTCGGACATGTCGGCGGCTGGCCAACTTTGGCCCGGGGTCGTGGGGACGACCCTATAGTCGTCGGACATGTTGGCGGCTTGTCAGCCTAGTCCCGCGGTCGTGGGGACGACCCTATAGTCGTCGGACATTTCGGCGGCATGCCATCTTTAGCCCGGGGTCGTGGGGACGACCCTATATTCGTCGATCATTTTGGCGTCTTGTCAACCTAGACCCGGGGTCGTGGGGACGACCCTATAGTCGTCGGACTTGACGGTGGCGGGCCAATCTAGTCCCGGGGTCGTGGGGACGACCCTACAGTCGTCGGACATTTCGGCGATTGGCCAACATTGGCCCGGGGTCGTGGGGACGACCCTATTGTCGTCGGACATGACGGTGGCGGGCCAATCTAGTCCTGGGGTCGTGGGGACGACCCCATAGTCGTCGGACAAGTCGGCGGCTGGCCAACTTTGGCCCGGGGTCGTGGGGACGACCCAATATTCGTCGGAAATGTCGGCGGCTGGCCAACTTTGGCCCGTGGTCGTGGGGACGATCCGATTGTCGTCGGACATTTCGGCGGCATGCCATCTTTAGCCCGGGGTCGTGGGGACGACCCTATATTCGTCGAACATTTTGGCGTCTTGTCAACCTAGACCCTATAGTCGTCGGACATGACGGTGGCGGGCCAATTTAGTCCCGGGGTCGTATGGACGACCCTATAGTCGTCGGACATGACGGTGGCGGGCCAATCTAGTCCAGGGGTCGTGGGGACGACCCTACAGTCGTCGGACATTTCGGCGGCTTGCCAACTTTGGCCCGTGGTCGTGGGGACGGCCCAATAGTCGTCGGACATGTCGGCGGCTGGCCAACTTTGGCCCGTGGTCGTGGGGACGACCCTATAGTCGTCGGACAAGACGGCGGCTGGACATCTTTGGCCCGGGGTCGTGGGGACGACCCTATAGTCGTCGGACATGTCGGCGGCTGGCCAACCTAGTCCCGAGGTCGTTGGGACGACCCTATAGTCGTCGGACTTGACGGTGGCGGGCCAATCTAGTCCCGGGGTCGTGGGGACGACCCTACAGTCGTCGGACATTTCGGCGGCTTGCCAACTTTGGCCCGGGGTCGTGGGGACGACCCTATAGTCGTCGGACTTGACGGTGGCGGGCCAATCTAGTCCCGGGGTCGTGGGGACGACCCTATAGTCGTCAGACAAGTCGGCGGCGGGCCTACCTAGTCCCGGGGTCGTGGGGACGACCCTATAGTCGTCGGACAAGTCAGCGGCTGGCCTACATTGGCCCGTGGTCGTGGGGACGACCATATAGTCGTCGGACATGTCGGCGGCTTGCCAACTTTGGCCCGGGGTCGTGGGGACGACCCTATACTCGTCGGACATGTCGGCGGCTGGCCAACTTAGTCCCGAGGTCGTGGGGACGACCGTATAGTCGTCGGACATGTCGGCGGCAGGCCAACCTAGCCCCGGGGTCGTGGTAGCGACCCTACAGTCGTCGGACATGTCGGTGGCTGGCTAACATTGGCCCGTGGTCGTGGGGACGACCCAATAGTCGTTGGGCATATCGGCGGCTGGCCAACTTTGGCCCATGGTCGTGGGGACGACCCTATAGTCGTTGGACATGACGGTGGCGGGCCAATCTAGTCCCGGGTTCGTAGGGACGACCCTATAGTCGTCGGACATGTCGGCGATTGGCCAACATTGGCCCGGGGTCGTGGGGACGACCCTATAGTCGTCGGAGAAGACGGCGGCTGGACATCTTTGGCCCGGGGTCGTGGGGACGACCCTATAGTCGTCGGACATTTCGGCGGCATGCCACCTTTGGCCCGGGGTCGTGGGGACGACCCTATAGTCGTCGGACATGTCGGCGGCTGGCCAACCTTGTCCCGAGGTCGTGGGAACGACCGTATAGTCGTCGGACATGTCGGCGGCTGGCCAACCTAGCCCCGGGGTCGTGGGGGCGACCCTACAGTCGTCGGACATTTCGGCGGCATGCCATCTTTAGCCCGGGGTCGTGGGGACGACCCTATATTCGTCGAACATTTTGGCGTCTTGACAACCTAGACCCTATAGTCGTCGGACATGACGGTGGCTAGCCAATTTAGTCCCGGGGTCGTATGGACGACCCTATAGTCGTCGGACATGTCGGCGGCTGGCCAACATTGGCCCGGGGTCGTGGGGACGGCCCAATAGTCGTTGAACATGTCGGCGGCGGGCCATCCTAGCCCCGGGGTCGTGGGGACAACCCTATTGTCGTCGGACATGACGGTGGCGGGCCAATCTAGTCCTGGGGTCTTGGGGACGACCCTACAGTCGTCGGACATTTCGGCGGCTTGCCAACTTTGGCCCGGGGTCGTGGGGACGACCCTATAGTCGTCGGACTTGACGGTGGCGGGCCAATCTAGTCCCGGGGTCGTGGGGACGACCCTATAGTCGTCAGACAAGTCGGCGGCGGGCCTACCTAGTCCCGGGGTCGTGGGGACGACCCTATAGTCGTCGGACAAGTCAGCGGCTGTCCTACATTGGCCCGTGGTCGTGGGGACGACCATATAGTCGTCGGACATGTCGGCGGCTTGCCAACTTTGGCCCGGGGTCGTGGGGACGACCCTATACTCGTCGGACATGTCGGCGGCTGGCCAACTTAGTCCCGAGGTCGTGGTAGCGACCCTACAGTCGTCGGACATGTCGGTGGCTGGCTAACATTGGCCCGTGGTCGTGGGGACGACCCAATAGTCGTTGGACATATCGGCGGCTGGCCAACTTTGGCCCATGGTCGTGGGGACGACCCTATTTTCGTTGGACATGACGGTGGCGGGCCAATCTAGTCCCGGGGTCGTGGGGACGACCCTACAGTCGTCGGACATTTCGGCGGCTTGCCAACTTTGGCCCGTGGTCGTGGGGACGGCCCAATAGTCGTCGGACATGTCGGCGGCTGGCCAACTTTGGCCCGTGGTCGTGGGGACGACCCTATAGTCGTCGGACAAGACGGCGGCTGGACATCTTTGGCCCGGGGTCGTGGGGACGACCCTATAGTCGTCGGACATGTCGGCGGCTGGCCAACCTTGTCCCGAGGTCGTGGGAACGACCGTATAGTCGTCGGACATGTCGGCGGCTGGCCAACCTAGCCCCGGGGTCGTGGGGGCGACCCTACAGTCGTCGGACATTTCGGCGGCATGCCATCTTTAGCCCGGGGTCGTGGGGACGACCCTATATTCGTCGAACATTTTGGCGTCTTGACAACCTAGACCCTATAGTCGTCGGACATGACGGTGGCTAGCCAATTTAGTCCCGGGGTCGTATGGACGACCCTATAGTCGTCGGACATGTCGGCGGCTGGCCAACATTGGCCCGGGGTCGTGGGGACGGCCCAATAGTCGTTGAACATGTCGGCGGCGGGCCATCCTAGCCCCGGGGTCGTGGGGACAACCCTATTGTCGTCGGACATGACGGTGGCGGGCCAATCTAGTCCTGGGGTCTTGGGGACGACCCTACAGTCGTCGGACATTTCGGCGGCTTGCCAACTTTGGCCCGGGGTCGTGGGGACGACCCTATAGTCGTCGGACTTGACGGTGGCGGGCCAATCTAGTCCCGGGGTCGTGGGGACGACCCTATAGTCGTCAGACAAGTCGGCGGCGGGCCTACCTAGTCCCGGGGTCGTGGGGACGACCCTATAGTCGTCGGACAAGTCAGCGGCTGTCCTACATTGGCCCGTGGTCGTGGGGACGACCATATAGTCGTCGGACATGTCGGCGGCTTGCCAACTTTGGCCCGGGGTCGTGGGGACGACCCTATACTCGTCGGACATGTCGGCGGCTGGCCAACTTAGTCCCGAGGTCGTGGGGACGACCGTATAGTCGTCGGACATGTCGGCGGCAGGCCAACCTAGCCCCGGGGTCGTGGTAGCGACCCTACAGTCGTCGGACATGTCGGTGGCTGGCTAACATTGGCCCGTGGTCGTGGGGACGACCCAATAGTCGTTGGACATATCGGCGGCTGGCCAACTTTGGCCCATGGTCGTGGGGACGACCCTATAGTCGTTGGACATGACGGTGGCGGGCCAATCTAGTCCCGGGTTCGTAGGGACGACCCTATAGTCGTCGGACATGTCGGCGATTGGCCAACATTGGCCCGGGGTCGTGGGGACGACCCTATAGTCGTCGGAGAAGACGGCGGCTGGACATCTTTGGCCCGGGGTCGTGGGGACGACCCTATAGTCGTCGGACATTTCGGCGGCATGCCACCTTTGGCCCGGGGTCGTGGGGACGACCCTATAGTCATCGGACATGTCGGCGGCTGGCCAACCTTGTCCCGAGGTCGTGGGAACGACCGTATAGTCGTCGGACATGTCGGCGGCTGGCCAACCTAGCCCCGGGGTCGTGGGGGCGACCCTACAGTCGTCGGACATTTCGGCGGCATGCCATCTTTAGCCCGGGGTCGTGGGGACGACCCTATATTCGTCGAACATTTTGGCGTCTTGACAACCTAGACCCTATAGTCGTCGGACATGACGGTGGCTAGCCAATTTAGTCCCGGGGTCGTATGGACGACCCTATAGTCGTCGGACATGTCGGCGGCTGGCCAACATTGGCCCGGGGTCGTGGGGACGGCCCAATAGTCGTTGAACATGTCGGCGGCGGGCCATCCTAGCCCCGGGGTCGTGGGGACAACCCTATTGTCGTCGGACATGACGGTGGCGGGCCAATCTAGTCCTGGGGTCTTGGGGACGACCCTACAGTCGTCGGACATTTCGGCGGCTTGCCAACTTTGGCCCGGGGTCGTGGGGACGACCCTATAGTCGTCGGACTTGACGGTGGCGGGCCAATCTAGTCCCGGGGTCGTGGGGACGACCCTATAGTCGTCAGACAAGTCGGCGGCGGGCCTACCTAGTCCCGGGGTCGTGGGGACGACCCTATAGTCGTCGGACAAGTCAGCGGCTGTCCTACATTGGCCCGTGGTCGTGGGGACGACCATATAGTCGTCGGACATGTCGGCGGCTTGCCAACTTTGGCCCGGGGTCGTGGGGACGACCCTATACTCGTCGGACATGTCGGCGGCTGGCCAACTTAGTCCCGAGGTCGTGGTAGCGACCCTACAGTCGTCGGACATGTCGGTGGCTGGCTAACATTGGCCCGTGGTCGTGGGGACGACCCAATAGTCGTTGGACATATCGGCGGCTGGCCAACTTTGGCCCATGGTCGTGGGGACGACCCTATTTTCGTTGGACATGACGGTGGCGGGCCAATCTAGTCCCGGGTTCGTAGGGACGACCCTATAGTCGTCGGACATGTCGGCGATTGGCCAACATTGGCCCGGGGTCGTGGGGACGACCCTATAGTCGTCGGAGAAGACGGCGGCTGGACATCTTTGGCCCGGGGTCGTGGGGACGACCCTATAGTCGTCGGACATTTCGGCGGCATGCCACCTTTGGCCCGGGGTCGTGGGGACGACCCTATATTCGTCGGACATGTCGGCGGCTGGCCAACCTTGTCCCGAGGTCGTGGGGACGACCGTATAATCGTCGGACATGTCGGCGGCTGGCCAACCTAGCCCCGGGGTCGTGGGGGCGACCCTACAGTGGTCGGACATTTCGGCGGCCTGCCAACTTTGGCCCGGGGCCGTGGGGACGACCCTATAGTCGTCGGACATGTCGGCGATTGGCCAACATTGGCCCGGGGTCGTGGGGACGACCCTATAGTCGTCGGAGAAGACGGCGGCTGGACATCTTTGGCCCGCGGTCCTGGGGACGACCCTATAGTCGTCGGACATTTCGGCGGCATGCCATCTTTGCCCCGGGGTCGTGGGGACGACCCTATAGTCGTCGCACATGTTGGCGGCTTGTCAACCTAGTCCCGGGGTCGTAGGCACGATCCAATAGTCGTCGGACATGTCGGCGGCTGGCCAACTTTGGCCCGGTGTCGTGGGGACGACTCTATAGTCGTCGGAAATGTCGGCGGCTGGCCAACCTGGACCCGGGGTCGTGGGGACGACCCTATTGTCGTCGGACATGGCGGTGGCGGGCCAATCTAGTCCCGTGGTCGTGGGGACGACCCTATAGTCTTCGGACATGACGGTAGCGGCCCAATCTCGACCCGAGGTCCTGGGGACGCCCCTATAGTAGTCGGACATGTCGGCGGCTGTCCAACTTTGGCCCGGTGTCGTGGGGACGACTGTATAGTCGTCGGACATTTCGGCGGCTTGCCAACTTTGGCCCGGGGTCGTGGGGACGACTCTATAGTCGTCGGAAATGTCGGCGGCTGGCCAACCTGGACTCGGGGTCGTGGGGACGACCCTATAGTCGTCGGACAAGACGGCGGCTGGACATCTTTGGCCCGGGGTCGTGGGGACGGACCGATTGTCGTCGGACATGTCGGCGGCTGGCCAACCTAGACCCGGGGTCGTGGGGACGACCCTATTGTCGTCGGACATGGCGGTGGCGGGCCAATCTAGTCCCGTGGTCGTGGGGACGACCCTATAGTCTTCGGACATGACGGTAGCGGGCCAATCTAGACCCGAGGTCCTGGGGACGACCCTATAGTAGTCGGACATGTCGGCGGCTGTCCAACTTTGGCCCGGTGTCGTGGGGACGACTCTATAGTCGTCGGACATGTCGGCGGCTGGCCAATCTAGTCCTGGGGTCTTGGGGACGACCCTACAGTCGTCGGACATTTCGGCGGCTTGCCAACTTTGGCCCGGGGTCGTGGGGACGACCCTATAGTCGTCGGACTTGACGGTGGCGGGCCAATCTAGTCCCGGGGTCGTGGGGACGACCCTATAGTCGTCAGACAAGTCGGCGGCGGGCCTACCTAGTCCCGGGGTCGTGGGGACGACCCTATAGTCGTCGGACAAGTCAGCGGCTGTCCTACATTGGCCCGTGGTCGTGGGGACGACCATATAGTCGTCGGACATGTCGGCGGCTTGCCAACTTTGGCCCGGGGTCGTGGGGACGACCCTATACTCGTCGGACATGTCGGCGGCTGGCCAACTTAGTCCCGAGGTCGTGGGGACGACCGTATAGTCGTCGGACATGTCGGCGGCAGGCCAACCTAGCCCCGGGGTCGTGGTAGCGACCCTACAGTCGTCGGACATGTCGGTGGCTGGCTAACATTGGCCCGTGGTCGTGGGGACGACCCAATAGTCGTTGGACATATCGGCGGCTGGCCAACTTTGGCCCATGGTCGTGGGGACGACCCTATAGTCGTTGGACATGACGGTGGCGGGCCAATCTAGTCCCGGGTTCGTAGGGACGACCCTATAGTCGTCGGACATGTCGGCGATTGGCCAACATTGGCCCGGGGTCGTGGGGACGACCCTATAGTCGTCGGAGAAGACGGCGGCTGGACATCTTTGGCCCGGGGTCGTGGGGACGACCCTATAGTCGTCGGACATTTCGGCGGCATGCCACCTTTGGCCCGGGGTCGTGGGGACGACCCTATAGTCATCGGACATGTCGGCGGCTGGCCAACCTTGTCCCGAGGTCGTGGGAACGACCGTATAGTCGTCGGACATGTCGGCGGCTGGCCAACCTAGCCCCGGGGTCGTGGGGGCGACCCTACAGTCGTCGGACATTTCGGCGGCATGCCATCTTTAGCCCGGGGTCGTGGGGACGACCCTATATTCGTCGAACATTTTGGCGTCTTGACAACCTAGACCCTATAGTCGTCGGACATGACGGTGGCTAGCCAATTTAGTCCCGGGGTCGTATGGACGACCCTATAGTCGTCGGACATGTCGGCGGCTGGCCAACATTGGCCCGGGGTCGTGGGGACGGCCCAATAGTCGTTGAACATGTCGGCGGCGGGCCATCCTAGCCCCGGGGTCGTGGGGACAACCCTATTGTCGTCGGACATGACGGTGGCGGGCCAATCTAGTCCTGGGGTCTTGGGGACGACCCTACAGTCGTCGGACATTTCGGCGGCTTGCCAACTTTGGCCCGGGGTCGTGGGGACGACCCTATAGTCGTCGGACTTGACGGTGGCGGGCCAATCTAGTCCCGGGGTCGTGGGGACGACCCTATAGTCGTCAGACAAGTCGGCGGCGGGCCTACCTAGTCCCGGGGTCGTGGGGACGACCCTATAGTCGTCGGACAAGTCAGCGGCTGTCCTACATTGGCCCGTGGTCGTGGGGACGACCATATAGTCGTCGGACATGTCGGCGGCTTGCCAACTTTGGCCCGGGGTCGTGGGGACGACCCTATACTCGTCGGACATGTCGGCGGCTGGCCAACTTAGTCCCGAGGTCGTGGTAGCGACCCTACAGTCGTCGGACATGTCGGTGGCTGGCTAACATTGGCCCGTGGTCGTGGGGACGACCCAATAGTCGTTGGACATATCGGCGGCTGGCCAACTTTGGCCCATGGTCGTGGGGACGACCCTATTTTCGTTGGACATGACGGTGGCGGGCCAATCTAGTCCCGGGTTCGTAGGGACGACCCTATAGTCGTCGGACATGTCGGCGATTGGCCAACATTGGCCCGGGGTCGTGGGGACGACCCTATAGTCGTCGGAGAAGACGGCGGCTGGACATCTTTGGCCCGGGGTCGTGGGGACGACCCTATAGTCGTCGGACATTTCGGCGGCATGCCACCTTTGGCCCGGGGTCGTGGGGACGACCCTATATTCGTCGGACATGTCGGCGGCTGGCCAACCTTGTCCCGAGGTCGTGGGGACGACCGTATAATCGTCGGACATGTCGGCGGCTGGCCAACCTAGCCCCGGGGTCGTGGGGGCGACCCTACAGTGGTCGGACATTTCGGCGGCCTGCCAACTTTGGCCCGGGGCCGTGGGGACGACCCTATAGTCGTCGGACATGTCGGCGATTGGCCAACATTGGCCCGGGGTCGTGGGGACGACCCTATAGTCGTCGGAGAAGACGGCGGCTGGACATCTTTGGCCCGCGGTCCTGGGGACGACCCTATAGTCGTCGGACATTTCGGCGGCATGCCATCTTTGCCCCGGGGTCGTGGGGACGACCCTATAGTCGTCGCACATGTTGGCGGCTTGTCAACCTAGTCCCGGGGTCGTAGGCACGATCCAATAGTCGTCGGACATGTCGGCGGCTGGCCAACTTTGGCCCGGTGTCGTGGGGACGACTCTATAGTCGTCGGAAATGTCGGCGGCTGGCCAACCTGGACCCGGGGTCGTGGGGACGACCCTATTGTCGTCGGACATGGCGGTGGCGGGCCAATCTAGTCCCGTGGTCGTGGGGACGACCCTATAGTCTTCGGACATGACGGTAGCGGCCCAATCTCGACCCGAGGTCCTGGGGACGCCCCTATAGTAGTCGGACATGTCGGCGGCTGTCCAACTTTGGCCCGGTGTCGTGGGGACGACTGTATAGTCGTCGGACATTTCGGCGGCTTGCCAACTTTGGCCCGGGGTCGTGGGGACGACTCTATAGTCGTCGGAAATGTCGGCGGCTGGCCAACCTGGACTCGGGGTCGTGGGGACGACCCTATAGTCGTCGGACAAGACGGCGGCTGGACATCTTTGGCCCGGGGTCGTGGGGACGGACCGATTGTCGTCGGACATGTCGGCGGCTGGCCAACCTAGACCCGGGGTCGTGGGGACGACCCTATTGTCGTCGGACATGGCGGTGGCGGGCCAATCTAGTCCCGTGGTCGTGGGGACGACCCTATAGTCTTCGGACATGACGGTAGCGGGCCAATCTAGACCCGAGGTCCTGGGGACGACCCTATAGTAGTCGGACATGTCGGCGGCTGTCCAACTTTGGCCCGGTGTCGTGGGGACGACTCTATAGTCGTCGGACATGTCGGCGGCTGGCCAACCTAGACCCGGGGTCGTGGGGACGACCCTATTGTCGTCGGACATGGCGGTGGCGGGCCAATCTAGTCCCGTGGTCGTGGGGACGACCCTATATTCGTCGGACATGTCGGCAGCTGGCCAACTTTGGCCCGGGGTCGTGGGGACGACCCTATAGTCGTCGGACATGTCGGCGGCTGGCCAACTTTCGCCCCTGGTTGTGGGGACGACCCTATAGTCGTTGGACATGACGGTGGCGGGCCAATCTAGTCCCTGGGTCGTAGGGACGACCCTATAGTCGTCGGACATGTCGGCGGCTGGCCAACTTTGGCCCGGTGTCGTGGGGACGACTCTACAGTCGTCGGAAATGTCGGCGGCTGGCCAACCTGGACCCGGGGTCGTGGGGACGACCCTATTGTCGTCGGACATGGCGGTGGCGGGCCAATCTAGTCCCGTGGTCGTGGGGACGACCCTATAGTCTTCGGACATGACGGTAGCGGGCCAATCTCGACCCGAGGTCCTGGGTACGACCCTATAGTCGTCGGACAAGTCGGCGGCTGGCCAACTTAGGCCCGTGGTCGTGGGGACGATCCAATAGTCGTCGGACATGTCGGCGGCTGGCCAACTTTGGCGCGTGGGCGTGGGGACGATCCGATGGTCGTCGGACATGTCGGCGGCTGGCCAACCTAGACCCGGGGTCGTGGGGACGACCCTATTGTCGTCGGACATGGCGGTGGCGGGCCAATCTAGTCCCGTGGTCGTGGGGACGACCCTATATTCGTCGGACATGTCGGCAGCTGGCCAACTTTGGCCCGGGGTCGTGGGGACGACCCTATAGTCGTCGGACATGTCGGCGGCTGGCCAACTTTCGCCCCTGGTTGTGGGGACGACCCTATAGTCGTTGGACATGACGGTGGCGGGCCAATCTAGTCCCTGGGTCGTAGGGACGACCCTATAGTCGTTGGACATGTCGGCGATTGGCCAACATTGGCCCGGGGTCGTGGCGACGACCCTATAGTCGTCGGACATGTCGGCGGCTGGCCAACTTTGGCGCGTGGTCGTGGGGACGATCCGATTGTCGTCGGACATGTCGGCGGCTGGCCAACTTTGGCCCGGGGTCGTGGGGACGACCCTATAGTCGTCGGACATGTCGGCGGCTGGCCAACTTTCGCCCCTGGTTGTGGGGACGACCCTATAGTCGTTGGACATGACGGTGGCGGGCCAATCTAGTCCCTGGGTCGTAGGGACGACCCTATAGTCGTCGGACATGTCGGCGGCTGGCCAACTTTGGCCCGGTGTCGTGGGGACGACTCTACAGTCGTCGGAAATGTCGGCGGCTGGCCAACCTGGACCCGGGGTCGTGGGGACGACCCTATTGTCGTCGGACATGGCGGTGGCGGGCCAATCTAGTCCCGTGGTCGTGGGGACGACCCTATAGTCTTCGGACATGACGGTAGCGGGCCAATCTCGACCCGAGGTCCTGGGTACGACCCTATAGTCGTCGGACAAGTCGGCGGCTGGCCAACTTTGGCCCGTGGTCGTGGGGACGATCCAATAGTCGTCGGACATGTCGGCGGCTGGCCAACTTTGGCGCGTGGGCGTGGGGACGATCCGATGGTCGTCGGACATGTCGGCGGCTGGCCAACCTAGACCCGGGGTCGTGGGGACGACCCTATTGTCGTCGGACATGGCGGTGGCGGGCCAATCTAGTCCCGTGGTCGTGGGGACGACCCTATAGTCTTCGGACATGACGGTAGCGGGCCAATCTCGACCCGAGGTCCTGGGTACGACCCTATAGTCGTCGGACAAGTCGGCGGCGGGCCAACCTTGTCCCGGGGTCGTGGGGACGACCCTATAGTCGTCGGACATGTTGGCGGCTTGTCAGCCTAGTCCCGGGGTGGTGGGTACGACCCTATAGTCGTCGGACAAGTCGGCGGCGGGCCAACTTTGGCGCGTGGTCGTGGGGACGATCCGATTGTCGTCGGACATGTCGGCGGCTGGCCAACTTTGGCCCGGGGTCGTGGGGACGACCCTATAGTCGTCGGACATGTCGGCGGCTGGCCAACTTTCGCCCCTGGTTGTGGGGACGACCCTATAGTCGTTGGACATGACGGTGGCGGGCCAATCTAGTCCCTGGGTCGTAGGGACGACCCTATAGTCGTCGGACATGTCGGCGGCTGGCCAACTTTGGCCCGGTGTCGTGGGGACGACTCTACAGTCGTCGGAAATGTCGGCGGCTGGCCAACCTGGACCCGGGGTCGTGGGGACGACCCTATTGTCGTCGGACATGGCGGTGGCGGGCCAATCTAGTCCCGTGGTCGTGGGGACGACCCTATAGTCTTCGGACATGACGGTAGCGGGCCAATCTCGACCCGAGGTCCTGGGTACGACCCTATAGTCGTCGGACAAGTCGGCGGCTGGCCAACTTTGGCCCGTGGTCGTGGGGACGATCCAATAGTCGTCGGACATGTCGGCGGCTGGCCAACTTTGGCGCGTGGGCGTGGGGACGATCCGATGGTCGTCGGACATGTCGGCGGCTGGCCAACCTAGACCCGGGGTCGTGGGGACGACCCTATTGTCGTCGGACATGGCGGTGGCGGGCCAATCTAGTCCCGTGGTCGTGGGGACGACCCTATATTCGTCGGACATGTCGGCAGCTGGCCAACTTTGGCCCGGGGTCGTGGGGACGACCCTATAGTCGTCGGACATGTCGGCGGGTGGCCAACTTTCGCCCCTGGTTGTGGGGACGACCCTATAGTCGTTGGAATGACGGTGGCGGGCCAATCTAGTCCCTGGGTCGTAGGGACGACCCTATAGTCGTTGGACATGTCGGCGATTGGCCAACATTGGCCCGGGGTCGTGGCGACGACCCTATAGTCGTCGGACATGTCGGCGGCTGGCCAACTTTGGCGCGTGGTCGTGGGGACGATCCGATTGTCGTCGGACATGTCGGCGGCTGGCCAACTTTGGCCCGGGGTCGTGGGGACGACCCTATAGTCGTCGGACATGTCGGCGGCTGGCCAACTTTCGCCCCTGGTTGTGGGGACGACCCTATAGTCGTTGGACATGACGGTGGCGGGCCAATCTAGTCCCTGGGTCGTAGGGACGACCCTATAGTCGTCGGACATGTCGGCGGCTGGCCAACTTTGGCCCGGTGTCGTGGGGACGACTCTACAGTCGTCGGAAATGTCGGCGGCTGGCCAACCTGGACCCGGGGTCGTGGGGACGACCCTATTGTCGTCGGACATGGCGGTGGCGGGCCAATCTAGTCCCGTGGTCGTGGGGACGACCCTATAGTCTTCGGACATGACGGTAGCGGGCCAATCTCGACCCGAGGTCCTGGGTACGACCCTATAGTCGTCGGACAAGTCGGCGGCTGGCCAACTTTGGCCCGTGGTCGTGGGGACGATCCAATAGTCGTCGGACATGTCGGCGGCTGGCCAACTTTGGCGCGTGGGCGTGGGGACGATCCGATGGTCGTCGGACATGTCGGCGGCTGGCCAACCTAGACCCGGGGTCGTGGGGACGACCCTATTGTCGTCGGACATGGCGGTGGCGGGCCAATCTAGTCCCGTGGTCGTGGGGACGACCCTATAGTCTTCGGACATGACGGTAGCGGGCCAATCTAGACCCGAGGTCCTGGGGACGACCCTATAGTAGTCGGACATGTCGGCGGCTGTCCAACTTGGGCCCGGTGTCGTGGGGACGACCCTATAGTCGTCGGACATGTCGGCGGCTGGCCAACTTTGGCCCGGTGTCGTGGGGACGACTCTATAGTCGTCGGAAATGTCGGCGGCTGGCCAACCTGGACCCGGGGTCGTGGGGACGACCCTATTGTCGTCGGACATGGCGGTGGCGGGCCAATCTAGTCCCGTGGTCGTGGGGACGACCCTATAGTCTTCGGACATGACGGTAGCGCGCCAATCTAGACCCGAGGTCCTGGGGACGACCCTATAGTAGTCGGACATGTCGGCGGCTGTCCAACTTTGGCCCGGTGTCGTGGGGACGACCCTATAGTCGTCGGACATGTCGGCGGCTGGCCAACATTGGCCCGGTGTCGTGGGGACGACTCTATAGTCGTCGGAAATGTCGGCGGCTGGCCAACCTGGACTCGGGGTCGTGGGGACGACCCTATAGTCGTCGGACAAGACGGCGGCTGGACATCTTTGGCCCGGGGTCGTGGGGACGGACCGATTGTCGTCGGACATGTCGGCGGCTGGCCAACCTAGTCCCGAGGTCGTGGGGACGACCCTATAGTCGTCGGACTTGACGGTGGCGGGCCAATCTAGTCCCGGGGTCGTGGGGACGACCCTACAGTCGTCGGAAATGTCGGCGGCTGGCCAACCTGGACCCGGGGTCGTGGGGACGACCCTATTGTCGTCGGACATGACGGTGGCGGGCCAATCTAGTCTCGGGGTCGTGGGGACGACCCTATAGTCGTCGGATATGTCGGCGGCTGGCCAACTTTGGACCGGTGTCGTGGGGACGACCCTATAGTCGTCGGACATGTCGGCGGCTGGCCAACTTTGGCCCGGGGTCGTGGGGACGACCCTATAGTCGTCGGACATGACGGTGGCGGACCAATCTAGTCCCGGGGTCGTGGGGACGACCCTATAGTCGTCGGACATGACGGTGGCGGACCAGTCTAGTCCCGGGGTCGTGGGGACGACCCTATAGTCGTCGGACATGTCGGCGGCTGGCCAACATTGGCCCCTGGTCGTGGGGACGATCCAATAGTCGTCGGACATGTCGGCGGCTGGCCAACTTTGGCCCGTGGTTGTGGGGACGACCCTATAGTCGTCGGACATGTCGGCGGCTGGCCAACCTAGTCCCGAGGTCGTGGGGACGACCCTATAGTCGTCGGACTTGACGGTGGCGGGCCAATCTAGTCCCGGGGTCGTGGGGACGACCCTACAGTCGTCGGAAATGTCGGCGGCTGGCCAACCTGGACCCGGGGTCGTGGGGACGACCCTATAGTCGTCGGACTTGACGGTGGCGGGCCAATCTAGTCCCGGGGTCGTGGGGACGACCCTACAGTCGTCGGAAATGTCGGCGGCTGGCCAACCTGGACCCGGGGTCGTGGGGACGACCCTATTGTCGTCGGACATGACGGTGGCGGGCCAATCTAGTCTCGGGGTCGTGGGGACGACCCTATAGTCATCGGACATGTCGGCGGCTGGCCAACTTTGGCCCGGGGTCGTGGGGACGACTCTATAGTCGTCGGAATGTCGGCGGCTGGCCAACCTAGACCCGGGGTCGTGGGGACGACCCTATTGTCGTCGGACATGGCGGTGGCGGGCCAATCTAGTCCCGAGGTCGTGGGGACGACCCTATAGTCGTCGGACTTGACGTTGGCGGGCCAATCTAGTCCCGGGGTCGTGGGGACGACCCTACAGTCGTCGGAAATGTCGGCGGCTGGCCAACCTGGACCCGGGGTCGTGGGGACGACCCTATAGTCGTCGGACTTGACGGTGGCGGGCCAATCTAGTCCCGGGGTCGTGGGGACGACCCTACAGTCGTCGGAAATGTCGGCGGCTGGCCAACCTGGACCCGGGGTCGTGGGGACGACCCTATTGTCGTCGGACATGACGGTGGCGGGCCAATCTAGTCTCGGGGTCGTGGGGACGACCCTATAGTCATCGGACATGTCGGCGGCTGGCCAACTTTGGCCCGGGGTCGTGGGGACGACTCTATAGTCGTCGGAATGTCGGCGGCTGGCCAACCTAGACCCGGGGTCGTGGGGACGACCCTATTGTCGTCGGACATGACGGTGGCGGGCCAATCTAGTCCCGGTGTCGTGGGGACGACCCTATAGTCGTTGGACATGACGGTGGCGGGCCAATCTAGTCCCGGGGTCGTGGGGACGACCCTATAGTCGTCGGACATGTCGGCGGCTGGCCAACTTTGGCCCGGGGTCGTGGGGACGACTCTATAGTCGTCGGAATGTCGGCGGCTGGCCAACCTGGACTCGGGGACGTGGGGACGACTCTATAGTCGTCGGAAATGTCGGCGGCTGGCCAACCTGGACCCGGGGTCGTGGGGACGACCCTATTGTCGTCGGACATGACGGTGGCGGGCCAATCTAGTCTCGCGGTCGTGGGGACGACCCTATAATCGTCGGACATGACGGTGGCGGGCCAATCTAGTCCCGGGGTCGTGGGGACGACCCTATAGTCGTCGGACATTTCGGCGGCATGCCAACTTTGGCCCGTGGTCGTGGGGACGACCCTATAGTTGTTGGACATGACGGTGGCGGGCTAATCTAGTCCCGGGGTCGTAGGGACGACCCTATAGTCGTTGGACATGTCGGCGATTGGCCAACATTGGCCCGGGGTCGTGGGGACGACCCTACAGTCGTCGGAAATGTCGGCGGCTGGCCAACCTGGACCCGGGGTCGTGGGGACGACCCTATTGTCGTCGGACATGACGGTGGCGGGCGAATCTAGTCTCGGGGTCGTGGGGACGACCCTATAGTCGTCGGACATGTCGGCGGCTGGCCAACTTTGGCCCGGGGTCGTGGGGACGACTCTATAGTCGTCGGAATGTCGGCGGCTGGCCAACCTGGACTCGGGGACGTGGGGACGACCCTATAGACGTCGGACAAGACGGCGGCTGGACATCTTTGGCCCGGTGTCGTGGGGACGACCCTATAGTCGTCGGACATGTTGGCGGCTTGTCAGCCTAGTCCCGGGGTCGTGGGTACGACCCTATAGTCGTCGGACAAGTCGGCGGCTGGCCAACCTAGACCCGGGGTCGTGGGGACGACCCTATTGTCGTCGGACATGACGGTGGCGGGCCAATCTAGTCCCGGGGTCGTGGGGACGACCCTATAGTCGTCGGACATGTCGGCGGCTGGCCAACTTTGGCGCGTGGTCGTGGGGACGATCCGATTGTCGTCGGATATGTCGGCGGCTGGCCAACTTTGGCACCGTGGTCGTGGGGACGATCCAATAGTCGTCGGACATGTCGGCGGCTGGCCAGCTTTGGCGCGTGGTCGTGGGGACGATCCGATTGTCGTCGGACATGTCGGCGGCTGGCCAACCTAGACCCGGGGTCGTGGGGACGACCCTATAATCGTTGGACATGACGGTGGCGGGCCAATCTAGTCCCGGGGTCGTAGGGACGACCCTATAGTCGTCGGACATGTTGGCGATTGGCCAACATTGGCCCGGGGTCGTGGGGACGACCCTATAGTCGTCGGACATGTCGGCGGCTGTCCAACTTTGGCCCGGTGTCGTGGGGACGACTCAATAGTCGTCGGATATGTCGGCGGCTGGCCATCCTAGACCCGGGGTCTTGGGGACGACCCTATTGTCGTCGGACATGACGGTGGCGGGCCAATCTAGTCCCGGGGTCGTGGGGACGACCCTATAATCGTTGGACATGACGGTGGCGGGCCAATCTAGTCCCGGGGTCGTAGGGACGACCCTATAGTCGTCGGACATGTTGGCGGCTTGTCAGCCTAGTCCCAGGGTCGTGGGTACGACCCTATAGTCGTCGGACAAGTCGGCGGCGGGCCAACCTTGTCCCGGGGTCGTGGGGACGACCCTATAGTCGTCGGACATGTCGGCGGCTGGCCAACTTTGGCCCGGGGTCGTGGGGACGACCCTATAGTCGTCGGACATGTCGGCGGCTGTCCAACTTTGGCCCGGTGTCGTGGGGACGACTCTATAGTCGTCGGATATGTCGGCGGCTGGCCAACCTAGACCCGGGGTCTTGGGGACGACCCTATTGTCGTCGGACATGACGGTGGCGGGCCAATCTAGGCCCGGGTTCGTGGGGACGACCCTATAGTCGTCGGACAAGTCGGCGGCGGGCCAAGCTTGTCCCGGGGTCGTGGGGACGACCCTACAATCGTCGGACATGACGGTGGCGGGCCAATCTAGTCCCGGGGTCGTGGGGACGACCCTACAGTCGTCGGAAATGTCGGCGGCTGGCCAACCTGGACCCGGGGTCGTGGGGACGACCCTATAGTCGTTGGACATGTCGGCGATTGGCCAACATTGGCCCGGGGTCGTGGCGACGACCCTATAGTCGTCGGACATGTCGGCGGCTGGCCAACTTTGGCGCGTGGTCGTGGGGACGACCCTATAGTCTTCGGACATGACGGTAGCGGGCCAATCTAGACCCGAGGTCCTGGGGACGACCCTATAGTAGTCGGACATGTCGGCGGCTGTCCAACTTTGGCCCGGTGTCGTGGGGACGACCCTATAGTCGTCGGACATGTCGGCGGCTGGCCAACTTTGGCCCGGTGTCGTGGGGACGACTCTATAGTCGTCGGAAATGTCGGCGGCTGGCCAACCTGGACCCGGGGTCGTGGGGACGACCCTATTGTCGTCGGACATGGCGGTGGCGGGCCAATCTAGTCCCGTGGTCGTGGGGACGACCCTATAGTCTTCGGACATGACGGTAGCGGGCCAATCTCGACCCGAGGTCCTGGGGACGACCCTATAGTAGTCGGACATGTCGGCGGCTGTCCAACTTTGGCCCGGTGTCGTGGGGACGACTGTATATTCGTCGGACATTTCGGCGGCTTGCCAACTTTGGCCCGGGGTCGTGGGGACGACTCTATAGTCGTCGGAAATGTCGGCGGCTGGCCAACCTGGACTCGGGGTCGTGGGGACGACCCTATAGTCGTCGGACAAGACGGCGGCTGGACATCTTTGGCCCGGGGTCGTGGGGACGGACCGATTGTCGTCGGACATGTCGGCGGCTGGCCAACCTAGTCCCGAGGTCGTGGGGACGACCCTATAGTCGTCGGACTTGACGGTGGCGGGCCAATCTAGTCCCGGGGTCGTGGGGACGACCCTACAGTCGTCGGAAATGTCGGCGGCTGGCCAACCTGGACCCGGGGTCGTGGGGACGACCCTATTGTCGTCGGACATGACGGTGGCGGGCCAATCTAGTCTCGGGGTCGTGGGGACGACCCTATAGTCGTCGGACAAGACGGCGGCTGGACATCTTTGGCCCGGGGTCGTGGGGACGACCCTATAGTCGTCGGACATGTTGGCGGCTTGTCAGCCTAGTCCCGGGGTCGTGGGTACGACCCTATAGTCGTCGGACAAGTCGGCGGCTGCCCAACCTAGACCCGGGGTCGTGGGGACGACCCTATTGTCGTCGGACATGACGGTGGCTGGCCAACCTAGTCCCGAGGGCGTGGGGACGACCCTATAGTCGTCGGACTTGACGGTGGCGGGCCAATCTAGTCCCGGGGTCGTGGGGACGACCCTACAGTCGTCGGAAATGTCGGCGGCTGGCCAACCTGGACCCGGGGTCGTGGGGACGACCCTATAGTCGTCGGACATGTCGGCGGCTGGCCAACCTAGTCCCGAGGGCGTGGGGACGACCCTATAGTCGTCGGACTTGACGGTGGCGGGCCAATCTAGTCCCGGGGTCGTGGGGACGACCCTACAGTCGTCGGAAATGTCGGCGGCTGGCCAACCTGGACCCGGGGTCGTGGGGACGACCCTATTGTCGTCGGACATGACGGTGGCGGGCCAATCTAGTCTCGGGGTCGTGGGGACGACCCTATAGTCGTCGGACATGTCGGCGGCTGGCCAACTTTGGCCCGGGGTCGTGGGGACGACTCTATAGTCGTCGGAATGTCGGCGGCTGGCCAACCTGGACTCGGGGACGTGGGGACGACCCTATAGTCGTCGGACAAGACGGCGGCTGGACATCTTTGGCCCGGTGTCGTGGGGACGACCCTATAGTCGTCGGACATGTTGGCGGCTTGTCAGCCTAGTCCCGGGGTCGTGGGTACGACCCTATAGTCGTCGGACAAGTCGGCGGCTGGCCAACCTAGACCCGGTGTCGTGGGGACGACCCTATTGTCGTCGGACATTACGGTGGCGGGCCAATCTAGTCCCGGGGTCGTGGGGACGACCCTATAGTCGTCGGACATATCGGCGGCTGGCCAACTTTGGCCCGGGGTCGTGGGGACGACCCTAAAGTCGTCGGACATGTTGGCGGCTTGTCAGCCTAGTCCCGGGGTCGTGGGTACGACCCTATAGTCGTCGGACACGTCGGCGGCTGGCCAACCTAGACCCGGGGTCGTGGGGACGACCCTATTGTCGTCGGACATGACGGTGGCGGGCCAATCTAGTCCCGGGGTCGTGGGGACGACCCTATAGTCGTCGGACATATCGGCGGCTGGCCAACATTGGCCCGTGGTCGTGGGGACGATCCAATAGTCGTCGGACATGTCGGCGGCATGCCAACTTTGGCCCGTGGTCGTGGGGACGACCCTATAGTCGTTGGGCATGACGGTGGCGGGCCAATCTAGTCCCGGGGTCGTAGGGACGACCCTATAGTCGTCGGACATGTCGGCGATTGGCCAACATTGGCCCGGGGTCGTGGGGACGACCCTATAATCGTCGGACATGACGGTGGCGGGCCAATCTAGTCCCGGGGTCGTGGGGACGACCCTATAGTCGTCGGACATGTCGGCGGCTGGCCAACTTTGGCCCGGTGTCGTGGGGACGACCCTATAGTCGTCGGACATTCCGGCGGCATGCCAACTTTGGCCCGTGGTCGTGGGGACGACCCTATAGTTGTTGGACATGACGGTGGCGGGCTAATCTAGTCCCGGGGTCGTAGGGACGACCCTATAGTCGTTGGACAAGACGGCGGCTGGACATCTTTGGCCCGGTGTCGTGGGGACGACCCTATAGTCGTCGGACATGTCGGCGGCTGGCCAACTTTGGCCCGTGGTTGTGGGGACGACCCTATAGTCGTTGGACATGACGGTGGCGGGCCAATCTAGTCCCGGGGTCGTGGGGACGACCCTATAGTCGTCGGACATGTCGGCGGCTGGCCAACTTTGGACCGGTGTCGTGGGGACGACTCTATAGTCGTCGGAAATGTCGGCGGCTGGCCAACCTGGACCCGAGGTCGTGGGGACGGCCCTATTGTCGTCGGACATGTTGGCGGCATGTCAGCCTAGTCCCGGGGTCGTGGGTACGACCCTATAGTCGTCGGACAAGTCGGCGGCTGGCCAACCTAGACCCGGGGTCGTGGGGACGACCCTATTGTCGTCGGACATGGCGGTGGCGGGCCAATCTAGTCCCGTGGTCGTGGGGACGACCCTATAGTCTCCGGACATGACGGTAGCGGGCCAATCTAGACCCGAGGTCCTCGGGACGACCCTATAGTAGTCGGACATGTTGGCGATTGGCCAACATTGGCCCGGGGTCGTCGGGACGACCCTATAGTCGTCAGACATGTCGGCGGCTGGCCAACCTAGTCCCGGGGTCGTGGGGACGACCCTATAGTCGTCGGACATTTCGGCGGCTTGCCAACTTTGGCCCGGGGTCGTGGGGACGACCCTATAGTCGTCGGACATGTCGGCGGCTGGCCAACTTTGGCCCGTGGTTGTGGGGACGACCCTATAGTCGTTGGACATGACGGTGGCGGGCCAATCTAGTCCCGGGGTCGTGGGGACGACCCTATAGTCGTCGGACATGTCGGCGGCTGGCCAACTTTGGCCCGGTGTCGTGGGGACGACCCTATAGTCGTCGGACATTTCGGCGGCATGCCAACTTTGGCCCGTGGTCGTGGGGACGACCCTATAGTCGTCGGACATGTTGGCGATTGGCCAACATTGGCCCGGGTTCGTCGGGACGACCTTATAGTCGTCGGACATGTCGGCGGCTGGCCAACTTTGGACCGGTGTCGTGGGGACGACTCTATAGTCGTCGGAAATGTCGGCGGCTGGCCAACCTGGACCCGGGGTCGTGGGGACGACCCTATAGTCGTCGGACTTTTCGGCGGCTTGCCAACTTTGGCCCGGGGTCGTGGGGACGACCCTATAGTCGTCGGACATGTCGGCGGCTGGCCAACTTTGGCACCGTGGTCGTGGGGACGACCCCATTGTCGTCGGACATGACGGTGGCGGGCCAATCTAGTCCCGGGGTCGTGGGGACGACCCTATAGTCGTCGGACATGTCGGCGGCTGGCCAACTTTGGACCGGTGTCGTGGGGACGACTCTATAGTCGTCGGAAATGTCGGCGGCTGGCCAACCTGGACCCGAGGTCGTGGGGACGACCCTATTGTCGTCGGACATGACGGTGGCGGGCCAATCTAGTCTCGGGGTCGTGGGGACGACCCTATAGTCGTCGGACATGTCGGCGGCTGGCCAACCTAGACCCGGGGTCGTGGGGACGACCCTATTGTCGTCGGACATGGCGGTGGCGGGCCAATCTAGTCCCGTGGTCGTGGGGACGACCCTATAGTCTTCGGACATGACGGTAGCGGGCCAATCTAGACCCGAGGTCCTGGGGACGACCCTATAGTAGTCGGACGTGTCGGCGGCTGTCCAACTTTGGCCCGGTGTCGTGGGGACGACTCTATAGTCGTCGGACATGTCGGCGGCTGGCCAACCTAGACCCGGGGTCGTGGGGACGACCCTATAATCGTTGGACATGACGGTGGCGGGCCAATCTAGTCCCGGGGTCGTGGGGACGATCCGATTGTCGTCGGACATGTCGGCGGCTGGCCAACCTAGACCCGGGGTCGTGGGGACGACCCTATTGTCGTCGGACATGGCGGTGGCGGGCCAATCTAGTCCCGTGGTCGTGGGGACGACCCTATAGTCTTCGGACATGACGGTAGCGGGCCAATCTAGACCCGAGGTCCTGGGGACGACCCTATAGTAGTCGGACATGTTGGCGGCTGTCCAACTTTGGCCCGGTGTCGTGGGGACGACTCTATAGTCGTCGGACATGTCGGCGGCTGGCCAACCTAGACCCGGGGTCGTGGGGACGACCCTATAATCGTTGGACATGACGGTGGCGGGCCAATCTAGTCCCGGGGTCGTGGGGACGACCCTATAGTCGGCGGACATGACGGTGGCGGGCCAATCTAGTCCCGGGGTCGTAGGGACGACCCTATAGTCGTCGGACATGTTGGCGATTGGCCAACATTGGCCCGGGTTCGTCGGGACGACCTTATAGTCGTCGGACATGTCGGCGGCTGGCCAACCTAGTCCCGGGGTCGTGGGGACGACCCTATAGTCGTCGGAAATGTCGGCGGCTGGCCAACCTGGACCCGGGGTCGTGGGGACGACCCTATAATCGTTGGACATGGCGGTGGCGGGCCAATCTAGTCCCGGGGTCGTAGGGACGACCCTATAGTCGTCGGACATGTTGGCGATTGGCCAACATTGGCCCGGGGTCGTCGGGACGACCCTATAGTCGTCGGTCATGTCGGCGGCTGGCCAACCTAGTCCCGGGGTCGTGGGGACGACCCTATAGTCGTCGGAAATGTCGGCGGCTGGCCAACCTGGACCCGGGGTCGTGGGGACGACCCTATAGTCGTCGGACTTTTCGGCGGCTTGCCAACTTTGGCCCGGGGTCGTGGGGACGACCCTATAGTCGTCGGACATTTCGGCGGCTGGCCAACATTGGCCCGGGTTCGTCGGGACGACCTTATAGTCGTCGGACATGTCGGCGGCTGGCCAATCTAGTCCCGGGGTCGTGGGGACGACCCTATAGTCGTCGGAAATGTCGGCGGCTGGCCAACCTGGACCCGGGGTCGTGGGGACGACCCTATTGTCGTCGGACATGACGGTGGCGGGCCAATCTAGTCTCGCGGTCGTCGGGACGACCCTATAATCGTCGGAAATGACGGTGGCGGGCCAATCTAGTCCCGGGGTCGTGGGGACGACCCTATAGTCGTCGGACATGTCGGCGGCTGGCCAACTTTGGCCCGGTGTCGTGGGGACGACCCTATAGTCGTCGGACATTTCGGCGGCATGCCAACTTTGGCCCGTGGTCGTGGGGACGACCCAATAGTTGTTGGACATGACGGTGGCGGGCTAATCTAGTCCCGGGGTCGTAGGGACGACCCTATAGTCGTTGGACATGTCGGCGATTGGCCAACATTGGCCCGGGGTCGTGGGGACGACCCTACAGTCGTAGGAAATGTCGGCGGCTGGCCAACCTGGACCCGGGGTCGTGGGGACGACCCTATTGTCGTCGGACATGACGGTGGCGGGCCAACCTAGACCCGGGGTCGTGGGGACGACCCTATTGTCGTCGGACATGACGGTGGCGGGCCAATCTAGTCCCGGGGTCGTGGGGACGACCCTATAGTCGTCGGACATGTCGGCGGCTGGCCAACTTTGGCCCGGTGTCGTGGGGACGACCCTATAGTCGTCGGACATGTCGGCGGCTGGCCAACTTTGGCGCGTGGTCGTGGGGACGATCCGATTGTCGTCGGACATGTCGGCGGCTGGCCAACTTTGGCACCGTGGTCGTGGGGACGATCCAATAGTCGTCGGACATGTCGGCGGCTGGCCAACTTTGGCGCGTGGTCGTGGGGACGATCCGATTGTCGTTGGACATGACGGTGGCGGGCCAATCTAGTCCCGGGGTCGTGGGGACGACCCTATAGTCGTCGGACATGTCGGCGGCTGGCCAACTTTGGACCGGTGTCGTGGGGACGACTCTATAGTCGTCGGAAATGTCGGCGGCTGGCCAACCTGGACCTGAGGTCGTGGGGACGACCCTATTGTCGTCGGACATGACGGTGGCGGGCCAATCTAGTCTCGGGGTCGTGGGGACGACCCTATAGTCGTCGGACATGTCGGCGGCTGGCCAACTTTGGCCCGGGGTCGTGGGGACGACCCTATAGTCGTCGGACATGTCGGCGGCTGGCCAACTTTGGCCCGGTGTCGTGGGGACGACTCTATAGTCGTCGGAAATGTCGGCGGCTGGCCAACCTGGACCCGGGGTCGTGGGGCCGACCCTATTGTCGTCGGTCATGACGGTGGCGGGCCAATCTAGTCTCGCGGTCGTGGGGACGACCCTATAATCGTCGGACATGACGGTGGCGGGCCAATCTAGTCCCGGGGTCGTGGGGACGACCCTATAGTCGTCGGACATGTCGCCGGCTGGCCAACTTTGGCCCGGTGTCGTGGGGACGACCCTATAGTCGTCGGACATGTCGGCGGCTGGCCAACCTGGACCCGGGGTCGTGGGGACGACCCTATAGTCGTCGGACTTGACGGTGGCGGGCCAATCTAGTCCCGGGGTCGTGGGGACGACCCTACAGTCGTCGGAAATGTCGGCGGCTGGCCAACCTGGACCCGGGGTCGTGGGGACGACCCTATTGTCGTCGGACATGACGGTGGCGGGCCAATCTAGTCCCGGGGTCGTGGGGACGACCCTATAGTCTCCGGACATGACGGTAGCGGGCCAATCTAGACCCGAGGTCCTCGGGACGACCCTATAGTAGTCGGACATGTTGGCGATTGGCCAACATTGGCCCGGGGTCGTCGGGACGACCCTATAGTCGTCAGACATGTCGGCGGCTGGCCAACCTAGTCCCGGGGTCGTGGGGACGACCCTATAGTCGTCGGACATTTCGGCGGCTTGCCAACATTGGCCCGGGGTCGTTGGGACGACCCTATAGTCGTCGGACATGTCGGCGGCTGGCCAACTTTGGCCCGTGGTTGTGGGGACGACCCTATAGTCGTTGGACATGACGGTGGCGGGCCAATCTAGTCCCGGGGTCGTGGGGACGACCCTATAGTCGTCGGACATGTCGGCGGCTGGCCAACTTTGGACCGGTGTCGTGGGGACGACTCTATAGTCGTCGGAAATGTCGGCGGCTGGCCAACCTGGACCCGAGGTCGTGGGGACGACCCTATTGTCGTCGGACATGACGGTGGCGGGCCAATCTAGTCTCGGGGTCGTGGGGACGACCCTATAGTCGTCGGACATGTCGGCGGCTGGCCAACTTTGGCCCGGGGTCGTGGGGACGACCCTATAGTCGTCGGACATGTCGGCGGCTGGCCAACTTTGGCCCGGTGTCGTGGGGACGACTCTATAGTCGTCGGAAATGTCGGCGGCTGGCCAACCTGGACCCGGGGTCGTGGGGACGACCCTATAATCGTTGGACATGACGGTGGCGGGCCAATCTAGTCCCGGGGTCGTGGGGACGATCCGATTGTCGTCGGACATGTCGGTGGCTGGCCAACCTAGACCCGGGGTCGTGGGGACGACCCTATTGTCGTCGGACATGGCGGTGGCGGGCCAATCTAGTCCCGTGGTCGTGGGGACGACCCTATAGTCTTCGGACATGACGGTAGCGGGCCAATCTAGACCCGAGGTCCTGGGGACGACCCTATAGTAGTCGGACATGTTGGCGGCTGTCCAACTTTGGCCCGGTGTCGTGGGGACGACTCTATAGTCGTCGGACATGTCGGCGGCTGGCCAACCTAGACCCGGGGTCGTGGGGACGACCCTATAATCGTTGGACATGACGGTGGCGGGCCAATCTAGTCCCGGGGTCGTGGGGACGACCCTATAGTCGTCGGACATGTCGGTGGCGGGCCAATCTAGTCCCGGGGTCGTAGGGACGACCCTATAGTCGTCGGACATGTTGGCGATTGGCCAACATTGGCCCGGGTTCGTCGGGACGACCTTATAGTCGTCGGACATGTCGGCGGCTGGCCAACCTAGTCCCGGGGTCGTGGGGACGACCCTATAGTCGTCGGAAATGTCGGCGGCTGGCCAACCTGGACCCGGGGTCGTGGGGACGACCCTATAGTCGTCGGACATGACGGTGGCGGGCCAATCTAGTCCCGGGGTCGTAGGGACGACCCTATAGTCGTCGGACATGTTGGCGATTGGCCAACATTGGCCCGGGTTCGTCGGGACGACCTTATAGTCGTCGGACATGTCGGCGGCTGGCCAACCTAGTCCCGGGGTCGTGAGGACGACCCTATAGTCGTCGGAAATGTCGGCGGCTGGCCAACCTGGACCCGGGGTCGTGGGGACGACCCTATAATCGTTGGACATGGCGGTGGCGGGCCAATCTAGTCCCGGGGTCGTAGGGACGACCCTATAGTCGTCGGACATGTTGGCGATTGGCCAACATTGGCCCGGGGTCGTCGGGACGACCCTATAGTCGTCGGTCATGTCGGCGGCTGGCCAACCTAGTCCCGGGGTCGTGGGGACGACCCTATAGTCGTCGGAAATGTCGGCGGCTGGCCAACCTGGACCCGGGGTCGTGGGGACGACCCTATAATCGTTGGACATGACGGTGGCGGGCCAATCTAGTCCCGGGGTCGTGGGGACGATCCGATTGTCGTCGGACATGTCGGTGGCTGGCCAACCTAGACCCGGGGTCGTGGGGACGACCCTATTGTCGTCGGACATGGCGGTGGCGGGCCAATCTAGTCCCGTGGTCGTGGGGACGACCCTATAGTCTTCGGACATGACGGTAGCGGGCCAATCTAGACCCGAGGTCCTGGGGACGACCCTATAGTAGTCGGACATGTTGGCGGCTGTCCAACTTTGGCCCGGTGTCGTGGGGACGACTCTATAGTCGTCGGACATGTCGGCGGCTGGCCAACCTAGACCCGGGGTCGTGGGGACGACCCTATAATCGTTGGACATGACGGTGGCGGGCCAATCTAGTCCCGGGGTCGTGGGGACGACCCTATAGTCGTCGGACATGTCGGTGGCGGGCCAATCTAGTCCCGGGGTCGTAGGGACGACCCTATAGTCGTCGGACATGTTGGCGATTGGCCAACATTGGCCCGGGTTCGTCGGGACGACCTTATAGTCGTCGGACATGTCGGCGGCTGGCCAACCTAGTCCCGGGGTCGTGGGGACGACCCTATAGTCGTCGGAAATGTCGGCGGCTGGCCAACCTGGACCCGGGGTCGTGGGGACGACCCTATAGTCGTCGGACATGACGGTGGCGGGCCAATCTAGTCCCGGGGTCGTAGGGACGACCCTATAGTCGTCGGACATGTTGGCGATTGGCCAACATTGGCCCGGGTTCGTCGGGACGACCTTATAGTCGTCGGACATGTCGGCGGCTGGCCAACCTAGTCCCGGGGTCGTGAGGACGACCCTATAGTCGTCGGAAATGTCGGCGGCTGGCCAACCTGGACCCGGGGTCGTGGGGACGACCCTATAATCGTTGGACATGGCGGTGGCGGGCCAATCTAGTCCCGGGGTCGTAGGGACGACCCTATAGTCGTCGGACATGTTGGCGATTGGCCAACATTGGCCCGGGGTCGTCGGGACGACCCTATAGTCGTCGGTCATGTCGGCGGCTGGCCAACCTAGTCCCGGGGTCGTGGGGACGACCCTATAGTCGTCGGAAATGTCGGCGGCTGGCCAACCTGGACCCGGGGTCGTGGGGACGACCCTATAGTCGTCGGACTTTTCGGCGGCTTGCCAACTTTGGCCCGGGGTCGTGGGGACGACCCTATAGTCGTCGGACATGTCGGCGGCTGGCCAACTTTGGCCCGTGGTTGTGGGGACGACCCAATAGTCGTTGGACATGACGGTGGCGGGCCAATCTAGTCCCGGGGTCGTGGGGACGACCCTATAGTCGTCGGAAATGTCGGCGGCTGGCCAACCTGGACCCGGGGTCGTGGGGACGACCCTATTGTCGTCGGACATGACGGTGGCGGGCCAATCTAGTCCCGGGGTCGTGGGGACGACCCTATAGTCGTCGGACATGTCGGCGGCTGGCCAACTTTGGCCCGGTGTCGTGGGGACGACCCTATAGTCGTCAGACATGTCGGCGGCTGGCCAACTTTGGCGCGTGGTCGTGGGGACGATCCGATTGTCGTCGGACATGTCGGCGGCTGGCCAACTTTGGCACCGTGGTCGTGGGGACGATCCAATAGTCGTCGGACATGTCGGCGGCTGGCCAACTTTGGCGCGTGGTCGTGGGGACGATCCGATTGTCGTCGGACATGTCGGCGGCTGGCCAACTTTGGCACCGTGGTCGTGGGGACGATCCAATAGTCGTCGGACATGTCGGCGGCTGGCCAACTTTGGCGCGTGGTCGTGGGGACGATCCGATTGTCGTCGGACATGTCGGCGGCTGGCCAACCTAGATCCGGGGTCGTGGGGACGACCCTATTGTCGTCGGACATGACGGTGGCGGGCCAATCTAGTCTCGCGGTCGTGGGGACGACCCTATAATCGTCGGAAATGACGGTGGCGGGCCAATCTAGTCCCGGGGTCGTGGGGACGACCCTATAGTCGTCGGACATTTCGGCGGCATGCCAACTTTGGCCCGTGGTCGTGGGGACGACCCAATAGTTGTTGGACATGACGGTGGCGGGCTAATCTAGTCCCGGGGTCGTAGGGACGACCCTATAGTCGTTGGACATGTCGGCGATTGGCCAACATTGGCTCGGGGTCGTGGGGACGACCCTACAGTCGTAGGAAATGTCGGCGGCTGGCCAACCTGGACCCGGGGTCGTGGGGACGACCCTATTGTCGTCGGACATGACGGTGGCGGGCCAACCTAGACCCGGGGTCGTGGGGACGACCCTATTGTCGTCGGACATGACGGTGGCGGGCCAATCTAGTCCCGGGGTCGTGGGGACGACCCTATAGTCGTCGGACATGTCGGCGGCTGGCCAACTTTGGCCCGGTGTCGTGGGGACGACCCTATAGTCGTCAGACATGTCGGCGGCTGGCCAACTTTGGCGCGTGGTCGTGGGGACGATCCGATTGTCGTCGGACATGTCGGCGGCTGGCCAACTTTGGCACCGTGGTCGTGGGGACGATCCAATAGTCGTCGGACATGTCGGCGGCTGGCCAACTTTGGCGCGTGGTCGTGGGGACGATCCGATTGTCGTCGGACATGTCGGCGGCTGGCCAACCTAGATCCGGGGTCGTGGGGACGACCCTATTGTCGTCGGACATGACGGTGGCGGGCCAATCTAGTCCCGGGGTCGTGGGGACGACCCTATAGTCGTCGGACATGTCGGCGGCTGGCCAACTTTGGACCGGTGTCGTGGGGACGACTCTATAGTCGTCGGAAATGTCGGCGGCTGGCCAACCTGGACCCGAGGTCGTGGGGACGACCCTATTGTCGTCGGACATGACGGTGGCGGGCCAATCTAGTCTCGGGGTCGTGGGGACGACCCTATAGTCGTCGGACATGTCGGCGGCTGGCCAACTTTGGCCCGGGGTCGTGGGGACGACCCTATAGTCGTCGGACATGTCGGCGGCTGGCCAACTTTGGCCCGGTGTCGTGGGGACGACTCTATAGTCGTCGGAAATGTCGGCGGCTGGCCAACCTGGACCCGGGGTCGTGGGGCCGACCCTATTGTCGTCGGTCATGACGGTGGCGGGCCAATCTAGTCTCGCGGTCGTGGGGACGACCCTATAATCGTCGGACATGACGGTGGCGGGCCAATCTAGTCCCGGGGTCGTGGGGACGACCCTATAGTCGTCGGACATGTCGGCGGCTGGCCAACTTTGGCCCGGTGTCGTGGGGACGACCCTATAGTCGTCGGACATTTCGGCGGCATGCCAACTTTGGCCCGTGGTCGTGGGGACGACCCTATAGTTGTTGGACATGACGGTGGCGGGCTAATCTAGTCCCGGGGTCGTAGGGACGACCCTATAGTCGTTGGACATGTCGGCGATTGGCCAACATTGGCCCGGGGTCGTGGGGACGACCCTATAGTCGTCGGACATGTCGGCGGCTGGCCAACTTTGGCGCGTGGTCGTGGGGACGATCCGATTGTCGTCGGACATGTCGGCGGCAGGCCAACCTAGACCCGGGGTCGTGGGGACGACCCTATTGTCGTCGGACATGGCGGTGGCGGGCCAATCTAGTCCCGTGGTCGTGGGGACGACCCTATAGTCTTCGGACATGACGGTAGCGGGCCAATCTAGACCCGAGGTCCTGGGGACGACCCTATAGTAGTCGGACGTGTCGGCGGCTGTCCAACTTTGGCCCGGTGTCGTGGGGACGACTCTATAGTCGTCGGACATGTCGGCGGCTGGCCAACCTAGACCCGGGGTCGTGGGGACGACCCTATAATCGTTGGACATGACGGTGGCGGGCCAATCTAGTCCCGGGGTCGTAGGGACAACCCTATAGTCGTCGGACAAGTCGGCGGCGGGCCAAGCTTGTCCCGGGGTCGTGGGGACGACCCTATAATCGTCGGACATGACGGTGGCGGGCCAATCTAGTCCCGGGGTCGTGGGGACGACCCTATAATCGTTGGACATGACGGTGGCGGGCCAATCTAGGCCCGGGGTCGTAGGGACGACCCTATAGTCGTCGGACATGTTGGCGATTGGCCAACATTGGCCCGGGGTCGTCGGGACGACCCTATAGTCGTCGGACATGTCGGCGGCTGGCCAACCTAGTCCCGGGGTCGTGGGGACGACCCTATAGTCGTCGGACATTTCGGCGGCTTGCCAACTTTGGCCCGGGGTCGTGGGGACGACCCTATAGTCGTCGGACATGTCGGCGGCTGGCCAACTTTGGCCCGTGGTTGTGGGGACGACCCTATAGTCGTTGGACATGTCGGCGGCTGGCCAACCTAGACCCGGGGTCGTGGGGACGACCCTATAATCGTTGGACATGACGGTGGCGGGCCAATCTAGGCCCGGGGTCGTAGGGACGACCCTATAGTCGTCGGACATGTTGGCGATTGGCCAACATTGGCCCGGGGTCGTCGGGACGACCCTATAGTCGTCGGACATGTCGGCGGCTGGCCAACCTAGTCCCGGGGTCGTGGGGACGACCCTATAGTCGTCGGACATTTCGGCGGCTTGCCAACTTTGGCCCGGAGTCGTGGGGACGACCCTATAGTCGTCGGACATGTCGGCGGCTGGCCAACTTTGGCCCGTGGTTGTGGGGACGACCCTATAGTCGTTGGACATGTCGGCGGCTGGCCAACCTAGACCCGGGGTCGTGGGGACGACCCTATAATCGTTGGACATGACGGTGGCGGGCCAATCTAGTCCCGGGGTCGTGGGGACGACCCTATAGTCGTCGGACATGTCGGCGGCTGGCCAACTTTGGCCCGGTGTCGTGGGGACGACCCTATAGTCGTCGGACATGTCGGCGGCTGGCCAACTTTGGCGCGTGGTCGTGGGGACGACCCTATAGTCGTTGGACATGACGGTGGCGGGCCAATCTAGTCCCGGGGTCGTGGGGACGACCCTATAGTCGTCGGACATGACGGCGGCTGGCCAACTTTGGACCGGTGTCGTGGGGACGACTCTATAGTCGTCGGAAATGTCGGCGGCTGGCCAACCTGGACCCGAGGTCGTGGGGACGACCCTATTGTCGTCGGACATGACGGTGGCGGGCCAATCTAGTCTCGGGGTCGTGGGGACGACCCTATAGTCGTCGGACATGTCGGCGGCTGGCCAACTTTGGCCCGGGGTCGTGGGGACGACCCTATAGTCGTCGGACATGTCGGCGGCTGGCCAACTTTGGCCCGGTGTCGTGGGGACGACTCTATAGTCGTCGGAAATGTCGGCGGCTGGCCAACCTGGACCCGGGGTCGTGGGGCCGACCCTATTGTCGTCGGTCATGACGGTGGCGGGCCAATCTAGTCTCGCGGTCGTGGGGACGACCCTATAATCGTCGGACATGACGGTGGCGGGCCAATCTAGTCCCGGGGTCGTGGGGACGAACCTATAGTCGTCGGACATGTCGGCGGCTGGCCAACTTTGGCCCGGTGTCGTGGGGACGATCCAATAGTCGTCGGACATGTCGGCGGCATGCCAACTTTGGCCCGTGGTCGTGGGGACGACCCTATAGTCGTTGGACATGACGGTGGCGGGCCAACTTTGGCCCGGTGTCGTGGGGACGACCCTATAGTCGTCGGACATTTCGGCGGCATGCCAACTTTGGCCCGGGGTCGTGGGGACGACCCTATAGTTGTTGGACATGACGGTGGCGGGCTAATCTAGTCCCGGGGTCGTAGGGACGACCCTATAGTCGTCGGACATGTCGGCGATTGGCCAACATTGGCCCGGGGTCGTGGGGACGACCCTATAATCGTCGGACATGACGGTGGCGGGCCAATCTAGTCCCGGGGTCGTGGGGACGACCCTATAGACGTCGGACATGTCGGCGGCTGGCCAACTTTGGCCCGGTGTCGTGGGGACGACCCTATAGTCGTCGGACATTTCGGCGGCATGCCAACTTTGGCCCGTGGTCGTGGGGACGACCCTATAGTTGTTGGACATGACGGTGGCGGGCTAATCTAGTCCCGGGGTCGTAGGGACGACCCTATAGTCGTTAGACATGTCGGCGATTGGCCAACATTGGCCCGGGGTCGTGGGGACGACCCTATAGTCGTCGGACATGTCGGCGGCTGGCCAACTTTGGCGCGTGGTCGTGGGGACGATCCGATTATCGTCGGACATGTCGGCGGCTGGCAAACTTTGGCCCGTGGTCGTGGGGACGATCCAATAGTCGTCGGACATGTCGGCGGCTGGCCAACTTTGGCGCGTGGTCGTGGGGACGATCCGATTGTCGTCGGACATGTCTGCGGCTGGCCAACCTAGACCCGGGGTCGTGGGGACGACCCTATTGTCGTCGGACATGGCGGTGGCGGGCCAATCTAGTCCCGTGGTCGTGGGGACGACCCTATAGTCTTCGGACATGACGGTAGCGGGCCAATCTAGACCCGAGGTCCTGGGGACGACCCTATTGTAGTCGGACATGTCGGCGGCTGTCCAACTTTGGCCCGGTGTCGTGGGGACGACTCTATAGTCGTCGGACATGTCGGCGGCTGGCCAACCTAGACCCGGGGTCGTGGGGACGACCCTATAATCGTTGGACATGACGGTGGCGGGCCAATCTAGTCCCGGGGTCGTGGGGACGACCCTATAGTCGTCGGAAATGTCGGCGGCTGGCCAACCTGGACCCGGGGTCGTGGGGACGACCCTATAGTCGTCGGACAAGTCGGCGGCTGGCCAACTTTGGCGCGTGGTCGTGGGGACGAACCTACAGTCGTCGGAAATGTCGGCGGCTGGCCAACCTGGACCCGGGGTCGTGGGGACGACCCTATTGTCGTCGGACATGACGGTGGCGGGCCAATCTAGTCCCGGGGTCGTGGGGACGACTCTATAGTCGTCGGAAATGTCGGCGGCTGGCCAACCTGGACCCGAGGTCGTGGGGACGACCCTATTGTCGTCGGACATGACGGTGGCGGGCCAATCTAGTCTCGGGGTCGTGGGGACGACCCTATAGTCGTCGGACATGTCGGCGGCTGGCCAACCTAGTCCCGAGGTCGTAGGGACGACCCTATAGTCGTCGGACTTGACGGTGGCGGGCCAATCTAGTCCCGGGGTCGTGGGGACGAACCTACAGTCGTCGGAAATGTCGGCGGCTGGCCAACCTGGACCCGGGGTCGTGGGGACGACCCTATAGTCGTCGGACTTGACGGTGGCGGGCCAATCTAGTCCCGGGGTCGTGGGGACGACCCTACAGTCGTCGGAAATGTCGGCGGCTGGCCAACCTGGACCCGGGGTCGTGGGGACGACCCTATTGTCGTCGGACATGACGGTGGCGGGCCAATCTAGTCCCGGGGTCGTGGGGACGACCCTATAGTCGTCGGACATGTCGGCGGCTGGCCAACTTTGGACCGGTGTCGTGGGGACGACTCTATAGTCGTCGGAAATGTCGGCGGCTGGCCAACCTGGACCCGAGGTCGTGGGGACGACCCTATTGTCGTCGGACATGACGGTGGCGGGCCAATCTAGTCTCGGGGTCGTGGGGACGACCCTATAGTCGTCGGACATGTCGGCGGCTGGCCAACTTTGGCCCGGGGTCGTGGGGACGACCCTATAGTCGTTGGACATGACGGTGGCGGGCCAACTTTGGCCCGGTGTCGTGGGGACGACCCTATAGTCGTCGGACATTTCGGCGGCATGCCAACTTTGGCCCGGGGTCGTGGGGACGACCCTATAGTTGTTGGACATGACGGTGGCGGGCTAATCTAGTCCCGGGGTCGTAGGGACGACCCTATAGTCGTCGGACATGTCGGCGATTGGCCAACATTGGCCCGGGGTCGTGGGGACGACCCTATAATCGTCGGACATGACGGTGGCGGGCCAATCTAGTCCCGGGGTCGTGGGGACGACCCTATAGTCGTCGGACATGTCGGCGGCTGGCCAACTTTGGCCCGGTGTCGTGGGGACGACCCTATTGTCGTCGGACATTTCGGCGGCATGCCAACTTTGGCCCGTGGTCGTGGGGACGACCCTATAGTTGTTGGACATGACGGTGGCGGGCTAATCTAGTCCCGGGGTCGTAGGGTCGACCCTATAGTCGTTAGACATGTCGGCGATTGGCCAACATTGGCCCGGGGTCGTGGGGACGACCCTATAGTCGTCGGACATGTCGGCGGCTGGCCAACTTTGGCGCGTGGTCGTGGGGACGATCCGATTATCGTCGGACATGTCGGCGGCTGGCAAACTTTGGCCCGTGGTCGTGGGGACGATCCAATAGTCGTCGGACATGTCGGCGGCTGGCCAACTTTGGCGCGTGGTCGTGGGGACGATCCGATTGTCGTCGGACATGTCTGCGGCTGGCCAACCTAGACCCGGGGTCGTGGGGACGACCCTATTGTCGTCGGACATGGCGGTGGCGGGCCAATCTAGTCCCGTGGTCGTGGGGACGACCCTATAGTCTTCGGACATGACGGTAGCGGGCCAATCTAGACCCGAGGTCCTGGGGACGACCCTATTGTAGTCGGACATGTCGGCGGCTGTCCAACTTTGGCCCGGTGTCGTGGGGACGACTCTATAGTCGTCGGACATGTCGGCGGCTGGCCAACCTAGACCCGGGGTCGTGGGGACGACCCTATAATCGTTGGACATGACGGTGGCGGGCCAATCTAGTCCCGGGGTCGTGGGGACGACCCTATAGTCGTCGGAAATGTCGGCGGCTGGCCAACCTGGACCCGGGGTCGTGGGGACGACCCTATAGTCGTCGGACAAGTCGGCGGCTGGCCAACTTTGGCGCGTGGTCGTGGGGACGAACCTACAGTCGTCGGAAATGTCGGCGGCTGGCCAACCTGGACCCGGGGTCGTGGGGACGACCCTATTGTCGTCGGACATGACGGTGGCGGGCCAATCTAGTCCCGGGGTCGTGGGGACGACCCTACAGTCGTCGGACATTTCGGCGGCTTGCCAACTTTGGCCCGGGGTCGTGGGGACGACCCTATAGTCGTCGGACATGTTGGCGGCTTGTCAGCCTAGTCCCGGGGTCGTGGGGACGACCCTATATTCGTCGGACAAGCCGGCGGCTGGCCAACTTTGGCCCGTGGTCGTGGGGACGACCCTATAGTCGTCGGACATTTCGGCGGCTGGCCAACTTTGGCCCGTGGTCGTGGGGACGACCCTATAGTCGTCGGACAAGTCGGCGGCTGTCCAACTTTGGCCCGGGGTCGTGGGGACGACCCTATGGTCGTCGGACTTGACGGTGGCGGGCCAATCTAGTCCCGAGGTCCTGGGGACGACCCTATAGTCGTCGGACTTGACGGTGGCGGGCCAATCTAGTCCCGGGGTCGTGGGGACGACCCTACAGTCGTCGGACATTTCGGCGGCTTGCCAACTTTGGCCCGGGGTCGTGGGGACGACCCTATAGTCGTCGGACATGTTGGCGGCTTGTCAGCCTAGTCCCGGGGTCGTGGGTACGACCCTACAGTCGTCGGACATTTCGGCGGCTTGCCAACTTTGGCCCGGGGTCGTGGGGACGACCCTATAGTCGTCGGACATGACGGTGGCGGGCCAATCTAGTCCCGGGGTCGTGGGGACGACCCTATAGTCGTCGGACATTTCGGCGGCTGGCCAACTTTGGCCCGGGGTCGTGGGGACGACCCTATAGTCGTCGGACATGTTGGCGGCTTGTCAGCCTAGTCCCGGGGTCGTGGGTACGACCCTACAATCGTCGGACATTTCGGCGGCATGCCAAATTTGGCCCGGGGTCGTGGGGACGACCCTATAGTCGTCAGACATGACGGTGGCGGGCCAATCTATTCCCGGGGTCGTGGGGACGACCCTATAGTCGTCGGACATTTCGGCGGCTGGCCAACTTTGGCCCGGGGTCGTGGGGACGACCCTATAGTCGTCGGACATGTTGGCGGCTTGTCAGCCTAGTCCCGGGGTCGTGGGTACGGCCCTATAGTCGTCGGACAAGTCGGCGGCGGGCCAACCTTGTCCCGGGGTCGTGGGGACGACCCTACAGTCATCGGACATGTCGGTGGCTGGCCAACTTTGGCCCGGTGTCGTGGGGATGACTCTATAGTCGTCGGAAATGTCGGCGGCTGGTCAACTTTGGCCCGTGGTTGTGGGGACGACCCTATAGTCGTTGGACATGACGGTGGCGGGCCAATCTAGTCCCGGGGTCGTGGGTAAGACCCTATATTCGTCGGACAAGCCGGCGGCTGGCCAACTTTGGCCCGTGGTCGTGGGGACGACCCTATAGTCGTCGGACAAGTCGGCGGCTGTCCAACTTTGGCCCGGGGTCGTGGGGACGACCCTATGGTCGTCGGACTTGACGGTGGCGGGCCAATCTAGTCCCGAGGTCCTGGGGACGACCCTATAGTCGTCGGACTTGACGGTGGCGGGCCAATCTAGTCCCGGGGTCGTGGGGACGACCCTACAGTCGTCGGACATTTCGGCGGCTTGTCAACTTTGGCCCGGGGTCGTGGGGACGACCCTATAGTCGTCGGACATGTTGGCGGCTTGTCAGCCTAGTCCCGGGGTCGTGGGTACGACCCTACAGTCGTCGGACAATTCGGCGGCTTGCCAACTTTGGCCCGGGGTCGTGGGGACGACCCTATAGTCGTCGGACATGACGGTGGCGGGCCAATCTAGTCCCGGGGTCGTGGGGACGACCCTATAGTCGTCGGACATTTCGGCGGCTGGCCAACTTTGGCCCGGGGTCGTGGGGACGACCCTATAGTCGTCGGACATGTTGGCGGCTTGTCAGCCTAGTCCCGGGGTCGTGGGTACGGCCCTAGAGTCGTCGGACAAGTCGGCGGCGGGCCAACCTTGTCCCGGGGTCGTGGGGACGACCCTATAGTCATCGGACATGTTGGCGGCTTGTCAGCCTAGTCCCGGGGTCGTGGGTACGGCCCTATAGTCGTCGGACAATTCGGCGGCTTGCCAACTTTGGCCCGGGGTCGTGGGGACGACCCTATAGTCGTCGGACATGACGGTGGCGGGCCAATCTAGTCCCGGGGTCGTGGGGACGACCCTATAGTCGTCGGACATTTCGGCGGCTGGCCAACTTTGGCCCGGGGTCGTGGGGACGACCCTATAGTCGTCGGACATGTCGGCGGCTGGCCAACCTAGACCCGGGGTCGTGGGGACGACCCTATAATCGTTGGACATGACGGTGGCGGGCCAATCTAGTCCCGGGGTCGTGGGGACGACCCTATAGTCGTCGGAAATGTCGGCGGCTGGCCAACCTGGACCCGGGGTCGTGGGGACGACCCTATAGTCGTCGGACAAGTCGGCGGCTGGCCAACTTTGGCGCGTGGTCGTGGGGACGAACCTACAGTCGTCGGAAATGTCGGCGGCTGGCCAACCTGGACCCGGGGTCGTGGGGACGACCCTATTGTCGTCGGACATGACGGTGGCGGGCCAATCTAGTCCCGGGGTCGTGGGGACGACCCTACAGTCGTCGGACATTTCGGCGGCTTGCCAACTTTGGCCCGGGGTCGTGGGGACGACCCTATAGTCGTCGGACATGTTGGCGGCTTGTCAGCCTAGTCCCGGGGTCGTGGGGACGACCCTATATTCGTCGGACAAGCCGGCGGCTGGCCAACTTTGGCCCGTGGTCGTGGGGACGACCCTATAGTCGTCGGACATTTCGGCGGCTGGCCAACTTTGGCCCGTGGTCGTGGGGACGACCCTATAGTCGTCGGACAAGTCGGCGGCTGTCCAACTTTGGCCCGGGGTCGTGGGGACGACCCTATGGTCGTCGGACTTGACGGTGGCGGGCCAATCTAGTCCCGAGGTCCTGGGGACGACCCTATAGTCGTCGGACTTGACGGTGGCGGGCCAATCTAGTCCCGGGGTCGTGGGGACGACCCTACAGTCGTCGGACATTTCGGCGGCTTGCCAACTTTGGCCCGGGGTCGTGGGGACGACCCTATAGTCGTCGGACATGTTGGCGGCTTGTCAGCCTAGTCCCGGGGTCGTGGGTACGACCCTACAGTCGTCGGACATTTCGGCGGCTTGCCAACTTTGGCCCGGGGTCGTGGGGACGACCCTATAGTCGTCGGACATGACGGTGGCGGGCCAATCTAGTCCCGGGGTCGTGGGGACGACCCTATAGTCGTCGGACATTTCGGCGGCTGGCCAACTTTGGCCCGGGGTCGTGGGGACGACCCTATAGTCGTCGGACATGTTGGCGGCTTGTCAGCCTAGTCCCGGGGTCGTGGGTACGACCCTACAATCGTCGGACATTTCGGCGGCATGCCAAATTTGGCCCGGGGTCGTGGGGACGACCCTATAGTCGTCAGACATGACGGTGGCGGGCCAATCTATTCCCGGGGTCGTGGGGACGACCCTATAGTCGTCGGACATTTCGGCGGCTGGCCAACTTTGGCCCGGGGTCGTGGGGACGACCCTATAGTCGTCGGACATGTTGGCGGCTTGTCAGCCTAGTCCCGGGGTCGTGGGTACGGCCCTATAGTCGTCGGACAAGTCGGCGGCGGGCCAACCTTGTCCCGGGGTCGTGGGGACGACCCTACAGTCATCGGACATGTCGGTGGCTGGCCAACTTTGGCCCGGTGTCGTGGGGATGACTCTATAGTCGTCGGAAATGTCGGCGGCTGGTCAACTTTGGCCCGTGGTTGTGGGGACGACCCTATAGTCGTTGGACATGACGGTGGCGGGCCAATCTAGTCCCGGGGTCGTGGGTAAGACCCTATATTCGTCGGACAAGCCGGCGGCTGGCCAACTTTGGCCCGTGGTCGTGGGGACGACCCTATAGTCGTCGGACAAGTCGGCGGCTGTCCAACTTTGGCCCGGGGTCGTGGGGACGACCCTATGGTCGTCGGACTTGACGGTGGCGGGCCAATCTAGTCCCGAGGTCCTGGGGACGACCCTATAGTCGTCGGACTTGACGGTGGCGGGCCAATCTAGTCCCGGGGTCGTGGGGACGACCCTACAGTCGTCGGACATTTCGGCGGCTTGTCAACTTTGGCCCGGGGTCGTGGGGACGACCCTATAGTCGTCGGACATGTTGGCGGCTTGTCAGCCTAGTCCCGGGGTCGTGGGTACGACCCTACAGTCGTCGGACAATTCGGCGGCTTGCCAACTTTGGCCCGGGGTCGTGGGGACGACCCTATAGTCGTCGGACATGACGGTGGCGGGCCAATCTAGTCCCGGGGTCGTGGGGACGACCCTATAGTCGTCGGACATTTCGGCGGCTGGCCAACTTTGGCCCGGGGTCGTGGGGACGACCCTATAGTCGTCGGACATGTTGGCGGCTTGTCAGCCTAGTCCCGGGGTCGTGGGTACGGCCCTAGAGTCGTCGGACAAGTCGGCGGCGGGCCAACCTTGTCCCGGGGTCGTGGGGACGACCCTATAGTCATCGGACATGTTGGCGGCTTGTCAGCCTAGTCCCGGGGTCGTGGGTACGGCCCTATAGTCGTCGGACAATTCGGCGGCTTGCCAACTTTGGCCCGGGGTCGTGGGGACGACCCTATAGTCGTCGGACATGACGGTGGCGGGCCAATCTAGTCCCGGGGTCGTGGGGACGACCCTATAGTCGTCGGACATTTCGGCGGCTGGCCAACTTTGGCCCGGGGTCGTGGGGACGACCCTATAGTCGTCGGACATGTCGGCGGCTGGCCAACCTAGACCCGGGGTCGTGGGGACGACCCTATAATCGTTGGACATGACGGTGGCGGGCCAATCTAGTCCCGGGGTCGTGGGGACGACCCTATAGTCGTCGGAAATGTCGGCGGCTGGCCAACCTGGACCCGGGGTCGTGGGGACGACCCTATAGTCGTCGGACAAGTCGGCGGCTGGCCAACTTTGGCGCGTGGTCGTGGGGACGAACCTACAGTCGTCGGAAATGTCGGCGGCTGGCCAACCTGGACCCGGGGTCGTGGGGACGACCCTATTGTCGTCGGACATGACGGTGGCGGGCCAATCTAGTCCCGGGGTCGTGGGGACGACCCTACAGTCGTCGGACATTTCGGCGGCTTGCCAACTTTGGCCCGGGGTCGTGGGGACGACCCTATAGTCGTCGGACATGTTGGCGGCTTGTCAGCCTAGTCCCGGGGTCGTGGGGACGACCCTATATTCGTCGGACAAGCCGGCGGCTGGCCAACTTTGGCCCGTGGTCGTGGGGACGACCCTATAGTCGTCGGACATTTCGGCGGCTGGCCAACTTTGGCCCGTGGTCGTGGGGACGACCCTATAGTCGTCGGACAAGTCGGCGGCTGTCCAACTTTGGCCCGGGGTCGTGGGGACGACCCTATGGTCGTCGGACTTGACGGTGGCGGGCCAATCTAGTCCCGAGGTCCTGGGGACGACCCTATAGTCGTCGGACTTGACGGTGGCGGGCCAATCTAGTCCCGGGGTCGTGGGGACGACCCTACAGTCGTCGGACATTTCGGCGGCTTGCCAACTTTGGCCCGGGGTCGTGGGGACGACCCTATAGTCGTCGGACATGTTGGCGGCTTGTCAGCCTAGTCCCGGGGTCGTGGGTACGACCCTACAGTCGTCGGACATTTCGGCGGCTTGCCAACTTTGGCCCGGGGTCGTGGGGACGACCCTATAGTCGTCGGACATGACGGTGGCGGGCCAATCTAGTCCCGGGGTCGTGGGGACGACCCTATAGTCGTCGGACATTTCGGCGGCTGGCCAACTTTGGCCCGGGGTCGTGGGGACGACCCTATAGTCGTCGGACATGTTGGCGGCTTGTCAGCCTAGTCCCGGGGTCGTGGGTACGACCCTACAATCGTCGGACATTTCGGCGGCATGCCAAATTTGGCCCGGGGTCGTGGGGACGACCCTATAGTCGTCAGACATGACGGTGGCGGGCCAATCTATTCCCGGGGTCGTGGGGACGACCCTATAGTCGTCGGACATTTCGGCGGCTGGCCAACTTTGGCCCGGGGTCGTGGGGACGACCCTATAGTCGTCGGACATGTTGGCGGCTTGTCAGCCTAGTCCGGGGGTCGTGGGTACGGCCCTATAGTCGTCGGACAAGTCGGCGGCGGGCCAACCTTGTCCCGGGGTCGTGGGGACGACCCTACAGTCATCGGACATGTCGGTGGCTGGCCAACTTTGGCCCGGTGTCGTGGGGATGACTCTATAGTCGTCGGAAATGTCGGCGGCTGGTCAACTTTGGCCCGTGGTTGTGGGGACGACCCTATAGTCGTTGGACATGACGGTGGCGGGCCAATCTAGTCCCGGGGTCGTGGGTAAGACCCTATATTCGTCGGACAAGTCGGCGGCTGGCCAACTTTGGCCCGTGGTCGTGGGGACGACCCTATAGTCGTCGGACAAGTCGGCGGCTGTCCAACTTTGGCCCGGGGTCGTGGGGACGACCCTATGGTCGTCGGACTTGACGGTGGCGGGCCAATCTAGTCCCGAGGTCCTGGGGACGACCCTATAGTCGTCGGACTTGACGGTGGCGGGCCAATCTAGTCCCGGGGTCGTGGGGACGACCCTACAGTCGTCGGACATTTCGGCGGCTTGTCAACTTTGGCCCGGGGTCGTGGGGACGACCCTATAGTCGTCGGACATGTTGGCGGCTTGTCAGCCTAGTCCCGGGGTCGTGGGTACGACCCTACAGTCGTCGGACAATTCGGCGGCTTGCCAACTTTGGCCCGGGGTCGTGGGGACGACCCTATAGTCGTCGGACATGACGGTGGCGGGCCAATCTAGTCCCGGGGTCGTGGGGACGACCCTATAGTCGTCGGACATTTCGGCGGCTGGCCAACTTTGGCCCGGGGTCGTGGGGACGACCCTATAGTCGTCGGACATGTTGGCGGCTTGTCAGCCTAGTCCCGGGGTCGTGGGTACGGCCCTAGAGTCGTCGGACAAGTCGGCGGCGGGCCAACCTTGTCCCGGTGTCGTGGGGATGACTCTATAGTCGTCGGAAATGTCGGCGGCTGGTCAACTTTGGCCCGTGGTTGTGGGGACGACCCTATAGTCGTTGGACATGACGGTGGCGGGCCATTCTAGTCCCGGGGTCGTGGGTAAGACCCTATAGTCGTCGGACAAGACGGCGGCTGGACATCTTTGGCCCGGGGTCGTGGGGACGACCCTATAGTCGTCGGACATGTTGGCGGGTTGTCAGCCTAGTCCCGGGGTCGTGGGTACGACCCTATAGTCGTCGGACAAGTCGGCGGCGGGCCAACCTTGTCCCGGGGTCGTGGGGACGACCCTATAGTCGTCGGACATGTCGGCGGCTGGCCAACTTTGGCCCGGTGTCGTGGGGACGACTCTATAGTCGTCGGAAATGTCGGCGGCTGGCCAACTTTGGCCCGTGGTCGTGGGGACGACCCTATAGTCGTCGGACATGTCGGCGCCTGGCCAACTTTGGCCCGTGGTCGTGGGGACGACCCTATAGTCGTCGGAAATGTCGGTGGCTGTCCAACTTTGACCCAGGGGTCGTGGGGACGACCCTATAGTCGTCGGAAATGACGGTGGCGGGCCAATCTAGTCCCGGGGTCATGGGGACGACCCTACAGTCGTCGGACAAGTCGGCGGCGAGCCAATCTAGTCCCGCGGTCGTGGGGACGACCCTATAGTCGTCGGACAAGTCAGCGGCTGGCCAACATTGGCCCGTGGTCGTGGGGACGACCCTATAGTGGTCGGACTAGTCGGCGGCTGGCCAACCTAGTCCCGGGTCCGTGGGGACGACCCTATAGTCCTCGGACAAGTCGGCGGCTGGCCAACTTTGGCCCGGGGTCGTAGGGACAACCCTATAGTCGTCGGACAAGTCGGAGGCTGGCCAACTTTGGCCCGTGGTCGTGGGGACGACCCTATAGTCGTCGGACATGTCGGCGGCTGGCCAACTTTGGCCCGTGGTCGTGGGGACGACCCTATAGTCGTCGGAAATGTCGGTGGCTGTCCAACTTTGGCCCAGGGGTCGTGGGGACGACCCTATAGTCGTCGGACAAGTTAGCGGCTGGCCAACATTGGCCCGTGGTCGTGGGGACGACACTATAGTCGTCGGATATGTCGGCGGCTGGCCAACTTTGGCCCGTGGTCGTGGGGACGACCCTATAGTCGTCGGACAAGTCAGCGGCTGGCCAACACTGGCCCGTGGTCGTGGGGAAGAGCCTATAGTCGTCGGACAAGTCAGCGGCTGGCCAACATTGGCCCGTGGTCGTGGGGACGACCCTACAGTCGTCGGATATGTCGGCGGCTGGCCAACTTTGGACCGTGGTCGTGGGGACGAACCTATAGTCGTCGGAAATGACGGTGGCGGGCCAATCTAGTCCCGGGGTCATGGGGACGACCCTACAGTCGTCGGACAAGTCGGCGGCGAGCCAATCTAGTCCCGCGGTCGTGGGGATGACCCTATAGTCGTCGGACAAGTCAGCGGCTGGCCAACATTGGCCCGTGGTCGTGGGGACGACCATAAAGTCGTCGGACATGACGGTGGCGGGCCAATCTATTCCCGGGGTCGTGGGGACGACCCTATAGTCGTCGGACATATCAGCGGCTGGCCAACTTTGGCCCGGGGTCGTGGGGACGACCCTACAGTCGTCGGATATGTCGGGGGCTGGCCAACTTGGCCCCGTGGTCGTGGGGACGACCCTATAGTCGTCGGAAATGACGGTGGCGGGCCAATCTAGTCCCGGGGTCGTGGGGACGACCCTATAGTCGTCGGACAAGTCGGCGGCGGGCCAACCTAGTCCCGAGGTCGTGGGGATGACCCTATAGTCGTCGGACATGACGGTGGCGGGCCAGTCTAGTCCCGGGTCGTGGGGACGACCCTATAGTCGTCGGACATGTCGGCGGCTGGCCAACTTTGGCCCGTGGTCGTGGGGACGACCCTATAGTCGTCGGAAATGTCGGTGGCTGTCCAACTTTGGCCCGGGGGTCGTGGGGACGACCCTATAGTCGTCGGACATGTCGGCGGCTGACCAACTTTGGCCCGGGGTCGTGGGGACGACCCTATAGTCGTCGGACAAGTCGGCGGCGGACCAACCTTGTCCCGGGGTCGTGGGGACGACCCTATAGTCGTCGGACATGACGGTGGCGGGCCAATCTAGTCTCGGGGTCGTGGGGACGACCCTATAGTCGTCGGACATGACGGTGGCGGGCCAATCTAGTTCCGGGGTCGTGGGGACGACCCTATAGTCGTCGGACATGTCGGCGGCTGGCCAACATTGGCCCGTGGTCGTGGGGACGACCATAAAGTCGTCGGACATGACGGTGGCGGGCCACTCTAGTCCCGGGTCGTGGGGACGACCCTATAGTCGTCGGACATGTCGGCGGCTGGCCAACTTTGGCCCGGGGTCGTGGGGACGACCCTATAGTGGTCGGATATGTCGGCGGCTGGCCAGCTTTGGCCCGTGGTCGTGGGGACGACCCTATAGTCGTCGGAAATGACGGTGGCGGGCCAATCTATTCCCGGGGTCGTGGGGACGACCCTATAGTCGTCGGACATATCAGCGGCTGGCCAACTTTGGCCCGGGGTCGTGGGGACGACCCTACAGTCGTCGGATATGTCGGGGGCTGGCCAACTTGGCCCCGTGGTCGTGGGGACGACCCTATAGTCGTCGGACATGACGGTGGCGGGCCAGTCTAGTCCCGGGTCGTGGGGACGACCCTATAGTCGTCGGACATGTCGCCGGCTGGCCAACTTTGGCCCGTGGTCGTGGGGACGACCATATAGTCGTCGGACATGACGGTGGCGGGCCACTCTAGTCCCGGGGTCATAGGGACGACCCTATAGTCATCGGACATGTCGGCGGCTGGTCAACTTAGGCCCGTGGTCGTAGGGACGATCCGATAGTCGTTGGACATGACGGTGCCGGGCCAATCAAGTCCCGGGGTCGTGGGTACGACCCTATAGTCGTCGGACAAGTCGGCGGCGGGCCAACCTAGTCCCGGGGTCGTGGGGACGACCCTATAATCGTCGGACAAGCCGGCGGCGGGCCAACCTAGACCCGGGGTCGTGGGGATGACCCTATAGTCGTCGGACATGACGGTGGCGGGCCTGTCTAGTCCCGGGTCGTGGGGACGACCCTATAGTCGTCGGACATGTCGGCGGCTGGCCAACTTTGGCCCGTGGTCGTGGGGACGACCCTATAGTCGTCGGAAATGTCGGTGGCTGTCCAACTTTGGCCCGGGGGTCGTGGGGACGACCCTATAGTCGTCGGACATGTCGGCGGCTGACCAACTTTGGCCCGGGGTCGTGGGGACGACCCTATAGTCGTCGGACAAGTCGGCGGCGGACCAACCTTGTCCCGGGGTCGTGGGGACGACCCTATAGTCGTCGGACATGACGGTGGCGGGCCAATCTAGTCTCGGGGTCGTGGGGACGACCCTATAGTCGTCGGACATGACGGTGGCGGGCCAATCTAGTTCCGGGGTCGTGGGGACGACCCTATAGTCGTCGGACATGTCGGCGGCTGGACAACTTTGGCCCGTGGACGTGGGGACGACGCCATAGTCGTCGGACATGTCGGCGGCTGGCCAACTTTGGCCCGTGGTCGTGGGGACGATCCGATAGTCGTCGGACATGACGGTGGCGGGCCAATCTAGTCCCGGGGTCATAGGGACGACCCTATAGTCATCGGACATGTCGGCGGCTGGTCAACTTAGGCCCGTGGTCGTAGGGACGATCCGATAGTCGTTGGACATGACGGTGCCGGGCCAATCAAGTCCCGGGGTCGTGGGGACGACCCTATAGTCGTCGGACAAGTCGGCGGCGGGCCAACCTTGTCCCGGGGTCGTGGGGACGACCCTATAGTCGTCGGACATGTCGGCGGCTGGCCAACTTTGGCCCGGTGTCGTGGGGACGACTCTATAGTCGTCGGAAATGTCGGCGGCTGGCCAACTTTGGCCCGTGGTCGTGGGGACGACCCTATAGTCGTCGGACATGTCGGCGCCTGGCCAACTTTGGCCCGTGGTCGTGGGGACGACCCTATAGTCGTCGGAAATGTCGGTGGCTGTCCAACTTTGACCCAGGGGTCGTGGGGACGACCCTATAGTCGTCGGAAATGACGGTGGCGGGCCAATCTAGTCCCGGGGTCATGGGGACGACCCTACAGTCGCCGGACAAGTCGGCGGCGAGCCAATCTAGTCCCGCGGTCGTGGGGACGACCCTATAGTCGTCGGACAAGTCAGCGGCTGGCCAACATTGGCCCGTGGTCGTGGGGACGACCCTATAGTGGTCGGACTAGTCGGCGGCTGGCCAACCTAGTCCCGGGTCCGTGGGGACGACCCTATAGTCCTCGGACAAGTCGGCGGCTGGCCAACTTTGGCCCGGGGTCGTAGGGACAACCCTATAGTCGTCGGACAAGTCGGAGGCTGGCCAACTTTGGCCCGTGGTCGTGGGGACGACCCTATAGTCGTCGGACATGTCGGCGGCTGGCCAACTTTGGCCCGTGGTCGTGGGGACGACCCTATAGTCGTCGGAAATGTCGGTGGCTGTCCAACTTTGGCCCAGGGGTCGTGGGGACGACCCTATAGTCGTCGGACATGTCGGCGGCTGGCCAACTTTGGCCCGTGGTCGTGGGGACGACCCTATAGTCGTCGGACATGTCGGCGGCTGGCCAACATTGGCCCGTGGTCGTGGGGACGACCCTACAGTCGTCGGACATGTCGGCGGCTGGCCAACCTAGACCTGGGGTCGTGGGGACGACCCTATTGTCGTCGGACATGACGGTGGCGGGCCAATCTAGTCCCGGGGTCGTGGGGACGACCCTATAGTCGTCGGACAAGTCGGCGGCGGGCCAAGCTTGTCCCGGGGTCGTGGGGACGACCCTATAGTCGTCGGACATGTCGGCGGCTGGCCAACTTTGGCCCGGGGTCGTGGGGGCGACCCTATAGTCGTCGGACTTGACGGTGGCGGGCCAATCTAGTCCCGACGTCCTGGGGACGACCCTATAGTCGTCGGACTTGACGCTGGCGGGCCAATCTAGTCCCGGGGTCGTGGGGTCGACCCTACAGTCGTCGGACATTTCGGCGGCTTGCCAACTTTGGCCCGGGGTCGTGGGGACGACCCTTTAGTCGTCGGACATTTCGGCGGCTTGCCAACTTTGGCCCGGGGTCGTGGGGACGACCCTATAGTCGTCGGACATGACGGTGGCGGGCCAATCTAGTCCCGGGGTCGTGGGGACGACCCTATAGTCGTCGGACAAGTCGGCGGCGGGCCAAGCTTGTCCCGGGGTCGTGGGGACGACCCTATAATCGTCGGACATGACGGTGGCGGGCCAATCTAGTCCCGGGGTCGTGGGGACGACCCTATAATCGTTGGACATGACGGTGGCGGGCCAATATAGTCCCGGGGTCGTAGGGACGACCCTATAGTCGTCGGACATGTTGGCGATTGGCCAACATTGGCCCGGGGTCGTCGGGACGACCCTATAGTCGTCGGACATGTCGGCGGCTGGCCAACCTAGTCCCGGGGTCGTGGGGACGACCCTATAGTCGTCGGAAATGTCGGCGGCTGGCCAACTTTGGCCCGTGGTCGTAAAGACGACCCTATAGTCGTCGGACAAGACGATGGCGGGCCAATCTAGTCCCGGGGTCGTGGGGACGACCCTATAGTCGTCGGACATGTCGGCGGCTGGCCAACCTAGACCCGGGGTCGTGGGGACGACCCTATAGTCCTCGGACAAGTCGGCGGCTGGCCAACTTTGGCCCGTGGTCGTGGGAACGACCCTATAGTCGTCGGACAAGTCGGCGGCTGCCCAAATTTGGTCCGTGGTCGTGGGGACGACCCTATAATCATCGGAAATGTCGACGGCTGGCCAACATTGGCCCGTGGTCGTAAAGACAACCCTATAGTCGTCGGAGATGACGGTGGCGGGCCAATCGAGTCCCGGGGTCGTAGGGACGATCCAATAGTCGTCGGACATGTCGGCGGCTGGCCAGCTTTGGCCCGTGGTCGTGGGGACGACCCTATAGTCGTCGGACATGTCGGCGGCTAGCCAACATTGGCCCGTGGTCGTGGGGACGACCCAATAGTCGTTGGAAATGTCAGCGGCTGGCCAACTTTGACCCGGTGTCGTGGGGACGACTCTATAGTCGTCGGACATGTCGGCGGCTGGCCAATCTAGTCCCGGGGTCGTGGGGACGACCCTATAGTCTTCCGACATGTCGGCGGCTGGCCATCTTTGGCCCGTGGTCGTGGGGACGATCCAATAGTCGTCGGACATGTCGGCGGCTGGCCAGCTTTGGCCCGGGGTCGTAGGGACGACCCTATAGTCGTCGGACATGTCGGCGATTGGCCAACATTGGCCCGGGGTCGTGGGGACGACATTATAGTCGTCGGACATGTCGGTGGCTGGCCAACCTAGTCCCGAGGTCGTGGGGACGACCCTATAGTCGTCGGACTTGACGGTGGCGGGCCAATCTAGTCCCGGGGTCGTGGGGACGACCCTACAGTCGTCGGACATTTCGGCGTCTTGCCAACTTTGGCCCGGGGTCGTGTGGACGTCCCTATAGTCGTCGGACATGTCGGCGGGTGGCCAACCTAGTCCCGAGGTCGTGGGGACGACCCTATAGTCGTCGGACATGTCGGCGGCTTGCCAAATTTGGCCCGGGGTCGTGGGGACGATCCAATAGTCGTCGGACATGTCGGCGGCTGGTCAACTTTGGCCCGTGGTCGTGGGGACGACCCTATAGTCGTCGGACATGACGGTGGCGGGCCAGTCTAGTCCCGGGTCATGGGGACGACCCTATAGTCGTCGAACAAGTCGGCGGCTGGCCAACTTTGGCCCGTGGTCGTGGGGACGACCCTATAGTCGTCGGAAATGTCGGCGGCTGGCCAACTTTGGCCCGTGGTCGTGGGGACGACCCTATAGTCGTCGGACATGACGGTGGCGGGCCAGTCTAGTCCCGGGTCATGGGGACGACCCTATAGTCGTCGAACAAGTCGGCGGCTGGCCAACTTTGGCCCGGTGTCGTGGGGACGACCCAATAGTCGTCGGACATGTCGGCGGCTGGCCAACTTTGGCCCGGTGTCGTGGGGCGACTCTATAGTCGTCGGACATGTCGGCGGCTGGCCAACCTAGACCCGGGGTCGTGGGGACGACCCTATAGTCGTCGGACATGTCGGCGGCTTGCCAACTTTGGCCCGGGGTCGTGAGGACGATCCAATAGTCGTCGGACATGTCGGCGGCTGGTCAACTTTGGCCCGTGGTCGTGGGGACGATCCGATAGTCGTTGGACATGACGGTGGCGGACCAATCTAGTCCCGGGGTCGTGGGGACGACCCTATAGTCGTCGGACATGTCGGCGGCTGGCCAACTTTGGCCCGTGGTCGTGGGGACGACCCTGTAGTAGTCGGACATGTCGCCGGCTGTCCAACTTTGGCCCGGTGTCGTGGGGACGACTCTATAGTCGTCGGACATGTCGGCGGCTGGCCAACCCAGACCTGGGGTCGTGGGGACGACCCTATAGTCGTCGGACATGTCGGCGGCTTGCCAACTTTGGCCCGGGGTCGTGGGGACGATCCAATAGTCGTCGGACATGTCGGCGGCTGGTCAACTTTGGCCCGTGGTCGTGGGGACGACCCTATAGTGGTTGGACATGTCAGCGGCGGGCCAACTTTGGCCCGGTGTCGTGGGGACGACCCAATAGTCGTCGGACATGTCGGCGGCTGGCCAACTTTGGCCCGTGGTTGTGGGGACGATCCGATAGTCGTTGGACATGACGGTGGCGGGCCAATCTAGTCCCGGGGTCGTGGGGACGACTCTATAGTCGTCGGACATGACGGGGCGGACCAATCTAGTCCCGGGGTCGTGGGGACGACCCTATAGTCGTCGGACATGTCGGCGGCTGGCCAACTTTGGCCCGTGGTCGTGGGGACGATCCAAAAGTCGTCGGACATGTCGGCGGCTGGCCAACTTTGGCCCGTGGTCGTGGGGACGACCCTATAGTCGTCGGAAATGACGGTGGCGGGCCAATCTAGTCCCGTGGTCGTGGGGACGACCCTACAGTCGTCGGATATGTCGGCGGCTGGTCAACTTTGGCCCGTGGTCGTGGGGACGACCCTATAGTCGTTGGACATGTCAGCGGCGGGCCAACTTTGGCCCGGTGTCGTGGGGACGACCCAATAGTCGTCGGACATGTCGGCGGCTGGCCAACTTTGGCCCGTGGTCGTGGGGACGATCCGATAGTCGTTGGACATGACGGTGGCGGGCCAATCTAGTCCCGGGGTCGTGGGGACGACTCTATAGTCGTCGGACATGACGGGGCGGACCAATCTAGTCCCGGGGTCGTGGGGACGACCCTATAGTCGTCGGACATGTCGGCGGCTGGCCAACTTTGGCCCGTGGTCGTGGGGACGATCCAAAAGTCGTCGGACATGTCGGCGGCTGGCCAACTTTGGCGCGTGGTCGTGGGAACGATCCGATTGTCGTCGGACATGTCGGCGGCTGGCCAACTTTGGCCCGTGGTCGTGGGGACGACCCTATAGTCTTCGGACATGACGGTAGCGGGTCAATCTAGACCCGAGGTCGTGGGGACGACCCTATAGTAGTCGGACATGTCGGCGGCTGTCCAACTTTGGCCCGGTGTCGTGGGGACGACTCTATAGTCGTCGGACTTGTCGGCGGCTGGCCAACCTAGACCTGGGGTCGTGGGGACGACCCTATAGTCGTCGGACATGACGGTGGCGGGCCAATCTAGTCCCGGGGTCGTGGGGACGACCCTATAGTCGTCGGACATGTCGGCGGCTGGCCAACTTTGGCCCGTGGTCGTGGGGACGATCCAATAGTCGTCGGACAAGGCGGCGGCTGGCCAACTTTGGCCCGGGGTCGTGGGGACGACCCTATAGTCGTCGGATATGTCGGCGGCTGGCCAACTTTGGCCCGTGGTCGTGGGGACGACCCTATAGTCGTCGGACATGACGGTGGCGGGCCAGTCTAGTCCCGGGTCATGGGGACGACCCTATAGTCGTCGAACAAGTCGGCGGCTGGCCAACTTTGACCCGTGGTCGTGGGGACGACCCTATAGTCGTTGGACATGTCAGCGGCTGGCCAACTTTGGCCCGGTGTCGTGGGGACGACCCAATAGTCGTCGGACATGTCGGCGGCTGGCCAACTTTGACCCGTGGTCGTGGGGACGACCCTATTGTCGTCGGAAATGACGGTGGCGGGCCAATCTATTCACGGGGTCGTGGGGACGACCCTATAGTCGTCGGACAAGTCGGCAGCTTGCCAACTTTGGCCCGTGGTCGTGGGGACGATCCAATAGTCGTCGGACAAGGCGGCGGCTGGCCAACTTTGGCCCGGGGTCGTGGGGACGACCCTATAGTCGTCGGATATGTCGGCGGCTGGCCAACTTTGGCCCGTGGTCGTGGGGACGACCCTATAGTCGTCGGACATGACGGTGGCGGGCCAGTCTAGTCCCGGGTCATGGGGACGACCCTATAGTCGTCGAACAAGTCGGCGGCTGGACAACTTTGGCCCGTGGTCGTGGGGACGACCCTATATTCGTCGGAAATGTCGGCGGCTGGCCAACTTTGGCCCGTGGTCGTGGGGACGACCCTATAGTCGTCGGACATGACGGTGGCGGGCCAGTCTAGTCCCGGGTCATGGGGACGACCCTATAGTCGTCGAACAAGTCGGCGGCTGGCCAACTTTGGCCCGGTGTCGTGGGGACGACCCAATAGTCGTCGGACATGTCGGCGGCTGGCCAACTTTGGCCCGGTGTCGTGGGGCGACTCTATAGTCGTCGGACATGTCGGCGGCTGGCCAACCTAGACCCGGGGTCGTGGGGACGACCCTATAGTCGTCGGACATGTCGGCGGCTTGCCAACTTTGGCCCGGGGTCGTGAGGACGATCCAATAGTCGTCGGACATGTCGGCGGCTGGTCAACTTTGGCCCGTGGTCGTGGGGACGATCCGATAGTCGTTGGACATGACGGTGGCGGACCAATCTAGTCCCGGGGTCGTGGGGACGACCCTATAGTCGTCGGACATGTCGGCGGCTGGCCAACTTTGGCCCGTGGTCGTGGGGACGACCCTGTAGTAGTCGGACATGTCGCCGGCTGTCCAACTTTGGCCCGGTGTCGTGGGGACGACTCTATAGTCGTCGGACATGTCGGCGGCTGGCCAACCTAGACCTGGGATCGTGGGGACGACCCTATAGTCGTCGGACATGTCGGCGGCTTGCCAACTTTGGCCCGGGGTCGTGGGGACGATCCAATAGTCGTCGGACATGTCGGCGGCTGGTCAACTTTGGCCCGTGGTCGTGGGGACGACCCTATAGTCGTTGGACATGTCAGCGGCGGGCCAACTTTGGCCCGGTGTCGTGGGGACGACCCAATAGTCGTCGGACATGTCGGCGGCTGGCCAACTTTGGCCCGTGGTCGTGGGGACGATCCGATAGTCGTTGGACATGACGGTGGCGGGCCAATATAGTCCCGGGGTCGTGGGGACGACTCTATAGTCGTCGGACATGACGGGGCGGACCAATCTAGTCCCGGGGTCGTGGGGACGACCCTATAGTCGTCGGACATGTCGGCGGCTGGCCAACTTTGGCCCGTGGTCGTGGGGACGATCCAAAAGTCGTCGGACATGTCGGCGGCTGGCCAACTTTGGCCCGTGGTCGTGGGGACGACCCTATAGTCGTCGGAAATGACGGTGGCGGGCCAATCTAGTCCCGTGGTCGTGGGGACGACCCTACAGTCGTCGGATATGTCGGCGGCTGGTCAACTTTGGCCCGTGGTCGTGGGGACGACCCTATAGTCGTTGGACATGTCAGCGGCGGGCCAACTTTGGCCCGGTGTCGTGGGGACGACCCAATAGTCGTCGGACATGTCGGCGGCTGGCCAACTTTGGCCCGTGGTCGTGGGGACGATCCGATAGTCGTTGGACATGACGGTGGCGGGCCAATCTAGTCCCGGGGTCGTGGGGACGACTCTATAGTCGTCGGACATGACGGGGCGGACCAATCTAGTCCCGGGGTCGTGGGGACGACCCTATAGTCGTCGGACATGTCGGCGGCTGGCTAACTTTGGCCCGTGGTCGTGGGGACGATCCAAAAGTCGTCGGACATGTCGGCGGCTGGCCAACTTTGGCGCGTGGTCGTGGGAACGATCCGATTGTCGTCGGACATGTCGGCGGCTGGCCAACTTTGGCCCGTGGTCGTGGGGACGACCCTATAGTCTTCGGACATGACGATAGCGGGTCAATCTAAACCCGAGGTCGTGGGGACGACCCTATAGTAGTCGGACATGTCGGCGGCTGTCCAACTTTGGCCCGGTGTCGTGGGGACGACTCTATAGTCGTCGGACTTGTCGGCGGCTGGCCAACCTAGACCTGGGGTCGTGGGGACGACCCTATAGTCGTCGGACATGACGGTGGCGGGCCAATCTAGTCCCGGGGTCGTGGGGACGACCCTATAGTCGTCGGACATGTCGGCGGCTGGCCAACTTTGGCCCGTGGTCGTGGGGACGATCCAATAGTCGTCGGACAAGGCGGCGGCTGGCCAACTTTGGCCCGGGGTCGTGGGGACGACCCTATAGTCGTCGGATATGTCGGCGGCTGGCCAACTTTGGCCCGTGGTCGTGGGGACGATCCAATAGTCGTCGGACAAGGCGGCGGCTGGCCAACTTTGGCCCGGGGTCGTGGGGACGACCCTATAGTCGTCGGACATGACGGTGGCGGGCCAGTCTAGTCCCGGGTCATGGGGACGACCCTATAGTCGTCGAACAAGTCGGCGGCTGGCCAACTTTGGCCCGTGGTCGTGGGGACGACCCTATAGTCGTCGGAAATGTCGGCGGCTGGCCAACTTTGGCCCGTGGTCGTGGGGACGACCCTATAGTCGTCGGACATGACGGTGGCGGGCCAGTCTAGTCCCGGGTCATGGGGACGACCCTATAGTCGTCGAACAAGTCGGCGGCTGGCCAACTTTGGCCCGGTGTCGTGGGGACGACCCAATAGTCGTCGGACATGTCGGCGGCTGGCCAACTTTGGCCCGGTGTCGTGGGGCGACTCTATAGTCGTCGGACATGTCGGCGGCTGGCCAACCTAGACCCGGGGTCGTGGGGACGACCCTATAGTCGTCGGACATGTCGGCGGCTTGCCAACTTTGGCCCGGGGTCGTGAGGACGATCCAATAGTCGTCGGACATGTCGGCGGCTGGTCAACTTTGGCCCGTGGTCGTGGGGACGATCCGATAGTCGTTGGACATGACGGTGGCGGACCAATCTAGTCCCGGGGTCGTGGGGACGACCCTATAGTCGTCGGACATGTCGGCGGCTGGCCAACTTTGGCCCGTGGTCGTGGGGACGACCCTGTAGTAGTCGGACATGTCGCCGGCTGTCCAACTTTGGCCCGGTGTCGTGGGGACGACTCTATAGTCGTCGGACATGACGGTGGCGGGCCAGTCTAGTCCCGGGTCATGGGGACGACCCTATAGTCGTCGAACAAGTCGGCGGCTGGCCAACTTTGACCCGTGGTCGTGGGGACGACCCTATAGTCGTTGGACATGTCAGCGGCTGGCCAACTTTGGCCCGGTGTCGTGGGGACGACCCAATAGTCGTCGGACATGTCGGCGGCTGGCCAACTTTGACCCGTGGTCGTGGGGACGACCCTATTGTCGTCGGAAATGACGGTGGCGGGCCAATCTATTCACGGGGTCGTGGGGACGACCCTATAGTCGTCGGACAAGTCGGCAGCTTGCCAACTTTGGCCCGTGGTCGTGGGGACGATCCAATAGTCGTCGGATATGTCGGCGGCTGGCCAACTTTGGCCCGTGGTCGTGGGGACGACCCTATAGTCGTCGGACATGACGGTGGCGGGCCAGTCTAGTCCCGGGTCATGGGGACGACCCTATAGTCGTCGAACAAGTCGGCGGCTGGCCAACTTTGGCCCGTGGTCGTGGGGACGACCCTATAGTCGTCGGAAATGTCGGCGGCTGGCCAACTTTGGCCCGTGGTCGTGGGGACGACCCTATAGTCGTCGGACATGACGGTGGCGGGCCAGTCTAGTCCCGGGTCATGGGGACGACCCTATAGTCGTCGAACAAGTCGGCGGCTGGCCAACTTTGGCCCGGTGTCGTGGGGACGACCCAATAGTCGTCGGACATGTCGGCGGCTGGCCAACTTTGGCCCGGTGTCGTGGGGCGACTCTATAGTCGTCGGACATGTCGGCGGCTGGCCAACCTAGACCCGGGGTCGTGGGGACGACCCTATAGTCGTCGGACATGTCGGCGGCTTGCCAACTTTGGCCCGGGGTCGTGAGGACGATCCAATAGTCGTCGGACATGTCGGCGGCTGGTCAACTTTGGCCCGTGGTCGTGGGGACGATCCGATAGTCGTTGGACATGACGGTGGCGGACCAATCTAGTCCCGGGGTCGTGGGGACGACCCTATAGTCGTCGGACATGTCGGCGGCTGGCCAACTTTGGCCCGTAGTCGTGGGGACGATCCGATAGTCGCCGGACATGACGGTGGCGGGCCAATCTATTCCCGGGGTCGTGGGGACGACCCAATAGTCCTCGGACATGTCGGCTGCAGGCCAACTTTGGCCCGTGGTCGTGGGGACGACCCAATAGTCGTTCGATATGTCGGCGGCTGGCCAACTTTGGCCCGTGGCTGTGGGGACGACCCTATAGTCGTTGGACATGACGGTGGCGGGCCAATCTAGTCCCGTGGTCGCGGGGACGACCCTACAGTCGTCTGACATTTCGGCGGCAGGCCAACTTTGGCCCGTGGTCGTGGGGACGACCCTATAGTCGTCGGACATGACGGTAGCGGGCCAATCTAGTCCCGAGGTCGTGGGGCGACCCTATAGTCGTCGAACATGTCAACGGCGGGCCAGCGTAGGCTCGGGGTCGTGCGCAGGACTATATAGTCGTCGGACATGACGGCCACGGGCTAACATAGGATCAGGGTCATGGGGACGACCCTATAGTCGTCGAACATGTCGACGGCTGGCCAACGTAGTCCCGGGGTCGTGGGGACGACCCTATTGTCGTCGGACATGGCGGTGGCGGGCCAATCTAGTCCCGTGGTCGCGGGGACGACCCTACAGTCGTCGGACATGTTGGCGGCAGGTCAACCTAGTCCCGGGGTCGTGGGGACGACCCTATTGTCGTCGGATATGGCGGTGGCGGGCCAATCTAGTCCCGTGGTCGCGGGGACGACCCTAAAGGCGTCGGACATTTCGGCGGCAGGCCAACTTTGGCCCGAGGTCGTGGGGACGACCCTATAGTCGTCGGACATGACGGTGTCGGGCCAATCTAGTCCCGGGATTGTGGGGATATGTCGGCGACTTGCGAAATGTGCCCGGGGTCGTGGGGACGACCCTATAGTGGGCGGACAAGTCGGCGGCTGGCCAACCTAGTCCGGGGGTCGTGGGGACGACTCTATAGTCGTCGGACAAGTCGGCGGCGGGCCAACCTAGTCCCGTGGTCGCGGGGACGACCCTACAGTCGTCGGACATTTCGGCGGCAGGCCAACTTTGGCCCGTGGTCGTGGGGACGACCCTATAGTCGTCGGACATGACGGTAGCGGGCCAATCTAGTCCCGAGGTCGTGGGGACGACCCTATAGTCGTCGAACATGTCAACGGCGGGCCAGCGTAGGCTCGGGGTCGTGTGCAGGACTATATAGTCGTCGGACATGACGGCCACGGGCTAACATAGGATCAGGGTCATGGGGACGACCCTATAGTCGTCGAACATGTCGACGGCAGGCCAACGTAGGCTCGGGGTCGTGTGGACGACCCTATAGTCGTCGGACATGTCGGTAGCGGGCTAACTTAGGATCAGGGTCGTGGGGACGACCGTATAGTCGTCGGACATTTCGGCGGCTGGCCAACATTGGCCCGGTGTCGTGGGGACGACTCTATAGTCGTCGGACATGACGGTGGCGGGCCAATCTAGTCCCGGGGTCATGGGAACGACCCTATAGTCGTCGGATATTTCGGCGGCCGGCCAACTTTGGCCCGTGGTCGTTAGGACGACTCTATAGTCGTCGGACATGTTGGCGGCAGGTCAACCTAGTCCCGGGGTCGTGGGGACGACCCTCTAGTCGTCGGACATGACGGTGCCGAGCCAATCTAGTCCCGGGATCGTGGGGACGACCCTATAGTCGTCGGACATTTCGGCGGCTGGCCAACTTTGGCCCGTGGTCGTGGGGACGACCCAATAGTCGTCGGACATGTCGGCGGCTGGCCAACTTTGGCCCGTGGTCGTGGGGACGATCCGATAGTCGTTGGACATGACGGTGGCGGGCCAATCTAGTCCGGGGTCGTCGGGACGACCCTATAGTCGTCGGACATGTCGGCGGCTGGCCAACTTTGGCCCGGTGTCGTGGGGACGACTCTATAGTCGTCGGGCATGTCGGCGGCTGGCCAACTTTGGCCCGTGGTCGTGGGGACGATCCGATAGTGGTCGGAAATGTCGGCGGATGGCCTACTTTGGCCGGTGGTCGTGGGAACGACCCTATAGTCGTCGGACAAGTCGGCGGCTGGCCAACCTAGTCCCGGGGTCGTGGGGACGACCCTATAGTCCTCGGACAAGTCGGCGGCTGGCCAACTTTGGCCCGTGGTCGTGGGGACGACCCTATAGTCGTCGGACATGTTGGCGGCAGGTCAGCCTAGTCCCGGGGTCATGGGGACGACCCTATAGTCGTCGGAGAAGATGGCGGCTGGATATCCTTGGCTCGCGGTCGTGGGGACGACCCTATAGTCGTCGGACATTTCGGCGGCATGCCAACTTTGGCCCGGGGTCGTGGGGACGATCCTATAGTCGTCGGACATGTCGGCGGCTGGCTAACTTTGGCCCGTGGTCGTGGGGACGACCCAATAGTCGTTGGACATATCGGCGGCTGGCCAACTTTGGCCCATGATCGTGGGGAGGACCCTATAGTCGTCGGACATTTCGGCGGCATGCCATCTTTGGCCCGGGGTCGTGGGGACGACCCTATAGTCGTCGGACATGTTGGCGGCTTGTCAACCTAGTCCCGGGGTCGTGGGGACGACCCAATAGTCGTTGGACATATCGGCGGCTGGCCAACTTTGGCCTATGGTCGTGGGGATGACCCTATAGTCGTTGGACATGACGGTGGCGGGCCAATCTAGTCCCGGGGTCGTAGGGACGACCCTATAGTCGTCGGACAAGACGGCGGCTGGACATCCTTGGCTCGCGGTCGTGGGGACGACCCTATAGTCGTCGGACATTTCGGCGGCTTGTCAACCTAGTCCCGGGGTCGTGGGGACGACCCAATAGCCTTCGGGCAAGTCGGCGGCTGGCCAACTTTGGCCCGGGGTCGTGGGGACGACCCTATAGTCGTCGGACATGTTGGCGGCTTGTCAACCTAGTCCCGGGGTCGTGGGGACGACCCTATAGTCGTTGGACATGACGGTGGTGGGCCAATCTAGTCCCGGGGTCGTGGGGACGACCCTATAGTCGTCGTACAAGTCGGCGGCGGGCCAAGCTTGTCCCGTGGTCGTGGGTACGATCCGATAGTTGTCGGACATGACGTTGGCGGGCCAATCTAGTCCCGGGGTCGTGGGGACGACCCTATAGTCGTCGGACATTTCGGCGGCTTGCCAACTTTGGCCGTCGTCGGACGTGTTGGCGGCTTGTCAACCTAGTCCCGGGGTTGTGGGGACGACCCTATAGTCGTTGGACATGACGGTGGCGGGCCAATCTAGTCCCGGGGTCGTAGGAACGACCCTATAGTCGTCGGACATGTCGGCGGCTTGCCACCTTTGGCCCAGGGTCGTGGGGACGACCCTATAGTCGTCGGACATGTCGGCGGCTGGCCAACCTAGTCCCGAGGTCGTGGGGACGACCGTATAGTCGTCGGACATGTCGGCGGCTGGCCAACCTAGCCCCGGGGTCGTGGGGGCGACCCTACAGTCGTCGGACATTTCGGCGGCTTGCCAACTTTGGCCCGGGGTCGTCGGGACGATCCTATAGTCGTCGGACATGTCGGCGGCTGGCTAACTTTGGCCCGTGGTCGTGGGGACGACCCAATAGTCGTTGGACATATCGGCGGCTGGCCAACTTTGGCCCATGGTCGTGGGGAGGACCCTATAGTCGTCGGACATTTCGGCGGCATGCCATCTTTGGCCCGGGGTCGTGGGGACGACCCTATAGTCGTCGGACATTTCGGCGGCTTGCCAACTTTGGCCCAGGGTCGTGGGGACGACCCTATAGTCGTCGGACATGTCGGCGGCTGGCCAACTTTGGCCCATGGTCGTGGGGATGACCCTATAGTCGTTGGACATGACGGTGTCGGGCCAATCTAGTCCCGTGGTCGTAGGGACGACCCTATAGTCGTCGGACAAGACGGCGGCTGGATATCCTTGGCTCGCGGTCTTGGGGACGACCCTATAGTCGTCGGACATTTCGGCGGCATGCCAACTTTGGCCCGGGGTCGTGGGGACGACCCTATAGTCGTTGGACATGACGGTGGCGGGCCAATCTAGTCCCGGGGTCGTAGGGACGACCCTATAGTCGTCGGACATGTCGGCGATTGGCCAACATTGGCCCGGGGTCGTGGGGACGACCCTATAGTCGTCGGACATGTCGGCGGCTGGCCAACCTAGTCCCGAGGTCGTGGGGACGACCCTATAATCGTCGGACTTCACGGTGGCGGGCCAATCTAGTCCCGGGGTCGTGGGGACGACCCTACAGTCGTCGGACATTTCGGCGGCTTGCCAACTTTGGCCCGGGGTCGTGGGGACGACCCTATAGTCGTCGGACTTCACGGTGGCGGGTCAATCTAGTCCCGCGGTCGTGGGGACGACCCTACAGTCGTCGGACATTTCGGCGGCTTGCCAACTTTGGCCCGGGGTCGTGGGGACGACCCTATAGTCGTCGGACATGACGGTGGCGGACCAATCTAGTCCCGGGGTCGTGGGGACGACCCTATAGTCGTCGGACATGTCGGCGGCTGGCCAACTTTGGCCCGTGGTCGTGGGGACGACTCTATAGTCGTCGGACATGTCGGCGGCTGGCCAACCCAGACCCGGGCTCGTGGGGACGACCCTATTGTCGTCGAACATGTCGGTGGCGGGCAAATCTATTCCCGGGGTCGTAGGGACGACCCTATAGTCGTCGGACATGTTGGCGATTGGCCAACATTGGCCCGGTGTCGTCGGGACGACCCTATAGTCGTCGTACATGTCGGCGGCTGGCAAACCTAGTCCCGAGGTCGTGGGGACGAACCTATAGTCGTCGGACTTGACGGTGGCGGGCCAATCTAGTCCCGGGGTCGTGGGGACGACCCTATAGTCGTCGGACAAGACGGCGGCTGGACATCTTTGGCCCGGGGCCGTGGGGACGACCCTATAGTCGTCGGACCTGTCGGCGGCTGGCCAACTTTGGCCCGTGGTCGTGGGGACGAACCAATAGTCATCGGACATGTCGGCGGCTGGCCAACTTTGGCCCGTGGTCGTGGGGACGACCCAATAGTCGTCGGACATGTCGGCGGCTGGCCAACTTTGGCCCGTAGTCGTGGGGACGATCCGATATTCGCCGGATATGACGGTGCCGGGCCAATCAAGTCCCGGGGTCGTAGGTACGACCCTATAGTCATCGGACATGTCGGCGATTGGCCATTATTGGCCCGGGGTCGTGGGGACGACCGTATAATCGTCGGACATGACGGTGGCGGGCCAATCTAGTCCCGGGGTCGTGGGGGCGACCCTATAGTCGTCGGACAAGACGGCGGCTGGACATCTTTGGCCCGGGGTCGTGGGGCGACCCTATAGTCGTCGGACATGTCGGCGGCTGGCCAACTTTGGCCCGTGGTCGTGGGGACGATCCAATAGTCGTCGGACATGTCGGTGGCTGGCCAACTTTGGCCCGGTGTCGTGGGGACGACTCTATAGTCGTCGGACATGTCGGCGGCTGGCCAACCTAGACCCGGGGTCGTGGGGACGACCCTATTGTCGTCGGAGATGACGGTGGCGGGCCAATCTAGTCCCGGGGTCGTGGGGACGATCCGATAGTCGTTGGACATGACGGTGGCGGGCCAATCTAGTCCCGGGGTCGTCGGGACGACCCTATAGTCGTCGGACATGTCGGCGGCTGGCCAATCTAGTCCCGGGGTCGTGGGGACGATCCTATAGTCTTCGGACATGTCGGCGGCTGGCCAACTTTGGCCCGTGGTCGTGGGGACGACCCAATAGTCGTCGGACATGTCGGCGGCTGGCCAACTTTGGCCCGTAGTCGTGGGGACGATCCGATATTCGCCGGACATGACGGTGGCGGGCCAATCTATTCCCGGGGTCGTGGGGACGACCCTATAGTCGTCGGACATGTCGGCGGCTGGCCAACTTTGGCCCGGTGTCGTGGGGACGACTCTATAGTCGTCGGACATGACGGTGGCGGGCCAATCTATTCCCGGGGTCGTGGGGACGACCCTATAGTCGACCGACATGTCGGCGGCTGGCCAACTTTGGCCCGGTGTCGTGGGGACGACTCTATAGTCGTCGGACATATCGGTGGCGGGCCAATCTAGTCCCGGGGTCATGGGAACGACCCTATAGTCGTCGGATATTTCGGCGGCCGGCCAACTTTGGCCCGTGGTCGTGGGGACGACCCTATAGTCGTCGGACATGTCGGCGGCTGGCCAACTTTGGCCTGTGGTCGTGGGGACGACCCTATAGTCGTCGGACATGTCGGCGGCTGGCCAACTTTGGCCCGTGGTCGTGGGGACCAACCAATAGTCATCGGACATGTCGGCGGCTGGCCAACTTTGGCCCGTGGTCGTGGGGACGATCCGATAGTCGATGGATATGACGGTGCCGGGCCAATCAAGTCCCGGGGTCGTAGGTACGACCCTATAGTCATCGGACATGTCGGCGATTGGACATTATTGGCCCGGGGTCGTGGGGACGACCGTATATTCGTCGGACATGACGGTGGCGGGCCAATCTAGTCCCGGGGTCGTGGGGACGACCCTATAGTCGTCGGACAACACGGCGGCTGGACATCTTTGGCCCGCGGTCGTGGGGACGACCCTATAGTCGTCGGACATGACGGTGGCGGGCCAACCTAGACCCGGGGTCGTGGGGACGAGCCTATAGTCGTCGGACATGTCGGCGGCGGGCCAACTTTGGCCCGGGGTCGTGGAGACGACCCTATAGTCATCGGACATGTCGGCGATTGGCCATTATTGGCCCGGGGTCGTGGGGACGACCGTATAGTCGTCGGACTTGACGGTGGTGGGCCAATCTAGTCCCGGGGTCCTGCGGACGACCCTACAGTCGTCGGACATTTCGGCGGCTTGCCAACTTGGGCCCGGGGTCGTGGGGACGACTCTATAGTCGTCGGACTTGACGGTGGCGGGCCAATCTAGTCCCGGGGCCGTGGGGACGACCCTACAGTCGTCGGACATTTCGGCGGCTTGCCAACTTTGGCCCGGGGTCGTGGGGACGACCCTATAATCGTCGGACATGTCGGCGGGTGGCCAACCTAGTCCCGAGGTCTTGGGGGCGACCCTATAGTCGTCGGACAAGACGGCGGCTGGACATCTTTGGCCCGGGGTCGTGGGGACGACCCTATAGTCGTCGGACATGTCGGCGGCTGGCCAACTTTGGCCCGTGGTCGTGGGGACGACCCTATAGTCGTCGGAAATAACCATGGCGGGGCAATCTATTCCCGGGGTCGTGGGCACGACCCTGTAGTCGTCGGACATGACGGTGGCGAGCCAATCTAGTCCCGGGGTCGTAGGGACGACCCTATAGTCGTCGGACATGTTGGCGATTGGCCAACATTGGCCCGTGGTCGTGGGGACGACCCTATAGTCGTCGGACATGTCGGCGGCTGGCCAACTTTGGCCCGGGGTCGTGGGGACGACCCTATAGTCGTCGGACATGTCGGCGGCTGGCCAACTTTGGCCCGTGGTTGTGGGGACGACCCTATAGTCGTTGGACATGACGGTGGCGGGCCAAACTAGTCCCGGGGTCGTGGGGACGACCCTATAATCGTTGGACATGACGGTGGCGGGCCAATATAGTCCCGGGGTCGTAGGGACGACCCTATAGTCGTCGGACAAGTCAGCGGCTGGCCAACTTTGGCCCCGTGGTCGTGGGGACGACCCTATAGTCGTCGGACATGTCGGCGGCTGGCCAACTTTGGCCCGGTGTAGTGGGGACGACTCTATAGTGGTCGGACATGTCGGTGGCGAGCCAATCTAGTCCCGGGGTCGTGGGGACGACCCTATAGTCCTCGGACACGTCGGCGGCTGGCCAACTTTGGCCCAGGGTTGTGGGGACGACCCTATAGTCGCCGGAAGTAGTAGGGTAATGCCGATTCCAACTCAGGTCCTCTGAGGGGGGGTGCGGGGCGGGGGGAAGTGAAGGCGCGCGGGGGAGCGCGGTGGAGGGAAACATGGGCGCGGGGGGATGCGGGGGAAGCGGGGAATGGATGACCGGTTGCGCGCGCATGAGCCGCGGAGTGGGGGAAGCCGCAATCGTGGAGGGGATCAGTCCAGACCGAACCGCCGCGGAGACCTCTCCACGTCGGACCCACCCCCAAAAACTTCGGAGGGTCATCCCCTCCCTCTAAAAAAATTTCTGGGGCCGGGTCTTGTATGAAAAATCTTTTTTCAGACTCGATCCAGCCCCAGAAATTTTTTTCCCCAAATATTTTTTTTTTCAAACCATTATAAAGCTGAAATTGCTTAATACTTTATCGGATGACGTTGGACAATGTCGGGGAAGATCGGCTTTTTCCAAACCATGCATTTGGAGGAGCGAAAGAGAGAGCAATACTTTAAAAGCTAAATTCGGAGGAAGGAAAGAGAGAGCAATACTTAACGTCGCAGCGTCTCGCGCGATCGCGTGTAACTCGAATCCTCTGGAGCAGCCGTGAGGGATGACGTCATTTAGCAGCGCGAATCATAGAAATAATTATGCAGCGTCAGCAGAAATGCTGAATCTTAAAATTAGATGGTGAGAGAAGGAGGCGGAAGGCGGGTAAATAAAATTGAGAAATAATAGTAATGCTCTGAAGACAACTGGTCTCGCGACATCGCCAAGCTCTCGCATGTAAACTCATATCTTGAAAGATGCGTAGCTTTGCAAAGTAAGATGTTATTGTTCGCCACCTTCATCTTCGCTGACCACCCCCATTCTTCCACACACTCGTCATCATTTTCGCTGACAATCCTCTCCTTATTCACACGCATCTTCTTTCCCTTCTTTAACACATCATTTCGCTATACCATGCCACTCTGAATGTAAATCGAATGTGAATCGAACGGGTATCGAACGGGTATTGAACGGCTTTGAACGGGTATTGAACGGATATTGAACGGTTTTGAACGGGTATTGAACGGCTTTGAACGTGAATCGAACGGGTATTGAACGGCTTTGAACATGAATCGAACGGGTATTGAACGGCTTTGAACGTGTATTGAACGACTTTGAACGGGTATTGAACGTGAATCGAACGGGTATTGAACTTGAATCGAACGGATATTGAACGGCTTTGAACGGGTATTGAACGACTTTGAACGAGTATTAAACGGCTTTGAACGTGAATCGAACGGGTATTGAACGGCTTTGAACGGGTATTGAACGGCTTTGAACGGGTATTGAACGACTTTGAACGGGTATTAAACGGCTTTGAACGTGAATCGAATGGGTATTGAACGGCTTTGAACGTGAATCGAACGGGTATTGAACGACTTTGAACGGGTATTGAACGGCTTTGAACGTGAATCGAACGGGTATTGAACGGCTTTGAACATGAATCGAACGGGTATTGAACGGCTTTGAACGTGTATTGAACGACTTTGAACGGGTATTGAACGGCTTTGAACGTGTATTGAACGACTTTGAACGTGAATCGAACGGGTATTGAACGACTTTGAACGGGTATTGAACGGCTTTGAACGGGTATTGAACGACTTTGAACATGAATCGAACGGGTATTGAACGGCTTTGAACGGGTATTGAACGGCTTTGAACGGGTATTGAACGACTTTGAACGGGTATTAAACGGCTTTGAACGTGAATCGAACGGGTATTGAACGGCTTTGAACGGGTATTGAACGGCTTTGAACGGGTATTGAACGACTTTGAACGGGTATTAAACGGCTTTGAACGTGAATCGAATGGGTATTGAACGACTTTGAACGTGAATCGAACGGGTATTGAACGACTTTGAACGGGTATTGAACGGCTTTGAACGTGAATCGAACGGGTATTGAACGGCTTTGAACATGAATCGAACGGGTATTGAACGGCTTTGAACGTGTATTGAACGACTTTGAACGGGTATTGAACGTGAATCGAACGGGTATTGAACGTAAATCATACATCTCTGAACATGAATCGTACTACTTCTACATAATTATAACTATCGTCTTAATCTAGCGTACACCGCATATAGGAGGTTGGGAAGGGTGAAAAAAAAAAATAAAAAACATTTATGCATTAAAAATTGATCATATTTTATTTATGAATTTCTCTTTGGTGTTTAGACCACCAGTTGAATATTTTAAATACATTTTGCATGGCACAATGCTTCGCGTGTCTGCCACATCGCAGAGTATTAACTACATTTAGCTTATTTAGAGATTTAATATCCTCGTAGTCAATGTCCAGCGTCTCAATAATCATGTCCGGTCTTGTATTTTCATCGAGGAAATCCACAAGCCAGTCGCGTTTCTGCAACCCTTTATCGTATACGATATGGGATGCATCATCTTCTTCATCGATTGCATCAGCTACAGCTTTCGAAATTAGCTGTTTAGCCATACCGTATGGAACGCCTCCATCGTCCCATCGTAGTCCATGATGTTTTGCAACCAACCATCGGATGCTTGATTTGTCGGATTTTGTAAGAAGATATTGCGGCATCGAACTCCCAAAAATATAGTGCGAGAGAATTGTTCCCTTTCGTAGGACAGCCACTTCCTTGACAACAAATCTTCCATCGACGATGAATCCTTGCAGGTCAACAAATGTTGGTACAACCATTGTCGATACAATTTTAGAGGTCTGCTCGCTTTCAAGACAGATGAGAGAATGCAGTCTTTCTCGTAAAGCATCTCGATTTTTACGATGAAATTTTTGCACGAATTTGATACAGGAGAGGGCAGGCATGTAGTATGACAATTTAATTTATTTTGCGCACCACGTTTGTTAGCGGATTGTATTCAACCACCCGATCATGCAGAATCAGACAGTAGGCCGTAGTATTTGCAGGTACATTCTCTTTACACTCAAATTCTATGCGCACGTCCACGGTACCATTTTTAATCGACTCATTTTGTCGCGAACAATCAATCACCAAGAGAGGACCAAATTGTAAAAATTCAGCCACTGTGAATAATGCCTCGTTGCAACTATGTCCATAATATGATTTACGGAATTGCGTATACATGTGAAACAAGGTGGCGTGCTTATTCTTGTCAAAGTCCAAGTTCAAGTCATCATATGGATAAGAATCCGAGTTGAGAAAAAGTTTTACATTGGTCAATTTGCAATTGTTAAACTTAGTAACATCTTCAGTCATCACATTCTTTCGAGCAGTCTGTAGAGCAAAGATAACGTATCGCGGCTTCTCCAGTTGTGCAGATGCCTTCACAGCCCACGAATGCTTGGTTGTGCTCTGTAAGAGAGGATACTCGTACAGATCCCATGAGCGAAAACTAATGCTCAGGTTTTGTCCACTTTCCAAAGCATGCAGCAACGATAGCTTATTAACATCGTTCAGCGTCACATGAGGCATTCGCCATTGCACTTTAAGTAATTCAATTTCTGGTTCCAACATCGGCGATCCTATTACAGAATTGCTATCGTTGCGCGATCGTATTAAAATCAATTCGTGACGCGCATTAATAATCATGCGTTTGTAGTCCTCACAAAATCCCAACAAATATTTTAGTGGGATGCAAAAATTGAAATGATTTTTCACTATTAGTCCATCGCGTCGTTTCAATCCCCATCCGGCATTCTCAATATTTTTGTCTTCGTCAGATGTTAGCGATACATAGTTTTTAAGCGTGCTAGTTATTCCAACGTTTCTGTTGCGGTCAATCTCCACGCCATTCAGCTCATACCGAATCTCATCAAATAAGAACGCCACGCAATTATTTCCCAACGTCGTTGTTGATGCATCGTTTGGTTTATTTATCACCAATTTTCCCTCCATGTAGAGGAAACTTTCACACGGTAATGTGTATAAATCCTGCTGTTGTATAGGTATTCTTATCTCATCGCTATATCCAAACGTTGTGTTGACGTATGGGTTGTACGTGTGAGTCTCGAGCTTGACGATGCGATCATCAAACGTCGGCTTCACTCCAATGCTTAGAATGTCGGCCATTTTCTTTCAACTTATATGCACACAATAAACACCAATGATTTCAAAAATGCAATGTTTGCAGCACTGAGCCTCTTCTTTTTAGCGTAATCAGAGCTATTGCAGTTGTTGTTGCTGTTGTTGTTGTTGTTGTTGTTGTTGCAAACAATTTCACTTGGAAGAAACGGATTTCTGGAGTTGTTCAACACAAGCATTTCTTTCATTCACACCACATGTATTATCGTTGACGCCGTCGTACGTGCAGTCTGATAGTAATCTCTTCACCTCGAAAATCGAGCAACCGTCCGTCTTGATCCACAACGCGTATCGTTAGATCCGTAATGACTCGTGCGGTGATCGGAAGGTAAATGATCTGTGCGGGCGTTTCCGATATCTTATTTCCTGGTGGAACTCTCGGAGAAAATTCATGTATCGTATGTACGCGCTTCCCATTGTTGTACGCACCAGCGGTCACGCTACATTCTATGCGAATAATGTTCACGTTCATGATATTAATTGGATCGTCCGATTCGTGCCACCGCCCTGGTTCTAATACCCGATTCGTCGAGAATCCCAGTAGCGATCCAATGTTATTGCGCTTCGTAAAATCTACAGCGAACGAGCAGTACACCTCGCTTTTCATGGTGTTGTTGTTGGGACGCAACACTATAGGATACACATCGTTGTCATCATCAGAGTCATCAAGATTTTTAGGATACCGCTCGAGTAATCGCTACCTCAAATACTTGGCAATGGCGTCTAGTTCGTAGGAGCCGTGTGGAATCCTAATAGTTTCAGGAGTGGTGTCAACACTGCTGTTTTTGATGCCATAGTTTGAGGTGAAGTAGAATTTATCGTTGCTCCAGTCGATGTTCGGTATTGTATGATAAGTTTCAAAGGTTGTTAAACCAAGTTCGTAATCATCGTCGCTCAAATCTATGGGTGGAAAGTAGCTCACCGCGAGGGTGCTACTCTTGCCGGTTAGAGTGAATGTTAACGACATATTCCGAGCTGTACGACTCGACTAGTACTGAATCATAGCGGTGGGAAGTCAATCCTTAAATTTGTGGCCGATCGTTTGTAGAAAGCGTAGACAGAGTTGTCCACAATTGCTCTGATTGTACTTCTGATACGACGTTCGATTGTATTCGATTTTCACAGCATCTTTATCCAGATATTGTACCAATTCTCTAGGCGATCGAAGATTCCCGAAGCTGTCAAAATATATAGCTCGACACCCTCTCTTCGCATATGCCACCCAATGAGTTCCCGACCCCTCGACATTGTCCAAATTTATGATACCGCTCTCGTTTCGATGTACTCCTCCGGCTGGTAGTGCATTGCGCATAAAAACACCTCTAAAGAATGGAATACGCATACGTTTTGCTAACTCCTCCAATTGTGCATCGGTAGTTACACCGATAGGCATTTTTATTTTCTTTTCGACGTTTTTTTTTTTCGTTTTGATATTCCCTGTCCGCGCTTGTACGGTGCGAGATAAAGTCCACGACCTTCCATGGAGCGATTATGGCGTTGCATTTCCTGCAGCTGATGTTGCGCCGCCTTATTATCGTTTACCGCCTTGGCGATCCCCGCCGCTCCACCAGCTAATGATCCGAGAACACCTAGCAGCGGGAGAAGTGGTAATATACCACCTCGTTTTACTACAGGAAGAATCCGCTTTTGCGATGCTTTCTTTGGAGTCCTTTTGCAGGTTTTTGTTTTCATTCCCATTCCGATTTTCGTCTTGGCCTTCATAGCTGCCCAAACAGCCGTAGCAGCACCTCTTTCACCCAGAGTCGAGTCTCGCGCAACGATGCGTTTTCGCGCTTTGTCAGCGAGTACCTTATCTGCCGCGTGCCTTTCACCGAGATCGTTGCTACGTGAATATGCAATATCGTGTTCGCGACACGCTGCGTCCAACGGATTGATGCCTTGATCCCCTCTAGCCAATCGTTTTGCCAGATGAGTTCCTGGACCGCAAAACTGGTATCCTGGGATATGTAATTCGATAGGTAGCGCGTTTATCGCCCGATTTAACAAACCACGACCTTTCTTTACTCTCGTTGGCGACATTCGTCACAGTTTTTAATCAGTGGTGCTGGACCGTCGATATGCGTTCGCTGCCAAGGGCGATTATAATGTTCAAGACACCGATGATACTGCTGAACCTCAGGATCGGCTTTTATATGCTCGGGGAGTCTGTCCCACAACTGATCAATGTGTCTGCCAAACTCTCGCAGTAGAATAATCTTTGGTATATATTTCAAGTGCTCAGAGGTTAGGTCTCGAATATCGCAATTATCCGATGGGATCAGAAGCATTTTGAATACTGCGCTGTTTTGCTTCGGCGCGGACCTATAAATAGGGTGCGTCGCCGCTTCGACGTATCAAAATCATTTTTTCACAGTTCGCGGAGAGGATGCGATTCGTACGGCAGCCTGTAACGATACGCGTGACAAATTTTGACGATAAATCGCGAGTGATGTGTCCGAAAACAATGCGCAGACACGGTAGCATGTTGCCAAACACTATCCGCTGCCTCATTTGCGGTCCATCAAATTGTGGAAAGACAAACGTGTTGGTGAGCTTGTTGGAAAGTCCACACGGCGTCCGCTTCGAGAACGTGTATGTGTATTCCAAGTCGTTGCAACAGCCGAAATATCTGTATTTGGAGAATTTATTGACTCCGATAGATGAAATTGGCTACTTTACGTTTTCGAATAACAGTGACATCATCCCCCCGAGCGAATCACTTCCGAATTCTATTTTTATCTTTGATGACGTGGCATGTGACAAGCAAGATACGATAAGGGAATACTTTGCAATGGGGCGTCACTCGAACGTTGACTGCTTCTATCTCTGTCAGACGTATGCAAAGATACCCAAACATCTTATACGCGACAATGCCAATCTGCTGATTCTGTTTAAGCAGGATGGTACCAACTTGAAACATGTGTACAACGATCACGTAAACACCGACATGTCTTACGAGGATTTCTGCGCTTTGTGTCGTAATTGTTGGCAACGGGAGTATGGTTTCGCGGTAATAGACAAGGATAGCGCGATGTCCAATGGACGTTATAGAAAGGGATTTAACGAGTTTGCAATACCATGAGATTGTCAATTGTCGTCGACACGTCGGTGGGAAAGCAACATCTGCGATACAACGATGATTGATATCGATAGTCTGGAGATTAAGGATCGCGAGAGAATAGTGAAGGAAATTGCAAAAACCAGCGAATCCATTCGCAAGAAATATCTGGCTTTGAAGACTGGCAAGATGGAGGAAGATATCGCGTTGGAGAGATACTTTAAACCTGTTGTCGAACCCTTAAAACATATTATGGAAAATACCGCAACGGCAGAAGTTGACAAATCGTCGCTGATGAGCACAAACATCGAAGAGAATGAAACATTAACGCCTAAAACAAAAACTCATCCGAATAGGAACACACAATGCAGGGCAAAGAGGAAACCACACACGTCATCGGAATATTCACTCGTAACCTCCACACCAGTTCAATCGAAGCGGAAACGACAGAATATCACGTCAAACGATTCCTCGGTTTCTTCTACACCAATAAATACATTTCCTCTTGTACAATCGCTCTCAACCATTGGTGATGACGTTTTCGAAACTAGTCCCAATGAGTCGTTGGCAACATCTGTTAGACAACAACTCCAAACATCCGAGGGACAAGAAACGTTTCGCAACCATTTCGGTCCGCTGGGGCAAAAATACATGAGCGCAATCCTAAGTAGTGATAAGGATACGTCAATGGACTATGTGTATGGTGTATACTTCGGCAATAGCGGAACGATGCTTGGGGATAAGGCTTTCGATATAGACAAGGATGACAATATAATCATAGATGGTGTAAGATATGGAGGAACACCCGGTCTTTACGAACTGATTTTCAAGAGAATTCCCGACGATACCACATACACCGATGCCGATAAACAAATATACAAAAGTATACTGTTGGCGACGAATGCCCACAGACGCGATCATATCGCTAAAAAGCCCATATTGAGCAACAAGGGATACAAGTACAAACATGTAATTGCACCGCTACTCCCTCGCGCATCAACCAATAAAGCAGGGAAAGGTCTAACTGCACCGCGATCCATGGTGGTAAACGGTAATAAGATAGATTACGTGCACTGGGACGATCCCAACGAACTGGTGGACCGATTGCGTTTGCTGGAAGCGTCGCGTCAGGCGGGTAACAACTCTCATGATCCCGAAATTCTATCGATTATCGAGGAACTCCGCGAGGTAGGCCTCATTATAAATTAAACTGCGCACCGATGATTTGCACTGTATACGTCGAGATGCCGATCAACAAATTTGGGGTATCGCTCGAGAAGAGTGGAGCAGCTAGAATGGACTATTACAAATGGAACGGTGTGCTTCGAAATTACATGCGAGATAACGCTCTTTGCGTGGTTGGTGTTGACTTTGATGCAAAATCACGCAAGATACGACGCGTAGCTCAGCCGGTGGTCGACACCGATGCCGTCAATAAACTATACGTGGAAAAGAGCATTAAACTTTTGAGAGAGCAGCTGGAAGAATTAGAGAGAAAGCTGATCATGTTTCAGAGAGATATGCTGACGTTGCAAAACAGCGTTCAAAAGATATCACTGGCGTCGAATTCTATTCCACAGCAGCGCTGCGAAGGAGAATCATGCGAGACGGTCGAACTTGTTCAGAATTTCCTCGGACCAACGGGAAGCACATAATGCATGTACACGATAATTATCGCATCATTCGTGTCAAAGACACCACTGCGATCAAACATGTTGTCATTATCGAAATCCATGAGTAAAGAAGAAAACCACAGCCACAGGAAGCAACAACTTGTTGAGGAATTGCATGCTCCAGCTCGAAGACATTTCCCACGGAGACGCGTCATAGTGCATGGATACGATGATCTGTGGCAAGCTGACGTTGTAGAAATGCGTCCGTACTCGCGATTCAACCAAGGTCACCACTACATACTCACAGTCATCGATGTGCTGAGCAAGTATGCATGGGCGTTACCGCTCAAGACTAAAAGTGGCGCTGAGGTGACTAAAGCGTTTGCAAAGATATTTAGAGATCGATATCCGAAAAATTTGCAAACCGATCAAGGAAAAGAATTTTACAACGCCGATGTGCAGAAACTCTTGACAAAACACGACATTAATCATTATTCGACATATTCGGTGATGAAGGCCTCCGTCGTGGAACGTTTCAATCGAACTTTGAAAAACAATATGTGGAAAATGTTTACGCTCAATGGAACCTATAAATGGACCGATGCGCTACCGCGTCTACTTGCAGAGTATAACGCACAAAAACATAGAACCATCAAAATGTGTCCTCGCGATGTTACTCCTGCGGTCGCCGATAAGCTGCTAGCCACCATATACAACAACATAAAGATCGCTGCTCCAGCAGGATTCAAATTGGGCGAGTTTGTGCGCGTGAGCAAATTTAAAACCATCTTCGATAAAGGCTATACGCCGAATTGGACAACGGAGGTGTTCAAGATAGACAAAGTACAGGCAACTAATCCTGCGACGTATCTGCTCGTCGATTCCTGTGGAAAACCAGTTGCCGGAGGATTCTATGAACACGAGCTGCAACGCGTCGCCGATCCTGATGTATATTTAGTGGAAAAAGTGTTGCGTAGGAAGGGGGATAAGGTATACGTCAAGTGGCTGGGGTTTGATAAATCACACAATTCATGGATAAATAACAATAATGTATTGTAAAATAATAATAATAATACATGAACAAATAAAAATAATGTGTGGATAAAATAAATACATGTGTACAATTTATTTAACATTTGCTGCGAGTAATGTCGCTACCAATCATTCAGGACATATGCCAGCAGTTCGCAACTTTTTTACAATGATATTTTTACAAAGGAATTTTATAATGTCCCCAGGGCAGAGTGTCGGTCGAATCGGGTACGATATACCGCTTGTCGTCGTATGGACTTAGAGCGATTTTGGATTCGGAAATGGTGTACACTTTGTGCAATTTAGACCGTATGCATGATTGCCTGCGAACCATTTCGATCTCCTTTTGCAAACACTGCGCGTAGTCGTCGAAAGTTATCGTCCTGGCTATGACGTTGGTCTTGACGCCTTTCGCCTTTTTCGTATCTTTTTTACCGTCTACGCGAAGTGCATACATTTTCGCTCTAAGACCTACGAATTCAGTCATTATCGCTCCATTATTTTCGTCCTTCATCAACCCTGGAACCTTCTTATTTAGACGCAGCATATTATATGTATTGTCGACGAGATAATCGGATGTGTCGAATCTATCGATATCGCGTTTCATGGTCTCGTAGATATCTTCGCATTGAATGTGATAAATGAGGCTGTCAGTGTCGGTATACAGAATTTTACAATTTTGAGCAAGCAGTGGAGACATGTAATCATGGTGAAATTCATACAAACAAATTTTCGATATGTCCAGAATGCACATACCCACGTATATCGGTTTGTTGAATTTCACCTCGATTTTGCGCAATTCAACAGCTATTAAATTTTCCGAAAATACGCTTCGGCTGTGAAAATTTGGTTTCGCAATCATTGCCTCCGCACCGAATCGTCCATCCCAATGTGGTAAAAGTTTTACGTCTACATGGTTTCGCACGTTTTCCATAGTTTTACCAAATACCGCATTGTTCATCAATTTGTATAAATTTTTCTCAAAATCGTTTGTCGCGCCTGTTCTGAACCGTGTATTTAGTTCGATGTAATCGCGGAGCCAGGGAGATTGAGCGAATTGCAGCACGCGGTGTATCTTTGTAATACGAAGACCGTGACGCGTACACTGCTGCAGGTTACGATAATGGATAACATAACGCTGCTTATCGTATAATGTCGCGAGTAACTTGTCCTGTCTGCTGCCAGGTGGTTTGGCACGCGTCGGACAGAATGGTAGATCTGCATGAGCGTCGTGCAGACGTTGCGGATATTCTAGATCTACCTCGAGAATGTATCCCGTGGGCGAATCGACAGCGATCGAAGACACGTCAAAATTTGCAACATCTTCGACCCATCGAAATTTAGCGTATGGCAGGGGCTGACACATTGCCCATCCATACAAATTGTTCACGTCAAAGTACATCAAGTACGATGACTGTTCCGATGCGTCGTAAGATGGCATGTACTTGTTATTGGCATGTGCATATCTTCCAGAACATTGACTTAAACCCCCACGTATTCCGCGTTCGATAAACATGACCATATCGACGTCGGTGAGCAATTCGAATATAATTTTAGTGTGTTTTAACATAGCATCCCATGTGAAACCAGGTAATGTATAATAATGCGCAGAATCTAATCCGTAACTCTTGATACAACTTTCGCGAAAATTTTCAAAAATATCTGCCAATAACAAGACATCTGTTTTCAAATACAAGTCGCTGTATTCGCCCAAGGTTCTAATCCCGAAACGTTGCCAAACAGTCTCAGCGTGCGCGTAATCGCTCTCGGATACAGTCTCACCCGTTAACGAACTGTAGAATGACTCGCGCGGTGGTAAGCACGGGTCCTGCAGCTTGTTCGCGCAATCAAGGTATTCATATGGAAAGACACCCTTTCGCGTTAATAAATTGAAATCTTCAATGGATAATGTTTCAAATTGGGATCGTAAAATTTTTAATTGATCTGTGTTAAGAAAAGATGCTAATTTGTCGAGACTGGTATTGAGAAATTTGTATGAATCGATGAATCGCAATTTAACATGATTTCGTGAGTCTGATTCAGCCGGATCTTCAACATTTTTTGTGAAAGAAATATACTTTTCTTTAGTTATTGGTAATACATCAACGTGGCCTTTGAAAGCGGTAGCTATTTCCATGATAATGAAATGTGAATCATAGCCGGATAAATTATGAAAAACTATGGGGATGTAAAACGCATTTCTATATTTTAAATTGCATTTCGAATGTGCGGGTCCTCTAAACCGCCCGGATATATGACAATGATCGCGAACTCGTACATCATCTGCCTCGAATGGCTCTTCGCAAATATGACAATTTGTTGCATTGCGAAATGTTATCCACTGGTCTTTCGTCAACTTTTCCATAGAAGCATTATTGGCTAGAATGGGTTTGGCAAAATCTGCAAAATTTTTTAGTTCGTCGACGAACCATGAAATACAATCCACGTCGCGGCGACATCGATATATCGATAGCGATGTATCGTACGAACAATGCATATAATATGCAATGCTGTGCACTTTATGTTGCTGGTACGCGTGTAATTTAGAATCCGCATCACTCATCAGGCGATCCTCCGTTTTCTCGATGATGCACTCGAGATCTGCATACACCACGAATGGATGTCGCTCCTTCATGCAGTGGTTCTTGAAACTGAGGAAATTGTTGCCTTCGCTGGGTAGCAGAATGGCACAATCGTTCATATTCTCACAGTCCACTGCATGGGCCTCCAACTTATCGATGGATCCAAAGTAGTGCAAGCATCTGTAAAAACAGAAAATTTTTTTATTTATTTTTTTTTTTTTGCGAGACATTTCAACATTTCACAAGTTTATATACGTACCGGTCGCAGATGAATTTCTTTTTCCCATGCTTGCTCAGCTGCATGCTCACCAGCCGGGACAAGTTCTTGATCAGCACAAAGTGTCCTACATCGCCGTGCTCTTGATTCGGTGTGTAGAGCAGGTTGACGTGTCGATCCCTCTTTTGGCTGGCGAGGCGCAGCGGAAAGACTGCAACAGTTATCTTCTCATTGTTCTTCTCCAGTCGCTCCTCGAAACTGTACACGTTGATGGAGATTTCGTTCTGCCGCTCAAACTTCCCAATTTGCTCCAGGGACATTGGAAATTCAATACCCAGGAGATTTAGCATGGAAGCATAGTCTGGGTATGAACTCGGGCGGTCTGCATTTCGTTCGGTTGCATGTAGAGCGGCGACCACTGCCCACGCGAAACACGCATTGTCTGTGGATTGTACACTAATTGTTGCATTCTTTAGCAACAATTTCTGTGGTAACCTGTAGTGACACCCCGCGCGCAGTGGATTGTACTTGTTAACATTGACTGTCAGATTCAGGATTCTCGTCAATGCCCATCCACTGTCGCGTTCCTGGAACTCTTCCAACGATGCCAGGGTTGGTTCGATAACGCATCGTTGGTACCACTCTTGCAGATCGGATGTGTGGAAGAGTTCACAGTTTCGGGTATTAATGCTTTTACAAGCATGCTTGTCACCCGCCACAAATTCACCGTTGAACACCGTGTTCACTTTGAGGCTTCGATGTTTCCTCAAAGCATCCTGCACATGCTCCAGCACAATGGTTGCTGCATCTTGGAGAAAGTTGCGCGGCTCGATGTAATTTGAATTTAGCACGGCACCAGTTAATACGCGGCTTTCGAACGCAGTGTCTATTTCACGCCACAAAAGTCCTGTGCTGGAATGTCCTGCACCTTCACGCACGAAACGTCCGCGCAACGAATATTTTAGTCCTTCGAGTCGCGCGATTCGAGCAACCAACGATTGTCGAACCCCAATCGATAATCGAGGACGTTTCACTCGGCTGTGTTCTTCCAACGATTCAATACACTCGTTGCACCGTTCTTCCCACGCGAGGTATTCTTCTCGCGAAATCAATCGTTCGGATTGATCCAACAATTGACGTTCTGTTTGCATGAATTCTTCCATGATTGTAAATGGAATGTAAATGTGATATCTTTTCCACGCAACGCGTTGCAACGATTTGAGGCTTTGTGCAGTTTGGAGCGCGCTTTTATAAATAGGTACCATGATTCGATATCTCTGTCTAACTCTTTCGGTGTACCCTCTCCATCGAATGCATTGCATGTAAAAAAATGGCGATCCGTCCCAACATGGTTCTCTGCAGTTTCTGTTGATGCAGCATAATTCTTTCTATGATTCACGCTTATGACGAAATAGCGCGCAAAATCTACGACACAGTTTCTGCTGACACCTAATTCTAAGATTTGACGCTTTCAAAAGTATCATATTACATTCGACACGTGCCAAGACTTTTATCCTTGAGGGTGAGACTCAAATTACATATGATCATGTGATATGTTGCATCGTTAGGATTGAAAAAACATTATGGAAAAGTTGGAAGTTTTAAAATAAAAATGTGGTGGTGGGGGAAGCAATCACACCGCTATTTAAGCCCGCTCTCCGACGCTATTCCATCAATCGCTCTGTAGCCTCAGTGACTTTCGACGGAACAAATACTACTCTGAAAAAAAGTGCAGTACTAGTGTCGAAGAAAACGCCGAACGTATGAATTATTACGTTCCGATCATGCAGGATGATGGTATAGCTCAATGTGGAGAGGAGACAGTTGTTTGGTATGACTTAATTTTACATATTCTTAAATTTTTTATGTTTGTGCAAACAATTTCATATCTTTCATTGTTCTCTTAGCCCGCGCCGAACATCGCGTATCATGGTTAGAAGATACGCATTAACATCCATGGGTAGTAAATATTTGGAAATTGGAATCAGCGTACGACCTACGATCGATGTAGAAATTGTTCTCGGCCATAATCGTGGGATGTATCTCACATTGCCATGGCTTACTTGGCATGCGTTATGCAGCAGTCGTACAGCCATTGAAGAACGTTCACGATTACCTGGATCACCTTCGATGCAGATGGATAAATTAACGATAGATTTTTGTAAGATCTATAATTCTCCAATTGTAAGGATAACGCTACATGATAAGCCGTTGTATTTCAAACCGGATACAGTAACATTTTTATTAAATCTTGAACCATGTATAGGCTATGTATATTCGCGACTGTATCAAAATGTAAGAGATGTGCAGACGAAATTTAAAACTTTTGTTAACGTGCTACAGCAGAGCGATGTTGCCTGTGAAACGTTAGATGTGCGTCAAGCTGCTAAAATAATATGTGATAGTGAACATTACTGTGAGGATTATCATATAGATTGCGAACTGTTAGCATGCGCCATCAATGATATTCTAGCTGATGCTCGTAGGAAAAATGTTAAATTATATTCTTTCATTTTAAAATAAAATTTCTTAACCATATATTATTTCTCAATTTTATTTACCCGCCTTCCGCCTCCTTCTCTCACCATCTAATTTTAAGATTCAGCATTTCTGCTGACGCTGCATAATTATTTCTATGATTCGCGCTGCTAAATGACGTCATCCCTCACGGCTGCTCCAGAGGATTCGAGTTACACGCGATCGCGCGAGACGCTGCGACGTTAAGTATTGCTCTCTCTTTCCTTCCTCCGAATTTAGCTTTTAAAGTATTGCTCTCTCTTTCGCTCCTCCAAATGCATGGTTTGGAAAAAGCCGATCTTCCCCGACATTGTCCAACGTCATCCGATAAAGTATTAAGCAATTTCAGCTTTATAATGGTTTGAAAAAAAAAATATTTGGGGAAAAAAATTTCTGGGGCTGGATCGAGTCTGAAAAAAGATTTTTCATACAAGACCCGGCCCCAGAAATTTTTTTAGAGGGAGGGGATGACCCTCCGAAGTTTTTGGGGGTGGGTCCGACGTGGAGAGGTCTCCGCGGCGGTTCGGTCTGGACTGATCCCCTCCACGATTGCGGCTTCCCCCACTCCGCGGCTCATGCGCGCGCAACCGGTCATCCATTCCCCGCTTCCCCCGCTTCCCCCCGCGCCCATGTTTCCCTCCACCGCGCTCCCCCGCGCGCCTTCACTTCCCCCCGCCCCGCACCCCCCCTCAGAGGACCAGAGTTGGAATCGGCATTACCCTACTACTGCCGGACATGTTGGCGGCAGGTCAACCTAGTCCCGGGGTCGTGGGGACGACCCTATAGTCTTCGGACAAGTCGACGGCGGGCCAAGCTAGTCCGGGGGTCGTGGGGACGACCCTATAGTCGGCGGACTTGACGGTGTCGGGCCAATCTAGTCCCGGGGTTGTGGGGACGACCCTATAGTCGTCGGACATGTCGGCGGCTTGCCAAATTTGCCCGGGGTCGTGGGGACGACCCTATAGTCGTCGGACATGATGGCGGCGAGCCAACCTAGTCCCGGGGTTGTGGGGACGACCCAATAGTCGTCGGACATGACGGTGGCGGGCTAATCTAGTCCCGGGGTCATGGGGCGACCCTTGAGTCGTCGGATATGACGGTGGCTGGCCAACTTTGGCCCGTGGTTATTGGGACGACCCTATAGTTGTCGGACATGACGGCGGCGAGCCAACCTAGTCCCGGGGTTGTGGGGACGACCCAATAGTCGCCGGACAAGTCGGCGGCGAGCCAACCTAGTCCCGGGGTCGTGGGGACGACCCTATAGTCGTCGGACATGACGGTGGCGGGCCAGTCTAGTCCCGGGGCGTGGGGACGACCCTATAGTCGTCGGACATGTCGGCGGCTGGCCAACTTTGGCCCGGAGTCGTGGGGACGACCCTATAGTCGTCGGAAATGACGGTGGCGGGCCAATCTATTCCCGGGGTCGTGGGGACGACCGTATAGTCGTCGGACATGACGGTGGCGGACCAATCTAGTCCCGGGGTCGTGGGGACGACCCTATAGTCGTCGGACATGTCGGCGGCTGGCCAACTTTGGCTCGTGGTCGTGGGGACGATCCAATAGGCGTCGGACATGTCGGCGGCTGGCTAACTTAGGCCCGGTGTCGTGGGGACGACCCTATAGTCGTCGGACATGTCGGCGGCTTGCCAACTTTGGACCGGGGTCGTGGGGACGACCCTGTAGTCGTCGGAAATGTCGGCGGCTGTCCAACTTTGGCCCGGGGTCGTGGGGACGACCCTATAGTCGTCGGACATGATGGCGGCGAGCCAACCTAGTCCCGGGGTGGTGGGGACGACCCTATAGTCGTCGGACATGTCGGCGGGTGGTCAACTTTGGCCCGTGGTCGTGGGGACGACCCTATAGTCGTCGGACAAGACGGCGGCTGGACATCTTTGGCCCGGGGTCGTGGGGACGACCCTATAGTCATCGGACATATTGGCGGCTTGTCAGCCTAGTCCCGGGGTCGTGTGTACGACCCTATAGTCGTCGGACAAGTCGGCGGCTGGCCAACCTAGACCCGGGGTCGAGGGGACGACCCTATTGTCGTCGGACATGACGGTGGCGGGCCAATCTAGTCTCGGGGTCGTGGGGACGACCCTATAGTCGTCGGACATGTCGGCGGCTGGCCAACTTTGGCCCGGTGTCGTGGTGACGACTCTATAGTCGTCGGAAATGTCGGTGGCTGGCCAACCTGGACCCGGGGGCGTGGAGACGACCCTATTGTCGTCGGACATGACGGTGGCGGGCCAATCTAGTCTCGGGGTCGTGGGGACGACCCTATAGTCGTCGGACATTTCGGCGGCTTGCCAACTTTGGCCCGGGGTCGTGGGGACGACCCTATAGTCGTCGGACATTTCGGCGGCATGCGAACTTTGGCCCGTGGTCGTGGGGACGACCCTATAGTCGTTGGACATGACGGTGGCGGGCTAATCTAGTCCCGGGGTCGTGGGGACGACCCTACAGTCGTCGGACATTTCGGCGGCTTGCCAACTTTGGCCCGGGGTCGTGGGGACGACCCTATAGTCGTCGGACATGACGGTGGCGGGCCAACTTTGGCCCGGTGTCGTGGGGACGACTCTATATTCGTCGGACATGTCGGCGGCTGGCCAACCTAGACCCGGGGTCGTGGGGACGACCCTATAGTCGTCGGACATGTCGGCGGGTGGTCAACTTTGGCCCGTGGTCGTGGGGACGACCCTATAGTCGTCGGACAAGACGGCGGCTGGACATCTTTGGCCCGGGGTCGTGGGGACGACCCTATAGTCATCGGACATATTGGCGGCTTGTCAGCCTAGTCCCGGGGTCGTGTGTACGACCCTATAGTCGTCGGACAAGTCGGCGGCTGGCCAACCTAGACCCGGGGTCGAGGGGACGACCCTATTGTCGTCGGACATGACGGTGGCGGGCCAATCTAGTCTCGGGGTCGTGGGGACGACCCTATAGTCGTCGGACATGTCGGCGGCTGGCCAACTTTGGCCCGGGGTCGTGGGGACGACCCTATAACAATTATTTGTGAGAGTCCACCTCCTTAATAATAAGTACTTATTACTAGGGGCTATTTACTTTCCGCCTGCATCCCGGCCTACCCTTTATGAGAAACACGCGGACTGTATCACTGAGTTATATCTTAAATATAGCAACGACATATTTTTGCTGTACGGGGATTATAATCTCCCGCATGCTATCTGGTACAGAGACTCAGGCCAGTCTTGCTTTAGGAAGCCAGGAATGTCGATGAATGAATCGATGGCGGTTGACCTTCTCCTTGGATGCGTTGGCTACTGTAACTTAATCCAAGTGAACACGGTGTTTAATGTCTGCGACGGTATGCTCGATCTTATTTTTGTTAGCGATTCGAAGGTTACTGTTGATCGGGTCCTCGACGCTTTAATTGCGCCCGATGCCTACCATCCGACCCTTTATTTGAAGTTTAACGAACTTGACGTAGTAGTGGACACCGTGGTGGAGAACTTCACCTATCGGGACTTCAAGCGTGGCGATTATACCTGTGTATTGGAGTATTTCAACTCGGTGGATTGGGATATGGTGACCGGTAATACCGACCCATGTGTTGCCCTGGAGCGTTTGTACGGCCACATTAACCAAGCAATTAACGCCTTCATTCCGATCCGGACGGTTCATCGCTCCACGTTTCCGCAGTGGTTTTCCCCACGATTGAGGTCCCTGATTCGTGAGAAGAAGAAAGCGCATATAGTCTTTAAGCGGTCATGTGCATACAGCGACTGCATGATCTTTTCCCACCTCAGATCACAGTGCAAGAAAGCCTTACTTCGGGATCACCGTATTCATATTGAGGGTGTCGAGAATGCTATCTCTAGCAATGTCTCGAACTTTTGGAAATTCGTAAACACTAAGCGTGGCGGTCATAGTATTCCTGGCAAGGTGCATCTCGATCAAGCCTCTGCCACGACTCACTCGTCAGCTGCCGATCTCTTTGCGGACTTTTTCGGATCTGTTTACAACCGTCCGTCCGGAGTGTTACCTGTGTTGAATCCTGGTTTGTCCCCCGGTGCTGGTGTAAACATACACTCGCTATCCGTCTCTATAGGTGATATTTATTCCAAGCTAGATTCACTCGATTCGGCCAAAGGCCCGGGTTTCGACGGTATCCCCCCTTTGTTTTTGAAGGAATGCCGCTTTATTCTCTCCAGGCCTCTCTGGCATATCTTTAATTCCTCCCTAAAGAGTGGAATTTTCCCCCCGCCTGGAAGACTAGTCTAGTAACCCCAGTATTTAAGGCAGGTGACCGCTCGAACGTGAAAAACTTCAGGCCGATTTGTAAACTATCTGTCCTGCCCAAACTCTTCGAGGAAATTGTAACAGAGACCGTAACGCCTTTTCTCACAAATGTCATCTGTAATGAGCAGCATGGATTCGTTCCCGAACGATCGACGGCGACTAATCTGGCGGTATACCACTGCTATGTCTCAGCGGCCCTCGATGCCGGTCTCCAGGTTGATACTGTATACACAGACTTCCGGAAGGCCTTTGATACGGTTGACCATGATATTTTACTTCAGAAATTATCTTCGATTGGTATTAGCGGGGCGTTCCTATCATGGGTTGGTAGCTATTTGGATGACCGGGTGCAAGTAGTTAAAGTGTTTGACCAACAATCAGCTCCTGTTAAAGTGAGCTCTGGCGTCCCTCAAGGATCGCACCTTGGTCCCCTTCTGTTCCTCATTTTTATCAATGACCTGAAGGATGTATTCCAGGACTGTAAATTTCTTATGTATGCCGATGATTTGAAGATATTTCGTACCATTCGCAGTGCACTCGACTCTAGTAAGATGCAGGATGACCTCGTTAGATTCGAGCAGTGGTGTACCGTCAATAAGATGCGGCTAAATACAGCTAAATGTGTGGTGTTGAGAACCCATAGAGCAAGGAGTGTCATTGTATCGCCATATAGTCTATGCGGTACCCCATTGAATGATGTGGACGAAGTCTGTGACCTTGGAGTTACGTTCACGACTAGGCTAGACTTTCGTAACCATTACCGGAATATCACTTGCAAAGCGATGAAAACCTTAGGATTTATAGCCCGTTTCGCAAAGCACTTCAGGCAATTGAAATCACTGAAGTTGTTGTATGTAGCACTGGTCAGACCCCAGTTAGAATATGCCTCGATAATTTGGAACCCAAAGCATAAGATATATGTCAGTTTAATCGAAAGGGTCCAGCATAAGTTCCTCCGGATGGCTATGAGAGCAATAGGTAGTCCTATGCTGTACAATGACCATGACTATGGTCCTGCCATGCTCAAAACAAGGCTCATCACTCTCAGTAACCGTCGTGTATGTACTGACCTATTGTTTCTGTATAGAATCATTCATGGACAGATAAACTGTAATGATCTCGTGGCATCAATACACTTTCAGGCCCCTGAACGTTTATTGCGTCTGAGACCCCTTTTTAAGCCGAAAGTTCCAGATTATTTTCATTATACAGCCGATCCCATAAACCGCGCAATGGAGGAGGTCAATCAGCGCTTTGCGGACATTGATTTATTCACTGCATCACTTGATTCGTTTCGGAATCAGCTGCTTAATCGACTTTCCGCTTAACCTGTCAACTGCGTTGCGGCGTTTAGTGTTTATCGCGGCGTGTAGAATGTTTATTTCATTGTACTTATTCTGTAATACTATGTACTCTAAAGGGTTTTTTGCCCGTTAATAATAATAATAATAATAATAATAATAATAATCGTTGGACATGACGGTGGCGGGCCAATCTAGTCCCGGGGTCGTAGGGACGACCCTATAGCCGTCGGACATGTTGGCGATTGGCCAACATTGGCCCGGGGTCGTCGGGACGACCCTATAGTCGTCGGACATGTCGGCGGCTGGCCAACCTAGTCCCGGGGTCGTGGGGACGACCCTATAGTCGTCGGACATTTCGGCGGCTTGCCAACTTTGGCCCGGGTTCGTGGGGACGACCCTATAGTCGTCGGACATGTCGGCGGCTGGCCAACTTTGGACCGGTGTCGTGGGGACGACCCTATAGTCTTCGGACATGACGGTAGCGGGCCAATCTAGTCCCGAGGTCGTGGGGACGACCCTATAGTCGTCGGACATGTCGGCGGCTGGCCAACTTTGGCCCGTGGTCGTGGGGACGATCCAATAGTCGTCGGACATGTCGGCGGGTGGCCAACCTAGTCCCGAGGTCGTGGGGACGACCCTATAGTCGTCGGACATGTCGGCGGTTTGCCAACTTTGGCCCGGGGTCGTGGGGACGATCCAATAGTCGACGGACATGTCGGCGGCTAGCCAACCTAGTCCCGAGGTCGTGGGGACGACCCTATAGTCGTCGGACTTGACGGTGGCGGGCCAATCTAGTCCCGGGGTCGTGGGGACGACCCTACAGTCGTCGGACATTTCGGCGTCTTGCCAACTTTGGCCCGGGGTCGTGTGGACGACCCTATAGTCGTCGGACATGTCGGCGGGTGGCCAACCTAGTCCCGAGGTCGTGGGGACGACCCTATAGTCGTCGGACATGTCGGCGGCTTGCCAACTTTGGCCCGGGGTCGTGGGGACGATCCAATAGTCGACGGACATGTCGGCGGCTGGCCAACTTTGGCGCGTGGTCGTGGGGACGATCCGATTGTCGTCGGACATGTCGGCGGCTGGCCAATCTAGTCCCGGGGTCGTGGGGACGACCCTATAGTCGTCGGACAAGACGACGGCTGGACATCTTTGGCCCGGGGTCGTGGGGACGACCCTATAGTCGTCGGACATGTCGGCGGCTTGCCAACTTTCGCCCGGGGTCGTGGGGACGATCCAATAGTCGTCGGACATGTCGGCGGCTGGTCAACTTTGGCCCGTGGTCGTGGGGACGACCCTATGGTCGTTGGACATGTCGGCGGCTGGCCAACTTTGACCCGTGGTTGTGGGGACGACCCTATAGTCGTTGGACATGACGGTGGCGGGCCAATCTAGTCCCGGGGTCGTGGGGACGACCCTATAGTCGTCGGACAAGACGGCGGCTGGACATCTTTGGCCCGGGGTCGTGGGGACGACCCTATAGTCGTCGGACATGTTGGCGGCTTGTCAGCCTAGTCCCGGGGTCGTGGGTACGACCCTATAGTCGTCGGACAAGTCGGCGGCTGGCCAACCTAGACCCGGGGTCGAGGGGACGACCCTATTGTCGTCGGACATGACGGTGGCGGGCCAATCTAGTCCCGGGGTCGTTGGGACGACCCTATAGTCGTCGAACAATTCGGCGGCGGGCCAAGCTTGTCCCGGGGTCGTGGGGACGACCCTATAATCGTCGGACATGACGGTGGCGGGCCAATCTAGTCCCGGGGTCGTGGGGACGACCCTATAGTCGTCGGACATGTCGGCGGCTGGCCAACTTTGGCCCGGTGTCGTGGGGACGACTCTATAGTCGTCGGAAATGTCGGCGGCTGGCCAACCTGGACCCGGGGTCGTGGGGACGACCCTATTGTCGTCGGACATGACGGTGGCGGGCCAATCTAGTCTCGGGGTCGTGGGGACGACCCTATAGTCGTCGGACATGTCGGCGGCTGGCCAACTTTGGCCCGGGGTCGTGGGGACGACTCTATAGTCGTCGGAAATGTCGGCGGCTGGCCAACCTGGACTCGGGATCGTGGGGACGACCCTATAGTCGTCGGACAAGACAGCGGCTGGACATCTTTGGCCCGGGGTCGTGGGGACGACCCTATAGTCGTCGGACATGTCGGCGGCTGGCCAACTTTGGCCCGGTGTCGTGGGGACGACTCTATAGTCGTCGGAAATGTCGGCGGCTGGCCAACCTGGACCCGGGGTCGTGACGACGACCCTATAGTCGTCGGACAAGACGGCGGCTGGACATCTTTGGCCCGGGGTCGTGGGGACGACCCTATAGTCGTCGGACATGACGGTGGCGGACCAATCTAGTCCCGGGGTCGTGGGGGCGACCCTATAGTCGTCGGACATGTCGGCGGCTGGCCAACTTTGGCCCGTGGTCGTGGGGACGATCCAATAGTCGACGGACATGTCGGCGGCTGGCCAACTTTGGCCCGTGGTTTTGGGGACGACCCTATAGTCGTTGGACATGACGGTGGCGGGCCAATCTAGTCCCGGGGTCGTGGGTACGACCCTACAGTCGTCGGACATTTCGGCGGCTTGCCAACTTTGGCCCGGGGTCGTGGGGACGACCCTATAGTCGTCGGACATGACGGTGGCGGGCCAGTCTAGTCCCGGGTCGTGGGGACGACCCTATAGTCTTCGGACATGTCGGCGGCTGGCCAACTTTGGCCCGTAGTCGTCGGGACGATCCGATAGTCGCCGGACATGACGGTGGCGAGCCAATCTATTCCCGGGGTCGTGGGGACGACCCTATAGTCCTCGGACATGTCGGCGGCTGGCCAACTTTGGCCCGGTGTCGTGGGGACGACTCTATAGTCGTCGGACATGTCGGCGGCGGGCCAATCTACTACCTGGGTCGTGGGGACGACACTATCGTCGTCGGACATGTCGGCGGCTGGCCAACTGTGGCCCGTGGTCGTGGAGACGACCCAATAGTCGTTGGACATGTCGGCGGCAGGCCAACTTTGGCCCGTGGCTGTGGGGACGACCCTATAGTCGTTGGACATGACGGTGGCGGGCCAATCTAGTCCCGGGGTCGTGGGGACGACCCTATAGTCGTCGGACAAGACGGCGGCTGGACATCTTTGGCCCGGGGTCGTGGGGACGACCCTATAGTCGTCGGACATGTCGGCGGCTGGCCAACTTTGGCCCGTGGTCGTGGGGACGACCCAATAGTCGTTGGACATGTCAGCGGCTGGCCAACTTTGCCCCGGTGTCGTGGCGACGACTCTATAGTCGTCGGACATGTCGGCGGCTGGCCAATCTAGTCCCGGGGTCGTGGGGACGACCCAATAGTCGTCGGACATGTCGGCGGCTGGCCAACTTTGGCCCGTAGTCGTGGGGACGATCCGATAGTCGCCGGACATGACGGTGGCGGGCCAATCTATTCCCGGGGTCGTGGGGACGACCCTATAGTCGTCGGACATGTCGGCGGCTGGCCAACTTTGGCCCGGTGTCGTGGGGACGACTCTATAGTCGTCGGACATGTCGGCGGCGGGCCAATCTAGTACCAAGGTCGTGGGGCGACCCTATAGTCTTCGGACATGTCGGCGGCTGGCCAACTTTGGCCCGGTACCGTGGGGACGACTCTATAGTCGTCGGACATATCGGCGGCGGGCCAATCTAGTACCGGGGTCGTGGGGACGACACTATAGTCGTCGGACATGTCGGCGGCTGGCCAACTTTGGCCCGTGGTCGTGGGGACGACCCAATAGTCGTTGGACATGTCGGCGGCTGGCCAACTTTGGCCTGTGGTTGTCGGGACGACCCTATAGTCGTTGGACATGACGGTGGCGGGCCAATCTAGTCCCGGGGTCGTGGGGACGACCCTATAATCGTCGGACAAGACGGCGGCTGGACATCTTTCGCCCGGGGTCGTGGGGACGACCCTATAGTCGTCGGACATGTCGGCGGCTGGCCACCTTTGGCCCGGTGCCGTGGGGACGACTCTATAGTCGTCGGACATATCGGCGGCGGGCCAATCTAGTACCGGGGTCGTGGGGACGAACCAATAGTCGTCGGACATGTCGGCGGCTGGCCAACCCAGACCCGGGGTCGTGGGGACGACCCTATTGTCGTCGGACATGACGGTGGCGGGCAAATCTATTCCCGGGGTCGTCGGGACGACCCTATAGTCGTCGGACATGTCGGCGGCTGGCAAACCTAGTCCCGAGGTCGTGCGGACGACCCTATAGTCGTCGGGCATGTCGGCGGCTGGCCAACTTTGGCCCGTGGTCGTGGGGATGACCCAATAGTCGTCGGACATGTCGGCGGCTGGCCAACTTTGGCCCGTGTTCGTGGGGACGATCCGATAGTCGTTGGACATGACGGTGGCGGGCCAATCTATTCCCGGGGTCGTGGGGACGACCCTATAGTCGTCGGACATGTCGGCGGCTGGCCAACTTTGGCCCGGTGTCGTGGGGACGACTCTATAGTCGTCGGACATGTCGGCGGCGGGCCAATCTAGTACCAAGGTCGTGGGGCGACCCTGTAGTCTTCGGACATGTCGGCGGCTGGCCAACTTTGGCCCGTGGTCGTGGGGACGACCCAATAGTCGTCGGACATGTCGGCGGCTGGCCAACTTTGGCCCGTAGTCGTGGGGACGATCCGATAGTCGCCGGACATGACGGTGGCGGGCCAATCTATTCCCGGGGTCGTGGGGACGACCCTATAGTCGTCGGACATGTCGGCGGCTGGCCAACTTTGGCCCGGTGTCGTGGGGACGACTCTATAGTCGTCGGACATGTCGGCGGCGTTCCAATCTAGTACCGGGGTCGTGGGGACGACACTATAGTCGTCGGACATGTCGGCGGCTGGCCAACTTTGGCCCGTGGTCGTGGGGACGACCCTATAGTCGTCGGACAAGTCGGCGCCTGGCCAACTTTGGCCCGTGGTTGTGGGGACGACCCTATAGTCGTCGACAAGTCGGCGTCGAGCCAACCTAGTCCCGGGGTCGTGGGGACGACCCTATAGTCGTCGGACATGTCGGCGGCTGGCCAACTTTGGCCCGTGGTCGTGGGGACGACCCAACAGTCGTTGGACATGTCAGCGGCTGGCCAACTTTGCCCCGGTGTCGTGGTGACGACTCTATAGTCGTCGGACATGTCGGCGGCTGGCCAATCTAGTCCCGGGGTCGTGGGGACGACCCTATAGTCTTCGGACATGACGGTGCCGAACCAATCTAGTCCCGGGATCGTGGGGACGACCCTATAGTCGTCGGACATGTCAGCGGCTGGCCAACTTTGCCCCGGTGTCGTGGTGACGACTCTATAGTCGTCGGACATGTCGGCGGCTGGCCAATCTAGTCCCGGTGTCGTGGGGACGACCCTATAGTCTTCGGACATGTCGGCGGCTGGCCAACTTTGGCCCGTAGTCGTGGGGACGATCCGATAGTCGCCGGACATGACGGTGGCGAGCCAATCTATTCCCGGGGTCGTGGGGACGACCCTATAGTCCTCGGACATGTCGGCGGCTGGCCAACTTTGGCCCGGTGTCGTGGGGACGACTCTATAGTCGTCGGACATGTCGGCGGCGGGCCAATCTACTACCTGGGTCGTGGGGACGACACTATAGTCGTCGGACATGTCGGCGGCTGGCCAACTGTGGCCCGTGGTCGTGGAGACGACCCAATAGTCGTTGGACATGTCGGCGGCAGGCCAACTTTGGCCCGTGGCTGTGGGGACGACCCTATAGTCGTTGGACATGACGGTGGCGGGCCAATCTAGTCCCGGGGTCGTGGGGACGACCATATAGTCGTCGGACAAGACGGCGGCTGGACATCTTTGGCCCGGGGTCGTGGGGACGACCCTATAGTCGTCGGACATGTCGGCGGCTGGCCAACTTTGGCCCGTGGTCGTGGGGACGACCCAATAGTCGTTGGACATGTCAGCGGCTGGCCAACTTTGCCCCGGTGTCGTGGTGACGACTCTATAGTCGTCGGACATGTCGGCGGCTGGCCAATCTAGTCCCGGGGTCGTGGGGACGACCCAATAGTCGTCGGACATGTCGGCGGCTGGCCAACTTTGGCCCGTAGTCGTGGGGACGATCCGATAGTCGCCGGACATGACGGTGGCGGGCCAATCTATTCCCGGGGTCGTGGGGACGACCCTATAGTCGTCGGACATGTCGGCGGCTGGCCAACTTTGGCCCGGTGTCGTGGGGACGACTCTATAGTCGTCGGACATGTCGGCGGCGGGCCAATCTAGTACCAAGGTCGTGGGGCGACCCTATAGTCTTCGGACATGTCGGCGGCTGGCCAACTTTGGCCCGGTGCCGTGGGGACGACTCTATAGTCGTCGGACATATCGGCGGCGGGCCAATCTAGTACCGGGGTCGTGGGGACGACACTATAGTCGTCGGACATGTCGGCGGCTGGCCAAATTTGGCCCGTGGTCGTGGGGACGACCCAATAGTCGTTGGACATGTCGGCGGCTGGCCAACTTTGGCCTGTGGTTGTCGGGACGACCCTATAGTCGTTGGACATGACGGTGGCGGGCCAATCTAGTCCCGGGGTCGTGGGGACGACCCTATAATCGTCGGACAAGACGGCGGCTGGACATCTTTCGCCCGGGGTCGTGGGGACGACCCTATAGTCGTCGGACATGTCGGCGGCTGGCCACCTTTGGCCCGGTGCCGTGGGGACGACTCTATAGTCGTCGGACATATCGGCGGCGGGCCAATCTAGTACCGGGGTCGTGGGGACGAACCAATAGTCGTCGGACATGTCGGCGGCTGGCCAACCCAGACCCGGGGTCGTGGGGACGACCCTATTGTCGTCGGACATGACGGTGGCGGGCAAATCTATTCCCGGGGTCGTCGGGACGACCCTATAGTCGTCGGACATGTCGGCGGCTGGCAAACCTAGCCCCGAGGTCGTGCGGACGACCCTATAGTCGTCGGGCATGTCGGCGGCTGGCCAACTTTGGCCCGTGGTCGTGGGGATGACCCAATAGTCGTCGGACATGTCGGCGGCTGGCCAACTTTGGCCCGTGTTCGTGGGGACGATCCGATAGTCGTTGGACATGACGGTGGCGGGCCAATCTATTCCCGGGGTCGTGGGGACGACCCTATAGTCGTCGGACATGTCGGCGGCTGGCCAACTTTGGCCCGGTGTCGTGGGGACGACTCTATAGTCGTCGGACATGTCGGCGGCGGGCCAATCTAGTACCAAGGTCGTGGGGCGACCCTGTAGTCTTCGGACATGTCGGCGGCTGGCCAACTTTGGCCCGTGGTCGTGGGGACGACCCAATAGTCGTCGGACATGTCGGCGGCTGGCCAACTTTGGCCCGTAGTCGTGGGGACGATCCGATAGTCGCCGGACATGACGGTGGCGGGCCAATCTATTCCCGGGGTCGTGGGGACGACCCTATAGTCGTCGGACATGTCGGCGGCTGGCCAACTTTGGCCCGGTGTCGTGGGGACGACTCTATAGTCGTCGGACATGTCGGCGGCGTTCCAATCTAGTACCGGGGTCGTGGGGACGACACTATAGTCGTCGGACATGTCGGCGGCTGGCCAACTTTGGCCCGTGGTCGTGGGGACGACCCTATAGTCGTCGGACAAGTCGGCGCCTGGCCAACTTTGGCCCGTGGTTGTGGGGACGACCCTATAGTCGTCGACAAGTCGGCGTCGAGCCAACCTAGTCCCGGGGTCGTGGGGACGACCCTATAGTCGTCGGACATGTCGGCGGCTGGCCAACTTTGGCCCGTGGTCGTGGGGACGACCCAACAGTCGTTGGACATGTCAGCGGCTGGCCAACTTTGCCCCGGTGTCGTGGTGACGACTCTATAGTCGTCGGACATGTCGGCGGCTGGCCAATCTAGTCCCGGGGTCGTGGGGACGACCCTATAGTCTTCGGACATGACGGTGCCGAACCAATCTAGTCCCGGGATCGTGGGGACGACCCTATAGTCGTCGGACAAGTCGGCGCCTGGCCAACTTTGGCCCGTGGTTGTGGGGACGACCCTATAGTCGTCGACAAGTCGGCGTCGAGCCAACCTAGTCCCGGGGTCGTGTGGACGACCCTATAGTCGTCGGACATGTCGGCGGCTGGCCATCTTTGGCCCGTGGTCGTGGGGACGACCCAATAGTCGTTGGACATGTCAGCGGCTGGCCAACTTAGCCCCGGTGTCGTGGTGACGACTCTATAGTCGTCGGACATGTCGGCGGCTGGCCAATCTAGTCCCGGGGTCGTGGGGACGACCCTATAGTCTTCGGACATGTCGGCGGCTGGCCAACTTTGGCCCGTAGTCGTGGGGACGATCCGATAGTCGCCGGACATGACGGTGGCGAGCCAATCTATTCCCGGGGTCGTGGGGACGACCCTATAGTCCTCGGACATGTCGGCGGCTGGCCAACTTTGGCCCGGTGTCGTGGGGACGACTCTATAGTCGTCGGACATGTCGGCGGCGGGCCAATCTACTACCTGGGTCGTGGGGACGACACTATAGTCGTCGGACATGTCGGCGGCTGGCCAACTGTGGCCCGTGGTCGTGGAGACGACCCAATAGTCGTTGGACATGTCGGCGGCTGGCCAACTTTGGCCCGTGGCTGTGGGGACGACCCTATAGTCGTTGGACATGACGGTGGCGGGCCAATCTAGTCCCGGGGTCGTGGGGACGACCCTATAGTCGTCGGACAAGACGGCGGCTGGACATCTTTGGCCCGGGGTCGTGGGGACGACCCTATAGTCGTCGGACATGTCGGCGGCTGGCCAACTTTGGCCCGTGGTCGTGGGGACGACCCAATAGTCGTTGGACATGTCAGCGGCTGGCCAACTTTGCCCCGGTGTCGTGGTGACGACTCTATAGTCGTCGGACATGTCGGCGTCTGGCCAATCTAGTCCCGGGGTCGTGGGGACGACCCAATAGTCGTCGGACATGTCGGCGGCTGGCCAACTTTGGCCCGTAGTCGTGGGGACGATCCGATAGTCGCCGGACATGACGGTGGCGGGCCAATCTATTCCCGGGGTCGTGGGGACGACCCTATAGTCGTCGGACATGTCGGCGGCTGGCCAACTTCGGCCCGGTGTCGTGGGGACGACTCTATAGTCGTCGGACATGTCGGCGGCGGGCCAATCTAGTACCAAGGTCGTGGGGCGACCCTGTAGTCTTCGGACATGTCGGCGGCTGGCCAACTTTGGCCCGTGGTCGTGGGGACGACCCAATAGTCGTCGGACATGTCGGCGGCTGGCCAACTTTGGCCCGTAGTCGTGGGGACGATCCGATAGTCGCCGGACATGACGGTGGCGGGCCAATCTATTCCCGGGGTCGTGGGGACGACCCTATAGTCGTCGGACATGTCGGCGGCTGGCCAACTTTGGCCCGGTGTCGTGGGGACGACTCTATAGTCGTCGGACATGACGGTGGCGGACCAATCTAGTCCCGGGGTCGTGGGGACGACCCTATAGTCCTCGGACATGTCGGCGGCTGGCCAACTTTGGCCCGTGGTCGTGGGGACGACCCAATAGTCGTCGGACATGTCGGCGGCTGGCCAACATTGGCCCGTGGTCGTGGGGTCGACCCTATAGTCGTCGGACATGACGGTGGCGGACCAATCTAGTCCCGGGGTCGTGGGGACGACCCTATAGTCGTCGGACATGTCGGCGGCTGGCCAACATTGGCCCGTGGTCGTGGGGACGACCCAATAGTCGTCGGACATGTCGGCGGCTGGCCAACTTTGGTCTGTGGTTGTGGGGACGACCCTATAGTCGTTGGACATGTCGGCGGCTCGCCAACTTTGGCCCGTGGTCGTGGGGACGACTGTATAGTCGTCGGACATGTCGGCGGCTGGCCATTCTAGTCCCGGGGTCGTGGGGACGACCCTATTGTCGTCGGACATGACGGTGGCGAGCCAATCTAGTCCCGGGGTCGTGGGGACGACCCTATAGTCGTCGGACATGTCGGCGGCTGGCCATTCTAGTCCCGGGGTCGTGGGGACGACCCTATTGTCGTCGGACATGACGGTGGCGGGCCAATCTAGTCCCGGGGTCGTGGGGACGACCCTATAGTCGTCGGACATGTCGGCGGCTGGCCAACTTTGGCCCGTGGTCGTGGGGACGACCGTATAGTCGTCGGACATGTCGGCGGCTGGCCAACTTTGGCCCGTGGTCGTGGGGACGACCGTATATTCGTCAGACATGACGGTGGCGGGCTAATCTAGTCCCGGGGTCGTGGGGACGACCCTATAGTCGTCGGACATGACGGTGGCGGGCCAATCTAGTCCCGGGGTTGTGGGGACATGTCGGCGACTTGCCAAATGTGCCCGGGGTCGTAGGGACGACCCTATAGTGGTCGGACAAGTCGGCGGCTGGCCAACCTAGTCCCGGGGTCGTGGGGACGACTCTATAGTCGTCGGACAATTCGGCGGCGGGCCAACCTAGTCCCGGGGTTGTGGGGACGTCCCTATAGTCCTCGGACAAGTCGGCGGCAGGCCCACTTTGGCCCGTGGTCGTGATGACGACCCTATAGTCGTTGGACATGTTGCCGGCTGGTCAACCTAGTCCCGGGGTCGTGGGAACGACCCTATAGTCGTCGGATTTGTCGGCGGCTGGCCAACATTGGCCCGTGGTCGTGGGGTCGACCCTATAGTCGTCGGACATGACGGTGGCGGACCAATCTAGTCCCGGGGTCGTGGGGACGACCCTATAGTCGTCGGACATGTCGGCGGCTGGCCAACATTGGCCCGTGGTCGTGGGGACGACCCAATAGTCGTTGGACATGTCAGCGGCTGGCCAACTTTGGCCCGTAGTCGTGGGAACGATCCGATAGTCGCCGGACATGACGGTGGCGGGCCAATCTATTCCCGGTGTCGTGGGGACGAACCTATAGTCGTCGGACATGTCGGCGGCAGGCCAACTTTGGCCCGTAGTTGTGGGGACGATCCGATAGTCGCCGGACATGACGGTGGCGGGCCAATCTATTCCCGGGGTCGTGGGGACGACCCTATAGTCGTCGGACATGTCGGCGGCTGGCCAACTTCGGCCCGTGGTCGTGGGGACGACCCAATAGTCGTTGGACATGTCGGCGGCTGGCCAACTTTGGCCTGTAGTTGTGGGGACGACCCTATAGTCTTTGGACATGACGGTGGCGGGCCAATCTAGTCCCGGGGTCGTGGGGACGACCCTATAGTCGTCGGACATGTCGGCGGCTGGCCAACTTTGGCCCGTGGTCGTGGGGACGACCCAATAGTCGTGGACATGTCGGCGGCTGGCCAACTTTGGCCTGTAGTTGTGGGGACGATCCGATAGTCGCCGGACATGACGGTGGCGGGCCAATCTATTCCCGGGGTCGTGGGGACGACCCTATAGTCGTCGGACATGTCGGCGGATGGCCAACTTTGGCCCGTGGCCGTGGGGACGACCCAATAGTCGTTGGACATGTCGGCGGCTGGCCAACTTCGGCCTGTAGTTGTGGGGACGACCCTATAGTCGTTGGACATGACGGTGGCAGGCCAACTTTGGCCCGGTGTCGTGGGGACGACTCTATAGTCGTCGGACATGTCGGTGGCGGGCCAATCTAGTCCCGAGGTCGTGTGGACGACCCTATAGTCGTCGGACTTGACGGTGGCGGGGCAATCAACTCCCGGGGTCGTGGGGTCGACCCTATAGTCGTCGGACATGATGGTGGCGGGCCAATCTAGTCCCGAGGTCATGGGGACGACCCTATAGTCGTCGGATATGTCGGCGGCTGGCCAACTTTGGTCCGTTGTCGTGGGGACGACCCTATAGTCGTCGGAAATAACCATGGCGGGGCAATCTATTCCCGGGGTCGTGGGCACGATCCTGTAGTCGTCGGACATGACGGTGGCGGGCCAATCTAGTCCCGGGGTCATGGGAACGACCCTATAGTCGTCGGAAATGTCGGCGGCTGGCCAACTTTGGTCCGTTGTCGTGGGGACGACCCTATAGTCGTCGGAAATAACCATGGCGGGGCAATCTATTCCCGGGGTCGTGGGCACGACCCTATAGTCGACGGACATGTCGGCGATTGGCCAACATTGGCCCGGGGTCGTGGGGACGATCCGATAGTCGATGGATATGACAGTGCCGGGCCAATCAAGTCCCGGGGTCGTAGGTACGACCCTATAGTCATCGGACATGTCGGCGATTGGCCATTATTGGCCCGGGGTCGTGGGGACGACCGTATATTCGTCGGACATGACGGTGGCGGGCCAATCTAGTCCCGGGGTCGTGGGGACGACCGTATATTCGTCGGACATGACGGTGGCGGGCCAATCTAGTCCCGGGGTCGTGGGGACGACCCTATTGTCGTCGGACATGACGGTGGCGGGCCAATCTAGTCCCGGGGTCGTGGGGACGACCCTATAGTCGTCGGACATGTCGGCGGCTGGCCATTCTAATCCCGGGGTCGTGGGGACGACCCTATTGTCGTCGGACATGACGGTGGCGGGCCAATCTAGTCCCGGGGTCGTGGGGACGACCCTATAGTCGTCGGACATGTCGGCGGCTGGCCATTCTAATCCCGGGGTCGTGGGGACGACCCTATTGTCGTCGGACATGACGGTGGCGGGCCAATCTAGTCCCGGGGTCGTGGGGTCGACCCTATAGTCGTCGGACATGATGGTGGCGGGCCAATCTAGTCCCGAGGTCATGGGGACGACCCTATAGTCGTCGGATATGTCGGCGGCTGGCCAACTTTGGCCCGTGGTCGTGGGGACGACCGTATAGTCGTCGGACATGTCGGCGGCTGGTCAACTTTGGCCCGTGGTCGTGGGGACGACCGTATAGTCGTCGGACATGTCGGCGGCTGGCCAACATTGGCCCGTGGTCGTCGGGACGACCCAATAGTCGTTGGACATGTCAGCGGCTGGCCAACTTTGGCCCGTAGTCGTGGGAACGATCCGATAGTCGCCGGACATGACGGTGGCGGGCCAATCTATTCCGGGTGTCGTGGGGACGAACCTATAGTCGTCGGACATGTCGGCGGCAGGCCAACTTTGGCCCGTAGTTGTGGGGACGATCCGATAGTCGCCGGACATGACGGTGGCGGGCCAATCAATTCCCGGGGTCGTGGGGACGACCCTATAGTCGTCGGACATGTCGGCGGCTGGCCAACTTTGGCCCGTGGTCGTGGGGACGACCCAATAGTCGTTGGACATGTCGGCGGCTGGCCAACTTCGGCCTGTAGTTGTGGGGACGACCCTATAGTCTTTGGACATGACGGTGGCGGGCCAATCTAGTCCCGGGGTCGTGGGGACGACCCTATAGTCGTCGGACAAGACGGCGGCTGGACATCTTTCGCCCGGGGTCGTGGGGACGACCCTATAGTCGTCGGACATGTCGGCGGCTGGCCAACTTTGGCCTGTAGTTGTGGGGACGATCCGATAGTCGCCGGACATGACGGTGGCGGGCCAATCTATTCCCGGGGTCGTGGGGACGACCCTGTAGTCGTCGGACATGACGGTGGCGGGCCAATCTAGTCCCGGGGTCATGGGAACGACCCTATAGTCGTCGGATATGTCGGCGGCTGGCCAACTTTGGTCCGTTGTCGTGGGGACGACCCAATAGTCGTTGGACATGTCGGCGGCTGGCCAACTTTGGCCCGAGGTCGTGGGGACGACCCTATAGTAGTCGGACATGTCGGCGGCTGTCCAACTTTGGCCCGGTGTCGTGGGGACGACTCTATATTCGTCGGACATGTCGGCGGCTGGCCAATCTAGTACCGGGGTCGTGGGGACGACACTATAGTCGTCGGACATGTCGGCGGCTGGCCAACTTTGGTCCGTTGTCGTGGGGACGACCCTATAGTCGTCGGAAATAACCATGGCGGGGCAATCTATTCCCGGGGTCGTGGGCACGACCCTGTAGTCGTCGGACATGACGGTGGCGGGCCAATCTAGTCCCGGGGTCATGGGAACGACCCTATAGTCGTCGGATATGTCGGCGGCTGGCCAACTTTGGTCCGTTGTCGTGGGGACGACCCAATAGTCGTTGGACATGTCGGCGGCTGGCCAACTTTGGCCCGAGGTCGTGGGGACGACCCTATAGTAGTCGGACATGTCGGCGGCTGTCCAACTTTGGCCCGGTGTCGTGGGGACGACCCTATAGTCGTCGGAAATAACCATGGCGGGGCAATCTATTCCCGGGGTCGTGGGGACGACCCTATAGTCGTCGGACAAGACGGCGGCTGGACATCTTTGGCCCGGGGTCGTGGGGACGACCCTATAGTCGTCGGACATGTCGGCGGCTGGCCAACTTTGGCCCGTGGTCGTGGGGACGACCCAATAGTCGTTGGACATGTCGGCGGCTGGCCAACTTTGGCCCTTGGTTGTGGGGACGACCCTATAGTCGTTGGACATGACGGTGGCGGGCCAATCTAGTACCGGGGTCGTGGGGACGACCCTATAGTCTTCGGACATGTCGGCGGCTGGCCAACTTTGGCCCGTGGTCGTGGGGACGACCCAATAGTCGTCGGACATGTCGGCGGCTGGCCAACTTTGGCCCGTAGTCGTGGGGACGACCCTATAGTCGTCGGAAATATCGATGGCGGGGCAATCTATTCCCGCGGTCGTGGGGACGACCCTGTAGTCGTCGGACATGACGGTGGCGGGCCAATCTAGTCCCGGGGTCATGGGAAGGACCCTATAGTCGTCGGATATTTCGGCGGCCGGCCAACTTTGGCCCGTGGTCGTGGGGACGACCATAGTCGTCGGACATGTTGGCGGCAGGTCAACCTAGTCCCGCGGTCGTGGGGACGACCCTATTGTCGTCGGACATGGCGGTGGCGGGCCAATCTGGTCCCGTGGTCGCTGGGACGACCCTACAGTCGTCGGACATTTCGGCGGCAGGCCAACTTTGGCCCGTGGTCGTGGGGACGACCCTATAGTCGTCGGACATGACGGTAGCGGGCCAATCTAGTCCCGAGGTCGTGGGGACGACCCTATAGTCGTCGGACATTTCGGCGGCTGGCCAACTTTGCCCCGGTGTCGTGGTGACGACTCTATAGTCGTCGGACATGTCGGCGGCTGGCCAACTTTGGCCCGTAGTTGTGGGGACGATCCGATAGTCGCCGGACATGACGGTGGCGGGGCAATCTATTCCCGGTGTCGTGGGGACGAACCTATAGTCGTCGGACATGTCGGCGGCTGCCCAACTTTGGCCCGTAGTTGTGGGGACGATCCGATAGTCGCCGGACATGACGGTGGCGGGCCAATCTATTCCCGGGGTCGTGGGGACGACCCTATAGTCGTCGGACATGTCGGCGGCTGGCCAACTTTGGCCCGTGGTCGTGGGGACGACCCAATAGTCGTTGGACATGTCGGCGGCTGGCCAACTTTGGCCTGTAGTTGTGGGGACGATCCGATAGTCGCCGGACATGACGGTGGCGGGCCAATCTATTCCCGGGGTCGTGGGGACGACCCTATAGTCGTCGGACATGTCGGCGGCTGGCCAACTTTGGCCCGTAGTCGTGGGGACGATCCAATAGTCGTCGGACATGTCGGCGGCTGGCCAACTTTGGCCCGAGGTCGTGGGGACGACCCTATAGTAGTCGGACATGTCGGCGGCTGTCCAACTTTGGCCCGGTGTCGTGGGGACGACTCTATAGTCGTCGGACATGTCGGCGGCTGGCCAATCTAGTACCGGGGTCGTGGGGACGACACTATAGTCGTCGGACATGTCGGCGGCTGGCCAACTTTGGTCCGTTATCGTGGGGACGACCCTATAGTCGTCGGAAATAACCATGGCGGGGCAATCTATTCCCGGGGTCGTGGGCACGACCCTGTAGTCGTCGGACATGACGGTGGCGGGCCAATCTAGTCCCGGGGTCATGGGAACGACCCTATAGTCGTCGGATATGTCGGCGGCTGGCCAACTTTGGTCCGTTGTCGTGGGGACGACCCAATAGTCGTTGGACATGTCGGCGGCTGGCCAACTTTGGCCCGAGGTCGTGGGGACGACCCTATAGTAGTCGGACATGTCGGCGGCTGTCCAACTTTGGCCCGGTGTCGTGGGGACGACCCTATAGTCGTCGGAAATAACCATGGCGGGGCAATCTATTCCCGGGGTCGTGGGGACGACCCTATAGTCGTCGGAAATATCGATGGCGGGGCAATCTATTCCCGGGGTCGTGGGGACGACCCTGTAGTCGTCGGACATGACGGTGGCGGGCCAATCTAGTCCCGGGGTCATGGGAAGGACCCTATAGTCGTCGGATATTTCGGCGGCCGGCCAACTTTGGCCCGTGGTCGTGGGGACGACCATAGTCGTCGGACATGTTGGCGGCAGGTCAACCTAGTCCCGCGGTCGTGGGGACGACCCTATTGTCGTCGGACATGGCGGTGGCGGGCCAATCTGGTCCCGTGGTCGCTGGGACGACCCTACAGTCGTCGGACATTTCGGCGGCAGGCCAACTTTGGCCCGTGGTCGTGGGGACGACCCTATAGTCGTCGGACATGACGGTAGCGGGCCAATCTAGTCCCGAGGTCGTGGGGACGACCCTATAGTCGTCGGACATTTCGGCGGCTGGCCAACTTTGCCCCGGTGTCGTGGTGACGACTCTATAGTCGTCGGACATGTCGGCGGCGGGCCAATCTAGTACCGGGGTCGTGGGGACGACCCTATAGTCTTCGGACATGTCGGCGGCTGGCCAACTTTGGCCCGTAGTCGTGGGGACGATCCGATAGTCACCGGACATGACGGTGGCGGGCCAATCTATTCCCGGAGTCGTGGGGACGACCCTATAGTCGTCGGACATGTCGGTGGCTGGCCAACTTTGGCCCGGTGTCGTGGGGACGACTCTATAGTCGTCGGACATGTCGGCGGCGGGCCAATCTAGTACCGGGGTCGTGGGGACGACACTATAGTCGTCGGACATATCGGCGGCTGGCCAACTTTGGCCCGTGGTCGTGGGGACGACCCAATAGTCGTTGGACATGTCGGCGGCTGGCCAACTTTGGCCCGTGGTCGTGGGGACGACTCTATAGTCGTCGGACTTGACGGTGGCGGGCCAATCTAGTCCCGGGGCCGTGGGGACGACCCTACAGTCGTCGGACATTTCGGCGGCTTGCCAACTTTGGCCCGGGGTCGTGGGGACGACCCTATAATCGTCGGACATGTCGGCGGGTGGCCAACCTAGTCCCGCGGTCTTGGGGGCGACCCTATAGTCGTCGGACATGTCGGCGGCTGGCCAACTTTGGCCCGTGGTCGCGGGGACGACCCAATAGTCGTTGGACATGTCGGCGGCTGACCAATCTAGTCCCGGGGTCGTGGGGACGACCCTATAGTCGTCGGACATGTCGGCGGCTGGACAACTTTGGCCCGGTGTCGTGGGGGCGACTCTATAGTCGTCGGACATGTCGGCGGCTGGCCAACTTTGGCCCGGTGTCGTGGGGACGACTCTATAGTCGTCGGACATGTCGGCGGCTGGCCAACTGTGGCCCCTGGTCGTGGGGACGACCCAATAGTGGTCGGACATGTCGGCGGCTGGCCAACCTAGTCCCGAGGTCGTGGGGACGACCCTATAGTCGTCGGACTTGACGGCGGCGGGCCAATCTAGTCCCGGGGTCGTGGGGACGACCCTACAGTCGTCGGGCATGTCGGCGGCTTGCCAACTTTGGCCCGGGGTCGTGGGGACGACCCTATAGTCGTCGGACATGTCGGCGGCTGGCCAACCTAGTCCCGAGGTCGTGGGGACGACCCTATAGTCGTCGGACTTGACGGTGGCGGGCCAATCTAGTCCCGGGGTCGTGGGGACGACCCTACAGTCGTCGGACATTTCGGCGGCTTGCCAGCTTTGGCCCGGGGTCGTGGGGACGACCCTATAGTCGTCGGACAAGTCGGCAGCGGGCCAAGCTTGTCCCGGGGTCGTGGGGCCGACCCTATAATGGTCGGACATGACGGTGGCGGGCCAATCTAGTCCCGGGGTCGTGGGGACGACCCAATAGTGGTCAGACATGTCGGCGGCTGGCCAACCTAGTCCCGGTGTCGTGGGGGCGACTCTATAGTCGTCGGACATGTCGGCGGCTGGCCAACTTTGGCCCGGTGTCGTGGGGAGGACTCTATAGTCGTCGGACATGTCGGCGGCTGGCCAACATTGACCCGTGGTCGTGTGGACGACCCAATAGCCGTTGGACATGTCAGCGGCTGGCCAACTTTGGCCCGGTGTCGTGGGGACGACTCTATAGTCGTTGGACATGTCGGCGGCTGGCCAATCTAGTCCCGGGGACGTGGGGACGACCCTATAGTCTTCGGACATGTCGGCGGCTGGCCAACTTTGGCCCGGGGTCGTGGGGACGACTCTATAGTCGTTGGACATGTCGGCGGCTGGCCAATCTAGTCCCGGGGACGACCCTATAGTCGTCGGACATGTCGGCGGCCGCCAACTTTGGCCCGGTGTCGTGGGGACGACTCTATAGTCGTCAGATATGTCGGCGGCTGGCCAACTTTGGCCCCTGGTCGTGGGGACGACCCAATAGTGGTCGGACATGTCGGCGGCTGGCCAACCTAGTCCCGAGGTCGTGGGGACGACCCTATGGTCGTCGGACTTGACGGTGGCGGGCCAATCTAGTCCCAGGGTCGTGGGGACGACCCTATAGTCTTCGGACATGTCGGCGGCTGCCCAACTTTGGCCCGTGGTTGTGGGGACGACCCTATAGTCGTTGGACATGACGGTGGCGGGCCAATCTAGTCCCGAGGTCGTGGGGACGACCCTATAGTCGTCGGACATGTCGGCGACTGGCCAACTTTGGCCCGGTGTCGTGGGGACGACTCTATAGTCGTCGGACATGTCGGTGGCGGGTCAATCTAGTCCCGAGGTCGTGGGGACGACCCTATAGTCGTCGGACATGTCGGCGGCTGGCCAACATTGGCCCGTGGTCGTGGGGACGACCCAATAGTCGTTGGACATGTCAGCGGCTGGCCAACTTTGCCCCGGTGTCGTGGTGACGACTCTATAGTCGTCGGACATGTCGGCGGCTGGCCAATCTAGTCCCGGGGTCGTGGGGACGACCCTATAGTCTTCGGACATGTCGGCGGCTGGCCAACATAGGCCCGTGGTCGTGGGGACGACCCAATAGCCGTCGGACATGTCGGCGGCTGGCCAACTTTGGCCCGTAGTCGTGGGGACGATCCGATAGTCGCCGGACATGACGGTGGCGGGCCAATCTATTCCCGGGGTCGTGGGGACGACCCTATAGTCGTCGGACATGTCGGCGGCTGGACAACTTTGGCCCGGTGTCGTGGGGGCGACTCTATAGTCGTCGGACATGTCGGCGGCTGGCCAACTGTGGCCCCTGGTCGTGGGGACGACCCAATAGTGGTCGGGCATGTCGGCGGCTGGCCAACCTAGTCCCGAGGTCGTGGGGACGACCCTATAGTCGTCGGACTTGACGGCGGCGGGCCAATCTAGTCCCGGGGTCGTGGGGACGACCCTACAGTCGTCGGGCATGTCGGCGGCTTGCCAACTTTGGCCCGGGGTCGTGGGGACGACCCTATAGTCGTCGGACATGTCGGCGGCTGGCCAACCTAGTCCCGAGGTCGTGGGGACGACCCTATAGTCGTCGGACTTGACGGTGGCGGGCCAATCTAGTCCCGGGGTCGTGGGGACGACCCTACAGTCGTCGGACATTTCGGCGGCTTGCCAGCTTTGGCCCGGGGTCGTGGGGACGACCCTATAGTCGTCGGACAAGTCGGCAGCGGGCCAAGCTTGTCCCGGGGTCTTGGGGGCGACCCTATAGTCGTCGGACATGTCGGCGGCTGGCCAACTTTGGCCCGTGGTCGCGGGGACGACCCAATAGTCGTTGGACATGTCGGCGGCTGACCAACTTTGGCCCGTGGTTGTGGGGACGACCCTATAGTCGTTGGACATGACGGTGGCGGGCCAATCTAGTCCCGGGGTCGTGGGGACGACCGTATAGTCGTCGGACAAGACGGCGGCTGGACACCTTTGGCCCGGGGTCGTGGGAACGACCCTATAGTCGTCGGACATGTCGGCGGCTGGCCAACTTTGGCCCGTGGTCGTGGGGACGATCCAATAGTCGTCGGACATGTCGGCGGCTGGCCAACTTTGGCCCGTGGTTGTGGGGACGACCCTATAGTCGTTGGACATGACGGTGGCGGGCCAATCTAGTCCCGGGGTCGTGGGGACGACCCTATAGTCGTCGGACAAGACGGCGGCTGGACACCTTTGGCCCGGGGTCGTGGGGACGACCCTATAGTCGTCGGACATGTCGGCGGCTGGCCAACTTTGGCCCGTGGTCGTGGGGACGATCCAATAGTCGTCGGACATGTCGGCGGCTGGCCAACTTTGGCCCGTGGTCGTGGGGACGACCCAATAGCCGTCGGACATGTCGGCGGCTGGCCAACTTTGGCCCGTAGTCGTGGGGACGATCCGATAGTCGCCGGACATGACGGTGGCGGGCCAATCTATTCCCGGGGTCGTGGGGACGACCCTATAGTCTTCGGACATGTCGGCGGCTGGCCAACTTTGGCCCGTGGTCGTGGGGACGACCCAATAGTCGTCGGACATGTCGGCGGCTGGCCAACTTTGGTCTGTGGTTGTGGGGACGACCCTATAGTCATCGGACATGTCGGCGATTGGCCATTATTGGCCCGGGGTCGTGGGGACGACCGTATATTCGTCAGACATGACGGTGGCGGGCTAATCTAGTCCCGGGGTCGTGGGGACGACCCTATAGTCGTCGGACATGACGGTGGCGGGCCAATCTAGTCCCGGGGTTGTGGGGACATGTCGGCGGCTTGACAAATGTGCCCGGGGACGTGGGGACGAACCTATAGTCGTCGGACATGAAGGTGTCGGGCCAATCTAGTCCCGGGATTGTGGGGACATGTCGGCGACTTGCCAAATGAGCCCGGGGTCGTGGGGACGACCCTATAGTGGTCGGAAAAGTCGGCGGCTGGCCAACCTAGTCCCGGGGTCGTGGGGACGACTCTATAGTCGTCGGACAATTCGGCGGCGGGCCAACCTAGTACCGGGGTTGTGGGGACGTCCCTATAGTCCTCGGACAAGTCGGCGGCAGGCCCACTTTGGCCCGTGGTCGTGGGGACGACCCTATAGTCGTTGGACATGTTGCCGGCTGGTCAACCTAGTCCCGGGGTCGTGGGGACGACCCTATAGTCGTCGGATTTGTCGGCGGCTGGCCAACATTGGCCCGTGGTCGTGGGGTCGACCCAATAGTCGTTGGACATGTCAGCGGCTGGCCAACTTTGGCCCGTAGTCGTGGGAACGATCCGATAGTCGCCGGACATGACGGTGGCGGGCCAATCTATTCCCGGTGTCGTGGGGACGAACCTATAGTCGTCGGACATGTCGGCGGCTGGCCAACTTTGGCCCGTAGGTGTGGGGACGATCCGATAGTCGCCGGACATGACGGTGGCGGGCCAATCTAGTCCCGGGGTCGTGGGGACGACCCTAGTGTCGTCGGACAAGACGGCGGCTGGACATCTTTCGCCCGGGGTCGTGGGGACGACCCTATAGTCGTCGGACATGTCGGCGGCTGGCCAACTTTGGCCCGTAGTCGTGGGGACGATCCGATAGTCGCCGGACATGACGGTGGCGGGCCAATCTATTCCCGGGGTCGTGGGGACGGCCCTATAGTCGTCGGACATGTCGGCGACTGGCCAACTTTGGCCCGGTGTCGTGGGGACGACTCTATAGTCGTCGGACATGTCGGTGGCGGGCCAATCTAGTCCCGGGGTCGTGGGGACGATCCGATAGTCGCCGGACATGACGGTGGCGGGCCAATCTATTCCCGGGGTCGTGGGGACGACCCTATAGTCGTCGGACATGTCGGCGACTGGCCAACTTTGGCCCGGTGTCGTGGGGACGACTCTATAGTCGTCGGACATGTCGGTGGCGGGCCAATCTAGTCCCGAGGTCGTGGGGACGACCCTATAGTCGTCGGACTTGACGGTGGTGGGCCAATCTAGTCCCGGGGTCCTGGGGACGACCCAACAGTCGTCGGACATTTCGGCGGCTTGCCAACTTTGGCCCGGGGTCGTGGGGTCGACCCTATAGTCGTCGGACATGATGGTGGCGGGCCAATCTAGTCCCGAGGTCATGGGGACGACCCTATAGTCGTCGGATATGTCGGCGGCTGGCCAACTTTGGTCCGTTGTCGTGGGGACGACCCTATAGTCGTCGGAAATAACCATGGCGGGGCAATCTATTCCCGGGGTCGTGGGCACGACCCTGTAGTCGTCGGACATGACGGTGGCGGGCCAATCTAGTCCCGGGGTCATGGGAACGACCCTATAGTCGTCGGATATGTCGGCGGCTGGCCAACTTTGGTCCGTTGTCGTGGGGACGACCCTATAGTCGTCGGAAATAACCATGGCGGGGCAATCTATTCCCGGGGTCGTGGGCACGACCCTGTAGTCGTCGGACATGACGGTGGCGGGCCAATCTAGTCCCGGGGTCGTGGGGACGACCCTATAGTCGTCGGACATGTCGGCGACTGGCCAACTTAGGCCCGGTGTCGTGGGGACGACTCTATAGTCGTCGGACATGTCGGTGGCGGGTCAATCTAGTCCCGAGGTCGTGGGGACGACCCTATAGTCGTCGGACATGTCGGCGGCTGGCCAACATTGGCCCGTGGTCGTGGGGACGACCCAATAGTCGTTGGACATGTCAGCGGCTGGCCAACTTTGCCCCGGTGTCGTGGTGACGACTCTATAGTCGTCGGACATGTCGGCGGCTGGCCAATCTAGTCCCGGGGTCGTGGGGACGACCCTATAGTCTTCGGACATGTCGGCGGCTGGCCAACATAGGCCCGTGGTCGTGGGGACGACCCAATAGCCGTCGGACATGTCGGCGGCTGGCCAACTTTGGCCCGTAGTCGTGGGGACGATCCGATAGTCGCCGGACATGACGGTGGCGGGCCAATCTATTCCCGGGGTCGTGGGGACGACCCTATAGTCGTCGGACATGTCGGCGGCTGGACAACTTTGGCCCGGTGTCGTGGGGGCGACTCTATAGTCGTCGGACATGTCGGCGGCTGGCCAACTTTGGCCCGGTGTCGTGGGGACGATCCGATAGTCGCCGGACTTGACGGCGGCTGGCCAATCTAGTCCCGGGGTCGTGGGGACGACCCTATAGTCTTCGGACATGTCGGCGGCTGGCCAACATAGGCCCGTGGTCGTGGGGACGACCCAATAGCCGTCGGACATGTCGGCGGCTGGCCAACTTTGGCCCGTAGTCGTGGGGACGATCCGATAGTCGCCGGACATGACGGTGGCGGGTCAATCTATTCCCGGGGTCGTGGGGACGACCCTATAGTCGTCGGACATGTCGGCGGCTGGACAACTTTGGCCCGGTGTCGTGGGGGCGACTCTATAGTCGTCGGACATGTCGGCGGCTGGCCAACTGTGGCCCCTGGTCGTGGGGACGACCCAATAGTGGTCGGACATGTGGGCGGCTGGCCAACCTAGTCCCGAGGTCGTGGGGACGACCCTATAGTCGTCGGACTTGACGGCGGCGGGCCAATCTAGTCCCGGGGTCGTGGGGACGACCCTACAGTCGTCGGGCATGTCGGCGACTTGCCAACTTTGGCCCGGGGTCGTGGGGACGACCCTATAGTCGTCGGACATGTCGGCGGCTGGCCAACCTAGTCCCGAGGTCGTGGGGACGACCCTATAGTCGTCGGACTTGACGGTGGCGGGCCAATCTAGTCCCGGGGTCGTGGGGACGACCCTACAGTCGTCGGACATTTCGGCGGCTTGCCAACTTTGGCCCGGGGTCGTGGGGACGACTCTATAATCGACGGACATGTCGGCGGGTGACCAACCTAGTCCCGAGGTCTTGGGGGCGACCCTATAGTCGTCAGACATGTCGGCGGCTGGCCAACTTTGGCCGTGGTCGCGAGGACGACCCAATAGTCGTTGGACATGTCGGCGGCTGGCCAACTTTGGCCCGTGGTTGTGGGGACGACCCTATAGTCGTTGGACATGACGGTGGCGGGCCAATCTAGTCCCGGGGTGGTGGGGACGACCCTATAGTCGTCGGACAAGACGGCGGCTGGACATCTTTGGCCCGGGGTCGTGGGGACGACCCTATAGTCGTCGGACATGTCGGCGGCTGGCCAACTTTGACCCGTGGTCGTGGGGACGATCCAATAGTCGTCGGACATGTCGGTGGCTGGCCATCTTTGGCCCGGTGTCGTGGGGACGACTCTATAGTCGTCGGACATGTCGGCGGCTGGCCAACCTAGACCCGGGGTCGTGGGGACGACCCTATTGTCGTCGGACATGACGGTGGCGGGCCAATCTAGTCCCGGGGTCGTGGGGACGATCCGATAGTCGTTGGACATGACGGTGGCGGGCCAATCTAGTCCCGGGGTCGTCGGGACGACCCTATAGTCGTCGGACATGTCGGCGGCTGGCCAATCTAGTCCCGGGGTCGTGGGTACGACCCTATAGTCTTCGGACATGTCGGCGGCTGGCCAACTTTGGCCCGTAATCGTGGGGACGATCCGATAGTCGCCGGACATGACGGTGGCGGGCCAATCTATTCCCGGGGTCGTGGGGACGACCCTATAGTCGTCGGACATGTCGGCGGCTGGCCAACTTTGGCCCGGTGTCGTGGGGACGACTCTATAGTCGTCGGACTAGTCGGCGGCGGGCCAATCTAGTACCGGGGTCGTGGGGACGACACTATAGTCGTCGGACATGTCGGCGGCTGGCCAACTTTGGCCCATGGTCGTTGGGACGACCCAATAGTCGTTGGACATGTCGGCGGCTGGCCAGCTTTGGCCCGTGGTTGTGGGGACGACCCTATAGTCGTTGGACATGACGGTGGCGGGCCAATCTAGTCCCGGGGTCGTGGGGACGACCCTATAGACGTCAGACATGTCGGCGGCTGGTCAACTTTGGCCCGTAGTCGTGGGGACGATCCGATAGTCGCCGGACATGACGGTGGCGGGCCAATCTATTCCCGGGGTCGTGGGGACGACCCTATAGTCGTCGGACATGTCGGCGGCTGGCCAACTTTGGCCCGTGGTCGTGGGGACGACCCAATAGTCGTTGGACATGTCGGCGGCTGGCCAACTTTGGCCTGTGGTTGTGGGGACGACCCTATAGTCGTTGGACATGACAGTGGCGGGCCAATCTAGTCCCGGGGTCGTGGGGACGACCCTATAGTCGTCGGACAAGACGGCGGCTGGACATCTTTGGCCCGGGGTCGTGGGGACGACTCTATAGTCGTCGGACTTGACGGTGGCGGGCCAATCTAGTCCCGGGGCCGTGGGGACGACCCTACAGTCGTCGGACATTTCGGCGGCTTGCCAACTTTGGCCCGGGGTCGTGGGGACGACCCTATAATCGTCGGACATGTCGGCGCGTGGCCAACCTAGTCCCGCGGTCTTGGGGGCGACCCTATAGTCGTCGGACATGTCGGCGGCTGGCCAACTTTGGCCCGTGGTCGCGGGGACGACCCAATAGTCGTTGGACATGTCGGCGGCTGACCAACTTTGGCCCGGGGTTGTGGGGACGACCCTATAGTCGTTGGACATGACGGTGGCGGGCCAATCTAGTCCCGGGGTCGTGGGGACGACCCTATAGTCGTCGGACAAAACGGCGGCTGGACATCTTTGGCCCGGGGTCGTGGGGACGACGCTATAGTCGTCGGACATGTCGGCGGCTGGCCAACTTTGGCCCGTGGTCGTGGGGACGATCCAATAGTCGTCGGACATGACGGCGGCTGGCCAACTTTGGCCCGTGGTCGTGGGGACGACCCAATTGTCGTCGGACATGTCGGCGGCTGGCCAACTTTGGCCCGTGGTCGTGGGGACGATCCGATAGTCGTTGGACATGAGGGTGGCGGGCCAATCTAGTCCCGGGGTCGTCGGGACGACCCTATAGTCGTCGGACATGTCGGTGGCTGGCCAACTTTCGCCCGGTGTCGTGGGGACGACTATATAGTCGTCGGACATGTCGGCGGCTGGCCAACTTTGGCCCGTGGTCGTGGGGACGATCCGATAGTCGTTGGACATGACGGTGGCGGGCCAATCTAGTGCCGAGGTCGTCGGGACGACCCTATAGTCGTCGGACATGTCGGCGGCTGGACATCTGTGGCCCGGGGTCGTGGGGACGACCCTATGGTTGTCGGACATGTCGGCGGCTGGCCAACTGTGGCCCCTGGTCGTGGGGACGACCCAATAGTGGTCGGGCATGTCGGCGGCTGGCCAAGCTTGTCCCGGGGTCGTGGGGACGACCCTATAATCGTCGGACAAGACGGCGGCGGGCCAATCCAGTCCCGGGGTCGTAGGGACGACCCTATAGTCGACGGACATGTCGGCGATTGGCCAACATTGGCCCGGGGTCGTGGGGACGACCCTATAGTCGTCGGACATGTCGGCGGTTGGCCAACTTTGGCCTGTGGTCGTGGGGACGACCCTATAGTCGTCGGACATGTCGGCGGCTGGCCAACATTGGCCCGTGGTCGTGGGGACGACCCAATAGTCGTTGGACATGTCAGCGGCTGGCCAACTTTGCCCCGGTGTCGTGGTGACGACTCTATAGTCGTTGGACATGTCGGCGGCTGGCCAATCTAGTCCCGGGGACGTGGGGACGACCCTATAGTCTTCGGACATGTCGGCGGCTGGCCAACTTTGGCCCGTGGTCGTGGGGACGACCCAATAGTCGTCGGACATGTCGGCGGCTGGCCAACTTTGGCCCGTAGTCGTGGGGACGATCCGATAGTCGCCGGACATGACGGTGGCGGGCCAATCTATTCCCGGGGTCGTGGGGACGGCCCTATAGTCGTCGGACATGTCGGCGGCTGGCCAACTTTGGCCCGGTGTCGAGGGGACGACTCTATAGTCGTCGGACATGTCGGCGGCGGCCAATCTATTCCCGGTGTCGTGGGGACGACCCTATAGTCGTCGGACATGTCGGCGGCAGGCCAACTTTGGCCCGTGGTCGTGGGGACGACTCTATAGTCGTCGGACATGTCGGCGGCTGGCCAACCTAGACCCGGGGTCGTGGGGACGACCCTATTGTCATCGGACATGACGGTGGCGGGCCAATCTACTCCCGGGGTCGTGGGGACGACCCTACAGTCGTCGGACATTTCGGCGGCTTGCCAACTTGGGCCCGGGGTCGTGGGGACGACTCTATAGTCGTCGGACTTGACGGTGGCGGGCCAATCTAGTCCCGGGGCCGTGGGGACGACCCTACAGTCGTCGGACATTTCGGCGGCTTGCCAACTTTGGCCCGGGGTCGTGGGGACGACCCTATAATCGTCGGACATGTCGGCGGGTGGCCAACCTAGTCCCGAGGTCTTGGGGGCGACCCTATAGTCGTCGGACATGTCGGCGGCTGGCCAACTTTGGCCCGTAGTCCCGGGGACGACCCTATAGTCGTCGGACATGTCGGCGGCTGGCCAACCTAGTCCCGAGGTCGTGGGGACGACCCTATAGTCGTCGGACTTGACGGTGGCGGGCCAATCTAGTCCCAGGGTCGTGGGGACGACCCTATAGTCTTCGGACATGTCGGCGGCTGGCCAACTTTGGCCCGTAGTCGTGGGGACGATCCGATAGTCGCCGGACATGGCGGTGGCGGGCCAATCTATTCCCTGGGTCGTGGGGACGACCCTATAGTCGTCGGACATGTCGGCGGCAGGCCAACTTTGGCCCGTGGTCGTGGGGACGACCCAATAGTTTCGGACATGGCGGCGCCTGGCCAACCTAGTCCCGAGGTCGTGGGGACGACCCTATAGTCGTCGGACATGAAGGTGGCGGGCCAATCTAGTCCCAGGGTCGTGGGAACGACCCTATAGTCTTCGGACATGTCGGCGGCTGGCCAACTTTGGCCCGTGGTCATGGGGGCGACTCTATAGTCCTCGGACATGTCGGCGGCTGGCCAACCTAGACCCGGGGTCGTGGGGACGACCCTATTGTCGTCGGACATGACGGTGGCGGGCCAATCTACTCCCGGGGTCGTGGGGACGACCCTATAGTCGTCGGACATGTCGGCGGCTGGCCAACCTAGTACCGGGGTCGTGGGGACGACACTATAGTCGTCGGACATGTCGGCGGCTGGCCAACTTTGGCCCATGGTCGTTGGGACGACCCAATAGTCGTTGGACATGTCGGCGGCTGGCCAGCTTTGGCCCGTGGTTGTGGGGACGACCCTATAGTCGTTGGACATGACGGTGGCGGGCCAATCTAGTCCCGGGGTCGTGGGGACGACCCTATAGTCGTCAGACATGTCGGCGGCTGGTCAACTTTGGCCCGTAGTCGTGGGGACGATCCGATAGTCGCCGGACATGACGGTGGCGGGCCAATCTATTCCCGGGGTCGTGGGGACGACCCTATAGTCGTCGGACATGTCGGCGGCTGGCCAACTTTGGCCCGTGGTCGTGGGGACGACCCAATAGTCGTTGGACATGTCGGCGGCTGGCCAACTTTGGCCTGTGGTTGTGGGGACGGCCCTATAGTCGTTGGACATGACGGTGGCGGGCCAATCTAGTCCCGGGGTCGTGGGGACGACCCTATAGTCGTCGGACAAGACGGCGGCTGGACATCTTTGGCCCGGGGTCGTGGGGACGACTCTATAGTCGTCGGACTTGACGGTGGCGGGCCAATCTAGTCCCGGGGCCGTGGGGACGACCCTACAGTCGTCGGACATTTCGGCGGCTTGCCAACTTTGGCCCGGGGTCGTGGGGACGACCCTATAATCGTCGGACATGTCGGCGCGTGGCCAACCTAGTTCCGCGGTCTTGGGGGCGACCCTATAGTCGTCGGACATGTCGGCGGCTGGCCAACTTTGGCCCGTGGTCGCGGGGACGACCCAATAGTCGTTGGACATGTCGGCGGCTGACCAACTTTGGCCCGGGGTTGTGGGGACGACCCTATAGTCGTTGGACATGACGGTGGCGGGCCAATCTAGTCCCGGGGTCGTGGGGACGACCCTATAGTCGTCGGACAAAACGGCGGCTGGACATCTTTGGCCCGGGGTCGTGGGGACGACCCTATAGTCGTCGGACATGTCGGCGGCTGGCCAACTTTGGCCCGTGGTCGTGGGGACGATCCAATAGTCGTCGGACATGTCGGCGGCTGGCCAACTTTGGCCCGTGGTCGTGGGGACGACCCAATAGTCGTCGGACATGTCGGCGGCTGGCCAACTTTGGCCCGTGGTCGTGGGGACGATCCGATAGTCGTTGGACATGATGGTGGCGGGCCAATCTAGTCCCGGGGTCGTCGGGACGACCCTATAGTCGTCGGACATGTCGGTGGCTGGCCAACTTTCGCCCGGTGTCGTGGGGACGACTCTATAGTCGTCGGACATGTCGGCGGCTGGCCAACTTTGGCCCGTGGTTGTGGGGACGATCCGATAGTCGTTGGACATGACGGTGGCGGGCCAATCTAGTCCCGAGGTCGTCGGGACGACCCTATAGTCGTCGGACATGTCGGCGGCTGGACATCTGTGGCCCGGGGTCGTGGGGACGACCCTATGGTTGTCGGACATGTCGGCGGCTGGCCAACTGTGGCCCCTGGTCGTGGGGACGACCCAATAGTGGTCGGGCATGTCGGCGGCTGGCCAAGCTTGTCCCGGGGTCGTGGGGACGACCCTATAATCGCCGGACAAGACGGCGGCGGGCCAATCCAGTCCCGGGGTCGTAGGGACGACCCTATAGTCGACGGACATGTCGGCGATTGGCCAACATTGGCCCGGGGTCGTGGGGACGACCCTATAGTCGTCGGACATGTCGGCGGCTGGCCAACATTGGCCCGTGGTCGTGGGGACGACCCAATAGTCGTTGGACATGTCAGCGGCTGGCCAACTTTGCCCCGGTGTCGTGGTGACGACTCTATAGTCGTCGGACATGTCGGCGGCTGGCCAATCTAGTCCCGGGGTCGTGGGGACGACCCTATAGTCTTCGGGCATGTCGGCGGCTGGCCAACATAGGCCCGTGGTCGTGGGGACGACCCAATAGCCGTCGGACATGTCGGCGGCTGGCCAACTTTGGCCCGTAGTCGTGGGGACGATCCGATAGTCGCCGGACATGACGGTGGCAGGCCAATCTATTCCCGGGGTCGTGAGGACGACCCTATAGTCGTCGGACATGTCGGCAGCTGGACAACTTTGGCCCGGTGTCGTGGGGGCGACTCTATAGTCGTCGGACATGTCGGCGGCTGGCCAACTTTGGCCCCTGGTCGTGGGGACGACCCAATAGTGGTCGGACATGTCGGCGGCTGGCCAACCTAGTCCCGAGGTCGTGGGGACGACCCTATAGTCGTCGGACTTGACGGTGGCGGGCCAATCTAGTCCCAGGGTCGTGGGGACGACCCTATAGTCTTCGGAAATGTCGGCGGCTGGCCAACTTTGGCCCGTAGTCGTGGGGACGATCCGATAGTCGCCGGACATGGCGGTGGCGGGCCAATCTATTCCCGGGGTCGTGGGGACGACCCTATAGTCTTCGGACATGTCGGCGGCTGGCCAACTATGGCCCGTGGTCGTGGGGACGACCCAATAGTCGTCGGACATGTCGGCGGCTGGCCAACATTGGCCCGTAGTCGTGGGGACGATCCGATAGTCACCGGACATGACGGTGGCGGGCCAATCTATTCCCGGTGTCGTGGGGACGACCCTATAGTCGTCGGACATGTCGGCGGCAGGCCAACTTTGGCCCGTGGTCGTGGGGACGACTCTATAGTCGTCGGACATGTCGGCGGCTGGCCAACCTAGACCCGGGGTCGTGGGGACGACCCTATTGTCATCGGACATGACGGTGGCGGGCCAATCTACTCCCGGGGTCGTGGGGACGACCCTATAGTCGTCGGACATGTCGGCGGCTGGCCATTCTAGTCCCGGGGTCGTGGGGACGACCCTATAGTCGTCGGACATGTCGGCGGCGGGCCAACTTTGGCCCGGGGTCGTGGAGACAACCCTATAGTCATCGGACATGTCGGCGATTGGCCATTATTGGCCCGGGGTCGTGGGGACGACCGTATATTCGTCGGACATGACGGTGGCGGGCCAATCTAGTCCCGGGGTCGTGGGGACGACCCTATAGTCGTCGGATATGTCGGCGGCTGGCCTACTTTGGCCCGTCGTCGTGGGGACGACTCTATAGTCGTTGGACATGTCGGCGGCTGGCCAATCTAGTCCCGGGGACGTGGGGACGACCCTATAGTCTTCGGACATGTCGGCGGCTGGCCAACTTTGGCCCGTGGTCGTGGGGACGACCCTATAGTCGTTGGACATGACGGTGGCGGGCCAATCTAGTCCCGGGGTCGTGGGGACGACCGTATATTCGTCGGACATGACGGTGGCGGGCCAATCTAGTCCCGGGGTCGTGGGGACGACCCTATAGTCGTCGGATATGTCGGCGGCTGGCCTACTTTGGCCCGTCGTCGTGAGGACGACTCTATAGTCGTTGGACATGTCGGCGGCTGGCCAATCTAGTCCCGGGGACGTGGGGACGACCCTATAGTCTTCGGACATGTCGGCGGCTGGCCAACTTTGGCCCGTGGTCGTGGGGACGACCCTATAGTCGTTGGACATGACGGTGGCGGGCCAATCTAGTCCCGGGGTCGTGGGGACGACCCTATAGTCGTCGGACAAAACGGCGGCTGGACATCTTTGGCCCGGGGTCGTGGGGACGACCCTATAGTCGTCGGACATGTCGGCGGCTGGCCAACTTTGGCCCGTGGTCGTGGGGACGATCCAATAGTCGTCGGACATGTCGGCGGCTGGCCAACTTTGGCCCGTGGTCGTGGGGACGACCTAATAGTCGTCGGACATGTCGGCGGCTGGCCAACTTTGGCCCGTGGTCGTGGGGACGACCCAATAGTCGTCGGACATGTCGGCGGCTGGTTAACTTTGGCCCGTGGTCGCGGGGACGACCCAATAGTCGTTGGACATGTCGGCGGCTGACCAACTTTGGCCCGTGGTCGTGGGGACGATCCGATAGTCGTTGGACATGACGGTGGCGGGCCAATCTAGTCCCGAGGTCGTCGGGACGACCGTATAGTCGTCGGACATGTCGGCGGCTGGACATCTTTGGCCCGGGGTCGTGGGGACGACCCTATAGTCGTCGGACATGTCGGCGGCTGGACAACTTTGGCCCGGTGTCGTGGGGACGACTCTATAGTCGTCGGACATGTCGGCGGCGGGCCAATTTAGTACCGGGGTCGTGGGGACGACACTATAGTCGTCGGACATGTCGGCGGCTGGCCAACTTTGGCCCATGGTCGTTGAGACGACCCAATAGTCGTTGGACATGTCGGCGGCTGGCCAGCTTTGGCCCGTGGTTGTGGGGACGACCCTATAGTCGTTGGACATGACGGTGGCGGGCCAATCTAGTCCCGGGGTGGTGGGGACGACCCTATAGTCGTCGGACATGTCGGCGGCTGGCCAACTTTGGCCCGGGGTCGTGGGAACGACTCTATAGTCGTCGGACTTGACGGTGGCGGGCCAATCTAGTCCCGGGGCCGTGGGGACGACCCTACAGTCGTCGGACATTTCGGCGGCTTGCCAACTTTGGCCCGGGGTCGTGGGGACGACCCTATAATCGTCGGACATGTCGGCGGGTGGCCAACCTAGTCCCGCGGTCTTGGGGGCGACCCTATAGTCGTCGGACATGTCGGCGGCTGGCCAACTTTGGCCCGTGGTCGCGGGGACGACCCAATAGTCGTTGGACACGTCGGCGGCAGACCAACTTTGGCCCGTGGTTGTGGGGACGACCCTATAGTCGTCGGACATGTCGGCGGCTGGCCAACTTTGGCCCGTGGTCGTGGGGACGATCCGATAGTCGTTGGACATGACGGTGGCGGGCCAATCTAGTCCCGAGGTCGTCGGGACGACCCTATAGTCGTCGGACATGTCGGCGGCTGGACATCTTTGGCCCGGGGTCGTGGGGACGACCCTATAGTTGTCGGACATGTCGGCGGCTGGCCAACTGTGGCCCCTGGTCGTGGGGACGACCCAATAGTGGTCGGGCATGTCGGCGGCTGGCCAAGCTTGTCCCGGGGTCGTGGGGACGACCCTATAATCGTCGGACAAGACGGCGGCGGGCCAATCCAGTCCCGGGGTCGTAGGGACGACCCTATAGTCGACGGACATGTCGGCGATTGGCCAACATTGGCCCGGGGTCGTGGGGACGACCCTATAGTCGTCGGACATGTCGGCGGTTGGCCAACTTTGGCCCGTAGTCGTGGGGACGATCCGATAGTCGTCGGACATGTCGGCGGCTGGCCAACATTGGCCCGTGGTCGTGGGGACGACCCAATAGTCGTCGGACATGTCGGCGGCTGGCCAACATCGGCCCGTAGTCGTGGGGACGATCCGATTGTCGCCGGACATGACGGTGGCGGGCCAATCTATTCCCGGTGTCTTGGGGACGACCCTATAGTCGTCGGACATGTCGGTGGCGGGTCAATCTAGTCCCGGGGTCATGGGAACGACCCTATAGTCGTCGGATATTTCGGCGGCCGGCCAACTTTGGCCCGTGGTCGTGGGGACGACTCTATAGTCGTCGGACATGTCGGCGGCTGGCCAACCTAGACCCGGGGTCGTGGGGACGACTCTATAGTCGTCGGACATGTCGGTGGCGGGTCAATCTAGTCCCGGGGTCATGGGAACGACCCTATAGTCGTCGGACATGTCGGCGGCTGGCCAACTTTGGCCTGTGGTCGTGGGGACGACCCTATAGTCGTCGGACATGTCGGCGGCTGGCCAACTTTGGCCCGTGGTCGTGGGGACGAACCAATAGTCGTCGGACATGTCGGCGGCTTGCCAACTTTGGCCCGGGGTCGTGGGGACGACCCTATAGTCGTCGGAAATGACGGTGGCGGGCCAATCTAGTCCCAGGGTCGTGGGAACGACCCTATAGTCTTCGGACATGTCGGCGGCTGGCCAACTTTGGCCCGTGGTCGTGGGGACGACCCAATAGTCGTCGGACATGTCGGTGGCGGGCCAATCTAGTCCCGTGGTCGTGGGGACGACCCAATAGTCGTTGGACATGTCAGCGCCTGGCCAACTTTGCCCCGGTGTCGTGATGACGACTCTATAGTCGTCGGACATGTCGGCGGCTGGACAACTTTGGCCCGGTGTCGTGGGGACGACTCTATAGTCGTCGGACATGTCGGCGGCGGGCCAATCTAGTACCGGGGTCGTGGGGACGACACTATAGTCGTCGGACATGTCGGCGGCTGGCCAACTTTGGCCCATGGTCGTTGAGACGACCCAATAGTCGTTGGACATGTCGGCGGCTGGCCAGCTTTGGCCCGTGGTTGTGGGGACGACCCTATAGTCGTTGGACATGACGGTGGCGGGCCAATCTAGTCCCGGGGTCGTGGGGACGACCCTATAGTCGTCGGACATGTCGGCGGCTGGCCAACTTTGGCCCGGGGTTGTGGGAACGACTCTATAGTCGTCGGACTTGACGGTGGCGGGCCAATCTAGTCCCGGGGCCGTGGGGACGACCCTACAGTCGTCGGACATTTCGGCGGCTTGCCAACTTTGGCCCGGGGTCGTGGGGACGACCCTATAATCGTCGGACATGTCGGCGGGTGGCCAACCTAGTCCCGCGGTCTTGGGGGCGACCCTATAGTCGTCGGACATGTCGGCGGCTGGCCAACTTTGGCCCGTGGTCGCGGGGACGACCCAATAGTCGTTGGACATGTCGGCGGCAGACCAACTTTGGCCCGTGGTTGTGGGGACGACCCTATAGTCGTCGGACATGTCGGCGGCTGGCCAACTTTGGCCCGTGGTCGTGGGGACGATCCGATAGTCGTTGGACATGACGGTGGCGGGCCAATCTAGTCCCGAGGTCGTCGGGACGACCCTATAGTCGTCGGACATGTCGGCGGCTGGACATCTTTGGCCCGGGGTCGTGGGGACGACCCTATAGTTGTCGGACATGTCGGCGGCTGGCCAACTGTGGCCCCTGGTCGTGGGGACGACCCAATAGTGGTCGGGCATGTCGGCGGCTGGCCAAGCTTGTCCCGGGGTCGTGGGGACGACCCTATAATCGTCGGACAAGACGGCGGCGGGCCAATCCAGTCCCGGGGTCGTAGGGACGACCCTATAGTCGACGGACATGTCGGCGATTGGCCAACATTGGCCCGGGGTCGTGGGGACGACCCTATAGTCGTCGGACATGTCGGCGGTTGGCCAACTTTGGCCCGTAGTCGTGGGGACGATCCGATAGTCGTCGGACATGTCGGCGGCTCGCCAACATTGGCCCGTGGTCGTGGGGACGACCCAATAGTCGTCGGACATGTCGGCGGCTGGCCAACATCGGCCCGTAGTCGTGGGGACGATCCGATTGTCGCCGGACATGACGGTGGCGGGCCAATCTATTCCCGGTGTCTTGGGGACGACCCTATAGTCGTCGGACATGTCGGTGGCGGGTCAATCTAGTCCCGGGGTCATGGGAACGACCCTATAGTCGTCGGATATTTCGGCGGCCGGCCAACTTTGGCCCGTGGTCGTGGGGACGACTCTATAGTCGTCGGACATGTCGGCGGCTGGCCAACCTAGACCCGGGGTCGTGGGGACGACTCTATAGTCGTCGGACATGTCGGTGGCGGGTCAATCTAGTCCCGGGGTCATGGGAACGACCCTATAGTCGTCGGACATGTCGGCGGCTGGCCAACTTTGGCCTGTGGTCGTGGGGACGACCCTATAGTCGTCGGACATGTCGGCGGCTGGCCAACTTTGGCCCGTGGTCGTGGGGACGAACCAATAGTCGTCGGACATGTCGGCGGCTTGCCAACTTTGGCCCGGGGTCGTGGGGACGACCCTATAGTCTTCGGACATGTCGGCGGCTGGCCAACTTTGGCCCGTGGTCGTGGGGACGACCCAATAGTCGTCGGACATGTCGGTGGCGGGCCAATCTAGTCCCGTGGTCGTGGGGACGACCCAATAGTCGTTGGACATGTCAGCGCCTGGCCAACTTTGCCCCGGTGTCGTGATGACGACTCTATAGTCGTCGGACATGTCGGCGGCTGGACAACTTTGGCCCGGTGTCGTGGGGACGACTCTATAGTCGTCGGACATGTCGGCGGCGGGCCAATCTAGTACCGGGGTCGTGGGGACGACACTATAGTCGTCGGACATGTCGGCGGCTGGCCAACTTTGGCCCATGGTCGTTGAGACGACCCAATAGTCGTTGGACATGTCGGCGGCTGGCCAGCTTTGGCCCGTGGTTGTGGGGACGACCCTATAGTCGTTGGACATGACGGTGGCGGGCCAATCTAGTCCCGGGGTCGTGGGGACGACCCTATAGTCGTCGGACATGTCGGCGGCTGGCCAACTTTGGCCCGGGGTTGTGGGAACGACTCTATAGTCGTCGGACTTGACGGTGGCGGGCCAATCTAGTCCCGGGGCCGTGGGGACGACCCTACAGTCGTCGGACATTTCGGCGGCTTGCCAACTTTGGCCCGGGGTCGTGGGGACGACCCTATAATCGTCGGACATGTCGGCGGGTGGCCAACCTAGTCCCGCGGTCTTGGGGGCGACCCTATAGTCGTCGGACATGTCGGCGGCTGGCCAACTTTGGCCCGTGGTCGCGGGGACGACCCAATAGTCGTTGGACATGTCGGCGGCAGACCAACTTTGGCCCGTGGTTGTGGGGACGACCCTATAGTCGACGGACATGTCGGCGATTAGCCAACATTGGCCCGGGGTCGTGGGGACGACCCTATAGTCGTCGGACATGTCGGCGGTTGGCCAACTTTGGCCTGTGGTCGTGGGGACGACCCTATAGTCGTCGGACATGTCGGCGGCTGGACAACTTTGGCCCGGTGTCGTGGGGACGACTCTATAGTCGTCGGACATGTCGGCGGCGGGTCAACCTAGTCCCGCGGTCTTGGGGCGACCCTATAGTCTTCGGACATGTCGGCGGCTGGCCAATCTAGTCCCGGGGTCGTGGGGACGACCCTATAGTCGTCGGACATGTCGGCGGCTGGACAACTTTGGCCCGGTGTCGTGGGGGCGACTCTATAGTCGTCGGACATGTCGGCGGCTGGCCAACTTTGGCCCGGTGTCGTGGGGACGACTCTATAGTCGTCGGACATGTCGGCGGCTGGCCAACTGTGGCCCCTGGTCGTGGGGACGACCCAATAGTGGTCGGACATGTCGGCGGCTGGCCAACCTAGTCCCGAGGTCGTGGGGACGACCCTATAGTCGTCGGACTTGACGGTGGCGGGCCAATCTAGTCCCGGGGTCGTGGGGACGACCCTACAGTCGTCGGACATTTCGGCGGCTTGCCAACTTTGGCCCGGGGTCGTGGGGACGACCCAATAGTCGTCGGACATGTCGGCGGCTGGCCAACCTAGTCCCGAGGTCGTGGGGACGACCCTATAGTCGTCGGACTTGACGGTGGCGGGCCAATCTAGTCCCGGGGTCGTGGGGACGACCCTACAGTCGTCGGACATTTCGGCGGCTTGCCAGCTTTGGCCCGGGGTCGTGGGGACGACCCTATAGTCGTCGGACATGACGATGGCGGGCCAATCTAGTCCCGGGGTTGTGGGGACATGTCGGCGGCTTGACAAATGTGCCCGGGGACGTGGGGACGAACCTATAGTCGTCGGACATGAAGGTGTCGGGCCAATCTAGTCCCGGGATTGTGGGGACATGTCGGCGACTTGCCAAATGTGCCCGGGGTCGTGGGGACGACCCTATAGTGGTCGGACAAGTCGGCGGCTGGCCAACCTAGTCCCGGGGTCGTGGGGACGACTCTATAGTCGTCGGACAATTCGGCGGCGGGCCAACCTAGTCCCGGGGTTGTGGGGACGTCCCTATAGTCCTCGGACAAGTCGGCGGCAGGCCAACTTTGGCCCGTGGTCGTGGGGACGACCCTATAGTCGTTGGACATGTTGCCGGCTGGTCAACCTAGTCCCGGGGTCGTGGGACTAACCCTATAGTCGTCGGATTTGTCGGCGGCTGGCCAACATTGGCCCGTGGTCGTGGGGACGACCCTATAGTCGTTGGACATGACGGTGGCGGGCCAATCTAGTCCCGGGGTCGTGGGGACGACCCTATAGTCGTCGGACAAGACGGCGGCTGGACATCTTTGGCCCGGGGTCATGGGGAAGACCCTATAGTCGTCGGATATGTCGGCGGCTGTCCAACTACAGGACGGGTTATCCTATCTAGTCAAGGTGACCTCCGGTGTCCCTCAGGGATCGCACCTTGGTCCTCTCCTGTTCCTTCTCTATGTAAATGATCTTAAGGAGGTTTTCCAGCATAGGGATTTCTTAATGTTCGCGGACGATTTGAAAGTGTACCGTTCTATTAGAGGGTCTTTTGACGTTGAATTGCTGCAGGCTGACCTCAGGAGATTCGAGCAGTGGTGTATTGTTAATAGAATGCAGCTAAATACAGGGAAATGTGTGTTATTAAGGACCCACAGGGCTGTCAGTGGGATTACCTCGACGTATACGCTAGGCGATACCACGTTGACGGCGGTGGCGGAAGTCTTAGACCTTGGCGTCACATTTACGACGGGTCTGGATTTTCGTAACCATTATCGCAACATAACTTGTAAGGCAATGAAAACCCTTGGGTTTATAGCACGGTTTGCGAAACATTTTAAGCAGATCAGGACATTAAAACTGTTATACGTTGCACTGGTTAGGCCACAAGTTGAATATGCGTCGGTTATTTGGAGCCCTAAGCATAAGCTATATGTTAGCATAATTGAAAGGATCCAACACAAGTTCCTTAGGCTTGCCATGAGGACATCTGGCAGCCCTATGAGGTTCAATGACCATGATTATAGTCCTGCCCTGATAAAGATGAGGCTCTCTACCCTTAGCGACCGCCGGGCCTGTTCTGATCTACTATTTCTATATAAGGTTTTACATGGTCAGATAGACTGCAAAGGGCTGGTGGCATTGATCAACTTTCACGCTCCGCAACGGTCACTGCGTATGAGACACCTTTTTGTATCGTGCGTCCCGGAATATCATCACTACACTGCCGATCCCATAAATCGCGCCATGGATGAGCTTAATCAGAGCCCCGCGGACATTGAATTCTTTCAAACCTCCCTAGCGTCGTTCAGGAATCAATTACTTAGGATACTGCCACCTCGGTAATCTAGTGTTTCACCGGGTACGGCGTTAGAGCCGTTGTATAGACTGGCTTGTTTTTGTCTTGTTACTGTTGTTTTGTTACTTTACTTTATATTCTATGTTTTTCGTTATATTTTATTTTTAATCGTATTGTATTTTATTGTATGTTTCTGTATCTTAGCATTTTTCTACACTTTGTATTCTAAAGGGTTCCCCCGTTGAATAAATAATAATAATAATAATAATAATAATAACTATGGTCCGTGGTCGTGGGGACGACCCTATAGTCGTCAGAAATAACGGTGGCGGGGCAATCAACTCCCGGGGTCGTGGGGTCGACCCTATAGTCGTCGGACATTTCGGCGGCTGGCCAACTTTGGCCCGTGGTCGTGGGGACGACCCTATAGTCGTCGGACATGTCGGCGGCTGGCCAACATTGGCCCGTGGTCGTGGAGACGACCCAATAGTCGTTGGACATGTCAGCGGCTGGCCAACTTTGCCCCGGTGTCGTGGTGACGACTCTATAGTCGTCGGACATGTCGGCGGCGGGCCAATCTAGTACCGGGGTCGTGGGGACGACCCTATAGTCTTCGGACATGTCGGCGGCTGGCCAACTTTGGCCCGTGGTCGTGGGGACGACCCAATAGTCGTCGGACATGTCGGCGGCTGGCCAACTTTGGCCCGTAGTCGTGGGGACGATCCGATAGTCGCTGGACATGACGGTGGCGGGCCAATCTATTCCCGGTGTCGTGGGGACGACCCTATAGTCGTCGGACATGTCGGCGGCTGGCCAACTTTGGCCCGTAGTCGTGGGGACGATCCGATAGTCACCGGACATGACGGTGGCGGGCCAATCTATTCCCGGAGTCGTGGGGACGACCCTATAGTCGTCGGACATGTCGGTGGCTGGCCAACTTTGGCCCGGTGTCGTGGGGACGACTCTATAGTCGTCGGACATGTCGGCGGCGGGCCAATCTAGTACCGGGGTCGTGGGGACGACACTATAGTCGTCGGACATGTCGGCGGCTGGCCAACTTTGGCCCGTGGTCGTGGGGACGAACCAATAGTCGTCGGACATGTCGGCGGCTGGCAAACTTTGGCCCGTGGTCGTGGGGACGACCCTATAGTCGTTGGACATGTTGCCGGCTGGTCAACCTAGTCCCGGGGTCGTGGGAACGACCCTATAGTCGTCGGATTTGTCGGCGGCTGGCCAACATTGGCCCGTGGTCGTGGGGTCGACCCTATAGTCGTCGGACATGACGGTGGCGGACCAATCTAGTCCCGGGGTCGTGGGGACGACCCTATAGTCGTCGGACATGTCGGCGGCTGGCCAACATTGGCCCGTGCTCGTTGGGACGACCCAATAGTCGTTGGACATGTCAGCGGCTGGCCAACTTTGGCCCGTAGTCGTGGGAACGATCCGATAGTCGCCGGACATAACGGTGGCGGGCCAATCTATTCCCGGGGTCGTGGGGACGACCCTATAGTCGTCGGACATGTTGGCGGCAGGTCAACCTAGTCCCGGGGTCGTGGGGACGACCCTATTGTCGTCGGACATGGCGGTGGCGGGCCAATCTAGTCCCGTGGTCGCGGGGACGACCCTACAGTCGTCGGACATTTCGGCGGCAGGCCAACTTTGGCCCGTGGTCGTGGGGACGACCCTATAGTCGTCGGACATGACGGTAGCGGGCCAATCTAGTCCCGAGGTCGTGGGGACGACCCTATAGTCGTCGGACATTTCGGCGGCTGGCCAACTTTGGCCCGTGGTCGTGGGGACGACCCTATAGTCGTCGGACATGTTGGCGGCTGGCCAACTTTGGCCCGTAGTCGTGGGGACGATCCGATAGTCGCCGGACATGACGGTGGCGGGCCAATCTATTCCCGGGGTCGTGGGGACGACCCTATAGTCGTCGGACATGTCGGCGGCTGGCCAACTTTGGCCCGGTGTCGTGCGGACGACTTTATAGTCGTCGGACATGTCGGCGGCGGGCCAATCTAGTACCGGGGTCGTGGGGACGACACTATAGTCGTCGGACATGTCGGCGGCTGGCCAACTTTGGCCCGTGGTCGTGGGGAGGACCCAATAGTCGTTGGACATGTCGGCGGCTGGCCAACTTTGGCCTGTGGTTGTGGGGACGACCCTATAGTCGTTGGACATGACGGTGGCGGGCCAATCTAGTCCCGGGGTCGTGGGGACGACCCTATAGTCGTCGGACAAGACGGCGGCTGGACATCTTTCGCCCGGGGTCGTGGGGACGACCCTATAGTCGTCGGACAAGACAGCGGCTGGACATCTTTCGCCCGGGGTCGTGGGGACGACCCTATAGTCGTCGGACATGTCGGCGGCTGGCCAACATTGGCCCGTGGTCGTGGGGTCGACCCTATAGTCGTCGGACATGACGGTGGCGGACCAATCTAGTCCCGGGGTCGTGGGGACGACCCTATAGTCCTCGGACATGTCGGCGGCTGGCCAACTTTGGCCCGTGGTCGTGGGGACGACCCAATAGTCGTCGGACATGACGGCGGCTGGCCAACATTGGCCCGTGGTCGTGGGGTCGACCCTATAGTCGTCGGACATGACGGTGGCGGACCAATCTAGTCCCGGGGTCGTGGGGACGACCCTATAGTCGTCGGACATGTCGGCGGCTGGCCAACATTGGCCCGTGGTCGTGGGGACGATCCGATAGTCACCGGACATGACGGTGGCGGGCCAATCTATTCCCGGAGTCGTGGGGACGACCCTATAGCCGTCGGACATGTCGGCGGCTGGCCAACTTTGGCCCGTGGTCGTGGGGACGATCCGATAGTCGATGGATATGACGGTGCCGGGCCAATCAAGTCCCGGGGTCGTAGGTACGACCCTATAGTCATCGGACATGTCGGCGATTGGCCATTATTGGCCCGGGGTCGTGGGGACGACCGTATATTCGTCGGACATGACGGTGGCGGGCCAATCTAGTCCCGGGGTCTTGGGGACGACCCTATAGTCTTCGGACATGTCGGCGGCTGGCCAACTTTGGCCCGTGGTCGTGGGGACGACCCAATAGTCGTCGGACATGTCGGCGGCTGGCCAACTTTGGTCTGTGGTTGTGGGGACGACCCTATAGTCGTTGGACATGTCGGCGGCTCGCCAACTTTGGCCCGTGGTCGTGGGGACGACTGTATAGTCGTCGGACATGTCGGCGGCTGGCCATTCTAGTCCCGGGGTCGTGGGGACGACCCTATTGTCGTCGGACATGACGGTGGCGAGCCAATCTAGTCCCGGGGTCGTGGGGACGACCCTATAGTCGTCGGACATGTCGGCGGCTGGCCATTCTAGTCCCGGGGTCGTGGGGACGACCCTATTGTCGTCGGACATGACGGTGGCGGGCCAATCTAGTCCCGGGGTCGTGGGGACGACCCTATAGTCGTCGGACATGTCGGCGGCTGGCCAACTTTGGCCCGTGGTCGTGGGGACGACCGTATAGTCGTCGGACATGTCGGCGGCTGGCCAACTTTGGCCCGTGGTCGTGGGGACGACCGTATATTCGTCAGACATGACGGTGGCGGGCTAATCTAGTCCCGGGGTCGTGGGGACGACCCTATAGTCGTCGGACATGACGGTGGCGGGCCAATCTAGTCCCGGGGTTGTGGGGACATGTCGGCGACTTGCCAAATGTGCCCGGGGTCGTAGGGACGACCCTATAGTGGTCGGACAAGTCGGCGGCTGGCCAACCTAGTCCCGGGGTCGTGGGGACGACTCTATAGTCGTCGGACAATTCGGCGGCGGGCCAACCTAGTCCCGGGGTTGTGGGGACGTCCCTATAGTCCTCGGACAAGTCGGCGGCAGGCCCACTTTGGCCCGTGGTCGTGATGACGACCCTATAGTCGTTGGACATGTTGCCGGCTGGTCAACCTAGTCCCGGGGTCGTGGGAACGACCCTATAGTCGTCGGATTTGTCGGCGGCTGGCCAACATTGGCCCGTGGTCGTGGGGTCGACCCTATAGTCGTCGGACATGACGGTGGCGGACCAATCTAGTCCCGGGGTCGTGGGGACGACCCTATAGTCGTCGGACATGTCGGCGGCTGGCCAACATTGGCCCGTGGTCGTGGGGACGACCCAATAGTCGTTGGACATGTCAGCGGCTGGCCAACTTTGGCCCGTAGTCGTGGGAACGATCCGATAGTCGCCGGACATGACGGTGGCGGGCCAATCTATTCCCGGTGTCGTGGGGACGAACCTATAGTCGTCGGACATGTCGGCGGCAGGCCAACTTTGGCCCGTAGTTGTGGGGACGATCCGATAGTCGCCGGACATGACGGTGGCGGGCCAATCTATTCCCGGGGTCGTGGGGACGACCCTATAGTCGTCGGACATGTCGGCGGCTGGCCAACTTCGGCCCGTGGTCGTGGGGACGACCCAATAGTCGTTGGACATGTCGGCGGCTGGCCAACTTTGGCCTGTAGTTGTGGGGACGACCCTATAGTCTTTGGACATGACGGTGGCGGGCCAATCTAGTCCCGGGGTCGTGGGGACGACCCTATAGTCGTCGGACATGTCGGCGGCTGGCCAACTTTGGCCCGTGGTCGTGGGGACGACCCAATAGTCGTGGACATGTCGGCGGCTGGCCAACTTTGGCCTGTAGTTGTGGGGACGATCCGATAGTCGCCGGACATGACGGTGGCGGGCCAATCTATTCACGGGGTCGTGGGGACGACCCTATAGTCGTCGGACATGTCGGCGGATGGCCAACTTTGGCCCGTGGCCGTGGGGACGACCCAATAGTCGTTGGACATGTCGGCGGCTGGCCAACTTCGGCCTGTAGATGTGGGGACGACCCTATAGTCGTTGGACATGACGGTGGCAGGCCAACTTTGGCCCGGTGTCGTGGGGACGACTCTATAGTCGTCGGACATGTCGGTGGCGGGCCAATCTAGTCCCGAGGTCGTGGGGACGACCCTATAGTCGTCGGACTTGACGGTGGCGGGGCAATCAACTCCCGGGGTCGTGGGGTCGACCCTATAGTCGTCGGACATGATGGTGGCGGGCCAATCTAGTCCCGAGGTCATGGGGACGACCCTATAGTCGTCGGATATGTCGGCGGCTGGCCAACTTTGGTCCGTTGTCGTGGGGACGACCCTATAGTCGTCGGAAATAACCATGGCGGGGCAATCTATTCCCGGGGTCGTGGGCACGATCCTGTAGTCGTCGGACATGACGGTGGCGGGCCAATCTAGTCCCGGGGTCATGGGAACGACCCTATAGTCGTCGGAAATGTCGGCGGCTGGCCAACTTTGGTCCGTTGTCGTGGGGACGACCCTATAGTCGTCGGAAATAACCATGGCGGGGCAATCTATTCCCGGGGACGTTGGCACGACCCTATAGTCGACGGACATGTCGGCGATTGGCCAACATTGGCCCGGGGTCGTGGGGACGATCCGATAGTCGATGGATATGACAGTGCCGAGCCAATCAAGTCCCGGGGTCGTAGGTACGACCCTATAGTCATCGGACATGTCGGCGATTGGCCATTATTGGCCCGGGGTCGTGGGGACGACCGTATATTCGTCGGACATGACGGTGGCGGGCCAATCTAGTCCCGGGGTCGTGGGGACGACCGTATATTCGTCGGACATGACGGTGGCGGGCCAATCTAGTCCCGGGGTCGTGGGGACGACCCTATTGTCGTCGGACATGACGGTGGCGGGCCAATCTAGTCCCGGGGTCGTGGGGACGACCCTATAGTCGTCGGACATGTCGGCGGCTGGCCATTCTAATCCCGGGGTCGTGGGGACGACCCTATTGTCGTCGGACATGACGGTGGCGGGCCAATCTAGTCCCGGGGTCGTGGGGACGACCCTATAGTCGTCGGACATGTCGGCGGCTGGCCAACTTTGGCCCGTGGTCGTGGGGACGACCGTATAGTCGTCGGACATGTCGGCGGCTGGCCAACTTTGGCCCGTGGTCGTGGGGACGACCGTATAGTCGTCGGACATGTCGGCGGCTGGCCAACATTGGCCCGTGGTTGTCGGGACGACCCAATAGTCGTTGGACATGTCAGCGGCTGGCCAACTTTGGCCCGTAGTCGTGGGAACGATCCGATAGTCGCCGGACATGACGGTGGCGGGCCAATCTATTCCGGGTGTCGTGGGGACGAACCTATAGTCGTCGGACATGTCGGCGGCAGGCCAACTTTGGCCCGTAGTTGTGGGGACGATCCGATAGTCGCCGGACATGACGGTGGCGGGCCAATCTATTCCCGGGGTCGTGGGGACGACCCTATAGTCGTCGGACATGTCGGCGGCTGGCCAACTTTGGCCCGTGGTCGTGGGGACGACCCAATAGTCGTTGGACATGTCGGCGGCTGGCCAACTTCGGCCTGTAGTTGTGGGGACGACCCTATAGTCTTTGGACATGACGGTGGCGGGCCAATCTAGTCCCGGGGTCGTGGGGACGACCCTATAGTCGTCGGACAAGACGGCGGCTGGACATCTTTCGCCCGGGGTCGTGGGGACGACCCTATAGTCGTCGGACATGTCGGCGGCTGGCCAACTTTGGCCCGGTGTCGTGGGGACGACTCTATATTCGTCGGACATGTCGGCGGCTGGCCAATCTAGTACCGGGGTCGTGGGGACGACCCTGTAGTCGTCGGACATGACGGTGGCGGGCCAATCTAGTCCCGGGGTCATGGGAACGACCCTATAGTCGTCGGATATGTCGGCGGCTGGCCAACTTTGGTCCGTTGTCGTGGGGACGACCCAATAGTCGTTGGACATGTCGGCGGCTGGCCAACTTTGGCCCGAGGTCGTGGGGACGACCCTATAGTAGTCGGACATGTCGGCGGCTGTCCAACTTTGGCCCGGTGTCGTGGGGACGACTCTATATTCGTCGGACATGTCGGCGGCTGGCCAATCTAGTACCGGGGTCGTGGGGACGACACTATAGTCGTCGGACATGTCGGCGGCTGGCCAACTTTGGTCCGTTGTCGTGGGGACGACCCTATAGTCGTCGGAAATAACCATGGCGGGGCAATCTATTCCCGGGGTCGTGGGCACGACCCTGTAGTCGTCGGACATGACGGTGGCGGGCCAATCTAGTCCCGGGGTCATGGGAACGACCCTATAGTCGTCGGATATGTCGGCGGCTGGCCAACTTTGGTCCGTTGTCGTGGGGACGACCCAATAGTCGTTGGACATGTCGGCGGCTGGCCAACTTTGGCCCGAGGTCGTGGGGACGACCCTATAGTAGTCGGACATGTCGGCGGCTGTCCAACTTTGGCCCGGTGTCGTGGGGACGACCCTATAGTCGTCGGAAATAACCATGGCGGGGCAATCTATTCCCGGGGTCGTGGGGACGACCCTATAGTCGTCGGACAAGACGGCGGCTGGACATCTTTGGCCCGGGGTCGTGGGGACGACCCTATAGTCGTCGGACATGTCGGCGGCTGGCCAACTTTGGCCCGTGGTCGTGGGGACGACCCAATAGTCGTTGGACATGTCGGCGGCTGGCCAACTTTGGCCCTTGGTTGTGGGGACGACCCTATAGTCGTTGGACATGACGGTGGCGGGCCAATCTAGTCCCGAGGTCATGGGGACGACCCTATAGTCGTCGGATATGTCGGCGGCTGGCCAACTTTGGTCCGTTGTCGTGGGGACGACCCTATAGTCGTCGGAAATAACCATGGCGGGGCAATCTATTCCCGGGGTCGTGGGCACGATCCTGTAGTCGTCGGACATGACGGTGGCGGGCCAATCTAGTCCCGGGGTCATGGGAACGACCCTATAGTCGTCGGAAATGTCGGCGGCTGGCCAACTTTGGTCCGTTGTCGTGGGGACGACCCTATAGTCGTCGGAAATAACCATGGCGGGGCAATCTATTCCCGGGGTCGTGGGCACGACCCTATAGTCGACGGACATGTCGGCGATTGGCCAACATTGGCCCGGGGTCGTGGGGACGATCCGATAGTCGATGGATATGACAGTGCCGGGCCAATCAAGTCCCGGGGTCGTAGGTACGACCCTATAGTCATCGGACATGTCGGCGATTGGCCATTATTGGCCCGGGGTCGTGGGGACGACCGTATATTCGTCGGACATGACGGTGGCGGGCCAATCTAGTCCCGGGGTCGTGGGGACGACCGTATATTCGTCGGACATGACGGTGGCGGGCCAATCTAGTCCCGGGGTCGTGGGGACGACCCTATTGTCGTCGGACATGACGGTGGCGGGCCAATCTAGTCCCGGGGTCGTGGGGACGACCCTATAGTCGTCGGACATGTCGGCGGCTGGCCATTCTAATCCCGGGGTCGTGGGGACGACCCTATTGTCGTCGGACATGACGGTGGCGGGCCAATCTAGTCCCGGGGTCGTGGGGACGACCCTATAGTCGTCGGACATGTCGGCGGCTGGCCAACTTTGGCCCGTGGTCGTGGGGACGACCGTATAGTCGTCGGACATGTCGGCGGCTGGCCAACTTTGGCCCGTGGTCGTGGGGACGACCGTATAGTCGTCGGACATGTCGGCGGCTGGCCAACATTGGCCCGTGGTCGTCGGGACGACCCAATAGTCGTTGGACATGTCAGCGGCTGGCCAACTTTGGCCCGTAGTCGTGGGAACGATCCGATAGTCGCCGGACATGACGGTGGCGGGCCAATCTATTCCGGGTGTCGTGGGGACGAACCTATAGTCGTCGGACATGTCGGCGGCAGGCCAACTTTGGCCCGTAGTTGTGGGGACGATCCGATAGTCGCCGGACATGACGGTGGCGGGCCAATCTATTCCCGGGGTCGTGGGGACGACCCTATAGTCGTCGGACATGTCGGCGGCTGGCCAACTTTGGCCCGTGGTCGTGGGGACGACCCAATAGTCGTTGGACATGTCGGCGGCTGGCCAACTTCGGCCTGTAGTTGTGGGGACGACCCTATAGTCTTTGGACATGACGGTGGCGGGCCAATCTAGTCCCGGGGTCGTGGGGACGACCCTATAGTCGTCGGACAAGACGGCGGCTGGACATCTTTCGCCCGGGGTCGTGGGGACGACCCTATAGTCGTCGGACATGTCGGCGGCTGGCCAACTTTGGCCTGTAGTTGTGGGGACGATCCGATAGTCGCCGGACATGACGGTGGCGGGCCAATCTATTCCCGGGGTCGTGGGGACGACCCTGTAGTCGTCGGACATGACGGTGGCGGGCCAATCTAGTCCCGGGGTCATGGGAACGACCCTATAGTCGTCGGATATGTCGGCGGCTGGCCAACTTTGGTCCGTTGTCGTGGGGACGACCCAATAGTCGTTGGACATGTCGGCGGCTGGCCAACTTTGGCCCGAGGTCGTGGGGACGACCCTATAGTAGTCGGACATGTCGGCGGCTGTCCAACTTTGGCCCGGTGTCGTGGGGACGACTCTATATTCGTCGGACATGTCGGCGGCTGGCCAATCTAGTACCGGGGTCGTGGGGACGACACTATAGTCGTCGGACATGTCGGCGGCTGGCCAACTTTGGTCCGTTGTCGTGGGGACGACCCTATAGTCGTCGGAAATAACCATGGCGGGGCAATCTATTCCCGGGGTCGTGGGCACGACCCTGTAGTCGTCGGACATGACGGTGGCGGGCCAATCTAGTCCCGGGGTCATGGGAACGACCCTATAGTCGTCGGATATGTCGGCGGCTGGCCAACTTTGGTCCGTTGTCGTGGGGACGACCCAATAGTCGTTGGACATGTCGGCGGCTGGCCAACTTTGGCCCGAGGTCGTGGGGACGACCCTATAGTAGTCGGACATGTCGGCGGCTGTCCAACTTTGGCCCGGTGTCGTGGGGACGACCCTATAGTCGTCGGAAATAACCATGGCGGGGCAATCTATTCCCGGGGTCGTGGGGACGACCCTATAGTCGTCGGACAAGACGGCGGCTGGACATCTTTGGCCCGGGGTCGTGGGGACGACCCTATAGTCGTCGGACATGTCGGCGGCTGGCCAACTTTGGCCCGTGGTCGTGGGGACGACCCAATAGTCGTTGGACATGTCGGCGGCTGGCCAACTTTGGCCCTTGGTTGTGGGGACGACCCTATAGTCGTTGGACATGACGGTGGCGGGCCAATCTAGTACCGGGGTCGTGGGGACGACCCTATAGTCTTCGGACATGTCGGCGGCTGGCCAACTTTGGCCCGTGGTCGTGGGGACGACCCAATAGTCGTCGGACATGTCGGCGGCTGGCCAACTTTGGCCCGTAGTCGTGGGGACGACCCTATAGTCGTCGGAAATATCGATGGCGGGGCAATCTATTCCCGGGGTCGTGGGGACGACCCTGTAGTCGTCGGACATGACGGTGGCGGGCCAATCTAGTCCCGGGGTCATGGGAAGGACCCTATAGTCGTCGGATATTTCGGCGGCCGGCCAACTTTGGCCCGTGGTCGTGGGGACGACCATAGTCGTCGGACATGTTGGCGGCAGGTCAACCTAGTCCCGCGGTCGTGGGGACGACCCTATTGTCGTCGGACATGGCGGTGGCGGGCCAATCTGGTCCCGTGGTCGCTGGGACGACCCTACAGTCGTCGGACATTTCGGCGGCAGGCCAACTTTGGCCCGTGGTCGTGGGGACGACCCTATAGTCGTCGGACATGACGGTAGCGGGCCAATCTAGTCCCGAGGTCGTGGGGACGACCCTATAGTCGTCGGACATTTCGGCGGCTGGCCAACTTTGCCCCGGTGTCGTGGTGACGACTCTATAGTCGTCGGACATGTCGGCGGCTGGCCAACTTTGGCCCGTAGTTGTGGGAACGATCCGATAGTCGCCGGACATGACGGTGGCGGGGCAATCTATTCCCGGTGTCGTGGGGACGAACCTATAGTCGTCGGACATGTCGGCGGCTGGCCAACTTTGGCCCGTAGTTGTGGGGACGATCCGATAGTCGCCGGACATGACGGTGGCGGGCCAATCTATTCCCGGGGTCGTGGGGACGACCCTATAGTCGTCGGACATGTCGGCGGCTGGCCAACTTTGGCCCGTGGTCGTGGGGACGACCCAATAGTCGTTGGACATGTCGGCGGCTGGCCAACTTTGGCCCGAGGTCGTGGGGACGACCCTATAGTAGTCGGACATGTCGGCGGCTGTCCAACTTTGGCCCGGTGTCGTGGGGACGACCCTATAGTCGTCGGAAATAACCATGGCGGGGCAATCTATTCCCGGGGTCGTGGGGACGACCCTATAGTCGTCGGACAAGACGGCGGCTGGACATCTTTGGCCCGGGGTCGTGGGGACGACCCTATAGTCGTCGGACATGTCGGCGGCTGGCCAACTTTGGCCCGTGGTCGTGGGGACGACCCAATAGTCGTTGGACATGTCGGCGGCTGGCCAACTTTGGCCCTTGGTTGTGGGGACGACCCTATAGTCGTTGGACATGACGGTGGCGGGCCAATCTAGTACCGGGGTCGTGGGGACGACCCTATAGTCTTCGGACATGTCGGCGGCTGGCCAACTTTGGCCCGTGGTCGTGGGGACGACCCAATAGTCGTCGGACATGTCGGCGGCTGGCCAACTTTGGCCCGTAGTCGTGGGGACGACCCTATAGTCGTCGGAAATATCGATGGCGGGGCAATCTATTCCCGGGGTCGTGGGGACGACCCTGTAGTCGTCGGACATGGCGGTGGCGGGCCAATCTGGTCCCGTGGTCGCTGGGACGACCCTACAGTCGTCGGACATTTCGGCGGCAGGCCAACTTTGGCCCGTGGTCGTGGGGACGACCCTATAGTCGTCGGACATGACGGTAGCGGGCCAATCTAGTCCCGAGGTCGTGGGGACGACCCTATAGTCGTCGGACATTTCGGCGGCTGGCCAACTTTGCCCCGGTGTCGTGGTGACGACTCTATAGTCGTCGGACATGTCGGCGGCTGGCCAACTTTGGCCCGTAGTTGTGGGGACGATCCGATAGTCGCCGGACATGACGGTGGCGGGGCAATCTATTCCCGGTGTCGTGGGGACGAACCTATAGTCGTCGGACATGTCGGCGGCTGGCCAACTTTGGCCCGTAGTTGTGGGGACGATCCGATAGTCGCCGGACATGACGGTGGCGGGCCAATCTATTCCCGGGGTCGTGGGGACGACCCTATAGTCGTCGGACATGTCGGCGGCTGGCCAACTTTGGCCCGTGGTCGTGGGGACGACCCAATAGTCGTTGGACATGTCGGCGGCTGGCCAACTTTGGCCTGTAGTTGTGGGGACGATCCGATAGTCGCCGGACATGACGGTGGCGGGCCAATCTATTCCCGGGGTCGTGGGGACGACCCTATAGTCGTCGGACATGTCGGCGGCTGGCCAACTTTGGCCCGTGGTCGTGGGGACGACCGTATATTCGTCAGACATGACGGTGGCGGGCTAATCTAGTCCCGGGGTCGTGGGGACGACCCTATAGTCGTCGGACATGACGGTGGCGGGCCAATCTAGTCCCGGGGTTGTGGGGACATGTCGGCGACTTGCCAAATGTGCCCGGGGTCGTAGGGACGACCCTATAGTGGTCGGACAAGTCGGCGGCTGGCCAACCTAGTCCCGGGGTCGTGGGGACGACTCTATAGTCGTCGGACAATTCGGCGGCGGGCCAACCTAGTCCCGGGGTTGTGGGGACGTCCCTATAGTCCTCGGACAAGTCGGCGGCAGGCCCACTTTGGCCCGTGGTCGTGATGACGACCCTATAGTCGTTGGACATGTTGCCGGCTGGTCAACCTAGTCCCGGGGTCGTGGGAACGACCCTATAGTCGTCGGATTTGTCGGCGGCTGGCCAACATTGGCCCGTGGTCGTGGGGTCGACCCTATAGTCGTCGGACATGACGGTGGCGGACCAATCTAGTCCCGGGGTCGTGGGGACGACCCTATAGTCGTCGGACATGTCGGCGGCTGGCCAACATTGGCCCGTGGTCGTGGGGACGACCCAATAGTCGTTGGACATGCCAGCGGCTGGCCAACTTTGGCCCGTAGTCGTGGGAACGATCCGATAGTCGCCGGACATGACGGTGGCGGGCCAATCTATTCCCGGTGTCGTGGGGACGAACCTATAGTCGTCGGACATGTCGGCGGCAGGCCAACTTTGGCCCGTAGTTGTGGGGACGATCCGATAGTCGCCGGACATGACGGTGGCGGGCCAATCTATTCCCGGGGTCGTGGGGACGACCCTATAGTCGTCGGACATGTCGGCGGCTGGCCAACTTCGGCCCGTGGTCGTGGGGACGACCCAATAGTCGTTGGACATGTCGGCGGCTGGCCAACTTTGGCCTGTAGTTGTGGGGACGACCCTATAGTCTTTGGACATGACGGTGGCGGGCCAATCTAGTCCCGGGGTCGTGGGGACGACCCTATAGTCGTCGGACATGTCGGCGGCTGGCCAACTTTGGCCCGTGGTCGTGGGGACGACCCAATAGTCGTGGACATGTCGGCGGCTGGCCAACTTTGGCCTGTAGTTGTGGGGACGATCCGATAGTCGCCGGACATGACGGTGGCGGGCCAATCTATTCACGGGGTCGTGGGGACGACCCTATAGTCGTCGGACATGTCGGCGGATGGCCAACTTTGGCCCGTGGCCGTGGGGACGACCCAATAGTCGTTGGACATGTCGGCGGCTGGCCAACTTCGGCCTGTAGATGTGGGGACGACCCTATAGTCGTTGGACATGACGGTGGCAGGCCAACTTTGGCCCGGTGTCGTGGGGACGACTCTATAGTCGTCGGACATGTCGGTGGCGGGCCAATCTAGTCCCGAGGTCGTGGGGACGACCCTATAGTCGTCGGACTTGACGGTGGCGGGGCAATCAACTCCCGGGGTCGTGGGGTCGACCCTATAGTCGTCGGACATGATGGTGGCGGGCCAATCTAGTCCCGAGGTCATGGGGACGACCCTATAGTCGTCGGATATGTCGGCGGCTGGCCAACTTTGGTCCGTTGTCGTGGGGACGACCCTATAGTCGTCGGAAATAACCATGGCGGGGCAATCTATTCCCGGGGTCGTGGGCACGATCCTGTAGTCGTCGGACATGACGGTGGCGGGCCAATCTAGTCCCGGGGTCATGGGAACGACCCTATAGTCGTCGGAAATGTCGGCGGCTGGCCAACTTTGGTCCGTTGTCGTGGGGACGACCCTATAGTCGTCGGAAATAACCATGGCGGGGCAATCTATTCCCGGGGTCGTGGGCACGACCCTATAGTCGACGGACATGTCGGCGATTGGCCAACATTGGCCCGGGGTCGTGGGGACGATCCGATAGTCGATGGATATGACAGTGCCGGGCCAATCAAGTCCCGGGGTCGTAGGTACGACCCTATAGTCATCGGACATGTCGGCGATTGGCCATTATTGGCCCGGGGTCGTGGGGACGACCGTATATTCGTCGGACATGACGGTGGCGGGCCAATCTAGTCCCGGGGTCGTGGGGACGACCGTATATTCGTCGGACATGACGGTGGCGGGCCAATCTAGTCCCGGGGTCGTGGGGACGACCCTATTGTCGTCGGACATGACGGTGGCGGGCCAATCTAGTCCCGGGGTCGTGGGGACGACCCTATAGTCGTCGGACATGTCGGCGGCTGGCCATTCTAATCCCGGGGTCGTGGGGACGACCCTATTGTCGTCGGACATGACGGTGGCGGGCCAATCTAGTCCCGGGGTCGTGGGGACGACCCTATAGTCGTCGGACATGTCGGCGGCTGGCCAACTTTGGCCCGTGGTCGTGGGGACGACCGTATAGTCGTCGGACATGTCGGCGGCTGGCCAACTTTGGCCCGTGGTCGTGGGGACGACCGTATAGTCGTCGGACATGTCGGCGGCTGGCCAACATTGGCCCGTGGTTGTCGGGACGACCCAATAGTCGTTGGACATGTCAGCGGCTGGCCAACTTTGGCCCGTAGTCGTGGGAACGATCCGATAGTCGCCGGACATGACGGTGGCGGACCAATCTATTCCGGGTGTCGTGGGGACGAACCTATAGTCGTCGGACATGTCGGCGGCAGGCCAACTTTGGCCCGTAGTTGTGGGGACGATCCGATAGTCGCCGGACATGACGGTGGCGGGCCAATCTATTCCCGGGGTCGTGGGGACGACCCTATAGTCGTTGGACATGTCGGCGGCTGGCCAACTTTGGCCCGTGGTCGTGGGGACGACCCAATAGTCGTTGGACATGTCGGCGGCTGGCCAACTTCGGCCTGTAGTTGTGGGGACGACCCTATAGTCTTTGGACATGACGGTGGCGGGCCAATCTAGTCCCGGGGTCGTGGGGACGACCCTATAGTCGTCGGACAAGACGGCGGCTGGACATCTTTCGCCCGGGGTCGTGGGGACGACCCTATAGTCGTCGGACATGTCGGCGGCTGGCCAACTTTGGCCTGTAGTTGTGGGGACGATCCGATAGTCGCCGGACATGACGGTGGCGGGCCAATCTATTCCCGGGGTCGTGGGGACGACCCTGTAGTCGTCGGACATGACGGTGGCGGGCCAATCTAGTCCCGGGGTCATGGGAACGACCCTATAGTCGTCGGATATGTCGGCGGCTGGCCAACTTTGGTCCGTTGTCGTGGGGACGACCCAATAGTCGTTGGACATGTCGGCGGCTGGCCAACTTTGGCCCGAGGTCGTGGGGACGACCCTATAGTAGTCGGACATGTCGGCGGCTGTCCAACTTTGGCCCGGTGTCGTGGGGACGACTCTATATTCGTCGGACATGTCGGCGGCTGGCCAATCTAGTACCGGGGTCGTGGGGACGACACTATAGTCGTCGGACATGTCGGCGGCTGGCCAACTTTGGTCCGTTGTCGTGGGGACGACCCTATAGTCGTCGGAAATAACCATGGCGGGGCAATCTATTCCCGGGGTCGTGGGCACGACCCTGTAGTCGTCGGACATGACGGTGGCGGGCCAATCTAGTCCCGGGGTCATGGGAACGACCCTATAGTCGTCGGATATGTCGGCGGCTGGCCAACTTTGGTCCGTTGTCGTGGGGACGACCCAATAGTCGTTGGACATGTCGGCGGCTGGCCAACTTTGGCCCGAGGTCGTGGGGACGACCCTATAGTAGTCGGACATGTCGGCGGCTGTCCAACTTTGGCCCGGTGTCGTGGGGACGACCCTATAGTCGTCGGAAATAACCATGGCGGGGCAATCTATTCCCGGGGTCGTGGGGACGACCCTATAGTCGTCGGACAAGACGGCGGCTGGACATCTTTGGCCCGGGGTCGTGGGGACGACCCTATAGTCGTCGGACATGTCGGCGGCTGGCCAACTTTGGCCCGTGGTCGTGGGGACGACCCAATAGTCGTTGGACATGTCGGCGGCTGGCCAACTTTGGCCCTTGGTTGTGGGGACGACCCTATAGTCGTTGGACATGACGGTGGCGGGCCAATCTAGTCCCGAGGTCATGGGGACGACCCTATAGTCGTCGGATATGTCGGCGGCTGGCCAACTTTGGTCCGTTGTCGTGGGGACGACCCTATAGTCGTCGGAAATAACCATGGCGGGGCAATCTATTCCCGGGGTCGTGGGCACGATCCTGTAGTCGTCGGACATGACGGTGGCGGGCCAATCTAGTCCCGGGGTCATGGGAACGACCCTATAGTCGTCGGAAATGTCGGCGGCTGGCCAACTTTGGTCCGTTGTCGTGGGGACGACCCTATAGTCGTCGGAAATAACCATGGCGGGGCAATCTATTCCCGGGGTCGTGGGCACGACCCTATAGTCGACGGACATGTCGGCGATTGGCCAACATTGGCCCGGGGTCGTGGGGACGATCCGATAGTCGATGGATATGACAGTGCCGGGCCAATCAAGTCCCGGGGTCGTAGGTACGACCCTATAGTCATCGGACATGTCGGCGATTGGCCATTATTGGCCCGGGGTCGTGGGGACGACCGTATATTCGTCGGACATGACGGTGGCGGGCCAATCTAGTCCCGGGGTCGTGGGGACGACCGTATATTCGTCGGACATGACGGTGGCGGGCCAATCTAGTCCCGGGGTCGTGGGGACGACCCTATTGTCGTCGGACATGACGGTGGCGGGCCAATCTAGTCCCGGGGTCGTGGGGACGACCCTATAGTCGTCGGACATGTCGGCGGCTGGCCATTCTAATCCCGGGGTCGTGGGGACGACCCTATTGTCGTCGGACATGACGGTGGCGGGCCAATCTAGTCCCGGGGTCGTGGGGACGACCCTATAGTCGTCGGACATGTCGGCGGCTGGCCAACTTTGGCCCGTGGTCGTGGGGACGACCGTATAGTCGTCGGACATGTCGGCGGCTGGCCAACTTTGGCCCGTGGTCGTGGGGACGACCGTATAGTCGTCGGACATGTCGGCGGCTGGCCAACATTGGCCCGTGGTCGTCGGGACGACCCAATAGTCGTTGGACATGTCAGCGGCTGGCCAACTTTGGCCCGTAGTCGTGGGAACGATCCGATAGTCGCCGGACATGACGGTGGCGGGCCAATCTATTCCGGGTGTCGTGGGGACGAACCTATAGTCGTCGGACATGTCGGCGGCAGGCCAACTTTGGCCCGTAGTTGTGGGGACGATCCGATAGTCGCCGGACATGACGGTGGCGGGCCAATCTATTCCCGGGGTCGTGGGGACGACCCTATAGTCGTCGGACATGTCGGCGGCTGGCCAACTTTGGCCCGTGGTCGTGGGGACGACCCAATAGTCGTTGGACATGTCGGCGGCTGGCCAACTTCGGCCTGTAGTTGTGGGGACGACCCTATAGTCTTTGGACATGACGGTGGCGGGCCAATCTAGTCCCGGGGTCGTGGGGACGACCCTATAGTCGTCGGACAAGACGGCGGCTGGACATCTTTCGCCCGGGGTCGTGGGGACGACCCTATAGTCGTCGGACATGTCGGCGGCTGGCCAACTTTGGCCTGTAGTTGTGGGGACGATCCGATAGTCGCCGGACATGACGGTGGCGGGCCAATCTATTCCCGGGGTCGTGGGGACGACCCTGTAGTCGTCGGACATGACGGTGGCGGGCCAATCTAGTCCCGGGGTCATGGGAACGACCCTATAGTCGTCGGATATGTCGGCGGCTGGCCAACTTTGGTCCGTTGTCGTGGGGACGACCCAATAGTCGTTGGACATGTCGGCGGCTGGCCAACTTTGGCCCGAGGTCGTGGGGACGACCCTATAGTAGTCGGACATGTCGGCGGCTGTCCAACTTTGGCCCGGTGTCGTGGGGACGACTCTATATTCGTCGGACATGTCGGCGGCTGGCCAATCTAGTACCGGGGTCGTGGGGACGACACTATAGTCGTCGGACATGTCGGCGGCTGGCCAACTTTGGTCCGTTGTCGTGGGGACGACCCTATAGTCGTCGGAAATAACCATGGCGGGGCAATCTATTCCCGGGGTCGTGGGCACGACCCTGTAGTCGTCGGACATGACGGTGGCGGGCCAATCTAGTCCCGGGGTCATGGGAACGACCCTATAGTCGTCGGATATGTCGGCGGCTGGCCAACTTTGGTCCGTTGTCGTGGGGACGACCCAATAGTCGTTGGACATGTCGGCGGCTGGCCAACTTTGGCCCGAGGTCGTGGGGACGACCCTATAGTAGTCGGACATGTCGGCGGCTGTCCAACTTTGGCCCGGTGTCGTGGGGACGACCCTATAGTCGTCGGAAATAACCATGGCGGGGCAATCTATTCCCGGGGTCGTGGGGACGACCCTATAGTCGTCGGACAAGACGGCGGCTGGACATCTTTGGCCCGGGGTCGTGGGGACGACCCTATAGTCGTCGGACATGTCGGCGGCTGGCCAACTTTGGCCCGTGGTCGTGGGGACGACCCAATAGTCGTTGGACATGTCGGCGGCTGGCCAACTTTGGCCCTTGGTTGTGGGGACGACCCTATAGTCGTTGGACATGACGGTGGCGGGCCAATCTAGTACCGGGGTCGTGGGGACGACCCTATAGTCTTCGGACATGTCGGCGGCTGGCCAACTTTGGCCCGTGGTCGTGGGGACGACCCAATAGTCGTCGGACATGTCGGCGGCTGGCCAACTTTGGCCCGTAGTCGTGGGGACGACCCTATAGTCGTCGGAAATATCGATGGCGGGGCAATCTATTCCCGGGGTCGTGGGGACGACCCTGTAGTCGTCGGACATGACGGTGGCGGGCCAATCTAGTCCCGGGGTCATGGGAAGGACCCTATAGTCGTCGGATATTTCGGCGGCCGGCCAACTTTGGCCCGTGGTCGTGGGGACGACCATAGTCGTCGGACATGTTGGCGGCAGGTCAACCTAGTCCCGCGGTCGTGGGGACGACCCTATTGTCGTCGGACATGGCGGTGGCGGGCCAATCTGGTCCCGTGGTCGCTGGGACGACCCTACAGTCGTCGGACATTTCGGCGGCAGGCCAACTTTGGCCCGTGGTCGTGGGGACGACCCTATAGTCGTCGGACATGACGGTAGCGGGCCAATCTAGTCCCGAGGTCGTGGGGACGACCCTATAGTCGTCGGACATTTCGGCGGCTGGCCAACTTTGCCCCGGTGTCGTGGTGACGACTCTATAGTCGTCGGACATGTCGGCGGCTGGCCAACTTTGGCCCGTAGTTGTGGGAACGATCCGATAGTCGCCGGACATGACGGTGGCGGGGCAATCTATTCCCGGTGTCGTGGGGACGAACCTATAGTCGTCGGACATGTCGGCGGCTGGCCAACTTTGGCCCGTAGTTGTGGGGACGATCCGATAGTCGCCGGACATGACGGTGGCGGGCCAATCTATTCCCGGGGTCGTGGGGACGACCCTATAGTCGTCGGACATGTCGGCGGCTGGCCAACTTTGGCCCGTGGTCGTGGGGACGACCCAATAGTCGTTGGACATGTCGGCGGCTGGCCAACTTTGGCCCGAGGTCGTGGGGACGACCCTATAGTAGTCGGACATGTCGGCGGCTGTCCAACTTTGGCCCGGTGTCGTGGGGACGACCCTATAGTCGTCGGAAATAACCATGGCGGGGCAATCTATTCCCGGGGTCGTGGGGACGACCCTATAGTCGTCGGACAAGATGGCGGCTGGACATCTTTGGCCCGGGGTCGTGGGGACGACCCTATAGTCGTCGGACATGTCGGCGGCTGGCCAACTTTGGCCCGTGGTCGTGGGGACGACCCAATAGTCGTTGGACATGTCGGCGGCTGGCCAACTTTGGCCCTTGGTTGTGGGGACGACCCTATAGTCGTTGGACATGACGGTGGCGGGCCAATCTAGTACCGGGGTCGTGGGGACGACCCTATAGTCTTCGGACATGTCGGCGGCTGGCCAACTTTGGCCCGTGGTCGTGGGGACGACCCAATAGTCGTCGGACATGTCGGCGGCTGGCCAACTTTGGCCCGTAGTCGTGGGGACGACCCTATAGTCGTCGGAAATATCGATGGCGGGGCAATCTATTCCCGGGGTCGTGGGGACGACCCTGTAGTCGTCGGACATGACGGTGGCGGGCCAATCTAGTCCCGGGGTCATGGGAAGGACCCTATAGTCGTCGGATATTTCGGCGGCCGGCCAACTTTGGCCCGTGGTCGTGGGGACGACCATAGTCGTCGGACATGTTGGCGGCAGGTCAACCTAGTCCCGCGGTCGTGGGGACGACCCTATTGTCGTCGGACATGGCGGTGGCGGGCCAATCTGGTCCCGTGGTCGCTGGGACGACCCTACAGTCGTCGGACATTTCGGCGGCAGGCCAACTTTGGCCCGTGGTCGTGGGGACGACCCTATAGTCGTCGGACATGACGGTAGCGGGCCAATCTAGTCCCGAGGTCGTGGGGACGACCCTATAGTCGTCGGACATTTCGGCGGCTGGCCAACTTTGCCCCGGTGTCGTGGTGACGACTCTATAGTCGTCGGACATGTCGGCGGCTGGCCAACTTTGGCCCGTAGTTGTGGGGACGATCCGATAGTCGCCGGACATGACGGTGGCGGGGCAATCTATTCCCGGTGTCGTGGGGACGAACCTATAGTCGTCGGACATGTCGGCGGCTGGCCAACTTTGGCCCGTAGTTGTGGGGACGATCCGATAGTCGCCGGACATGACGGTGGCGGGCCAATCTATTCCCGGGGTCGTGGGGACGACCCTATAGTCGTCGGACATGTCGGCGGCTGGCCAACTTTGGCCCGTGGTCGTGGGGACGACCCAATAGTCGTTGGACATGTCGGCGGCTGGCCAACTTTGGCCTGTAGTTGTGGGGACGATCCGATAGTCGCCGGACATGACGGTGGCGGGCCAATCTATTCCCGGGGTCGTGGGGACGACCCTATAGTCGTCGGACATGTCGGCGGCTGGCCAACTTTGGCCCGTAGTCGTGGGGACGATCCAATAGTCGTCGGACATGTCGGCGGCTGGCCAACTTTGGCCCGAGGTCGTGGGGACGACCCTATAGTAGTCGGACATGTCGGCGGCTGTCCAACTTTGGCCCGGTGTCGTGGGGACGACTCTATAGTCGTCGGATATGTCGGCGGCTGGCCAATCTAGTACCGGGGTCGTGGGGACGACACTATAGTCGTCGGACATGTCGGCGGCTGGCCAACTTTGGCCCGTGGTCGTGGGGACGACCCAATAGTCGTCGGACATGTCGGCGGCTGGCCAACTTTGGCCCGTAGTCGTGGGGACGACCCTATAGTCGTCGGAAATATCGATGGCGGGGCAATCTATTCCCGGGGTCGTGGGGACGACCCTGTAGTCGTCGGACATGACGGTGGCGGGCCAATCTAGTCCCGGGGTCATGGGAAGGACCCTATAGTCGTCGGATATTTCGGCGGCCGGCCAACTTTGGCCCGTGGTCGTGGGGACGACCATAGTCGTCGGACATGTTGGCGGCAGGTCAACCTAGTCCCGCGGTCGTGGGGACGACCCTATTGTCGTCGGACATGGCGGTGGCGGGCCAATCTGGTCCCGTGGTCGCTGGGACGACCCTACAGTCGTCGGACATTTCGGCGGCAGGCCAACTTTGGCCCGTGGTCGTGGGGACGACCCTATAGTCGTCGGACATGACGGTAGCGGGCCAATCTAGTCCCGAGGTCGTGGGGACGACCCTATAGTCGTCGGACATTTCGGCGGCTGGCCAACTTTGCCCCGGTGTCGTGGTGACGACTCTATAGTCGTCGGACATGTCGGCGGCTGGCCAACTTTGGCCCGTAGTTGTGGGGACGATCCGATAGTCGCCGGACATGACGGTGGCGGGGCAATCTATTCCCGGTGTCGTGGGGACGAACCTATAGTCGTCGGACATGTCGGCGGCTGGCCAACTTTGGCCCGTAGTTGTGGGGACGACCCTATAGTCGTCGGAAATATCGATGGCGGGGCAATCTATTCCCGGGGTCGTGGGGACGACCCTGTAGTCGTCGGACATGACGGTGGCGGGCCAATCTAGTCCCGGGGTCATGGGAAGGACCCTATAGTCGTCGGATATTTCGGCGGCCGGCCAACTTTGGCCCGTGGTCGTGGGGACGACCATAGTCGTCGGACATGTTGGCGGCAGGTCAACCTAGTCCCGCGGTCGTGGGGACGACCCTATTGTCGTCGGACATGGCGGTGGCGGGCCAATCTGGTCCCGTGGTCGCTGGGACGACCCTACAGTCGTCGGACATTTCGGCGGCAGGCCAACTTTGGCCCGTGGTCGTGGGGACGACCCTATAGTCGTCGGACATGACGGTAGCGGGCCAATCTAGTCCCGAGGTCGTGGGGACGACCCTATAGTCGTCGGACATTTCGGCGGCTGGCCAACTTTGCCCCGGTGTCGTGGTGACGACTCTATAGTCGTCGGACATGTCGGCGGCGGGCCAATCTAGTACCGGGGTCGTGGGGACGACCCTATAGTCTTCGGACATGTCGGCGGCTGGCCAACTTTGGCCCGTAGTCGTGGGGACGATCCGATAGTCACCGGACATGACGGTGGCGGGCCAATCTATTCCCGGAGTCGTGGGGACGACCCTATAGTCGTCGGACATGTCGGTGGCTGGCCAACTTTGGCCCGGTGTCGTGGGGACGACTCTATAGTCGTCGGACATGTCGGCGGCGGGCCAATCTAGTACCGGGGTCGTGGGGACGACACTATAGTCGTCGGACATGTCGGCGGCTGGCCAACTTTGGCCCGTGGTCGTGGGGACGACCCAATAGTCGTTGGACATGTCGGCGGGTGGCCAACCTAGTCCCGCGGTCTTGGGGGCGACGCTATAGTCGTCGGACATGTCGGCGGCTGGCCAACTTTGGCCCGTGGTCGCGGGGACGACCCAATAGTCGTTGGACATGTCGGCGGCTGACCAACTTTGGCCCGTGGTTGTGGGGACGACCCTATAGTCGTTGGACATGACGGTGGCGGGCCAATCTAGTCCCGGGGTCGTGGGGACGACCGTATAGTCGTCGGACAAGACGGCGGCTGGACACCTTTGGCCCGGGGTCGTGGGAACGACCCTATAGTCGTCGGACATGTCGGCGGCTGGCCAACTTTGGCCCGTGGTCGTGGTGACGATCCAATAGTCGTCGGACATGTCGGCGGCTGGCCAACTTTGGCCCGTGGTTGTGGGGACGACCCTATAGTCGTTGGACATGACGGTGGCGGGCCAATCTAGTCCCGGGGTCGTGGGGACGACCCTATAGTCGTCGGACAAGACGGCGGCTGGACACCTTTGGCCCGGGGTCGTGGGGACGACCCTATAGTCGTCGGACATGTCGGCGGCTGGCCAACTTTGGCCCGTGGTCGTGGGGACGATCCAATAGTCGTCGGACATGTCGGCGGCTGGCCAACTTTGGCCCGTGGTCGTGGGGACGACCCAATAGTCGTCGGACATGTCGGCGGCTGGCCAACTTTGGTCTGTGGTTGTGGGGACGACCCTATAGTCATCGGACATGACGGTGGCGGGCCAATCTATTCCCGGGGTCGTGGGGACGACCCTATAGTCTTCGGACATGTCGGCGGCTGGCCAACTTTGGCCCGTGGTCGTGGGGACGACCCAATAGTCGTCGGACATGTCGGCGGCTGGCCAACTTTGGTCTGTGGTTGTGGGGACGACCCTATAGTCATCGGACATGTCGGCGATTGGCCATTATTGGCCCGGGGTCGTGGGGACGACCGTATATTCGTCAGACATGACGGTGGCGGGATAATCTAGTCCCGGGGTCGTGGGGACGACCCTATAGTCGTCGGACATGACGGTGGCGGGCCAATCTAGTCCCGGGGTTGTGGGGACATGTCGGCGGCTTGACAAATGTGCCCGGGGACGTGGGGACGAACCTATAGTCGTCGGACATGAAGGTGTCGGGCCAATCTAGTCCCGGGATTGTGGGGACATGTCGGCGACTTGCCAAATGTGCCCGGGGTCGTGGGGACGACCCTATAGTGGTCGGACAAGTCGGCGGCTGGCCAACCTAGTCCCGGGGTCGTGGGGACGACTCTATAGTCGTCGGACAATTCGGCGGCGGGCCAACCTAGTCCCGGGGTTGTGGGGACGTCCCTATAGTCCTCGGACAAGTCGGCGGCAAGCCCACTTTGGCCCGTGGTCGTGGGGACGACCCTATAGTCGTTGGACATGTTGCCGGCTGGTCAACCTAGTCCCGGGGTCGTGGGGACGACCCTATAGTCGTCGGATTTGTCGGCGGCTGGCCAACATTGGCCCGTGGTCGTGGGGTCGACCCAATAGTCGTTGGACATGTCAGCGGCTGGCCAACTTTGGCCCGGTGTCGTGGGGACGACTCTATAGTCGTTGGACATGTCGGCGGCTGGCCAATCTAGTCCCGGGGACGTGGGGACGACCCTATAGTCTTCGGACATGTCGGCGGCTGGCCAACTTTGGCCCGGGGTCGTGGGGACGACTCTATAGTCGTTGGACATGTCGGCGGCGGGCCAATCTAGTCCCGGGGACGACCCTATAGTCGTCGGACATGTCGGCGGCCGCCAACTTTGGCCCGGTGTCGTGGGGACGACTCTATAATCGTCGGACATGTCGGCGGCTGGCCAACTTTGGCCCCTGGTCGTGGGGACGACCCAATAGTGGTCGGACATGTCGGCGGCTGGCCAACCTAGTCCCGAGGTCGTGGGGACGACCCTATGGTCGTCGGACTTGACGGTGGCGGGCCAATCTAGTCCCAGGGTCGTGGGGACGACCCTATAGTCTTCGGACATGTCGGCGGCTGCCCAACTTTGGCCCGTGGTTGTGGGGACGACCCTATAGTCGTTGGACATGACGGTGGCGGGCCAATCTAGTCCCGGGGTCGTGGGGACGACCCTATAGTCGTCGGACAAGACGGCGGCTGGACATCTTTGGCCCGGGGTCGTGGGGACGACACTATAGTCGTCGGACATGTCGGCGGCTGGCCAACTTTGGCCCGTGGTCGTGGGGACGACCCTATAGTCGTCGGACATGTCGGCGGCTGGACATCTTTGGCCCGGGGTCGTGGGGACGACCCTATAGTCGTCGGACATGTCGGCGGTTGGCCAACTTTGGCCTGTGGTCGTGGGGACGACCCTATAGTCGTCGGACATTTCGGCGGCTTGCCAACTTTGGCCCGGGGTCGTGGGGACGACCCTATAATCGTCGGACATGTCGGCGCGTGGCCAACCTAGTCCCGCGGTCTTGGGGGCGACCCTATAGTCGTCGGACATGTCGGCGGCTGGCCAACTTTGGCCCGTGGTCGCGGGGACGACCCAATAGTCGTTGGACATGTCGGCGGCTGACCAACTTTGGCCCGGGGTTGTGGGGACGACCCTATAGTCGTTGGACATGACGGTGGCGGGCCAATCTAGTCCCGGGGTCGTGGGGACGACCCTATAGTCGTCGGACAAAACGGCGGCTGGACATCTTTGGCCCGGGGTCGTGGGGACGACCCTATAGTCGTCGGACATGTCGGCGGCTGGCCAACTTTGGCCCGTGGTCGTGGGGACGATCCAATAGTCGTCGGACATGTCGGCGGCTGGCCAACTTTGGCCCGTGGTCGTGGGGACGACCCAATAGTCGTCGGACATGTCGGCGGCTGGCCAACTTTGGCCCGTGGTCGTGGGGACGATCCGATAGTCGTTGGACATGATGGTGGCGGGCCAATCTAGTCCCGGGGTCGTCGGGACGACCCTATAGTCGTCGGACATGTCGGTGGCTGGCCAACTTTCGCCCGGTGTCGTGGGGACGACTCTATAGTCGTCGGACATGTCGGCGGCTGGCCAACTTTGGCCCGTGGTCGTGGGGACGATCCGATAGTCGTTGGACATGACGGTGGCGGGCCAATCTAGTCCCGAGGTCGTCGGGACGACCCTATAGTCGTCGGACATGTCGGCGGCTGGACATCTGTGGCCCGGGGTCGTGGGGACGACCCTATGGTTGTCGGACATGTCGGCGCCTGTCCAACTGTGGCCCCTGGTCGTGGGGACGACCCAATAGTGGTCGGGCATGTCGGCGGCTGGCCAAGCTTGTCCCGGGGTCGTGGGGACGACCGTATAATCGTCGGACAAGACGGCGGCGGGCCAATCCAGTCCCGGGGTCGTAGGGACGACCCTATAGTCGACGGACATGTCGGCGATTGGCCAACTTTGGCCCGTGGTCGTGGGGACGACCCTATAGTCGTCGGACATGACGGTAGCGGGCCAATCTAGTCCCGAGGTCGTGGGGACGACCCTATAGTCGTCGGACATTTCGGCGGCTGGCCAACTTTGCCCCGGTGTCGTGGTGACGACTCTATAGTCGTCGGACATGTCGGCGGCTGGCCAACTTTGGCCCGTAGTTGTGGGGACGATCCGATAGTCGCCGGACATGACGGTGGCGGGGCAATCTATTCCCGGTGTCGTGGGGACGAACCTATAGTCGTCGGACATGTCGGCGGCTGGCCAACTTTGGCCCGTAGTTGTGGGGACGATCCGATAGTCGCCGGACATGACGGTGGCGGGCCAATCTATTCCCGGGGTCGTGGGGACGACCCTATAGTCGTCGGACATGTCGGCGGCTGGCCAACTTTGGCCCGTGGTCGTGGGGACGACCCAATAGTCGTTGGACATGTCGGCGGCTGGCCAACTTTGGCCTGTAGTTGTGGGGACGATCCGATAGTCGCCGGACATGACGGTGGCGGGCCAATCTATTCCCGGGGTCGTGGGGACGACCCTATAGTCGTCGGACATGTCGGCGGCTGGCCAACTTTGGCCCGTAGTCGTGGGGACGATCCAATAGTCGTCGGACATGTCGGCGGCTGGCCAACTTTGGCCCGAGGTCGTGGGGACGACCCTATAGTAGTCGGACATGTCGGCGGCTGTCCAACTTTGGCCCGGTGTCGTGGGGACGACTCTATAGTCGTCGGATATGTCGGCGGCTGGCCAATCTAGTACCGGGGTCGTGGGGACGACACTATAGTCGTCGGACATGTCGGCGGCTGGCCAACTTTGGCCCGTGGTCGTGGGGACGACCCAATAGTCGTCGGACATGTCGGCGGCTGGCCAACTTTGGCCCGTAGTCGTGGGGACGACCCTATAGTCGTCGGAAATATCGATGGCGGGGCAATCTATTCCCGGGGTCGTGGGGACGACCCTGTAGTCGTCGGACATGACGGTGGCGGGCCAATCTAGTCCCGGGGTCATGGGAAGGACCCTATAGTCGTCGGATATTTCGGCGGCCGGCCAACTTTGGCCCGTGGTCGTGGGGACGACCATAGTCGTCGGACATGTTGGCGGCAGGTCAACCTAGTCCCGCGGTCGTGGGGACGACCCTATTGTCGTCGGACATGGCGGTGGCGGGCCAATCTGGTCCCGTGGTCGCTGGGACGACCCTACAGTCGTCGGACATTTCGGCGGCAGGCCAACTTTGGCCCGTGGTCGTGGGGACGACCCTATAGTCGTCGGACATGACGGTAGCGGGCCAATCTAGTCCCGAGGTCGTGGGGACGACCCTATAGTCGTCGGACATTTCGGCGGCTGGCCAACTTTGATCCGGTGTCGTGGTGACGACTCTATAGTCGTCGGACATGTCGGCGGCTGGCCAACTTTGGCCCGTAGTTGTGGGGACGATCCGATAGTCGCCGGACATGACGGTGGCGGGGCAATCTATTCCCGGTGTCGTGGGGACGAACCTATAGTCGTCGGACATGTCGGCGGCTGGCCAACTTTGGCCCGTAGTTGTGGGGACGACCCTATAGTCGTCGGAAATATCGATGGCGGGGCAATCTATTCCCGGGGTCGTGGGGACGACCCTGTAGTCGTCGGACATGACGGTGGCGGGCCAATCTAGTCCCGGGGTCATGGGAAGGACCCTATAGTCGTCGGATATTTCGGCGGCCGGCCAACTTTGGCCCGTGGTCGTGGGGACGACCATAGTCGTCGGACATGTTGGCGGCAGGTCAACCTAGTCCCGCGGTCGTGGGGACGACCCTATTGTCGTCGGACATGGCGGTGGCGGGCCAATCTGGTCCCGTGGTCGCTGGGACGACCCTACAGTCGTCGGACATTTCGGCGGCAGGCCAACTTTGGCCCGTGGTCGTGGGGACGACCCTATAGTCGTCGGACATGACGGTAGCGGGCCAATCTAGTCCCGAGGTCGTGGGGACGACCCTATAGTCGTCGGACATTTCGGCGGCTGGCCAACTTTGCCCCGGTGTCGTGGTGACGACTCTATAGTCGTCGGACATGTCGGCGGCGGGCCAATCTAGTACCGGGGTCGTGGGGACGACCCTATAGTCTTCGGACATGTCGGCGGCTGGCCAACTTTGGCCCGTAGTCGTGGGGACGATCCGATAGTCACCGGACATGACGGTGGCGGGCCAATCTATTCCCGGAGTCGTGGGGACGACCCTATAGTCGTCGGACATGTCGGTGGCTGGCCAACTTTGGCCCGGTGTCGTGGGGACGACTCTATAGTCGTCGGACATGTCGGCGGCGGGCCAATCTAGTACCGGGGTCGTGGGGACGACACTATAGTCGTCGGACATGTCGGCGGCTGGCCAACTTTGGCCCGTGGTCGTGGGGACGACCCAATAGTCGTTGGACATGTCGGCGGGTGGCCAACCTAGTCCCGCGGTCTTGGGGGCGACGCTATAGTCGTCGGACATGTCGGCGGCTGGCCAACTTTGGCCCGTGGTCGTGGGGACGATCCGATAGTCGTTGGACATGACGGTGGCGGGCCAATCTAGTCCCGAGGTCGTCGGGACGACCCTATAGTCGTCGGACATGTCGGCGGCTGGACATCTTTGGCCCGGGGTCGTGGGGACGACCCTATAGTTGTCGGACATGTCGGCGGCTGGCCAACTGTGGCCCCTGGTCGTGGGGACGACCCAATAGTGGTCGGTCATGTCGGCGGCTGGCCAAGCTTGTCCCGGGGTCGTGGGGACGACCCTATAATCGTCGGACAAGACGGCGGCGGGCCAATCCAGTCCCGGGGTCGTGGGGACGACCCTATAGTCGACGGACATGTCGGCGATTGGCCAACATTGGCCCGGGGTCGTGGGGACGACCCTATAGTCGTCGGACATGTCGGCGGTTGGCCAACTTTGGCCCGTAGTCGTGGGGACGATCCGATAGTCGTCGGACATGTCGGCGGCTGGCCAACATTGGCCCGTGGTCGTGGGGACGACCCAATAGTCGTCGGACATGTCGGCGGCTGGCCAACTTTGGCCCGTAGTCGTGGGGACGACCCTATAATCGTCGGACATGTCGGCGGGTGGCCAACCTAGTCCCGCGGTCTTGGGGGCGACCCTATAGTCGTCGGACATGTCGGCGGCTGGTTAACTTTGGCCCGTGGTCGCGGGGACGACCCAATAGTCGTTGGACATGTCGGCGGCTGACCAACTTTGGCCCGTGGTTGTGGGGACGACCCTATAGTCGTCGGACATGTCGGCGGCTGGCCAACTTTGGCCCGTGGTCGTGGGGACGATCCGATAGTCGTTGGACATGACGGTGGCGGGCCAATCTAGTCCCGAGGTCGTCGGGACGACCGTATAGTCGTCGGACATGTCGGCGGCTGGACATCTTTGGCCCGGGGTCGTGGGGACGACCCTATAGTCGTCGGACATGTCGGCGGCTGGACAACTTTGGCCCGGTGTCGTGGGGACGACTCTATAGTCGTCGGACATGTCGGCGGCGGGCCAATCTAGTACCGGGGTCGTGGGGACGACACTATAGTCGTCGGACATGTCGGCGGCTGGCCAACTTTGGCCCATGGTCGTTGAGACGACCCAATAGTCGTTGGACATGTCGGCGGCTGGCCAGCTTTGGCCCGTGGTTGTGGGGACGACCCTATAGTCGTTGGACATGACGGTGGCGGGCCAATCTAGTCCCAGGGTCGTGGGGACGACCCTATAGTCTTCGGAAATGTCGGCGGCTGGCCTACTTTGGCCCGTCGTCGTGGGGACGACTCTATAGTCGTTGGACATGTCGGCGGCTGGCCAATCTAGTCCCGGGGACGTGGGGACGACCCTATAGTCTTCGGACATGTCGGCGGCTGGCCAACTTTGGCCCGTGGTCGTGGGGACGACCCTATAGTCGTTGGACATGACGGTGGCGGGCCAATCTAGTCCCGAGGTCGTCGGGACGACCGTATAGTCGTCGGACATGTCGGCGGCTGGACATCTTTGGCCCGGGGTCGTGGGGACGACCCTATAGTCGTCGGACATGTCGGCGGCTGGACAACTTTGGCCCGGTGTCGTGGGGACGACTCTATAGTCGTCGGACATGTCGGCGGCGGGCCAATCTAGTACCGGGGTCGTGGGGACGACACTATAGTCGTCGGACATGTCGGCGGCTGGCCAACTTTGGCCCATGGTCGTTGAGACGACCCAATAGTCGTTGGACATGTCGGCGGCTGGCCAGCTTTGGCCCGTGGTTGTGGGGACGACCCTATAGTCGTTGGACATGACGGTGGCGGGCCAATCTAGTCCCGGGGTGGTGGGGACGACCCTATAGTCGTCGGACATGTCGGCGGCTGGCCAACTTTGGCCCGGGGTCGTGGGAACGACTCTATAGTCGTCGGACTTGACGGTGGCGGGCCAATCTAGTCCCGGGGCCGTGGGGACGACCCTACAGTCGTCGGACATTTCGGCGGCTTGCCAACTTTGGCCCGGGGTCGTGGGGACGACCCTATAATCGTCGGACATGTCGGCGGGTGGCCAACCTAGTCCCGCGGTCTTGGGGGCGACCCTATAGTCGTCGGACATGTCGGCGGCTGGCCAACTTTGGCCCGTGGTCGCGGGGACGACCCAATAGTCGTTGGACACGTCGGCGGCAGACCAACTTTGGCCCGTGGTTGTGGGGACGACCCTATAGTCGTCGGACATGTCGGCGGCTGGCCAACTTTGGCCCGTGGTCGTGGGGACGATCCGATAGTCGTTGGACATGACGGTGGCGGGCCAATCTAGTCCCGAGGTCGTCGGGACGACCCTATAGTCGTCGGACATGTCGGCGGCTGGACATCTTTGGCCCGGGGTCGTGGGGACGACCCTATAGTTGTCGGACATGTCGGCGGCTGGCCAACTGTGGCCCCTGGTCGTGGGGACGACCCAATAGTGGTCGGTCATGTCGGCGGCTGGCCAAGCTTGTCCCGGGGTCGTGGGGACGACCCTATAATCGTCGGACAAGACGGCGGCGGGCCAATCCAGTCCCGGGGTCGTGGGGACGACCCTATAGTCGACGGACATGTCGGCGATTGGCCAACATTGGCCCGGGGTCGTGGGGACGACCCTATAGTCGTCGGACATGTCGGCGGTTGGCCAACTTTGGCCCGTAGTCGTGGGGACGATCCGATAGTCGTCGGACATGTCGGCGGCTGGCCAACATTGGCCCGTGGTCGTGGGGACGACCCAATAGTCGTCGGACATGTCGGCGGCTGGCCAACATCGGCCCGTAGTCGTGGGGACGATCCGATTGTCGCCGGACATGACGGTGGCGGGCCAATCTATTCCCGGTGTCTTGGGGACGACCCTATAGTCGTCGGACATGTCGGTGGCGGGTCAATCTAGTCCCGGGGTCATGGGAACGACCCTATAGTCGTCGGATATTTCGGCGGCCGGCCAACTTTGGCCCGTGGTCGTGGGGACGACTCTATAGTCGTCGGACATGTCGGCGGCTGGCCAACCTAGACCCGGGGTTGTGGGGACGACTCTATAGTCGTCGGACATGTCGGTGGCGGGTCAATCTAGTCCCGGGGTCATGGGAACGACCCTATAGTCGTCGGACATGTCGGCGGCTGGCCAACTTTGGCCTGTGGTCGTGGGGACGACCCTATAGTCGTCGGACATGTCGGCGGCTGGCCAACTTTGGCCCGTGGTCGTGGGGACGAACCAATAGTCGTCGGACATGTCGGCGGCTTGCCAACTTTGGCCCGGGGTCGTGGGGACGACCCTATAGTCTTCGGACATGTCGGCGGCTGGCCAACTTTGGCCCGTGGTCGTGGGGACGACCCAATAGTCGTCGGACATGTCGGTGGCGGGCCAATCTAGTCCCGTGGTCGTGGGGACGACCCAATAGTCGTTGGACATGTCAGCGCCTGGCCAACTTTGCCCCGGTGTCGTGATGACGACTCTATAGTCGTCGGACATGTCGGCGGCTGGACAACTTTGGCCCGGTGTCGTGGGGACGACTCTATAGTCGTCGGACATGTCGGCGGCGGGCCAATCTAGTACCGGGTTCGTGGGGACGACACTATAGTCGTCGGACATGTCGGCGGCTGGCCAACTTTGGCCCATGGTCGTTGAGACGACCCAATAGTCGTTGGACATGTCGGCGGCTGGCCAGCTTTGGCCCGTGGTTGTGGGGACGACCCTATAGTCGTTGGACATGACGGTGGCGGGCCAATCTAGTCCCGGGGTCGTGGGGACGACCCTATAGTCGTCGGACATGTCGGCGGCTGGCCAACTTTGGCCCGGGGTTGTGGGAACGACTCTATAGTCGTCGGACTTGACGGTGGCGGGCCAATCTAGTCCCGGGGCCGTGGGGACGACCCTACAGTCGTCGGACATTTCGGCGGCTTGCCAACTTTGGCCCGGGGTCGTGGGGACGACCCTATAATCGTCGGACATGTCGGCGGGTGGCCAACCTAGTCCCGCGGTCTTGGGGGCGACCCTATAGTCGTCGGACATGTCGGCGGCTGGCCAACTTTGGCCCGTGGTCGCGGGGACGACCCAATAGTCGTTGGACATGTCGGCGGCAGACCAACTTTGGCCCGTGGTTGTGGGGACGACCCTATAGTCGACGGACATGTCGGCGATTAGCCAACATTGGCCCGGGGTCGTGGGGACGACCCTATAGTCGTCGGACATGTCGGCGGTTGGCCAACTTTGGCCTGTGGTCGTGGGGACGACCCTATAGTCGTCGGACATGTCGGCGGCTGGACAACTTTGGCCCGGTGTCGTGGGGACGACTCTATAGTCATCGGACATGTCGGCGGCGGGTCAACCTAGTCCCGCGGTCTTGGGGGCGACCCTATAGTCTTCGGACATGTCGGCGGCTGGCCAATCTAGTCCCGGGGTCGTGGGGACGACCCTATAGTCGTCGGACATGTCGGCGGCTGGACAACTTTGGCCCGGTGTCGTGGGGGCGACTCTATAGTCGTCGGACATGTCGGCGGCTGGCCAACTTTGGCCCGGTGTCGTGGGGACGACTCTATAGTCGTCGGACATGTCGGCGGCTGGCCAACTGTGGCCCCTGGTCGTGGGGACGACCCAATAGTGGTCGGACATGTCGGCGGCTGGCCAACCTAGTCCCGAGGTCGTGGGGACGACCCTATAGTCGTCGGACTTGACGGTGGCGGGCCAATCTAGTCCCGGGGTCGTGGGGACGACCCTACAGTCGTCGGACATTTCGGCGGCTTGCCAACTTTGGCCCGGGGTCGTGGGGACGACCCTATAGTCGTCGGACATGTCGGCGGCTGGCCAACCTAGTCCCGAGGTCGTGGGGACGACCCTATTGTCGTCGGACTTGACGGTGGCGGGCCAATCTAGTCCCGGGGTCGTGGGGACGACCCTACAGTCGTCGGACATTTCGGCGGCTTGCCAGCTTTGGCCCGGGGTCGTGGGGACGACCCTATAGTCGTCGGACAAGTCGGCAGCGGGCCAAGCTTGTCCCGGGGTCGTGGGGACGACCCTATAATCGTCGGACATGACGGTGGCGGGCCAATCTAGTCCCGGGGTCGTGGGGACGACCCAATAGTGGTCAGACATGTCGGCGGCTGGCCAACCTAGTCCCGAGGTCGTCGGGACGACCCTATAGTCGTCGGACTTGACGGTGGCGGGCCAATCTAGTCCCAGGGTCGTGGGGACGACCCTATAGTCTTCGGACATGTCGGCGGCTGGCCAACTTTGGCCCGTAGTCGTGGGGACGATCCGATAGTCGCCGGACATGACCGTGGCGGGCCAATCTATTCCCGGGGTCGTGGGGACGACCCGATAGTCGTCGGACATGTCGGCGGCTGGACAACTTTGGCCCGGTGTCGTGGGGGCGACTCTATAGTCGTCGGACATGTCGGCGGCTGGCCAACTTTGGGCCGGTGTCGTGGGGACGACTCTATAGTCGTCGGACATGTCGGCGGCTGGCCAACTGTGGCCCCTGGTCGTGGGGACGACCCAATAGTGGTCGGACATGTCGGCGGCTGGCCAACGTAGTCCCGAGGTCGTGGGGACGACCCTATAGTCGTCGGACTTGACGGTGGCGGGCCAATCTAGTCCCGGGGTCGTGGGGACGACCCTATAGTCGTCGGACATGTCGGCGGCTGGCCAACTTTGGCCCGTGGTCTTGGGGACGACTGTATAGTCGTCGGACATGTCGGCGGCTGGCCATTCTAGTCCCGGGGTCGTGGGGACGACCCTATAGTCGTCGGACATGTCGGCGGCGGGCCAACTTTGGCCCGGGGTCGTGGAGACGACCCTATAGTCATCGGACATGTCGGCGATTGGCCATTATTGGCCCGGGGTCGTGGGGACGACCGTATATTCGTCGGACATGACGGTGGCGGGCCAATCTAGTCCCGGGGTCGTGGGGACGACCCTATAGTCGTCGGACATATCAGCGGCTGGCCAACTTTTGCCCGGGGTCGTGGGGACGACCCTATAGTCGTCGGACATGTCGGCGGCTTGCCAACTTTGGCCCGGGGTCGTGGGGACGACCCTATAGTCGTCGGACATGTCGGCGGCTGGCCAACCTAGACCCGGGGTCGTAGGGACGACCCTATTGTCGTCGGACATGACGGTGGCGGGCCAATCTAGTCCCGGGGTCGTGGGGACGATCCGATAGTCGTTGGACATGACGGTGGCGGGCCAATCTAGTCCCGGGTTCGTCGGGACGACCCTATAGTCGTCGGACATGTCGGCGGCTGGCCAATCTAGTCGCGGGGTCGTGGGGACGACCCAATAGTCGTCGGACATGTCGGCGGCTGGCCAACCTAGTCTCGAGGTCGTGGGGACGACCCTATAGTCGTCGGACTTGACGGTGGCGGGCCAATCTAGTCCCAGGGTCGTGGGGACGACCCTATAGTCTTCGGACATGTCGGCGCCTGGCCAACTTTGGCCCGTAGTCGTGGGGACGATCCGATAGTCGCCGGACATGGCGGTGGCGGGCCAATCTATTCCCGGGGTCGTGGGGACGACCCTATAGTCGTCGGACATGTCGGCGGCTGGCCAACATTGGCCCGTAGTCGTGGGGACGATCCGATAGTCACCGGACATGACGGTGGCGGGCCAATCTATTCCCGGTGTCGTGGGGACGACCCTATAGTCGTCGGATATGTCGGCTGCTGGCCTACTTTGGCCCGTCGTCGTGGGGACGACTCTATAGTCGTCGGACATGTCGGCGGCTGGCCAACTTTGGCCCGTAGTCGTGGGGACGACCCTATAATCGTCGGACATGTCGGCGGGTGGCCAACCTAGTCCCGCGGTCTTGGGGGCGACCCTATAGTCGTCGGACATGTCGGCGGCTGGCCAACTTTGGCCCGTGGTCGCGGGGACGACCCAATAGTCGTTGGACATGTCGGCGGCTGACCAACTTTGGCCCGTGGTTGTGGGGACGACCCTATAGTCGTCGGACATGTCGGCGGCTGGCCAACTTTGGCCCGTGGTCGTGGGGACGATCCGATAGTCGTTGGACATGACGGTGGCGGGCCAATCTAGTCCCGAGGTCGTCGGGACGACCCTATAGTCGTCGGACATGTCGGCGGCTGGACATCTTTGGCCCGGGGTCGTGGGGACGACTCTATAGTCGTCGGATATGTCGGCGGCGGGCCAATCTATTCCCGGTGTCGTGGGGACGACCCTATAGTCGTCGGATATGTCGGCTGCTGGCCTACTTTGGCCCGTCGTCGTGGGGACGACTCTATAGTCGTCGGACATGTCGGCGGCTGGCCAACTTTGGCCCGTAGTCGTGGGGACGACCCTATAATCGTCGGACATGTCGGCGGGTGGCCAACCTAGTCCCGCGGTCTTGGGGGCGACCCTATAGTCGTCGGACATGTCGGCGGCTGGCCAACTTTGGCCCGTGGTCGCGGGGACGACCCAATAGTCGTTGGACATGTCGGCGGCTGACCAACTTTGGCCCGTGGTTGTGGGGACGACCCTATAGTCGTCGGACATGTCGGCGGCTGGCCAACTTTGGCCCGTGGTCGTGGGGACGATCCGATAGTCGTTGGACATGACGGTGGCGGGCCAATCTAGTCCCGAGGTCGTCGGGACGACCCTATAGTCGTCGGACATGTCGGCGGCTGGACATCTTTGGCCCGGGGTCGTGGGGACGACTCTATAGTCGTCGGATATGTCGGCGGCGGGCCAATCTAGTACCGGGGTCGTGGGGACGACACTATAGTCGTCGGACATGTCGGCGGCTGGCCAACTTTGGCCCATGGTCGTTGAGACGACCCAATAGTCGTTGGACATGTCGGCGGCTGGCCAGCTTTGGCCCGTGGTTGTGGGGACGACCCTATAGTCGTTGGACATGACGGTGGCGGGCCAATCTAGTCCCGGGGTCGTGGGGACGACACTATAGTCGTCGGACATGTCGGCGGCTGGCCAACTTTGGCCCATGGTCGTTGAGACGACCCAATAGTCGTTGGACATGTCGGCGGCTGGCCAGCTTTGGCCCGTGGTTGTGGGGACGACCCTATAGTCGTTGGACATGACGGTGGCGGGCCAATCTAGTCCCGGGGTCGTGGGGACGACCCTATAGTCGTCGGACATGTCGGCGGCTGGCCAACTTTGGCCCGGGGTCGTGGGAACGACTCTATAGTCGTCGGACTTGACGGTGGCGGGCCAATCTAGTCCCGGGGCCGTGGGGACGACCCTACAGTCGTCGGACATTTCGGCGGCTTGCCAACTTTGGCCCGGGGTCGTGGGGACGACCCTATAATCGTCGGACATGTCGGCGGGTGGCCAACCTAGTCCCGCGGTCTTGGGGGCGACCCTATAGTCGTCGGACATGTCGGCGGCTGGCCAACTTTGGCCCGTGGTCGCGGGGACGACCCAATAGTCGTTGGACATGTCGGCGGCAGACCAACTTTGGCCCGTGGTTGTGGGGACGACCCTATAGTCGTCGGACATGTCGGCGGCTGGCCAACTTTGGCCCGTGGTCGTGGGGACGATCCGATAGTCGTTGGACATGACGGTGGCGGGCCAATCTAGTCCCGAGGTCGTCGGGACGACCCTATAGTCGTCGGACATGTCGGCGGCTGGACATCTTTGGCCCGGGGTCGTGGGGACGACCCTATAGTTGTCGGACATGTCGGCGGCTGGCCAACTGTGGCCCCTGGTCGTGGGGACGACCCAATAGTGGTCGGGCATGTCGGCGGCTGGCCAAGCTTGTCCCGGGGTCGTGGGGACGACCCTATAATCGTCGGACAAGACGGCGGCGGGCCAATCCAGTCCCGGGGTCGTAGGGACGACCCTATAGTCGACGGACATGTCGGCGATTGGCCAACATTGGCCCGGGGTCGTGGGGACGACCCTATAGTCGTCGGACATGTCGGCGGTTGGCCAACTTTGGCCTGTGGTCGTGGGGACGACCCTATAGTCGTCGGACATGTCGGCGGCTGGCCAACATTGGCCCGTGGTCGTGGGGACGACCCAATAGTCGTTGGACATGTCAGCGGCTGGCCAACTTTGCCCCGGTGTCGTGGTGACGACTCTATAGTCGTCGGACATGTCGGCGGCTGGCCAATCTAGTCCCGGGGTCGTGGGGACGACCCTATAGTCTTCGGACATGTCGGCGGCTGGCCAACATAGGCCCGTGGTCGTGGGGACGACCCAATAGCCGTCGGACATGTCGGCGGCTGGCCAACTTTGGCCCGTAGTCGTGGGGACGATCCGATAGTCGTCGGACATGTCGGCGGCTGGCCAACAATGGCCCGTGGTCGTGGGGACGACCCAATAGTCGTCGGACATGTCGGCGGCTGGCCAACATCGGCCCGTAGTCGTGGGGACGATCCGATTGTCGCCGGACATGACGGTGGCGGGCCAATCTATTCCCGGTGTCTTGGGGACGACCCTATAGTCGTCGGACATGTCGGTGGCGGGTCAATCTAGTCCCGGGGTCATGGGAACGACCCTATAGTCGTCGGATATTTCGGCGGCCGGCCAACTTTGGCCCGTGGTCGTGGGGACGACTCTATAGTCGTCGGACATGTCGGCGGCTGGCCAACCTAGACCCGGGGTCGTGGGAACGACCCTATTGTCGTCGGACATGACGGTGGCGGGCCAATCTACTCCCGGGGTCGTGGGGACGACCCTATAGTCGTCGGACATGTCGGCGGCTGGCCAACATTGGCCCGTGGTCGTGGGGACGACCCAATAGTCGTCGGACATGTCGGCGGCTGGCCAACATTGGCCCGTAGTCGTGGGGACGATCCGATTGTCGCCGGACATGACGGTGGCGGGCCAATCTATTCCCGGTGTCTTGGGGACGACCGCATAGTCGTCGGACATGTCGGCGATTGGCCATTATTGGCCCGGGGTCGTGGGGACGACCGTATATTCGTCGGACATGACGGTGGCGGGCCAATCTAGTCCCGGGGTCGTGGGAACGACCCTATAGTCGTCGGACATGTCGGCGGCGGGCCAACTTTGGCCTGGGGTCGTGGAGACGACCCTATAGTCATCGGACATGCCGGCGATTGGCCATTATTGGCCCGGGGTCGTGGGCACGACCGTATATTCGTCGGACATGACGGTGGCGGGCCAATCTAGTCCCAGGGTCGTTGGGACGACCCTATAGTCGTCGGACATGTCGGCGGCTGGCCAACTTTGGCCCGTGGTCGTGGGGACGACTCTATAGTCGTCGGACATGTCGGCGGCTGGCCAGCTTTGGCCCGTGGTTGTAGGGACGAGCCTATAGTCGTTGGACATGACGGTGGCGGGCCAATCTAGTCCCGGTGTCGTGGGGGCGACTCTATAGTCGTCGGACATGTCGGCGGCTGGCCAACTTTGGCCCGTGGTCGTGGGGACGAACCAATAGTCATCGGACATGTCGGCGGCTGGCCAACTTTGGCCCGTGGTCGTGGGGACGATCCGATAGTCGATGGATATGACGGTGCCGGGCCAATCAAGTCCCGGGGTCGTAGGTACGACCCTACAGTCATCGGACATGTCGGCGATTGGCCATTATTGGACCGGGGTCGTGGGGACGACCGTATATTCGTCGGACATGACGGTGGCGGGCCAATCTAGTCCCGTGGTCGTGGGGACGACCGTATAGTCGTCGGACATGTCGGCGGGTGGCCATTCTAGTCCCGGGGTCGTGGGGACGACCCTATTGTCGTCGGACATGACGGTGGCGGGCCAATCTAGTCCCGGGGTCGTGGGGACGACCCTATAGTCGTCGGACATGTCGGCGGCTGGCCAACTTTGGCCCGTGGTCGTGGGGACGACCCTATAGTCGTCGGACATGTCGGCGGCTTGCCAACTTTGGCCCGGGGTCGTGGAGACGACCCTATATTCGTCGGACATGACGGTGGCGGGCCAATCTAGTCCCAGGGTCGTGGGGACGACCCTATAGTCGTCGGACATGACGGTGGCGGGCCAATCTAGTCCCAGGGTCGTGGGGACGACCCTATAGTCATCGGACATGTCGGCGGCTGGCCAACTATGGCTCGTGGTCGCGGGGACGACTGTTTAATCGTCGGACATTTCGGCGGCTGGCCAACCTAGACCCGGGGTCGTGGGGACGACCCTATTGTCGTCGGACATGTTGGCGGCTGGTCAACCTAGTCCCGGGGTCGTGGGGACGACCCTATAGTCGCCGGACAAGTCGGCGGTGGGCCAACCTAGTCCCGCGGTCGTGGGGACGACCCTATAGTCGTCGGACAAGTCGGCAGCTTGCAAACTTTGGTCCGGGGTCGTGGGGACGACCCTATAGTCGTCGGACATGACGGTGGCGGGCCAATCTAGTCCCAGGGTCGTGGGGACGACCCTACAGTCGTCGGACAAGTCGGCGGCGGGCCAACCTAGTCCCGGGGTCATGGGGACGACCCTATAGTCGTCGGATATGTCGGCGGCTGTCCAACTTTGGTCCGTGGTCGTGGGGACGACCCTATAGTCGTCAGAAATAACGGTGGCGGGGCAATCAACTCTCGGGGTCGTGGGGTCGACCATATAGTCGTCGGACATGATGGTGGCGGGCCAATCTAGTCCCGAGGTCATGGGGACGACCCTATAGTCGTCGGACAAGTCGGCAGCTTGCAAACTTTGGTCCGGGGTCGTGGGGACGACCCTATAGTCGTCGGACATGACGGTGGCGGGCCAATCTAGTCCCAGGGTCGTGGGGACGACCCTACAGTCGTCGGACAAGTCGGCGGCGGGCCAACCTAGTCCCGGGGTCATGGGGACGACCCTATAGTCGTCGGATATGTCGGCGGCTGTCCAAATTTGGTCCGTGGTCGTGGGGACGACCCTATAGTCGTCAGAAATAACGGTGGCGGGGCAATCAACTCCCGGGGTCGTGGGGTCGACCATATAGTCGTCGGACATGATGGTGGCGGGCCAATCTAGTCCCGAGGACATGGGGACGACCCTATAGTCATCGGATATGTCGGCGGCTGGCCAACTTTGGTCCGTGGTCGTGGGGACGACCCTATAGTCATCAGACATGTCGGCGATTGGCCATTATTGGCCCGGGGTCGTGGGGACGACCCTATAGTCGTCGGACATGACGGTGGCGGGCCAATCTAGTCCCGGGGTTGTGGGGACATGTCGGCGGCTTGACAAATGTGCCCGGGGTCGTGGGGACGACCCTATAGTCGTCGGACATGACGGTGTCGGGCCAATCTAGTCCCGTGGTCGTGGGGACGACCCAATAGTCGTTGGACATGTCAGCGGCTGGCCAACTTCGCCCCGGTGTCGTGGTGACGACTCTATAGTCGTCGGACATGTCGGCGGCGGGCCAATCTACTACCGGGGTCGTGGGGACGACACTATAGTCGTCGGACATGTCGGCGGCTGGCCAACTTTGGCCCGTGGTCGTGGGGACGACCCAATAGTCGTTGGACATGTCGGCGGCTGGCCAACTTTGGCCCGAGGCTGTGGGGACGACCCTATAGTCGTTGGACATGACGGTGGCGGGCCAATCTAGTACCAAGGTCGTGGGGACGACCCTATAGTCGTCGGACATGTCGGCGGCTGGCCAACTTTGGCCTGTGCTCGTGGGGACGACCCTATAGTCGTCGGACATGTCGGCGGCTGGCCAACTTTGGCCCGTGGTCGTGGGGACGAACCAATAGTCATCGGACATGTCGGCGGCTGGCCAACTTTGGCCCGTGGTCGTGGGGACGATCCGATAGTCGATGGATATGACGGTGCCGGGCCAATCAAGTCCCGGGGTCGTAGGTACGACCCTATAGTCATCGGACATGTCGGCGATTGGCCATTATTGGCCCGGGGTCGTGGGGACGACCGTATATTCGTCGGACATGACGGTGGCGGGCCAATCTAGTCCCGGGGTCGTGGGGACGACCCTATAGTCGTCGGACAACACGGCGGCTGGACATCTTTGGCCCGCGGTCGTGGGGACGACCCTATAGTCGTCGGGCATGACGGTGGCGGGCCAATCTAGTCCCAGGGTCGTTGGGACGACCCTATAGTCGTCGGACATGTCGGCGGCTGGCCAACTTTGGCCCGTGGTCGTGGGGACGACTCTATAGTCGTCGGACATGTCGGCGGCTGGCCAGCTTTGGCCCGTGGTTGTAGGGACGAGCCTATAGTCGTTGGACATGACGGTGGCGGGCCAATCTAGTCCCGGTGTCGTGGGGGCGACTCTATAGTCGTCGGACATGTCGGCGGCTGGCCAACTTTGGCCCGGTGTCGTGGGGACGACTCTATAATCGTCGGACATGTCGGCGGCTGGCCAACATTGACCCGTGGTCGTGGGGACGACCCAATAGTCGTTGGACATGTCAGCGGCTGGCCAACTTTGGCCCGGTGTCGTGGGGACGACTCTATAGTCGTTGGACATGTCGGCGGCTGGCCAATCTAGTCCCGGGGACGTGGGGACGACCCTATAGTCTTCGGACATGTCGGCGGCTGGCCAACTTTGGCCCGGGGTCGTGGGGACGACTCTATAGTCGTTGGACATGTCGGCGGCTGGCCAATCTAGTCCCGGGGACGTGGGGACGACCCTATAGTCGTCGGACATGTCGGCGGCCGCCAACTTTGGCCCGGTGTCGTGGGGACGACTCTATAGTCGTCGGACATGTCGGCGGCTGGCCAATCTAGTACCGGGGTCGTGGGGACGACCCTATAGTCTTCGGACATGTCGGCGGCTGGCCAACTATGGCCCGTGGTCGTGGGGACGACCCAATAGTCGTCGGACATGTCGGCGGCTGGCCAACATTGGCCCGTAGTCGTGGGGACGATCCGATAGTCACCGGACATGACGGTGGCGGGCCAATCTATTCCCGGTGTCGTGGGGACGACCCTATAGTCGTCGGACATGTCGGCGGCAGGCCAACTTTGGCCCGTGGTCGTGGGACGACTCTATAGTCGTCGGACATGTCGGCGGCTGGCCAACCTAGACCCGGGGTCGTGGGGACGACCCTATTGTCATCGGACATGACGGTGGCGGGCCAATCTACTCCCGGGGTCGTGGGGACGACCCTATTGTCGTCGGACATGTCGGCGGCTGGCCATTCTAGTCCCGGGGTCGTGGGGACGACCCTATAGTCGTCGGACATGTCGGCGGCGGGCCAACTTTGGCCCGGGGTCGTGGAGACAACCCTATAGTCATCGGACATGTCGGCGATTGGCCATTATTGGCCCGGGGTCGTGGGGACGACCGTATATTCGTCGGACATGACGGTGGCGGGCCAATCTAGTCCCGGGGTCGTGGGGACGACCCTATAGTCGTCGGATATGTCGGCGGCTGGCCTACTTTGGCCCGTCGTCGTGGGGACGACTCTATAGTCGTTGGACATGTCGGCGGCTGGCGAATCTAGTCCCGGGGACGTGGGGACGACCCTATAGTCTTCGGACATGTCGGCGGCTGGCCAACCTGGACTCGGGGACGTGGGGACGACTCTATAGTCGTCGGAAATGTCGGCGGCTGGCCAACCTGGACCCGGGGTCGTGGGGACGACCCTATTGTCGTCGGACATGACGGTGGCGGGCCAATCTAGTCTCGCGGTCGTGGGGACGACCCTATAATCGTCGGACATGACGGTGACGGGCCAATCTAGTCCCGGGGTCGTGGGGACGACCCTATAGTCGTCGGACATTTCGGCGGCATGCCAACTTTGGCCCGAGGTCGTGGGGACGACCCTATAGTTGTTGGACATGACGGTGGCGGGCTAATCTAGTCCCGGGGTCGTAGGGACGACCCTATAGTCGTTGGACATGTCGGCGATTGGCCAACATTGGCCCGGGGTCGTGGGGACGACCCTACAGTCGTCGGAAATGTCGGCGGCTGGCCAACCTGGACCCGGGGTCGTGGGGACGACCCTATTGTCGTCGGACATGACGGTGGCGGGCCAATCTAGTCTCGGGGTCGTGGGGACGACCCTATAGTCGTCGGACATGTCGGCGGCTGGCCAACTTTGGCCCGGGGTCGTGGGGACGACTCTATAGTCGTCGGAATGTCGGCGGCTGGCCAACCTGGACTCGGGGACGTGGGGACGACCCTATAGACGTCGGACAAGACGGCGGCTGGACATCTTTGGCCCGGTGTCGTGGGGACGACCCTATAGTCGTCGGACATGTTGGCGGCTTGTCAGCCTAGTCCCGGGGTCGTGGGTACGACCCTATAGTCGTCGGACAAGTCGGCGGCTGGCCAACCTAGACCCGGGGTCGTGGGGACGACCCTATTGTCGTCGGACATGACGGTGGCGGGCCAATCTAGTCCCGGGGTCGTGGGGACGACCCTATAGTCGTCGGACATGTCGGCGGCTGGCCAACTTTGGCGCGTGGTCGTGGGGACGATCCGATTGTCGTCGGATATGTCGGCGGCTGGCCAACTTTGGCACCGTGATCGTGGGGACGATCCAATAGTCGTCGGACATGTCGGCGGCTGGCCGACTTTGGCGCGTGGTCGTGGGGACGATCCGATTGTCGTCGGACATGTCGGCGGCTGGCCAACCTAGACCCGGGGTCGTGGGGACGACCCTATAATCGTTGGACATGACGGTGGCGGGCCAATCTAGTCCCGGGGTCGTAGGGACGACCCTATAGTCGTCGGACATGTTGGCGATTGGCCAACATTGGCCCGGGTTCGTGGGGACGACCCTATAGTCGTCGGACATGTCGGCGGCTGTCCAACTTTGGCCCGGTGTCGTGGGGACGACTCAATAGTCGTCGGATATGTCGGCGGCTGGCCATCCTAGACCCGGGGTCTTGGGGACGACCCTATTGTCGTCGGACATGACGGTGGCGGGCCAATCTAGTCCCGGGGTCGTGGGGACGACCCTATAATCGTTGGACATGACGGTGGCGGGCCAATCTAGTCCCGGGGTCGTAGGGACGACCCTATAGTCGTCGGACATGTTGGCGGCTTGTCAGCCTAGTCCCAGGGTCGTGGGTACGACCCTATAGTCGTCGGACAAGTCGGCGGCGGGCCAACCTTGTCCCGGGGTCGTGGGGACGACCCTATAGTCGTCGGACATGACGGTGGCGGGCCAATCTAGTCCCGGGGTCGTGGGGACGACCCTATAGTCGTCGGACAATTCGAAGGCGGGCCAAGCTTGTCCCGGGGTCGTGGGGACGACCCTACAATCGTCGGACATGACGGTGGCGGGCCAATCTAGTCCCGGGGTCGTGGGGACGACCCTACAGTCGTCGGAAATGTCGGCGGCTGGCCAACCTGGACCCGGGGTCGTGGGGACGACCCTATAGTCGTTGGACATGTCGGCGATTGGCCAACATTGGCCCGGGGTCGTGGCGACGACCCTATAGTCGTCGGACATGTCGGCGGCTGGCCAACTTTGGCGCGTGGTCGTGGGGACGATCCGATTGTCGTCGGACATGTCGGCGGCTGGCCAACTTTGGCCCGTGGTCGTGGGGACGATCCAATAGTCGTCGGACATGTCGGCGGCTGGCCAACTTTGGCGCGTGGGCGTGGGGACGATCCGATGGTCGTCGGACATGTCGGCGGCTGGCCAACCTAGACCCGGGGTCGTGGGGACGACCCTATTGTCGTCGGACATGACGGTGGCGGGCTAATCTAGTCCCGTGGTCGTGGGGACGACCCTATAGTCTTCGGACATGACGGTAGCGGGCCAATCTAGACCCGAGGTCCTGGGGACGACCCTATAGTAGTCGGACATGTCGGCGGCTGTCCAACTTTGGCCCGGTGTCGTGGTGACGACCCTATAGTCGTCGGACATGTCGGCGGCTGGCCAACTTTGGCCCGGTGTCGTGGGGACGACTCTATAGTCGTCGGAAATGTCGGCGGCTGGCCAACCTGGACCCGGGGTCGTGGGGACGACCCTATTGTCGTCGGACATGGCGGTGGCGGGCCAATCTAGTCCCGTGGTCGTGGGGACGACCCTATAGTCTTCGGACATGACGGTAGCGGGCCAATCTCGACCCGAGGTCCTGGGGACGACCCTATAGTAGTCGGACATGTCGGCGGCTGTCCAACTTTGGCCCGGTGTCGTGGGGACGACTGTATAGTCGTCGGACATTTCGGCGGCTTGCCAACTTTGGCCCGGGGTCGTGGGGACGACTCTATAGTCGTCGGAAATGTCGGCGGCTGGCCAACCTGGACTCGGGGTCGTGGGGACGACCCTATAGTCGTCGGACAAGACGGCGGCTGGACATCTTTGGCCCGGGGTCGTGGGGACGGACCGATTGTCGTCGGACATGTCGGCGGCTGGCCAACCTAGTCCCGAGGTCGTGGGGACGACCCTATAGTCGTCGGACTTGACGGTGGCGGGCCAATCTAATCCCGGGGTCGTGGGGACGACCCTACAGTCGTCGGAAATGTCGGCGGCTGGCCAACCTGGACCCGGGGTCGTGGGGACGACCCTATTGTCGTCGGACATGACGGTGGCGGGCCAATCTAGTCTCGGGGTCGTGGGGACGACCCTATAGTCGTCGGACAAGACGGCGGCTGGACATCTTTGGCCCGGGGTCGTGGGGACGACCCTATAGTCGTCGGACATGTTGGCGGCTTGTCAGCCTAGTCCCGGGGTCGTGGGTACGACCCTATAGTCGTCGGACAAGTCGGCGGCTGCCCAACCTAGACCCGGGGTCGTGGGGACGACCCTATTGTCGTCGGACATGACGGTGGCGGGCCAATCTAGTCCCGGGGTCGTGGGGACGACCCTATAGTCGTCGGACATGTCGGCGATTGGCCAACATTGGCCCGGGTTCGTGGGGACGACCCTATAGTCGTCGGACATGTCGGCGGCTGGCCAACCTAGTCCCGAGGTCGTGGGGACGACCCTATAGTCGTCGGACTTGACGGTGGCGGGCCAATCTAGTCCCGGGGTCGTGGGGACGACCCTATTGTCGTCGGACATGTCGGTGGCGGGTCAATCTAGTCCCGGGGTCATGGGAACGACCCTATAGTCGTCGGATATTTCGGCGGCCGGCCAACTTTGGCCCGTGGTCGTGGGGACGACTCTATAGTCGTCGGACATGTCGGCGGCTGGCCAACCTAGACCCGGGGTCGTGGGAACGACCCTATTGTCGTCGGACATGACGGTGGCGGGCCAATCTACTCCCGGGGTCGTGGGGACGACCCTATAGTCGTCGGACATGTCGGCGGCTGGCCATTCTAGTCCCGGGGTCGTGGGGACGACCCTATAGTCGTCGGACATGTCGGCGGCGGCCAACTTTGGCCCGGGGTCGTGGAGACGACCCTATAGTCATCGGACATGTCGGCGATTGGCCATTATTGCCCCGGGGTCGTGGGGACGACCGTATATTCGTCGGACATGACGGTGGCGGGCCAATCTAGTCCCGGGGTCGTGGGGACGACCCTATAGTCGTCGGACATATCAGCGGCTGGCCAACTTTTGCCCGGGGTCGTGGGGACGACCCTATAGTCGTCGGATATCTCGGCGGCTGGGCTACTTTGGCCCGTCGTCGTGGGGACGACGCTATAGTCGTCGGACTAGACGGTGGCGGGCCAATCTAGTCCCGTGGTCGTGGGGACGGCCCTATTGTCGTCGGACATGACGGTGGCGGGCCAATCTAGTCCCGGGGTCGTGGGGACGACCCTATAGTCGTCGGACATGTCGGCGGCTGGCCAACTTTGGCCTGTGCTCGTGGGGACGACCCTATAGTCGTCGGACATGTCGGCGGCTGGCCAACTTTGGCCCGTGGTCGTGGGGACGAACCAATAGTCATCGGACATGTCGGCGGCTGGCCAACTTTGGCCCGTGGTCGTGGGGACGATCCGATAGTCGATGGATATGACGGTGCCGGGCCAATCAAGTCCCGGGGTCGTAGGTACGACCCTATAGTCATCGGACATGTCGGCGATTGGCCATTATTGGCCCGGGGTCGTGGGGACGACCGTATATTCGTCGGACATGACGGTGGCGGGCCAATCTAGTCCCGGGGTCGTGGGGACGACCCTATAGTCGTCGGACAACACGGCGGCTGGACATCTTTGGCCCGCGGTCGTGGGGACGACCCTATAGTCGTCGGACATGACGGTGGCGGGCCAATCTAGTCCCAGGGTCGTTGGGACGACCCTATAGTCGTCGGACATGTCGGCGGCTGGCCAACTTTGGCCCGTGGTCGTGGGGACGACTCTATAATCGTCGGACATGTCGGCGGCTGGCCAGCTTTGGCCCGTGGTTGTAGGGACGACCCTATAGTCGTTGGACATGACGGTGGCGGGCCAATCTAGTCCCGGTGTCGTGGGGGCGACTCTATAGTCGTCGGACATGTCGGCGGCTGGCCAACTTTGGCCCGGTGTCGTGGGGACGACTCTATAATCGTCGGACATGTCGGCGGCTGGCCAACATTGACCCGTGGTCGTGGGGACGACCCAATAGTCGTTGGACATGTCAGCGGCTGGCCAACTTTGGCCCGGTGTCGTGGGGACGACTCTATAGTCGTTGGACATGTCGGCGGCTGGCCAATCTAGTCCCGGGGACGTGGGGACGACCCTATAGTCGTCGGACATGTCGGCGGCCGCCAACTTTGGCCCGGTGTCGTGGGGACGACTCTATAGTCGTCGGACACGTCGGCGGCTGGCCAATCTAGTACCGGGGTCGTGGGGACGACCCTATAGTCTTCGGACATGTCGGCGGCTGGCCAACTATGGCCCGTGGTCGTGGGGACGACCCAATAGTCGTCGGACATGTCGGCGGCTGGCCAACATTGGCCCGTAGTCGTGGGGACGATCCGATAGTCACCGGACATGACGGTGGCGGGCCAATCTATTCCCGGTGTCGTGGGGACGACCCTATAGTCGTCGGACATGTCGGCGGCAGGCCAACTTTGGCCCGTGGTCGTGGGGACGACTCTATAGTCGTCGGACATGTCGGCGGCTGGCCAACCTAGACCCGGGGTCGTGGGGACGACCCTATTGTCATCGGACATGACGGTGGCGGGCCAATCTACTCCCGGGGTCGTGGGGACGACCCTATAGTCGTCGGACATGTCGGCGGCTGGCCATTCTAGTCCCGGGGTCGTGGGGACGACCCTATTGTCGTCGGACATGACGGTGGCGGGCCAATCTAGTCTCGGGGTCGTGGGGACGACCCTATAGTCGTCGGACATGTCGGCGGCTGGCCAACTTTGGCCCGGGGTCGTGGGGACGACTCTATAGTCGTCGGAATGTCGGCGGCTGGCCAACCTGGACTCGGGGACGTGGGGACGACCCTATAGTCGTCGGACAAGACGTCGGCTGGACATCTTTGGCCCGGTGTCGTGGGGACGACCCTATAGTCGTCGGACATGTTGGCGGCTTGTCAGCCTAGTCCCGGGGTCGTGGGTACGACCCTATAGTCGTCGGACAAGTCGGCGGCTGGCCAACCTAGACCCGGGGTCGTGGGGACGACCCTATTGTCGTCGGACATGGCGGTGGCGGGCCAATCTAGTCCCGTGGTCGTGGGGACGACCCTATAGTCTCCGGACATGACGGTAGCGGGCCAATCTAGACCCGAGGTCCTCGGGACGACCCTATAGTAGTCGGACATGTTGGCGATTGGCCAACATTGGCCCGGGGTCGTCGGGACGACCCTATAGTCGTCAGACATGTCGGCGGCTGGCCAACCTAGTCCCGGGGTCGTGGGGACGACCCTATAGTCGTCGGACATTTCGGCGGCTTGCCAACTTTGGCCCGGGGTCGTGGGGACGACCCTATAGTCGTCGGACATGTCGGCGGCTGGCCAACTTTGGCCCGTGGTTGTGGGGACGACCCTATAGTCGTTGGACATGACGGTGGCGGGCCAATCTATTCCCGGGGTCGTGGGGACGACCCTATAGTCGTCGGAAATGTCGGCGGCTGGCCAACCTGGACCCGGGGTCGTGGGGCCGACCCTATTGTCGTCGGTCATGACGGTGGCGGGCCAATCTAGTCTCGCGGTCGTGGGGACGACCCTATAGTCGTCGGACATGTCGGCGGCTGGCCAACTTTGGCCCGGTGTCGTGGGGACGACCCTATAGTCGTCGGACATTTCGGCGGCATGCCAACTTTGGCCCGTGGTCGTGGGGACGACCCTATAGTCGTCGGACATGTCGGCGGCTGGCCAACTTTGGACCGGTGTCGTGGGGACGACTCTATAGTCGTCGGAAATGTCGGCGGCTGGCCAACCTGGACCCGAGGTCGTGGGGACGACCCTATTGTCGTCGGACATGACGGTGGCGGGCCAATCTAGTCTCGGGGTCGTGGGGACGACCCTATAGTCGTCGGACATGACGGTGGCGGGCCAATCTAGTCCCGGGGTCGTAGGGACGACCCTATAGTCGTCGGACATGTTGGCGATTGGCCAACATTGGCCCGGGTTCGTCGGGACGACCTTATAGTCGTCGGACATGTCGGCGGCTGGCCAACCTAGTCCCGGGGTCGTGGGGACGACCCTATAGTCGTCGGAAATGTCGGCGGCTGGCCAACCTGGACCCGGGGTCGTGGGGACGACCCTATTGTCGTCGGACATGGCGGTGGCGGGCCAATCTAGTCCCGTGGTCGTGGGGACGACCCTATAGTCTCCGGACATGACGGTAGCGGGCCAATCTAGACCCGAGGTCCTCGGGACGACCCTATAGTAGTCGGACATGTTGGCGATTGGCCAACATTGGCCCGGGGTCGTCGGGACGACCCTATTGTCGTCGGACATGGCGGTGGCGGGCCAATCTAGTCCCGTGGTCGTGGGGACGACCCTATAGTCTCCGGACATGACGGTAGCGGGCCAATCTAGACCCGAGGTCCTCGGGACGACCCTATAGTAGTCGGACATGTTGGCGATTGGCCAACATTGGCCCGGGGTCGTCGGGACGACCCTATAGTCGTCAGACATGTCGGCGGCTGGCCAACCTAGTCCCGGGGTCGTGGGGACGACCCTATAGTCGTCGGACATTTCGGCGGCTTGCCAACTTTGGCCCGGGGTCGTGGGGACGACCCTATAGTCGTCGGACATGTCGGCGGCTGGCCAACTTTGGCCCGTGGTTGTGGGGACGACCCTATAGTCGTTGGACATGACGGTGGCGGGCCAATCTAGTCCCGGGGTCGTGGGGACGACCCTATAGTCGTCGGAAATGTCGGCGGCTGGCCAACCTGGACCCGGGGTCGTGGGGCCGACCCTATTGTCGTCGGTCATGACGGTGGCGGGCCAATCTAGTCTCGCGGTCGTGGGGACGACCCTATAGTCGTCGGACATGTCGGCGGCTGGCCAACTTTGGCCCGGTGTCGTGGGGACGACCCTATAGTCGTCGGACATTTCGGCGGCATGCCAACTTTGGCCCGTGGTCGTGGGGACGACCCTATAGTCGTCGGACATGTCGGCGGCTGGCCAACTTTGGACCGGTGTCGTGGGGACGACTCTATAGTCGTCGGAAATGTCGGCGGCTGGCCAACCTGGACCCGAGGTCGTGGGGACGACCCTATTGTCGTCGGACATGACGGTGGCGGGCCAATCTAGTCTCGGGGTCGTGGGGACGACCCTATAGTCGTCGGACATGACGGTGGCGGGCCAATCTAGTCCCGGGGTCGTAGGGACGATCCTATAGTCGTCGGACATGTTGGCGATTGGCCAACATTGGCCCGGGTTCGTCGGGACGACCTTATAGTCGTCGGACATGTCGGCGGCTGGCCAACCTAGTCCCGGGGTCGTGGGGACGACCCTATAGTCGTCGGAAATGTCGGCGGCTGGCCAACCTGGACCCGGGGTCGTGGGGACGACCCTATAATCGTTGGACATGGCGGTGGCGGGCCAACCTAGTCCCGGGGTCGTAGGGACGACCCTATAGTCGTCGGACATGTTGGCGATTGGCCAACATTGGCCCGGGGTCGTCGGGACGACCCTATAGTCGTCGGTCATGTCGGCGGCTGGCCAACCTAGTCCCGGGGTCGTGGGGACGACCCTATAGTCGTCGGAAATGTCGGCGGCTGGCCAACCTGGACCCGGGGTCGTGGGGACGACCCTATAGTCGTCGGACTTTTCGGCGGCTTGCCAACTTTGGCCCGGGGTCGTGGGGACGACCCTATAGTCGTCGGACATGTCGGCGGCTGGCCAACTTTGGCCCGTGGTTGTGGGGACGACCCTATAGTCGTTGGACATGACGGTGGCGGGCCAATCTAGTCCCGGGGTCGTGGGGACGACCCTATAGTCGTCGGAAATGTCGGCGGCTGGCCAACCTGGACCCGGGGTCGTGGGGACGACCCTATTGTCGTCGGACATGACGGTGGCGGGCCAATCTAGTCTCGCGGTCGTGGGGACGACCCTATAATCGTCGGAAATGACGGTGGCGGGCCAATCTAGTCCCGGGGTCGTGGGGACGACCCTATAGTCGTCGGACATGTCGGCGGCTGGCCAACTTTGGCCCGGTGTCGTGGGGACGACCCTATAGCCGTCGGACATTTCGGCGGCATGCCAACTTTGGCCCGTGGTCGTGGGGACGACCCAATAGTTGTTGGACATGACGGTGGCGGGCCAATCTAGTCCCGGGGTCGTGGGGACGACCCTATAGTCGTCGGACAAGACGGCGGCTGGCCAACCTAGACCCGGGGTCGTGGGGACGACCCTATTGTCGTCGGACATGACGGTGGCGGGCCAATCTATTCCCGGGGTCGTGGGGACGACCCTATAGTCGTCGGACATGTCGGCGGCTGGCCAACATTGGCCCGTGGTCGTGGGGACGATCCAATAGTCGTCGGACATGTCGGCGGCATGCCAACTTTGGCCCGTGGTCGTGGGGACGACCTTATAGTCGTTGGACATGACGGTGGCGGGCCAATCTAGTCCCGGGGTCGTAGGGACGACCCTATAGTCGTCGGACATATCGGCGATTGGCCAACATTGGCCCGGGGTCGTGGGGACGACCCTATAGTCGTCGGACATGTCGGCGGCTGGCCAACCTAGTCCCGAGGTCGTGGGGACGACCCTATAGTCGTCGGACTTGACGGTGGCGGGCCAATCTAGTCCCGGGGTCGTGGGGACGAACCTACAGTCGTCGGAAATGTCGGCGGCTGGCCAACCTGGACCCGGGGTCGTGGGGACGACCCTATAGTCGTCGGACATGTCGGCGGCTGGCCAACATTGGCCCGTGGTCGTGGGGACGATCCAATAGTCGTCGGACATGTCGGCGGCATGCCAACTTTGGCCCGTGGTCGTGGGGACGACCCTATAGTCGTTGGACATGACGGTGGCGGGCCAATCTAGTCCCGGGGTCGTAGGGACGACCCTATAGTCGTCGGACATATCGGCGATTGGCCAACATTGGCCCGGGGTCGTGGGGACGACCCTATAGTCGTCGGACATGTCGGCGGCTGGCCAACCTAGTCCCGAGGTCGTGGGGACGACCCTATAGTCGTCGGACTTGACGGTGGCGGGCCAATCTAGTCCCGGGGTCGTGGGGACGAACCTACAGTCGTCGGAAATGTCGGCGGCTGGCCAACCTGGACCCGGGGTCGTGGGGACGACCCTATAGTCGTCGGACATGACGGTGGCGGGCCAATCTAGTCTCGGGGTCGTGGGGACGACCCTATAGTCGTCGGACATGTCGGCGGCTGGCCAACTTTGGCCCGGGGTCGTGGGGACGACCCTATAGTCGTCGGACATTTCGGCGGCATGCCAACTTTGGCCCGTGGTCGTGGGGACGACCCAATAGTTGTTGGACATGACGGTGGCGGGCTAATCTAGTCCCGGGGTCGTAGGGACGACCCTATAGTCGTTGGACATGTCGGCGATTGGCCAACATTGGCCCGGGGTCGTGGGGACGACCCTACAGTCGTAGGAAATGTCGGCGGCTGGCCAACCTGGACCCGGGGTCGTGGGGACGACCCTATTGTCGTCGGACATGACGGTGGCGGGCCAACCTAGACCCGGGGTCGTGGGGACGACCCTATTGTCGTCGGACATGACGGTGGAGGGCCAATCTAGTCCCGGGGTCGTGGGGACGACCCTATAGTCGTCGGACATGTCGGCGGCTGGCCAACTTTGGCCCGGTGTCGTGGGGACGACCCTATAGTCGTCGGACATGTCGGCGGCTGGCCAACTTTGGCGCGTGGTTGTGGGGACGATCCGATTGTCGTCGGACATGTCGGCGGCTGGCCAACTTTGGCGCGTGGTCGTGGGGACGATCCGATTGTCGTCGGACATGTCGGCGGCTGGCCAACCTAGACCCGGTGTCGTGGGGACGACCCTATTGTCGTCGGACATGGCGGTGGCGGGCCAATATAGTCCCGTGGTCGTGGGGACGACCCTATAGTCTTCGGACATGACGGTAGCGGGCCAATCTAGACCCGAGGTCCTGGGGACGACCCTATAGTAGTCGGACGTGTCGGCGGCTGTCCAACTTTGGCCCGGTGTCGTGGGGACGACTCTATAGTCGTCGGACATGTCGGCGGCTGGCCAACCTAGACCCGGGGTCGTGGGGACGACCCTATAATCGTTGGACATGACGGTGGCGGGCCAATCTAGTCCCGGGGTCGTGGGGACGATCCGATTGTCGTCGGACATGTCGGCGGCTGGCCAACCTAGACCCGGGGTCGTGGGGACGACCCTATTGTCGTCGGACATGGCGGTGGCGGGCCAATCTAGTCCCGTGGTCGTGGGGACGACCCTATAGTCTTCGGACATGACGGTAGCGGGCCAATCTAGACCCGAGGTCCTGGGGACGACCCTATAGTAGTCGGACATGTTGGCGGCTGTCCAACTTTGGCCCGGTGTCGTGGGGACGACTCTATAGTCGTCGGACATGTCGGCGGCTGGCCAACCTAGACCCGGGGTCGTGGGGACGACCCTATAATCGTCGGACATTTCGGCGGCATGCCAACTTTGGCCCGTGGTCGTGGGGACGACCCAATAGTTGTTGGACATGACGGTGGCGGGCTAATCTAGTCCCGGGGTCGTAGGGACGACCCTATAGTCGTTGGACATGTCGGCGATTGGCCAACATTGGCCCGGGGTCGTGGGGACGACCCTACAGTCGTAGGAAATGTCGGCGGCTGGCCAACCTGGACCCGGGGTCGTGGGGACGACCCTATTGTCGTCGGACATGACGGTGGCGGGCCAACCTAGACCCGGGGTCGTGGGGACGACCCTATTGTCGTCGGACATGACGGTGGCGGGCCAATCTAGTCCCGGGGTCGTGGGGACGACCCTATAGTCGTCGGACATGTCGGCGGCTGGCCAACTTTGGCCCGGTGTCGTGGGGACGACCCTATAGTCGTCGGACATGTCGGCGGCTGGCCAACTTTGGCGCGTGGTCGTGGGGACGATCCGATTGTCGTCGGACATGTCGGCGGCTGGCCAACTTTGGCACCGTGGTCGTGGGGACGATCCAATAGTCGTCGGACATGTCGGCGGCTGGCCAACTTTGGCGCGTGGTCGTGGGGACGATCCGATTGTCGTCGGACATGTCGGCGGCTGGCCAACCTAGATCCGGGGTCGTGGGGACGACCCTATTGTCGTCGGACATGACGGTGGCGGGCCAATCTAGTCCCGGTGTCGTGGGGACGACCCTATAGTCGTCGGACAAGTCGGCGGCTGGCCAACCTAGTCCCGAGGTCGTGGGGACGACCCTATAGTCGTCGGACTTGACGGTGGCGGGCCAATCTAGTCCCGGGGTCGTGGGGACGAACCTACAGTCGTCGGAAATGTCGGCGGCTGGCCAACCTGGACCCGGGGTCGTGGGGACGACCCTATAGTCGTCGGACTTGACGGTGGCGGGCCAATCTAGTCCCGGGGTCGTGGGGACGACCCTATAGTCGTCGGACATGTCGGCGGCTGGCCAACTTTGGCCCGTGGTTGTGGGGACGACCCTATAGTCGTTGGACATGACGGTGGCGGGCCAATCTAGTCCCGGGGTCGTGGGGACGACCCTATAGTCGTCGGACATGTCGGCGGCTGGCCAACTTTGGACCGGTGTCGTGGGGACGACTCTATAGTCGTCGGAAATGTCGGCGGCTGGCCAACCTGGACCCGAGGTCGTGGGGACGACCCTATTGTCGTCGGACATGACGGTGGCGGGCCAATCTAGTCTCGGGGTCGTGGGGACGACCCTATAGTCGTCGGACATGTCGGCGGCTGGCCAACTTTGGCCCGGGGTCGTGGGGACGACCCTATAGTCGTCGGACATGTCGGCGGCTGGCCAACTTTGGCCCGGTGTCGTGGGGACGACTCTATAGTCGTCGGAAATGTCGGCGGCTGGCCAACCTGGACCCGGGGTCGTGGGGCCGACCCTATTGTCGTCGGTCATGACGGTGGCGGGCCAATCTAGTCTCGCGGTCGTGGGGACGACCCTATAATCGTCGGACATGACGGTGGCGGGCCAATCTAGTTCCGGGGTCGTGGGGACGACCCTATAGTCGTCGGACATGTCGGCGGCTGGCCAACTTTGGCCCGTGGTCGCGGGGACGACCCAATAGTCGTTGGACATGTCGGCGGCTGACCAACTTTGGCCCGTGGTTGTGGGGACGACCCTATAGTCGTCGGACATGTCGGCGGCTGGCCAACTTTGGCCCGTGGTCGTGGGGACGATCCGATAGTCGTTGGACATGACGGTGGCGGGCCAATCTAGTCCCGAGGTCGTCGGGACGACCCTATAGTCGTCGGACATGTCGGCGGCTGGACATCTTTGGCCCGGGGTCGTGGGGACGACCCTATAGTCGTCGGACATGTCGGCGGCTGGACAACTTTGGCCCGGTGTCGTGGGGACGACTCTATAGTCGTCGGATATGTCGGCGGCGGGCCAATCTAGTACCGGGGTCGTGGGGACGACACTATAGTCGTCGGACATGTCGGCGGCTGGCCAACTTTGGCCCATGGTCGTTGAGACGACCCAATAGTCGTTGGACATGTCGGCGGCTGGCCAGCTTTGGCCCGTGGTTGTGGGGACGACACTATAGTCGTTGGACATGACGGTGGCGGGCCAATCTAGTCCCGGGGTCGTGGGGACGACCCTATAGTCGTCGGACATGTCGGCGGCTGGCCAACTTTGGCCCGGGGTCGTGGGAACGACTCTATAGTCGTCGGACTTGACGGTGGCGGGCCAATCTAGTCCCGGGGCCGTGGGGACGATCCTACAGTCGTCGGACATTTCGGCGGCTTGCCAACTTTGGCCCGGGGTCGTGGGGACGACCCTATAATCGTCGGACATGTCGGCGGGTGGCCAACCTAGTCCCGCGGTCTTGGGGGCGACCCTATAGTCGTCGGACATGTCGGCGGCTGGCCAACTTTGGCCCGTGGTCGCGGGGACGACCCAATAGTCGTTGGACATGTCGGAGGCAGACCAACTTTGGCCCGTGGTTGTGGGGACGACCCTATAGTCGTCGGACATGTCGGCGGCTGGCCAACTTTGGCCCGTGGTCGTGGGGACGATCCGATAGTCGTTGGACATGACGGTGGCGGGCCAATCCAGTCCCGAGGTCGTCGGGACGACCCTATAGTCGTCGGACATGTCGGCGGCTGGACATCTTTGGCCCGGGGTCGTGGGGACGACCCTATAGTCGTCGGACATGTCGGCGGCTGGACAACTTTGGCCCGGTGTCGTGGGGACGACTCTATAGTCGTCGGATATGTCGGCGGCGGGCCAATCTAGTACCGGGGTCGTGGTGACGACTCTATAGTCGTCGGACATGTCGGCGGCTGGCCAATCTAGTCCCGGGGTCGTGGGGACGACCCTATAGTCTTCGGACATGTCGGCGGCTGGCCAACATAGGCCCGTGGTCGTGGGGACGACCCAATAGCCGTCGGACATGTCGGCGGCTGGCCAACATTGGCCCGTAGTCGTGGGGACGATCCGATTGTCGCCGGACATGACGGTGGCGGGCCAATCTATTCCCGGTGTCTTGGGGACGACCGCATAGTCGTCGGACATGTCGGCGATTGGCCATTATTGGCCCGGGGTCGTGGGGACGACCGTATATTCGTCGGACATGACGGTGGCGGGCCAATCTAGTCCCGGGGTCGTGGGAACGACCCTATAGTCGTCGGACATGTCGGCGGCGGGCCAACTTTGGCCTGGGGTCGTGGAGACGACCCTATAGTCATCGGACATGCCGGCGATTGGCCATTATTGGCCCGGGGTCGTGGGCACGACCGTATATTCGTCGGACATGACGGTGGCGGGCCAATCTAGTCCCAGGGTCGTTGGGACGACCCTATAGTCGTCGGACATGTCGGCGGCTGGCCAACTTTGGCCCGTGGTCGTGGGGACGACCCAATAGTCGTCGGACATGTCGGCGGCTGGCCAACTTTGGCCCGTAGTCGTGGGGACGACCCTATAATCGTCGGACATGTCGGCGGGTGGCCAACCTAGTCCCGCGGTCTTGGGGGCGACCCTATAGTCGTCGGACATGTCGGCGGCTGGCCAACTTTGGCCCGTGGTCGCGGGGACGACCCAATAGTCGTTGGACATGTCGGCGGCTGACCAACTTTGGCCCGTGGTTGTGGGGACGACCCTATAGTCGTCGGACATGTCGGCGGCTGGCCAACTTTGGCCCGTGGTCGTGGGGACGATCCGATAGTCGTTGGACATGACGGTGGCGGGCCAATCTAGTCCCGAGGTCGTCGGGACGACCCTATAGTCGTCGGACATGTCGGCGGCTGGACATCTTTGGCCCGGGGTCGTGGGGACGACTCTATAGTCGTTGGACATGTCGGCGGCTGGCGAATCTAGTCCCGGGGACGTGGGGACGACCCTATAGTCTTCGGACATGTCGGCGGCTGGCCAACTTTGGCCCGTGGTCGTGGGGACGACCCTATAGTCGTTGGTCATGACGGTGGCGGGCCAATCTAGTCCCGGGGTCGTGGGGACGACCCTATAGTCGTCGGACAAAACGGCGGCTGGACATCTTTGGCCCGGGGTCGTGGGGACGACCCTATAGTCGTCGGACATGTCGGCGGCTGGCCAACTTTGGCCCGTGGTTGTGGGGTCGACCCTATAGTCGTCGGACATGTCGGCGGCTGGCCAACTTTGGCCCGTGGTCGTGGGGACGATCCGATAGTCGTTGGACATGACGGTGGCGGGCCAATCTAGTCCCGAGGTCGTCGGGACGACCCTATAGTCGTCGGACATGTCGGCGGCTGGACATCTTTGGCCCGGGGTCGTGGGGACGACCCTATAGTCGTCGGACATGTCGGCGGCTGGACAACTTTGGACCGGTGTCATGGGGACGACTCTATAGTCGTCGGACATGTCGGCGGCGGGCCAATCTAGTACCGGGGTCGTGGGGACGACACTATAGTCGTCGGACATGTCGGCGGCTGGCCAACTTTGGCCCGTGGTCGTGGGGACGACCCAATAGTCGTCGGACATGTCGGCGGCTGGCCAACTTTGGCCCGTAGTCGTGGGGACGACCCTATAATCGTCGGACATGTCGGCGGGTGGCCAACCTAGTCCCGCGGTCTTGGGGGCGACCCTATAGTCGTCGGACATGTCGGCGGCTGGCCAACTTTGGCCCGTGGTCGCGGGGACGACCCAATAGTCGTTGGACATGTCGGCGGCTGACCAACTTTGGCCCGTGGTTGTGGGGACGACCCTATAGTCGTCGGACATGTCGGCGGCTGGCCAACTTTGGCCCGTGGTCGTGGGGACGATCCGATAGTCGTTGGACATGACGGTGGCGGGCGAATCTAGTCCCGGGGACGTGGGGACGACCCTATAGTCTTCGGACATGTCGGCGGCTGGCCAACTTTGGCCCGTGGTCGTGGGGACGACCCTATAGTCGTTGGACATGACGGTGGCGGGCCAATCTAGTCCCGGGGTCGTGGGGACGACCCTATAGTCGTCGGACAAAACGGCGGCTGGACATCTTTGGCCCGGGGTCGTGGGGACGACCCTATAGTCGTCGGACATGTCGGCGGCTGGCCAACTTTGGCCCGTGGTCGTGGGGACGATCCAATAGTCGTCGGACATGTCGGCGGCTGGCCAACTTTGGCCCGTGGTCGTGGGGACGACCCAATAGTCGTCGGACATGTCGGCGGCTGGCCAACTTTGGCCCGTGGTCGTGGGGACGACCCAATAGTCGTCGGACATGTCGGCGGCTGGCCAACTTTGGCCCGTGGTCGCGGGGACGACCCAATAGTCGTTGGACATGTCGGCGGCTGACCAACTTTGGCCCGTGGTTGTGGGGTCGACCCTATAGTCGTCGGACATGTCGGCGGCTGGCCAACTTTGGCCCGTGGTCGTGGGGACGATCCGATAGTCGTTGGACATGACGGTGGCGGGCCAATCTAGTCCCGAGGTCGTCGGGACGACCCTATAGTCGTCGGACATGTCGGCGGCTGGACATCTTTGGCCCGGGGTCGTGGGGACGACCCTATAGTCGTCGGACATGTCGGCGGCTGGACAACTTTGGCCCGGTGTCATGGGGACGACTCTATAGTCGTCGGACATGTCGGCGGCGGGCCAATCTAGTACCGGGGTCGTGGGGACGACACTATAGTCGTCGGACATGTCGGCGGCTGGCCAACTTTGGCCCGTGGTCGTGGGGACGATCCGATAGTCGTTGGACATGACGGTGGCGGGCCAATCTAGTCCCGGGGCCGTGGGGACGACCCTACAGTCGTCGGACATTTCGGCGGCTTGCCAACTTTGGCCCGGGGTCGTGGGGACGACCCTATAATCGTCGGACATGTCGGCGGGTGGCCAACCTAGTCCCGCGGTCTTGGGGGCGACCCTATAGTCGTCGGACATGTCGGCGGCTGGCCAACATTGGCCCGTAGTCGTGGGGACGATCCGATTGTCGCCGGACATGACGGTGGCGGGCCAATCTATTCCCGGTGTCTTGGGGACGACCCTATAGACGTCGGACATGTCGGTGGCGGGTCAATCTAGTCCCGGGGTCATGGGAACGACCCTATAGTCGTCGGATATTTCGGCGGCCGGCCAACTTTGGCCCGTGGTCGTGGGGACGACTCTATAGTCGTCGGACATGTCGGCGGCTGGCCAACCTAGACCCGGGGTCGTGGGGACGACTCTATAGTCGTCGGACATGTCGGTGGCGGGTCAATCTAGTCCCGGGGTCATGGGAACGACCCTATAGTCGTCGGATATTTCGGCGGCCGGCCAACTTTGGCCCGTGGTCGTGGGGACGACTCTATAGTCGTCGGACATGTCGGCGGCTGGCCAACCTAGACCCGGGGTCGTGGGAACGACCCTATTGTCGTCGGACATGACGGTGGCGGGCCAATCTACTCCCGGGGTCGTGGGGACGACCCTATAGTCGTCGGACATGTCGGCGGCTGGCCATTCTAGTCCCGGGGTCGTGGGGACGACCCTATAGTCGTCGGACATGTCGGCGGCGGCCAACTTTGGCCCGGGGTCGTGGAGACGACCCTATAGTCATCGGACATGTCGGCGATTGGCCATTATTGCCCCGGGGTCGTGGGGACGACCGTATATTCGTCGGACATGACGGTGGCGGGCCAATCTAGTCCCGGGGTCGTGGGGACGACCCTATAGTCGTCGGACATATCAGCGGCTGGCCAACTTTTGCCCGGGGTCGTGGGGACGACCCTATAGTCGTCGGATATCTCGGCGGCTGGGCTACTTTGGCCCGTCGTCGTGGGGTCGACGCTATAGTCGTCGGACTAGACGGTGGCGGGCCAATCTAGTCCCGTGGTCGTGGGGACGGCCCTATTGTCGTCGGACATGACGGTGGCGGGCCAATCTAGTCCCGGGGTCGTGGGGACGACCCTATAGTCGTCGGACATGTCGGCGGCTGGCCAACTTTGGCCTGTGCTCGTGGGGACGACCCTATAGTCGTCGGACATGTCGGCGGCTGGCCAACTTTGGCCCGTGGTCGTGGGGACGAACCAATAGTCATCGGACATGTCGGCGGCTGGCCAACTTTGGCCCGTGGTCGTGGGGACGATCCGATAGTCGATGGATATGACGGTGCCGGGCCAATCAAGTCCCGGGGTCGTAGGTACGACCCTATAGTCATCGGACATGTCGGCGATTGGCCATTATTGGCCCGGGGTCGTGGGGACGACCGTATATTCGTCGGACATGACGGTGGCGGGCCAATCTAGTCCCGGGGTCGTGGGGACGACCCTATAGTCGTCGGACAACACGGCGGCTGGACATCTTTGGCCCGCGGTCGTGGGGACGACCCTATAGTCGTCGGACATGACGGTGGCGGGCCAATCTAGTCCCAGGGTCGTTGGGACGACCCTATAGTCGTCGGACATGTCGGCGGCTGGCCAACTTTGGCCCGTGGTCGTGGGGACGACTCTATAATCGTCGGACATGTCGGCGGCTGGCCAGCTTTGGCCCGTGGTTGTAGGGACGACCCTATAGTCGTTGGACATGACGGTGGCGGGCCAATCTAGTCCCGGTGTCGTGGGGGCGACTCTATAGTCGTCGGACATGTCGGCGGCTGGCCAACTTTGGCCCGGTGTCGTGGGGACGACTCTATAATCGTCGGACATGTCGGCGGCTGGCCAACATTGACCCGTGGTCGTGGGGACGACCCAATAGTCGTTGGACATGTCAGCGGCTGGCCAACTTTGGCCCGGTGTCGTGGGGACGACTCTATAGTCGTTGGACATGTCGGCGGCTGGCCAATCTAGTCCCGGGGACGTGGGGACGACCCTATAGTCGTCGGACATGTCGGCGGCCGCCAACTTTGGCCCGGTGTCGTGGGGACGACTCTATAGTCGTCGGACACGTCGGCGGCTGGCCAATCTAGTACCGGGGTCGTGGGGACGACCCTATAGTCTTCGGACATGTCGGCGGCTGGCCAACTATGGCCCGTGGTCGTGGGGACGACCCAATAGTCGTCGGACATGTCGGCGGCTGGCCAACATTGGCCCGTAGTCGTGGGGACGATCCGATAGTCACCGGACATGACGGTGGCGGGCCAATCTATTCCCGGTGTCGTGGGGACGACCCTATAGTCGTCGGACATGTCGGCGGCAGGCCAACTTTGGCTCGTGGTCGTGGGGACGACTCTATAGTCGTCGGACATGTCGGCGGCTGGCCAACCTAGACCCGGGGTCGTGGGGACGACCCTATTGTCATCGGACATGACGGTGGCGGGCCAATCTACTCCCGGGGTCGTGGGGACGACCCTATAGTCGTCGGACATGTCGGCGGCTGGCCATTCTAGTCCCGGTGTCGTGGGGACGACCCTATAGTCGTCGGACATGTCGGCGGCAGGCCAACTTTGGCTCGTGGTCGTGGGGACGACTCTATAGTCGTCGGACATGTCGGCGGCTGGCCATTCTAGTCCCGGGGTCGTGGGGACGACCCTATAGTCGTCGGACATGTCGGCGGCGGCCAACTTTGGCCCGGGGTCGTGGAGACGACCCTATAGTCATCGGACATGTCGGCGATTGGCCATTATTGCCCCGGGGTCGTGGGGACGACCGTATATTCGTCGGACATGACGGTGGCGGGCCAATCTAGTCCCGGGGTCGTGGGGACGACCCTATAGTCGTCGGACATATCAGCGGCTGGCCAACTTTTGCCCGGGGTCGTGGGGACGACCCTATAGTCGTCGGATATCTCGGCGGCTGGGCTACTTTGGCCCGTCGTCGTGGGGTCGACGCTATAGTCGTCGGACTAGACGGTGGCGGGCCAATCTAGTCCCGTGGTCGTGGGGACGGCCCTATTGTCGTCGGACATGACGGTGGCGGGCCAATCTAGTCCCGGGGTCGTGGGGACGACCCTATAGTCGTCGGACATGTCGGCGGCTGGCCAACTTTGGCCTGTGCTCGTGGGGACGACCCTATAGTCGTCGGACATGTCGGCGGCTGGCCAACTTTGGCCCGTGGTCGTGGGGACGAACCAATAGTCATCGGACATGTCGGCGGCTGGCCAACTTTGGCCCGTGGTCGTGGGGACGATCCGATAGTCGATGGATATGACGGTGCCGGGCCAATCAAGTCCCGGGGTCGTAGGTACGACCCTATAGTCATCGGACATGTCGGCGATTGGCCATTATTGGCCCGGGGTCGTGGGGACGACCGTATATTCGTCGGACATGACGGTGGCGGGCCAATCTAGTCCCGGGGTCGTGGGGACGACCCTATAGTCGTCGGACAACACGGCGGCTGGACATCTTTGGCCCGCGGTCGTGGGGACGACCCTATAGTCGTCGGACATGACGGTGGCGGGCCAATCTAGTCCCAGGGTCGTTGGGACGACCCTATAGTCGTCGGACATGTCGGCGGCTGGCCAACTTTGGCCCGTGGTCGTGGGGACGACTCTATAATCGTCGGACATGTCGGCGGCTGGCCAGCTTTGGCCCGTGGTTGTAGGGACGACCCTATAGTCGTTGGACATGACGGTGGCGGGCCAATCTAGTCCCGGTGTCGTGGGGGCGACTCTATAGTCGTCGGACATGTCGGCGGCTGGCCAACTTTGGCCCGGTGTCGTGGGGACGACTCTATAATCGTCGGACATGTCGGCGGCTGGCCAACATTGACCCGTGGTCGTGGGGACGACCCAATAGTCGTTGGACATGTCAGCGGCTGGCCAACTTTGGCCCGGTGTCGTGGGGACGACTCTATAGTCGTTGGACATGTCGGCGGCTGGCCAATCTAGTCCCGGGGACGTGGGGACGACCCTATAGTCGTCGGACATGTCGGCGGCCGCCAACTTTGGCCCGGTGTCGTGGGGACGACTCTATAGTCGTCGGACACGTCGGCGGCTGGCCAATCTAGTACCGGGGTCGTGGGGACGACCCTATAGTCTTCGGACATGTCGGCGGCTGGCCAACTATGGCCCGTGGTCGTGGGGACGACCCAATAGTCGTCGGACATGTCGGCGGCTGGCCAACATTGGCCCGTAGTCGTGGGGACGATCCGATAGTCACCGGACATGACGGTGGCGGGCCAATCTATTCCCGGTGTCGTGGGGACGACCCTATAGTCGTCGGACATGTCGGCGGCAGGCCAACTTTGGCTCGTGGTCGTGGGGACGACTCTATAGTCGTCGGACATGTCGGCGGCTGGCCAACCTAGACCCGGGGTCGTGGGGACGACCCTATTGTCATCGGACATGACGGTGGCGGGCCAATCTACTCCCGGGGTCGTGGGGACGACCCTATAGTCGTCGGACATGTCGGCGGCTGGCCATTCTAGTCCCGGGGTCGTGGGGACGACCCTATAGTCGTCGGACATGTCGGCGGCGGGCCAACTTTGGCCCGGGGTCGTGGAGACAACCCTATAGTCATCGGACATGTCGGCGATTGGCCATTATTGGCCCGGGGTCGTGGGGACGACCGTATATTCGTCGGACATGACGGTGGCGGGCCAATCTAGTCCCGGGGTCGTGGGGACGACCCTATAGTCGTCGGATATGTCGGCGGCTGGCCTACTTTGGCCCGTCGTCGTGGGGACGACTCTATAGTCGTTGGACATGTCGGCGGCTGGCGAATCTAGTCCCGGGGACGTGGGGACGACCCTATAGTCTTCGGACATGTCGGCGGCTGGCCAACCTGGACTCGGGGACGTGGGGACGACTCTATAGTCGTCGGAAATGTCGGCGGCTGGCCAACCTGGACCCGGGGTCGTGGGGACGACCCTATTGTCGTCGGACATGACGGTGGCGGGCCAATCTAGTCTCGCGGTCGTGGGGACGACCCTATAATCGTCGGACATGACGGTGACGGGCCAATCTAGTCCCGGGGTCGTGGGGACGACCCTATAGTCGTCGGACAAGTCGAAGGCGGGCCAAGCTTGTCCCGGGGTCGTGGGGACGACCCTACAATCGTCGGACATGACGGTGGCGGGCCAATCTAGTCCCGGGGTCGTGGGGACGACTCTATAGTCGTCGGACATGTCGGCGGCTGGCCAACCTAGACCCGGGGTCGTGGGGACGACCCTATTGTCATCGGACATGACGGTGGCGGGCCAATCTACTCCCGGGGTCGTGGGGACGACCCTATAGTCGTCGGACATGTCGGCGGCTGGCCATTCTAGTCCCGGGGTCGTGGGGACGACCCTATAGTCGTCGGACATGTCGGCGGCGGGCCAACTTTGGCCCGGGGTCGTGGAGACAACCCTATAGTCATCGGACATGTCGGCGATTGGCCATTATTGGCCCGGGGTCGTGGGGACGACCGTATATTCGTCGGACATGACGGTGGCGGGCCAATCTAGTCCCGGGGTCGTGGGGACGACCCTATAGTCGTCGGATATGTCGGCGGCTGGCCTACTTTGGCCCGTCGTCGTGGGGACGACTCTATAGTCGTTGGACATGTCGGCGGCTGGCGAATCTAGTCCCGGGGACGTGGGGACGACCCTATAGTCTTCGGACATGTCGGCGGCTGGCCATCCTGGACTCGGGGACGTGGGGACGACTCTATAGTCGTCGGAAATGTCGGCGGCTGGCCAACCTGGACCCGGGGTCGTGGGGACGACCCTATTGTCGTCGGACATGACGGTGGCGGGCCAATCTAGTCTCGCGGTCGTGGGGACGACCCTATAATCGTCGGACATGACGGTGACGGGCCAATCTAGTCCCGGGGTCGTGGGGACGACCCTATAGTCGTCGGACATTTCGGCGGCATGCCAACTTTGGCCCGTGGTCGTGGGGACGACCCTATAGTTGTTGGACATGACGGTGGCGGGCTAATCTAGTCCCGGGGTCGTAGGGACGACCCTATAGTCGTTGGACATGTCGGCGATTGGCCAACATTGGCCCGGGGTCGTGGGGACGACCCTACAGTCGTCGGAAATGTCGGCGGCTGGCCAACCTGGACCCGGGGTCGTGGGGACGACCCTATTGTCGTCGGACATGACGGTGGCGGGCCAATCTAGTCTCGGGGTCGTGGGGACGACCCTATAGTCGTCGGACATGTCGGCGGCTGGCCAACTTTGGCCCGGGGTCGTGGGGACGACTCTATAGTCGTCGGAATGTCGGCGGCTGGCCAACCTGGACTCGGGGACGTGGGGACGACCCTATAGTCGTCGGACATGTCGGCGGCTGGCCAACTTTGGCGCGTGGTCGTGGGGACGATCCGATTGTCGTCGGATATGTCGGCGGCTGGCCAACTTTGGCACCGTGGTCGTGGGGACGATCCAATAGTCGTCGGACATGTCGGCGGCTGGCCGACTTTGGCGCGTGGTCGTGGGGACGATCCGATTGTCGTCGGACATGTCGGCGGCTGGCCAACCTAGTCCCGGGGTCGTGGGAACGACCCTATAATCGTTGGACATGACGGTGGCGGGCCAATCTAGTCCCGGGGTCGTAGGGACGACCCTATAGTCGTCGGACATGTTGGCGGCTGGCCAACTTTGGCCCGGGGTCGTGGGGACGACCCTATAGTCGTCGGACATGTCGGCGGCTGGCCAACTTTGGCCCGGTGTCGTGGGGACGACTCTATAGTCGTCGGACATGACGGTTGCGGGCCAATCTAGTCCCGGGGTCGTGGGGACGACCCTATAGTCGTCGGACATGTCGGCGATTGGCCAACATTGGCCCGGGTTCGTGGGGACGACCCTATAGTCGTCGGACATGTCGGCGGCTGGCCAACCTAGTCCCGAGGTCGTGGGGACGACCCTATAGTCGTCGGACTTGACGGTGGCGGGCCAATCTAGTCCCGGGGTCGTGGGGACGACCCTACAGTCGTCGGAAATGTCGGCGGCTGGCCAACCTGGACCCGGGGTCGTGGGGACGACCCTATTGTCGTCGGACATGACGGTGGCGGGCCAATCTAGTCTCGGGGTCGTGGGGACGACCCTATAGTCGTCGGACATGTCGGCGGCTGGCCAACTTTGGCCCGGGGTCGTGGGGACGACCCTATAGTCGTTGGACATGACGGTGGCGGGCCAATCTAGTCCCGGGGTCGTGGGGACGACCCTATAGTCGTCGGAAATGTCGGCGGCTGGCCAACCTGGACCCGGGGTCGTGGGGCCGACCCTATTGTCGTCGGTCATGACGGTGGCGGGCCAATCTAGTCTCGCGGTCGTGGGGACGACCCTATAGTCGTCGGACATGTCGGCGGCTGGCCAACTTTGGCCCGGTGTCGTGGGGACGACCCTATAGTCGTCGGACATTTCGGCGGCATGCCAACTTTGGCCCGTGGTCGTGGGGACGACCCTATAGTCGTCGGACATGGCGGCGGCTGGCCAACTTTGGACCGGTGTCGTGGGGACGACTCTATAGTCGTCGGAAATGTCGGCGGCTGGCCAACCTGGACCCGAGGTCGTGGGGACGACCCTATTGTCGTCGGACATGACGGTGGCGGGCCAATCTAGTCTCGGGGTCGTGGGGACGACCCTATAGTCGTCGGACATGACGGTGGCGGGCCAATCTAGTCCCGGGGTCGTAGGGACGACCCTATAGTCGTCGGACATGTTGGCGATTGGCCAACATTGGCCCGGGTTCGTCGGGACGACCTTATAGTCGTCGGACATGTCGGCGGCTGGCCAACCTAGTCCCGGGGTCGTGGGGACGACCCTATAGTCGTCGGAAATGTCGGCGGCTGGCCAACCTGGACCCGGGGTCGTGGGGACGACCCTATAATCGTTGGACATGGCGGTGGCGGGCCAATCTAGTCCCGGGGTCGTAGGGACGACCCTATAGTCGTCGGACATGTTGGCGATTGGCCAACATTGGCCCGGGGTCGTCGGGACGACCCTATAGTCGTCGGTCATGTCGGCGGCTGGCCAACCTAGTCCCGGGGTCGTGGGGACGACCCTATAGTCGTCGGAAATGTCGGCGGCTGGCCAACCTGGACCCGGGGTCGTGGGGACGACCCTATTGTCGTCGGACATGGCGGTGGCGGGCCAATCTAGTCCCGTGGTCGTGGGGACGACCCTATAGTCTCCGGACATGACGGTAGCGGGCCAATCTAGACCCGAGGTCCTCGGGACGACCCTATAGTAGTCGGACATGTTGGCGATTGGCCAACATTGGCCCGGGGTCGTCGGGACGACCCTATTGTCGTCGGACATGGCGGTGGCGGGCCAATCTAGTCCCGTGGTCGTGGGGACGACCCTATAGTCTCCGGACATGACGGTAGCGGGCCAATCTAGACCCGAGGTCCTCGGGACGACCCTATAGTAGTCGGACATGTTGGCGATTGGCCAACATTGGCCCGGGGTCGTCGGGACGACCCTATAGTCGTCAGACATGTCGGCGGCTGGCCAACCTAGTCCCGGGGTCGTGGGGACGACCCTATAGTCGTCGGACATTTCGGCGGCTTGCCAACTTTGGCCCGGGGTCGTGGGGACGACCCTATAGTCGTCGGACATGTCGGCGGCTGGCCAACTTTGGCCCGTGGTTGTGGGGACGACCCTATAGTCGTTGGACATGACGGTGGCGGGCCAATCTAGTCCCGGGGTCGTGGGGACGACCCTATAGTCGTCGGAAATGTCGGCGGCTGGCCAACCTGGACCCGGGGTCGTGGGGCCGACCCTATTGTCGTCGGTCATGACGGTGGCGGGCCAATCTAGTCTCGCGGTCGTGGGGACGACCCTATAGTCGTCGGACATGTCGGCGGCTGGCCAACTTTGGCCCGGTGTCGTGGGGACGACCCTATAGTCGTCGGACATTTCGGCGGCATGCCAACTTTGGCCCGTGGTCGTGGGGACGACCCTATAGTCGTCGGACATGTCGGCGGCTGGCCAACTTTGGACCGGTGTCGTGGGGACGACTCTATAGTCGTCGGAAATGTCGGCGGCTGGCCAACCTGGACCCGAGGTCGTGGGGACGACCCTATTGTCGTCGGACATGACGGTGGCGGGCCAATCTAGTCTCGGGGTCGTGGGGACGACCCTATAGTCGTCGGACATGACGGTGGCGGGCCAATCTAGTCCCGGGGTCGTAGGGACGACCCTATAGTCGTCGGACATGTTGGCGATTGGCCAACATTGGCCCGGGTTCGTCGGGACGACCTTATAGTCGTCGGACATGTCGGCGGCTGGCCAACCTAGTCCCGGGGTCGTGGGGACGACCCTATAGTCGTCGGAAATGTCGGCGGCTGGCCAACCTGGACCCGGGGTCGTGGGGACGACCCTATAATCGTTGGACATGGCGGTGGCGGGCCAATCTAGTCCCGGGGTCGTAGGGACGACCCTATAGTCGTCGGACATGTTGGCGATTGGCCAACATTGGCCCGGGGTCGTCGGGACGACCCTATAGTCGTCGGTCATGTCGGCGGCTGGCCAACCTAGTCCCGGGGTCGTGGGGACGACCCTATAGTCGTCGGACATGTCGGCGGCTGGCCAACCTAGTCCCGAGGTCGTGGGGACGACCCTATAGTCGTCGGACTTGACGGTGGCGGGCCAATCTAGTCCCGGGGTCGTGGGGACGAACCTACAGTCGTCGGAAATGTCGGCGGCTGGCCAACCAGGACCCGGGGTCGTGGGGACGACCCTATAGTCGTCGGACATGTCGGCGGCTGGCCAACATTGGCCCGTGGTCGTGGGGACGATCCAATAGTCGTCGGACATGTCGGCGGCATGCCAACTTTGGCCCGTGGTCGTGGGGACGACCCTATAGTCGTTGGACATGACGGTGGCGGGCCAATCTAGTCCCGGGGTCGTAGGGACGACCCTATAGTCGTCGGACATATCGGCGATTGGCCAACATTGGCCCGGGGTCGTGGGGACGACCCTATAGTCGTCGGACATGTCGGCGGCTGGCCAACCTAGTCCCGAGGTCATGGGGACGACCCTATAGTCGTCGGACTTGACGGTGGCGGGCCAATCTAGTCCCGGGGTCGTGGGGACGAACCTACAGTCGTCGGAAATGTCGGCGGCTGGCCAACCTGGACCCGGGGTCGTGGGGACGACCCTATAGTCGTCGGACATGACGGTGGCGGGCCAATCTAGTCTCGGGGTCGTGGGGACGACCCTATAGTCGTCGGACATGTCGGCGGCTGGCCAACTTTGGCCCGGGGTCGTGGGGACGACCCTATAGTCGTCGGACATTTCGGCGGCATGCCAACTTTGGCCCGTGGTCGTGGGGACGACCCAATAGTTGTTGGACATGACGGTGGCGGGCTAATCTAGTCCCGGGGTCGTAGGGACGACCCTATAGTCGTTGGACATGTCGGCGATTGGCCAACATTGGCCCGGGGTCGTGGGGACGACCCTACAGTCGTAGGAAATGTCGGCGGCTGGCCAACCTGGACCCGGGGTCGTGGGGACGACCCTATTGTCGTCGGACATGACGGTGGCGGGCCAACCTAGACCCGGGGTCGTGGGGACGACCCTATTGTCGTCGGACATGACGGTGGAGGGCCAATCTAGTCCCGGGGTCGTGGGGACGACCCTATAGTCGTTGGACATGTCGGCGGCTGGCCAACTTTGGCCCGGTGTCGTGGGGACGACCCTATAGTCGTCGGACATGTCGGCGGCTGGCCAACTTTGGCGCGTGGTTGTGGGGACGATCCGATTGTCGTCGGACATGTCGGCGGCTGGCCAACTTTGGCGCGTGGTCGTGGGGACGATCCGATTGTCGTCGGACATGTCGGCGGCTGGCCAACCTAGACCCGGGGTCGTGGGGACGACCCTATTGTCGTCGGACATGGCGGTGGCGGGCCAACTTTGGCCCGTGGTCGTGGGGACGACCCTATAGTCGTCGGACATGTCGGCGGCTGGCCAACTTTGGACCGGTGTCGTGGGGACGACTCTATAGTCGTCGGAAATGTCGGCGGCTGGCCAACCTGGACCCGAGGTCGTGGGGACGACCCTATTGTCGTCGGACATGACGGTGGCGGGCCAATCTAGTCTCGGGGTCGTGGGGACGACCCTATAGTCGTCGGACATGACGGTGGCGGGCCAATCTAGTCCCGGGGTCGTAGGGACGACCCTATAGTCGTCGGACATGTTGGCGATTGGCCAACATTGGCCCGGGTTCGTCGGGACGACCTTATAGTCGTCGGACATGTCGGCGGCTGGCCAACCTAGTCCCGGGGTCGTGGGGACGACCCTATAGTCGTCGGAAATGTCGGCGGCTGGCCAACCTGGACCCGGGGTCGTGGGGACGACCCTATAATCGTTGGACATGGCGGTGGCGGGCCAATCTAGTCCCGGGGTCGTAGGGACGACCCTATAGTCGTCGGACATGTTGGCGATTGGCCAACATTGGCCCGGGGTCGTCGGGACGACCCTATAGTCGTCGGTCATGTCGGCGGCTGGCCAACCTAGTCCCGGGGTCGTGGGGACGACCCTATAGTCGTCGGAAATGTCGGCGGCTGGCCAACCTGGACCCGGGGTCGTGGGGACGACCCTATAGTCGTCGGACTTTTCGGCGGCTTGCCAACTTTGGCCCGGGGTCGTGGGGACGACCCTATAGTCGTCGGACATGTCGGCGGCTGGCCAACTTTGGCCCGTGGTTGTGGGGACGACCCTATAGTCGTTGGACATGACGGTGGCGGGCCAATCTAGTCCCGGGGTCGTGGGGACGACCCTATAGTCGTCGGAAATGTCGGCGGCTGGCCAACCTGGACCCGGGGTCGTGGGGCCGACCCTATTGTCGTCGGTCATGACGGTGGCGGGCCAATCTAGTCTCGCGGTCGTGGGGACGACCCTATAGTCGTCGGACATGTCGGCGGCTGGCCAACTTTGGCCCGGTGTCGTGGGGACGACCCTATAGTCGTCGGACATTTCGGCGGCATGCCAACTTTGGCCCGTGGTCGTGGGGACGACCCTATAGTCGTCGGACATGTCGGCGGCTGGCCAACTTTGGACCGGTGTCGTGGGGACGACTCTATAGTCGTCGGAAATGTCGGCGGCTGGCCAACCTGGACCCGAGGTCGTGGGGACGACCCTATTGTCGTCGGACATGACGGTGGCGGGCCAATCTAGTCTCGGGGTCGTGGGGACGACCCTATAGTCGTCGGACATGACGGTGGCGGGCCAATCTAGTCCCGGGGTCGTAGGGACGACCCTATAGTCGTCGGACATGTTGGCGATTGGCCAACATTGGCCCGGGTTCGTCGGGACGACCTTATAGTCGTCGGACATGTCGGCGGCTGGCCAACCTAGTCCCGGGGTCGTGGGGACGACCCTATAGTCGTCGGAAATGTCGGCGGCTGGCCAACCTGGACCCGGGGTCGTGGGGACGACCCTATAATCGTTGGACATGGCGGTGGCGGGCCAATCTAGTCCCGGGGTCGTAGGGACGACCCTATAGTCGTCGGACATGTTGGCGATTGGCCAACATTGGCCCGGGGTCGTCGGGACGACCCTATAGTCGTCGGTCATGTCGGCGGCTGGCCAACCTAGTCCCGGGGTCGTGGGGACGACCCTATAGTCGTCGGAAATGTCGGCGGCTGGCCAACCTGGACCCGGGGTCGTGGGGACGACCCTATTGTCGTCGGACATGGCGGTGGCGGGCCAATCTAGTCCCGTGGTCGTGGGGACGACCCTATAGTCTCCGGACATGACGGTAGCGGGCCAATCTAGACCCGAGGTCCTCGGGACGACCCTATAGTAGTCGGACATGTTGGCGATTGGCCAACATTGGCCCGGGGTCGTCGGGACGACCCTATTGTCGTCGGACATGGCGGTGGCGGGCCAATCTAGTCCCGTGGTCGTGGGGACGACCCTATAGTCTCCGGACATGACGGTAGCGGGCCAATCTAGACCCGAGGTCCTCGGGACGACCCTATAGTAGTCGGACATGTTGGCGATTGGCCAACATTGGCCCGGGGTCGTCGGGACGACCCTATAGTCGTCAGACATGTCGGCGGCTGGCCAACCTAGTCCCGGGGTCGTGGGGACGACCCTATAGTCGTCGGACATTTCGGCGGCTTGCCAACTTTGGCCCGGGGTCGTGGGGACGACCCTATAGTCGTCGGACATGTCGGCGGCTGGCCAACTTTGGCCCGTGGTTGTGGGGACGACCCTATAGTCGTTGGACATGACGGTGGCGGGCCAATCTAGTCCCGGGGTCGTGGGGACGACCCTATAGTCGTCGGAAATGTCGGCGGCTGGCCAACCTGGACCCGGGGTCGTGGGGCCGACCCTATTGTCGTCGGTCATGACGGTGGCGGGCCAATCTAGTCTCGCGGTCGTGGGGACGACCCTATAGTCGTCGGACATGTCGGCGGCTGGCCAACTTTGGCCCGGTGTCGTGGGGACGACCCTATAGTCGTCGGAAATTTCGGCGGCATGCCAACTTTGGCCCGTGGTCGTGGGGACGACCCTATAGTCGTCGGACATGTCGGCGGCTGGCCAACTTTGGACCGGTGTCGTGGGGACGACTCTATAGTCGTCGGAAATGTCGGCGGCTGGCCAACCTGGACCCGAGGTCGTGGGGACGACCCTATTGTCGTCGGACATGACGGTGGCGGGCCAATCTAGTCTCGGGGTCGTGGGGACGACCCTATAGTCGTCGGACATGACGGTGGCGGGCCAATCTAGTCCCGGGGTCGTAGGGACGACCCTATAGTCGTCGGACATGTTGGCGATTGGCCAACATTGGCCCGGGTTCGTCGGGACGACCTTATAGTCGTCGGACATGTCGGCGGCTGGCCAACCTAGTCCCGGGGTCGTGGGGACGACCCTATAGTCGTCGGAAATGTCGGCGGCTGGCCAACCTGGACCCGGGGTCGTGGGGACGACCCTATAATCGTTGGACATGGCGGTGGCGGGCCAATCTAGTCCCGGGGTCGTAGGGACGACCCTATAGTCGTCGGACATGTTGGCGATTGGCCAACATTGGCCCGGGGTCGTCGGGACGACCCTATAGTCGTCGGTCATGTCGGCGGCTGGCCAACCTAGTCCCGGGGTCGTGGGGACGACCCTATAGTCGTCGGACATGTCGGCGGCTGGCCAACCTAGTCCCGAGGTCGTGGGGACGACCCTATAGTCGTCGGACTTGACGGTGGCGGGCCAATCTAGTCCCGGGGTCGTGGGGACGAACCTACAGTCGTCGGAAATGTCGGCGGCTGGCCAACCAGGACCCGGGGTCGTGGGGACGACCCTATAGTCGTCGGACATGTCGGCGGCTGGCCAACATTGGCCCGTGGTCGTGGGGACGATCCAATAGTCGTCGGACATGTCGGCGGCATGCCAACTTTGGCCCGTGGTCGTGGGGACGACCCTATAGTCGTTGGACATGACGGTGGCGGGCCAATCTAGTCCCGGGGTCGTAGGGACGACCCTATAGTCGTCGGACATATCGGCGATTGGCCAACATTGGCCCGGGGTCGTGGGGACGACCCTATAGTCGTCGGACATGTCGGCGGCTGGCCAACCTAGTCCCGAGGTCATGGGGACGACCCTATAGTCGTCGGACTTGACGGTGGCGGGCCAATCTAGTCCCGGGGTCGTGGGGACGAACCTACAGTCGTCGGAAATGTCGGCGGCTGGCCAACCTGGACCCGGGGTCGTGGGGACGACCCTATAGTCGTCGGACATGACGGTGGCGGGCCAATCTAGTCTCGGGGTCGTGGGGACGACCCTATAGTCGTCGGACATGTCGGCGGCTGGCCAACTTTGGCCCGGGGTCGTGGGGACGACCCTATAGTCGTCGGACATTTCGGCGGCATGCCAACTTTGGCCCGTGGTCGTGGGGACGACCCAATAGTTGTTGGACATGACGGTGGCGGGCTAATCTAGTCCCGGGGTCGTAGGGACGACCCTATAGTCGTTGGACATGTCGGCGATTGGCCAACATTGGCCCGGGGTCGTGGGGACGACCCTACAGTCGTAGGAAATGTCGGCGGCTGGCCAACCTGGACCCGGGGTCGTGGGGACGACCCTATTGTCGTCGGACATGACGGTGGCGGGCCAACCTAGACCCGGGGTCGTGGGGACGACCCTATTGTCGTCGGACATGACGGTGGAGGGCCAATCTAGTCCCGGGGTCGTGGGGACGACCCTATAGTCGTTGGACATGTCGGCGGCTGGCCAACTTTGGCCCGGTGTCGTGGGGACGACCCTATAGTCGTCGGACATGTCGGCGGCTGGCCAACTTTGGCGCGTGGTTGTGGGGACGATCCGATTGTCGTCGGACATGTCGGCGGCTGGCCAACTTTGGCGCGTGGTCGTGGGGACGATCCGATTGTCGTCGGACATGTCGGCGGCTGGCCAACCTAGACCCGGGGTCGTGGGGACGACCCTATTGTCGTCGGACATGGCGGTGGCGGGCCAACTTTGGCCCGTGGTCGTGGGGACGACCCTATAGTCGTCGGACATGTCGGCGGCTGGCCAACTTTGGACCGGTGTCGTGGGGACGACTCTATAGTCGTCGGAAATGTCGGCGGCTGGCCAACCTGGACCCGAGGTCGTGGGGACGACCCTATTGTCGTCGGACATGACGGTGGCGGGCCAATCTAGTCTCGGGGTCGTGGGGACGACCCTATAGTCGTCGGACATGACGGTGGCGGGCCAATCTAGTCCCGGGGTCGTAGGGACGACCCTATAGTCGTCGGACATGTTGGCGATTGGCCAACATTGGCCCGGGTTCGTCGGGACGACCTTATAGTCGTCGGACATGTCGGCGGCTGGCCAACCTAGTCCCGGGGTCGTGGGGACGACCCTATAGTCGTCGGAAATGTCGGCGGCTGGCCAACCTGGACCCGGGGTCGTGGGGACGACCCTATAATCGTTGGACATGGCGGTGGCGGGCCAATCTAGTCCCGGGGTCGTAGGGACGACCCTATAGTCGTCGGACATGTTGGCGATTGGCCAACATTGGCCCGGGGTCGTCGGGACGACCCTATAGTCGTCGGTCATGTCGGCGGCTGGCCAACCTAGTCCCGGGGTCGTGGGGACGACCCTATAGTCGTCGGAAATGTCGGCGGCTGGCCAACCTGGACCCGGGGTCGTGGGGACGACCCTATAGTCGTCGGACTTTTCGGCGGCTTGCCAACTTTGGCCCGGGGTCGTGGGGACGACCCTATAGTCGTCGGACATGTCGGCGGCTGGCCAACTTTGGCCCGTGGTTGTGGGGACGACCCTATAGTCGTTGGACATGACGGTGGCGGGCCAATCTAGTCCCGGGGTCGTGGGGACGACCCTATAGTCGTCGGAAATGTCGGCGGCTGGCCAACCTGGACCCGGGGTCGTGGGGCCGACCCTATTGTCGTCGGTCATGACGGTGGCGGGCCAATCTAGTCTCGCGGTCGTGGGGACGACCCTATAGTCGTCGGACATGTCGGCGGCTGGCCAACTTTGGCCCGGTGTCGTGGGGACGACCCTATAGTCGTCGGACATTTCGGCGGCATGCCAACTTTGGCCCGTGGTCGTGGGGACGACCCTATAGTCGTCGGACATGTCGGCGGCTGGCCAACTTTGGACCGGTGTCGTGGGGACGACTCTATAGTCGTCGGAAATGTCGGCGGCTGGCCAACCTGGACCCGAGGTCGTGGGGACGACCCTATTGTCGTCGGACATGACGGTGGCGGGCCAATCTAGTCTCGGGGTCGTGGGGACGACCCTATAGTCGTCGGACATGACGGTGGCGGGCCAATCTAGTCCCGGGGTCGTAGGGACGACCCTATAGTCGTCGGACATGTTGGCGATTGGCCAACATTGGCCCGGGTTCGTCGGGACGACCTTATAGTCGTCGGACATGTCGGCGGCTGGCCAACCTAGTCCCGGGGTCGTGGGGACGACCCTATAGTCGTCGGAAATGTCGGCGGCTGGCCAACCTGGACCCGGGGTCGTGGGGACGACCCTATAATCGTTGGACATGGCGGTGGCGGGCCAATCTAGTCCCGGGGTCGTAGGGACGACCCTATAGTCGTCGGACATGTTGGCGATTGGCCAACATTGGCCCGGGGTCGTCGGGACGACCCTATAGTCGTCGGTCATGTCGGCGGCTGGCCAACCTAGTCCCGGGGTCGTGGGGACGACCCTATAGTCGTCGGAAATGTCGGCGGCTGGCCAACCTGGACCCGGGGTCGTGGGGACGACCCTATTGTCGTCGGACATGGCGGTGGCGGGCCAATCTAGTCCCGTGGTCGTGGGGACGACCCTATAGTCTCCGGACATGACGGTAGCGGGCCAATCTAGACCCGAGGTCCTCGGGACGACCCTATAGTAGTCGGACATGTTGGCGATTGGCCAACATTGGCCCGGGGTCGTCGGGACGACCCTATTGTCGTCGGACATGGCGGTGGCGGGCCAATCTAGTCCCGTGGTCGTGGGGACGACCCTATAGTCTCCGGACATGACGGTAGCGGGCCAATCTAGACCCGAGGTCCTCGGGACGACCCTATAGTAGTCGGACATGTTGGCGATTGGCCAACATTGGCCCGGGGTCGTCGGGACGACCCTATAGTCGTCAGACATGTCGGCGGCTGGCCAACCTAGTCCCGGGGTCGTGGGGACGACCCTATAGTCGTCGGACATTTCGGCGGCTTGCCAACTTTGGCCCGGGGTCGTGGGGACGACCCTATAGTCGTCGGACATGTCGGCGGCTGGCCAACTTTGGCCCGTGGTTGTGGGGACGACCCTATAGTCGTTGGACATGACGGTGGCGGGCCAATCTAGTCCCGGGGTCGTGGGGACGACCCTATAGTCGTCGGAAATGTCGGCGGCTGGCCAACCTGGACCCGGGGTCGTGGGGCCGACCCTATTGTCGTCGGTCATGACGGTGGCGGGCCAATCTAGTCTCGCGGTCGTGGGGACGACCCTATAGTCGTCGGACATGTCGGCGGCTGGCCAACTTTGGCCCGGTGTCGTGGGGACGACCCTATAGTCGTCGGAAATTTCGGCGGCATGCCAACTTTGGCCCGTGGTCGTGGGGACGACCCTATAGTCGTCGGACATGTCGGCGGCTGGCCAACTTTGGACCGGTGTCGTGGGGACGACTCTATAGTCGTCGGAAATGTCGGCGGCTGGCCAACCTGGACCCGAGGTCGTGGGGACGACCCTATTGTCGTCGGACATGACGGTGGCGGGCCAATCTAGTCTCGGGGTCGTGGGGACGACCCTATAGTCGTCGGACATGACGGTGGCGGGCCAATCTAGTCCCGGGGTCGTAGGGACGACCCTATAGTCGTCGGACATGTTGGCGATTGGCCAACATTGGCCCGGGTTCGTCGGGACGACCTTATAGTCGTCGGACATGTCGGCGGCTGGCCAACCTAGTCCCGGGGTCGTGGGGACGACCCTATAGTCGTCGGAAATGTCGGCGGCTGGCCAACCTGGACCCGGGGTCGTGGGGACGACCCTATAATCGTTGGACATGGCGGTGGCGGGCCAATCTAGTCCCGGGGTCGTAGGGACGACCCTATAGTCGTCGGACATGTTGGCGATTGGCCAACATTGGCCCGGGGTCGTCGGGACGACCCTATAGTCGTCGGTCATGTCGGCGGCTGGCCAACCTAGTCCCGGGGTCGTGGGGACGACCCTATAGTCGTCGGAAATGTCGGCGGCTGGCCAACCTGGACCCGGGGTCGTGGGGACGACCCTATAGTCGTCGGACTTTTCGGCGGCTTGCCAACTTTGGCCCGGGGTCGTGGGGACGACCCTATAGTCGTCGGACATGTCGGCGGCTGGCCAACTTTGGCCCGTGGTTGTGGGGACGACCCTATAGTCGTTGGACATGACGGTGGCGGGCCAATCTAGTCCCGGGGTCGTGGGGACGACCCTATAGTCGTCGGAAATGTCGGCGGCTGGCCAACCTGGACCCGGGGTCGTGGGGACGACCCTATTGTCGTCGGACATGACGGTGGCGGGCCAATCTAGTCTCGCGGTCGTGGGGACGACCCTATAATCGTCGGAAATGACGGTGGCGGGCCAATCTAGTCCCGGGGTCGTGGGGACGACCCTATAGTCGTCGGACATGTCGGCGGCTGGCCAACTTTGGCCCGGTGTCGTGGGGACGACCCTATAGTCGTCGGACATTTCGGCGGCATGCCAACTTTGGCCCGTGGTCGTGGGGACGACCCAATAGTTGTTGGACATGACGGTGGCGGGCTAATCTAGTCCCGGGGTCGTAGGGACGACCCTATAGTCGTTGGACATGTCGGCGATTGGCCAACATTGGCCCGGGGTCGTGGGGACGACCCTACAGTCGTAGGAAATGTCGGCGGCTGGCCAACCTGGACCCGGGGTCGTGGGGACGACCCTATTGTCGTCGGACATGACGGTGGCGGGCCAACCTAGACCCGGGGTCGTGGGGACGACCTTATTGTCGTCGGACATGACGGTGGCGGGCCAATCTAGTCCCGGGGTCGTGGGGACGACCCTATAGTCGTCGGACATGTCGGCGGCTGGCCAACTTTGGCCCGGTGTCGTGGGGACGACCCTATAGTCGTCGGACATGTCGGCGGCTGGCCAACTTTGGCGCGTGGTCGTGGGGACGATCCGATTGTCGTCGGACATGTCGGCGGCTGGCCAACTTTGGCACCGTGGTCGTGGGGACGATCCAATAGTCGTCGGACATGTCGGCGGCTGGCCAACTTTGGCGCGTGGTCGTGGGGACGATCCGATTGTCGTCGGACATGTCGGCGGCTGGCCAACCTAGATCCGGGGTCGTGGGGACGACCCTATTGTCGTCGGACATGACGGTGGCGGGCCAATCTAGTCCCGGTGTCGTGGGGACGACCCTATAGTCGTCGGACAAGTCGGCGGCGGGCCAAGCTTGTCCCGGGGTCGTGGGGACGACCCTATAATCGTCGGACATGACGGTGGCGGGCCAATCTAGTCCCGGGGTCGTGGGGACGACCCTATAGTTGTCGGACAAGACGGCGGCTGGCCAACCTAGACCCGGGGTCGTGGGGACGACCCTATTGTCGTCGGACATGACGGTGGCGGGCCAATCTATTCCCGGGGTCGTGGGGACGACCCTATAGTCGTCGGACATGTCGGCGGCTGGCCAACATTGGCCCGTGGTCGTGGGGACGATCCAATAGTCGTCGGACATGTCGGCGGCATGCCAACTTTGGCCCGTGGTCGTGGGGACGACCCTATAGTCGTTGGACATGACGGTGGCGGGCCAATCTAGTCCCGGGGTCGTAGGGACGACCCTATAGTCGTCGGACATATCGGCGATTGGCCAACATTGGCCCGGGGTCGTGGGGACGACCCTATAGTCGTCGGACATGTCGGCGGCTGGCCAACCTAGTCCCGAGGTCGTGGGGACGACCCTATAGTCGTCGGACTTGACGGTGGCGGGCCAATCTAGTCCCGGGGTCGTGGGGACGAACCTACAGTCGTCGGAAATGTCGGCGGCTGGCCAACCTGGACCCGGGGTCGTGGGGACGACCCTATAGTCGTCGGACATGTCGGCGGCTGGCCAACATTGGCCCGTGGTCGTGGGGACGATCCAATAGTCGTCGGACATGTCGGCGGCATGCCAACTTTGGCCCGTGGTCGTGGGGACGACCCTATAGTCGTTGGACATGACGGTGGCGGGCCAATCTAGTCCCGGGGTCGTAGGGACGACCCTATAGTCGTCGGACATATCGGCGATTGGCCAACATTGGCCCGGGGTCGTGGGGACGACCCTATAGTCGTCGGACATGTCGGCGGCTGGCCAACCTAGTCCCGAGATCGTGGGGACGACCCTATAGTCGTCGGACTTGACGGTGGCGGGCCAATCTAGTCCCGGGGTCGTGGGGACGAACCTACAGTCGTCGGAAATGTCGGCGGCTGGCCAACCTGGACCCGGGGTCGTGGGGACGACCCTATAGTCGTCGGACATGACGGTGGCGGGCCAATCTAGTCTCGGGGTCGTGGGGACGACCCTATAGTCGTCGGACATGTCGGCGGCTGGCCAACTTTGGCCCGGGGTCGTGGGGACGACCCTATAGTCGTCGGACATTTCGGCGGCATGCCAACTTTGGCCCGTGGTCGTGGGGACGACCCAATAGTTGTTGGACATGACGGTGGCGGGCTAATCTAGTCCCGGGGTCGTAGGGACGACCCTATAGTCGTTGGACATGTCGGCGATTGGCCAACATTGGCCCGGGGTCGTGGGGACGACCCTACAGTCGTAGGAAATGTCGGCGGCTGGCCAACCTGGACCCGGGGTCGTGGGGACGACCCTATTGTCGTCGGACATGACGGTGGCGGGCCAACCTAGACCCGGGGTCGTGGGGACGACCCTATTGTCGTCGGACATGACGGTGGAGGGCCAATCTATTCCCGGGGTCGTGGGGACGACCCTATAGTCGTCGGACATGTCGGCGGCTGGCCAACTTTGGCCCGGTGTCGTGGGGACGACCCTATAGTCGTCGGACATGTCGGCGGCTGGCCAACTTTGGCGCGTGGTTGTGGGGACGATCCGATTGTCGTCGGACATGTCGGCGGCTGGCCAACTTTGGCGCGTGGTCGTGGGGACGATCCGATTGTCGTCGGACATGTCGGCGGCTGGCCAACCTAGACCCGGGGTCGTGGGGACGACCCTATTGTCGTCGGACATGGCGGTGGCGGGCCAATATAGTCCCGTGGTCGTGGGGACGACCCTATAGTCTTCGGACATGACGGTAGCGGGCCAATCTAGACCCGAGGTCCTGGGGACGACCCTATAGTAGTCGGACGTGTCGGCGGCTGTCCAACTTTGGCCCGGTGTCGTGGGGACGACTCTATAGTCGTCGGACATGTCGGCGGCTGGCCAACCTAGACCCGGGGTCGTGGGGACGACCCTATAATCGTTGGACATGACGGTGGCGGGCCAATCTAGTCCCGGGGTCGTGGGGACGATCCGATTGTCGTCGGACATGTCGGCGGCTGGCCAACCTAGACCCGGGGTCGTGGGGACGACCCTATTGTCGTCGGACATGGCGGTGGCGGGCCAATCTAGTCCCGTGGTCGTGGGGACGACCCTATAGTCTTCGGACATGACGGTAGCGGGCCAATCTAGACCCGAGGTCCTGGGGACGACCCTATAGTAGTCGGACATGTTGGCGGCTGTCCAACTTTGGCCCGGTGTCGTGGGGACGACTCTATAGTCGTCGGACATGTCGGCGGCTGGCCAACCTAGACCCGGGGTCGTGGGGACGACCCTATAATCGTTGGACATGACGGTGGCGGGCCAATATAGTCCCGGGGTCGTGGGGACGACCCTATAGTCGTCGGACATGACGGTGGCGGGCCAATCTAGTCCCGGGGTCGTAGGGACGACCCTATAGTCGTCGGACATGTTGGCGATTGGCCAACATTGGCCCGGGTTCGTCGGGACGACCTTATAGTCGTCGGACATGTCGGCGGCTGGCCAACCTAGTCCCGGGGTCGTGGGGACGACCCTATAGTCGTCGGAAATGTCGGCGGCTGGCCAACCTGGACCCGGGGTCGTGGGGACGACCCTATAATCGTTGGACATGGCGGTGGCGGGCCAATCTAGTCCCGGGGTCGTAGGGACGACCCTATAGTCGTCGGACATGTTGGCGATTGGCCAACATTGGCCCGGGGTCGTCGGGACGACCCTATAGTCGTCGGTCATGTCGGCGGCTGGCCAACCTAGTCCCGGGGTCGTGGGGACGACCCTATAATCGTCGGAAATGACGGTGGCGGGCCAACCTGGACCCGGGGTCGTGGGGACGACCCTATAGTCGTCGGACTTGACGGTGGCGGGCCAATCTAGTCCCGGGGTCGTGGGGACGACCCTACAGTCGTCGGAAATGTCGGCGGCTGGCCAACCTGGACCCGGGGTCGTGGGGACGACCCTATTGTCGTCGGACATGACGGTGGCGGGCCAATCTAGTCCCGGGGTCGTGGGGACGACCCTATAGTCGTCGGACATGTCGGCGGCTGGCCAACTTTGGACCGGTGTCGTGGGGACGACTCTATAGTCGTCGGAAATGTCGGCGGCTGGCCAACCTGGACCCGAGGTCGTGGGGACGACCCTATTGTCGTCGGACATGACGGTGGCGGGCCAATCTAGTCTCGGGGTCGTGGGGACGACCCTATAGTCGTCGGACATGTCGGCGGCTGGCCAACTTTGGCCCGGGGTCGTGGGAACGACCCTATAGTCGTCGGACATGTCGGCGATTGGCCAACATTGGCCCGGGGTCGTGGGGACGACCCTATAGTCGTCGGACATGTCGGCGGCTGGCCAACTTTGGCGCGTGGTCGTGGGGACGATCCGATTATCGTCGGACATGTCGGCGGCTGGCCAACTTTGGCCCGTGGTCGTGGGGACGATCCAATCGTCGTCGGACATGTCGGCGGCTGGCCAACTTTGGCGCGTGGTCGTGGGGACGATCCGATTGTCGTCGGACATGTCGGCGGCTGGCCAACCTAGACCCGGGGTCGTGGGGACGACCCTATTGTCGTCGGACATGGCGGGGGCGGGCCAATCTAGTCCCGTGGTCGTGGGGACGACCCTATAGTCTTCGGACATGACGGTAGCGGGCCAATCTAGACCCGAGGTCCTGGGGACGACCCTATAGTAGTCGGACATGTCGGCGGCTGTCCAACTTTGGCCCGGTGTCGTGGGGACGATCCGATTATCGTCGGACATGTCGGCGGCTGGCCAACTTTGGCCCGTGGTCGTGGGGACGATCCAATCGTCGTCGGACATGTCGGCGGCTGGCCAACTTTGGCGCGTGGTCGTGGGGACGATCCGATTATCGTCGGACATGTCGGCGGCTGGCCAACTTTGGCCCGTGGTCGTGGGGACGATCCAATCGTCGTCGGACATGTCGGCGGCTGGCCAACCTAGACCCGGGGTCGTGGGGACGACCCTATAATCGTTGGACATGACGGTGGCGGGCCAATCTAGTCCCGGGGTCGTGGGGACGACCCTATAGTCGTCGGACATGTCGGCGATTGGCCAACATTGGCCCGGGGTCGTTGGGACGACCCTATAGTCGTTGGACATGACGGTGGCGGGCCAATCTAGTCCCGGGGTCGTGGGGACGACCCTACAGTCGTCGGACATGTCGGCGGCTTGCCAAATTTGCCCGGGGTCGTGGGGACGACCCTATAGTCGTCGGACATTTCGGCGGCATGCCAACTTTGGCCCGGGGTCGTGGGTACGACCCTATAGTCGTCGGACAAGTCGGCGGCGGGCCAACCTTGTCCCGGGGTCGTGGGGACGACCCTATAGTCGTCGGACATGACGGTGGCGGGTCAATCTAGTCCCGGGGTCGTGGGGACGACCCTATAGTCGTCGGACAAGACGGCGGCTGGATATTCTTGGCTCGCGGTCGTGGGGACGACCCTATAGTCGTCGGACATTTCGGCGGCTTGCCAACTTTGGCCCGGGGTCGTGGGGACGACCCTATAGTCGTCGGACATTTCGGCGGCATGCCAACTTTGGCCCGGGGTCATGGGGACGACCCTATAGTCGTTGGACATGACGGTGGCGGGCCAATCTAGTCCCGGGGTCGTAGGGACGACCCTATAGTCGTCGGACATTTCGGCGGCATGCCAACTTTGGCCCGGGGTCATGGGGACGACCCTATAGTCGTCGGACATGTCGGCGGCTGGCCAACTTTGGCCCGGGGTCGTGGGGACGACCCTATAGTCGTCGGACATTTCGGCGGCATGCCAACTTTGGCCCGGGGTCATGGGGACGACCCTATAGTCGTCGGACATGTCGGCGGCTGGCCAACTTTGGCCCGTGGTTGTGGGGACGACCCTATAGTCGTTGGACATGACGGTGGCGGGCCATTCTAGTCCCGGGGTCGTGGGTAAGACCCTATAGTCGTCGGACATGTCGGCGATTGGCCAACATTGGCCCGGGGTCGTGGGGACGACCCTATAGTCATCGGACATGTCGGCGGCTGGCCAACCTAGTCCCGAGGTCGTGGGGACGACCCTATAGTCGTCGGACTTGACGGTGGCGGGCCAATCTAGTCCCGGGGTCTTGGGGACGACCCTAGAGTCGTCGGACATTTCGGCGGCTTGCCAACTTTGGCCCGGGGTGGTGGGGACGACCCTATAGTCGTCGGACATGTCGGCGGCTGGCCATTTGGCCCGGTGTCGTGGGGACGACTCTATAGTCGTCGGAAATGTCGGAGCCTGGCCAACCTGGACCCGGGGTCGTGTGGACGACCCTATTGTCGTCGGACATGACGGTGGCGGGCCAATCTAGTCTCGGGGTCGTGGGGACGACCCTATAGTCGTCGGACATTTCGGCGGCTTGCCAACTTTGGCCCGGGGTCGTGGGGACGACCCTATAGTCGTCGGACATGTCAGCGGCTGGCCGACCTAGTCCCGAGGTCGTGGGGACGACCGTATATTCGTCGGATATGTTGGCGGCTTGTCAACCTAGTCCCGGGGTCGTGGGGACGACCCTATAGTCGTTGGACATGACGGTGGCCGGCCAATCTAGTGCCGGGGTCGTAGGGACGACCCTATAGTCGTCGGACATGTTGGTGATTGGCCAACATTGGCCCGGGGTCGTCGGACATGTTGGCGGCTTGTCTGCCTAGTCCCGGGGTCGTGGGTACGACCCTATAGTCGTCGGACAAGTCGGCGGCGGGCCAACCTTGTCCCGGGGTCGTGGGGACGACCCTATAGTCGTCGGACATGACGGTGGCGGGCCAATCTAGTTCCGGGGTCGTGGGGACGACCCTATAGTCGTCGGACAAGACGGCGGCTGGATATTCTTGGCTCGCGGTCGTGGGGACGACCCTATAGTCGTCGGACATTTCGGCGGCTTGCCAACTTTGGCCCGGGGTCGTGGGGACGACCCTATAGTCGTCGGACATTTCGGCGGCATGCCAACTTTGGCCCGGGGTCGTGGGTACGACCCTATAGTCGTCGGACAAGTCGGCGGCGGGCCAACCTTGTCCCGGGGTCGTGGGGACGACCCTATAGTCGTCGGACATGACGGTGGCGGGCCAATCTAGTCCCGGGGTCGTGGGGACGACCCTATAGTCGTCGGACAAGACGGCGGCTGGATATTCTTGGCTCGCGGTCGTGGGGACGACCCTATAGTCGTCGGACATTTCGGCGGCTTGCCAACTTTGGCCCGGGGTCGTGGGGACGACCCTATAGTCGTCGGACATTTCGGCGGCATGCCAACTTTGGCCCGGGGTCATGGGGACGACCCTATAGTCGTTGGACATGACGGTGGCGGGCCAATCTAGTCCCGGGGTCGTAGGGACGACCCTATAGTCGTCGGACATTTCGGCGGCATGCCAACTTTGGCCCGGGGTCATGGGGACGACCCTATAGTCGTCGGACATGTCGGCGGCTGGCCAACTTTGGCCCGGGGTCGTGGGGACGACCCTATAGTCGTCGGACATGTTGGCGGCTTGTCAGCCTAGTCCCGCGGTCGTGGGGACGACCCTATAGTCGTCGGACATTTCGGCGGCATGCCATCTTTAGCCCGGGGTCGTGGGGACGACCCTATATTCGTCGAACATTTTGGGGTCTTGTCAACCTAGACCCGGGGTCGTGGGGACGACCCTATAGTCGTTGGACATGACGGTGGCGGGCCAATTTAGTCCCGGGGTCGTATGGACGACCCTATAGTCGTCGGACATGTCGGCTATTGGCCAACATTGGCCCGGGGTCGTGGGGACGACCCTATAGTCATCGGACATGTCGGCGGCTGGCCAACCTAATCCCGAGGTCGTGGGGACGACCCTATAGTCGTCGGACATGTCGGCGGCTGGCCAACCTAGTCCCGAGGTCGTGGGGACGACCCTATAGTCGTCGGACAAGTCGGCGGCGGGCCAACCTAGTCCCGGGGTCGTGGGGATGACCCTATACTCGTCGGACAAGTCGGCGGCGAACCCACCTAGTCGGGGGGTCGTGGGGACGACCCTATAGTCGTCGGACAAGTCAGCGGCTGGCCAACATTGGCCCGTGGTCGTGGGGACGACCATATAGTCGTCGGACATGACGGTGGCGGGCCACTCTAGTCCCGGGTCGTGGGGACGACCCTATAGTCGTCGGACATGTTGGCGGGTTGTCAGCCTAGTCCCGGGGTCGTGGGTACGACCCTATAGTCGTCGGACAAGTCGGCGGCGGGCCAACCTTGTCCCGGGGTCGTGGGGACGACCCTATAGTCGTCGGACATGTCGGCGGCTGGCCAACTTTGGCCCGGGGTCGTGGGAACGACCCTATAGTCGTCGGATATGTCGGCGGCAGGCCAACTTTGGCCCGTGGTCGTGGGGACGGCCCTATAGTCGTCGGACAAGTCGGCGGCGGGCCAACCTAGTCCCGGGGTCGTGGGGACGACCCTATATTCGTCGGACAAGCCGGCGGCTCGCCAACTTTGGCCCGTGGTCGTGGGGACGACCCTATAGTCGTCGGACAAGTCGGCGGCTGTCCAACTTTGGCCCGGGGTCGTGGGGACGACCCTATGGTCGTCGGACTTGACGGTGGCGGGCCAATCTAGTCCCGAGGTCCTGGGGACGACCCTATAGTCGTCGGACTTGACGGTGGCGGGCCAATCTAGTCCCGGGTTCGTGGGGACGACCCTACAGTCGTCGGACATTTCGGCGGCTTGCCAACTTTGGCCCGGGGTCGTGGGGACGACCCTATAGTCGTCGGACATGTTGGCGGCTTGTCAGCCTAGTCCCGGGGTCGTGGGTACGACCCTACAGTCGTCGGACATTTCGGCGGCTTGCCAACTTTGGCCCGGGGTCGTGGGGACGACCCTATAGTCGTCGGACATGACGGTGGCGGGCCAATCTAGTCCCGGGGTCGTGGGGACGACCCTATAGTCGTCGGACATTTCGGCGGCTGGCCAACTTTGGCCCGGGGTCGTGGGGACGACCCTATAGTCGTCGGACATGTTGGCGGCTTGTCAGCCTAGTCCCGGGGTCGTGGGTACGGCCCTAGAGTCGTCGGACAAGTCGGCGGCGGGCCAACCTTGTCCCGGGGTCGTGGGGACGACCCTATAGTCATCGGACATGTCGGTGGCTGGCCAACTTTGGCCCGGTGTCGTGGGGATGACTCTATAGTCGTCGGAAATGTCGGCGGCTGGTCAACTTTGGCCCGTGGTTGTGGGGACGACCCTATAGTCGTTGGACATGACGGTGGCGGGCCATTCTAGTCCCGGGGTCGTGGGTAAGACCCTATAGTCGTCGGACAAGACGGCGGCTGGACATCTTTGGCCCGGGGTCGTGGGGACGACCCTATAGTCGTCGGACATGTTGGCGGGTTGTCAGCCTAGTCCCGGGGTCGTGGGTACGACCCTATAGTCGTCGGACAAGTCGGCGGCGGGCCAACCTTGTCCCGGGGTCGTGGGGACGACCCTATAGTCGTCGGACATGTCGGCGGCTGGCCAACTTTGGCCCGGTGTCGTGGGGACGACTCTATAGTCGTCGGAAATGTCGGCGGCTGGCCAACTTTGGCCCGTGGTCGTGGGGACGACCCTATAGTCGTCGGACATGTCGGCGCCTGGCCAACTTTGGCCCGTGGTCGTGGGGACGACCCTATAGTCGTCGGAAATGTCGGTGGCTGTCCAACTTTGACCCAGGGGTCGTGGGGACGACCCTATAGTCGTCGGAAATGACGGTGGCGGGCCAATCTAGTCCCGGGGTCATGGGGACGACCCTACAGTCGCCGGACAAGCCGGCGGCGAGCCAATCTAGTCCCGCGGTCGTGGGGACGACCCTATAGTCGTCGGACAAGTCAGCGGCTGGCCAACATTGGCCCGTGGTCGTGGGGACGACCCTATAGTGGTCGGACTAGTCGGCGGCTGGCCAACCTAGTCCCGGGTCCGTGGGGACGACCCTATAGTCCTCGGACAAGTCGGCGGCTGGCCAACTTTGGCCCGGGGTCGTAGGGACAACCCTATAGTCGTCGGACAAGTCGGAGGCTGGCCAACTTTGGCCCGTGGTCGTGGGGACGACCCTATAGTCGTCGGACATGTCGGCGGCTGGCCAACTTTGGCCCGTGGTCGTGGGGACGACCCTATAGTCGTCGGAAATGTCGGCGGCTGGTCAACTTTGGCCCGTGGTTGTGGGGACGACCCTATAGTCGTTGGACATGACGGTGGCGGGCCAATCTAGTCCCGGGGTCGTGGGTAAGACCCTATAGTCGTCGGACAAGACGGCGGCTGGACATCTTTGGCCCGGGGTCGTGGGGACGACCCTATAGTCGTCGGACATGTTGGCGGCGGGCCAACCTTGTCCCGGGGTCGTGGGGACGACCCTATAGTCGTCGGACATGTCGGCGGCTGGCCAACTTTGGCCCGGGGTCGTGGGGACGACCCTATAGTCGTCGGATATGTCGGCGGCAGGCCAACTTTGGCCCGTGGTCGTGGGGACGGCCCTATAGTCGTCGGACAAGTCGGCGGCGGGCCAACCTAGTCCCGGGGTCGTGGGGACGACCCTATATTCGTCGGACAAGCCGGCGGCTCGCCAACTTTGGCCCGTGGTCGTGGGGACGACCCTATAGTCGTCGGACAAGTCGGCGGCTGTCCAACTTTGGCCCGGGGTCGTGGGGACGACCCTATGGTCGTCGGACTTGACGGTGGCGGGCCAATCTAGTCCCGAGGTCCTGGGGACGACCCTATAGTCATCGGACTTGACGGTGGCGGGCCAATCTAGTCCCGGGTTCGTGGGGACGACCCTACAGTCGTCGGACAATTCGGCGGCTTGCCAACTTTGGCCCGGGGTCGTGGGGACGACCCTATAGTCGTCGGACATGACGGTGGCGGGCCAATCTAGTCCCGGGGTCGTGGGGACGACCCTATAGTCGTCGGACATTTCGGCGGCTGGCCAACTTTGGCCCGGGGTCGTGGGGACGACCCTATAGTCGTCGGACATGTTGGCGGCTTGTCAGCCTAGTCCCGGGGTCGTGGGTACGGCCCTAGAGTCGTCGGACAAGTCGGCGGCGGGCCAACCTTGTCCCGGGGTCGTGGGGACGACCCTATAGTCATCGGACATGTCGGTGGCTGGCCAACTTTGGCCCGGTGTCGTGGGGATGACTCTATAGTCGTCGGAAATGTCGGCGGCTGGTCAACTTTGGCCCGTGGTTGTGGGGACGACCCTATAGTCGTTGGACATGACGGTGGCGGGCCATTCTAGTCCCGGGGTCGTGGGTAAGACCCTATAGTCGTCGGACAAGACGGCGGCTGGACATCTTTGGCCCGGGGTCGTGGGGACGACCCTATAGTCGTCGGACATGTTGGCGGGTTGTCAGCCTAGTCCCGGGGTCGTGGGTACGACCCTATAGTCGTCGGACAAGTCGGCGGCGGGCCAACCTTGTCCCGGGGTCGTGGGGACGACCCTATAGTCGTCGGACATGTCGGCGGCTGGCCAACTTTGGCCCGGTGTCGTGGGGACGACTCTATAGTCGTCGGAAATGTCGGCGGCTGGCCAACTTTGGCCCGTGGTCGTGGGGACGACCCTATAGTCGTCGGACATGTCGGCGCCTGGCCAACTTTGGCCCGTGGTCGTGGGGACGACCCTATAGTCGTCGGACATGTCGGCGGCTGGCCAACTTTGGCCCGGGGTCGTGGGGACGACCCTATAGTCGTCGGAAATGACGGTGGCGGGCCAATCTATTCCCGGGGTCGTGGAGACGACCGTATAGTCGTCGGACATATCAGCGGCTGGCCAACTTTGGCCCGGGGTCGTGGGGACGACCCTATAGTCGTCGGACAAGTCGGCGGCGGGCCAACCTAGTCCCGGGGTCGTGGGGACGACCCTATAGTCGTCGGACAAGTCGGCGGCGGACCAACCTTGTCCCGGGGTCGTGGGGACGATCCTATAGTCGTCGGACATGACGGTGGCGGGCCAATCTAGTCTCGGGGTCGTGGGGACGACCCTATAGTCGTCGGACATGACGGTGGCGGGCCAATCTAGTTCCGGGGTCGTGGGGACGACCCTATAGTCGTCGGACATGTCGGCGGCTGGACAACTTTGGCCCGTGGACGTGGGGACGACGCCATAGTCGTCGGACATGTCGGCGGCTGGCCAACTTTGGCCCGTGGTCGTGGGGACGATCCGATAGTCGTCGGACATGACGGTGGCGGGCCAATCTAGTCCCGGGGTCATAGGGACGACCCTATTGTCATCGAACATGTCGGCGGCTGGTCAACTTAGGCCCGTGGTCGTAGGGACGATCCGATAGTCGTTGGACATGACGGTGCCGGGCCAATCAAGTCCCGGGGTCGTGGGTACGACCCTATAGTCGTCGGACATGTCGGCGATTGGCCATTACTGGCCCGTGGTCGTGGGGACGACCCTATAGTCGTCGGAAATGTCGGTGGCTGTCCAACTTTGGCCCGGGGGTCGTGGGGACGACCCTATAGTCGTCGGACAAGTCGGCAGCGAGCCAACCTAGTCCCGGGTCATGGGGACGACCCTATAGTCGTCGGACAAGTCGGCGGCTGGCCAACTTTGGCCCGGGGGTCGTGGGGACGACCCTATAGTCGTCGGAAATGACGGTGGCGGGCCAATCTAGTCCCGGGGTCGTGGGGACAACCCTACAGTCGTCGGACAAGTCGGCGGCGAGCCAATCTAGTCCCGCGGTCGTGGGGATGACCCTATAGTCGTCGGACAAGTCGGCGGCGAGCCCACCTAGTCGGGGGGTCGTGGGGACGACCCTATAGTCGTAGGACAAGTCGGCGGCTGGCCAACCTAGTCCGGGGGTCGTGGGGACGACCCTATAGTCGTCGGACATGACGGTGGCGGGCCAGTCTAGTCCCGGGTCGTGGGGACGACCCTATAGTCGTCGGACATGTCGGCGGCTGGCCAACTTTGGCCCGTGGTCGTGGGGACGACCCTATAGTCGTCGGACATGTCGGCGGCTGGCCAACTTTGGCCCGTGGTCGTGGGGACGACCCTATTGTCGTCGGACATGACGGTGGCGGGCCAATCTAGTCCCGGGGTCGTGGGGACGACCCTATAGTCGTCGGACATTTCGGCGGCATGCCAACTTTGGCCCGGGGTCATGGGGACGACCCTATAGTCGTCGGACATGTCGGCGGCTGGCCAACTTTGGCCCGGGGTCGTGGGGACGACCCTATAGTCGTCGGACATGTTGGCGGCTTGTCAGCCTAGTCCCGCGGTCGTGGGGACGACCCTATAGTCGTCGGACATTTCGGCGGCATGCCATCTTTAGCCCGGGGTCGTGGGGACGACCCTATATTCGTCGAACATTTTGGGGTCTTGTCAACCTAGACCCGGGGTCGTGGGGACGACCCTATAGTCGTTGGACATGACGGTGGCGGGCCAATTTAGTCCCGGGGTCGTATGGACGACCCTATAGTCGTCGGACATGTCGGCTATTGGCCAACATTGGCCCGGGGTCGTGGGGACGACCCTATAGTCATCGGACATGTCGGCGGCTGGCCAACCTAATCCCGAGGTCGTGGGGACGACCCTATAGTCGTCGGACATGTCGGCGGCTGGCCAACCTAGTCCCGAGGTCGTGGGGACGACCCTATAGTCGTCGGACAAGTCGGCGGCGGGCCAACCTAGTCCCGGGGTCGTGGGGATGACCCTATACTCGTCGGACAAGTCGGCGGCGAACCCACCTAGTCGGGGGGTCGTGGGGACGACCCTATAGTCGTCGGACAAGTCAGCGGCTGGCCAACATTGGCCCGTGGTCGTGGGGACGACCATATAGTCGTCGGACATGACGGTGGCGGGCCACTCTAGTCCCGGGTCGTGGGGACGACCCTATAGTCGTCGGACATGTTGGCGGGTTGTCAGCCTAGTCCCGGGGTCGTGGGTACGACCCTATAGTCGTCGGACAAGTCGGCGGCGGGCCAACCTTGTCCCGGGGTCGTGGGGACGACCCTATAGTCGTCGGACATGTCGGCGGCTGGCCAACTTTGGCCCGGGGTCGTGGGAACGACCCTATAGTCGTCGGATATGTCGGCGGCAGGCCAACTTTGGCCCGTGGTCGTGGGGACGGCCCTATAGTCGTCGGACAAGTCGGCGGCGGGCCAACCTAGTCCCGGGGTCGTGGGGACGACCCTATATTCGTCGGACAAGCCGGCGGCTCGCCAACTTTGGCCCGTGGTCGTGGGGACGACCCTATAGTCGTCGGACAAGTCGGCGGCTGTCCAACTTTGGCCCGGGGTCGTGGGGACGACCCTATGGTCGTCGGACTTGACGGTGGCGGGCCAATCTAGTCCCGAGGTCCTGGGGACGACCCTATAGTCGTCGGACTTGACGGTGGCGGGCCAATCTAGTCCCGGGTTCGTGGGGACGACCCTACAGTCGTCGGACATTTCGGCGGCTTGCCAACTTTGGCCCGGGGTCGTGGGGACGACCCTATAGTCGTCGGACATGTTGGCGGCTTGTCAGCCTAGTCCCGGGGTCGTGGGTACGACCCTACAGTCGTCGGACATTTCGGCGGCTTGCCAACTTTGGCCCGGGGTCGTGGGGACGACCCTATAGTCGTCGGACATGACGGTGGCGGGCCAATCTAGTCCCGGGGTCGTGGGGACGACCCTATAGTCGTCGGACATTTCGGCGGCTGGCCAACTTTGGCCCGGGGTCGTGGGGACGACCCTATAGTCGTCGGACATGTTGGCGGCTTGTCAGCCTAGTCCCGGGGTCGTGGGTACGGCCCTAGAGTCGTCGGACAAGTCGGCGGCGGGCCAACCTTGTCCCGGGGTCGTGGGGACGACCCTATAGTCATCGGACATGTCGGTGGCTGGCCAACTTTGGCCCGGTGTCGTGGGGATGACTCTATAGTCGTCGGAAATGTCGGCGGCTGGTCAACTTTGGCCCGTGGTTGTGGGGACGACCCTATAGTCGTTGGACATGACGGTGGCGGGCCATTCTAGTCCCGGGGTCGTGGGTAAGACCCTATAGTCGTCGGACAAGACGGCGGCTGGACATCTTTGGCCCGGGGTCGTGGGGACGACCCTATAGTCGTCGGACATGTTGGCGGGTTGTCAGCCTAGTCCCGGGGTCGTGGGTACGACCCTATAGTCGTCGGACAAGTCGGCGGCGGGCCAACCTTGTCCCGGGGTCGTGGGGACGACCCTATAGTCGTCGGACATGTCGGCGGCTGGCCAACTTTGGCCCGGTGTCGTGGGGACGACTCTATAGTCGTCGGAAATGTCGGCGGCTGGCCAACTTTGGCCCGTGGTCGTGGGGACGACCCTATAGTCGTCGGACATGTCGGCGCCTGGCCAACTTTGGCCCGTGGTCGTGGGGACGACCCTATAGTCGTCGGAAATGTCGGTGGCTGTCCAACTTTGACCCAGGGGTCGTGGGGACGACCCTATAGTCGTCGGAAATGACGGTGGCGGGCCAATCTAGTCCCGGGGTCATGGGGACGACCCTACAGTCGCCGGACAAGCCGGCGGCGAGCCAATCTAGTCCCGCGGTCGTGGGGACGACCCTATAGTCGTCGGACAAGTCAGCGGCTGGCCAACATTGGCCCGTGGTCGTGGGGACGACCCTATAGTGGTCGGACTAGTCGGCGGCTGGCCAACCTAGTCCCGGGTCCGTGGGGACGACCCTATAGTCCTCGGACAAGTCGGCGGCTGGCCAACTTTGGCCCGGGGTCGTAGGGACAACCCTATAGTCGTCGGACAAGTCGGAGGCTGGCCAACTTTGGCCCGTGGTCGTGGGGACGACCCTATAGTCGTCGGACATGTCGGCGGCTGGCCAACTTTGGCCCGTGGTCGTGGGGACGACCCTATAGTCGTCGGAAATGTCGGCGGCTGGTCAACTTTGGCCCGTGGTTGTGGGGACGACCCTATAGTCGTTGGACATGACGGTGGCGGGCCAATCTAGTCCCGGGGTCGTGGGTAAGACCCTATAGTCGTCGGACAAGACGGCGGCTGGACATCTTTGGCCCGGGGTCGTGGGGACGACCCTATAGTCGTCGGACATGTTGGCGGCGGGCCAACCTTGTCCCGGGGTCGTGGGGACGACCCTATAGTCGTCGGACATGTCGGCGGCTGGCCAACTTTGGCCCGGGGTCGTGGGGACGACCCTATAGTCGTCGGATATGTCGGCGGCAGGCCAACTTTGGCCCGTGGTCGTGGGGACGGCCCTATAGTCGTCGGACAAGTCGGCGGCGGGCCAACCTAGTCCCGGGGTCGTGGGGACGACCCTATATTCGTCGGACAAGCCGGCGGCTCGCCAACTTTGGCCCGTGGTCGTGGGGACGACCCTATAGTCGTCGGACAAGTCGGCGGCTGTCCAACTTTGGCCCGGGGTCGTGGGGACGACCCTATGGTCGTCGGACTTGACGGTGGCGGGCCAATCTAGTCCCGAGGTCCTGGGGACGACCCTATAGTCGTCGGACTTGACGGTGGCGGGCCAATCTAGTCCCGGGTTCGTGGGGACGACCCTACAGTCGTCGGACAATTCGGCGGCTTGCCAACTTTGGCCCGGGGTCGTGGGGACGACCCTATAGTCGTCGGACATGACGGTGGCGGGCCAATCTAGTCCCGGGGTCGTGGGGACGACCCTATAGTCGTCGGACATTTCGGCGGCTGGCCAACTTTGGCCCGGGGTCGTGGGGACGACCCTATAGTCGTCGGACATGTTGGCGGCTTGTCAGCCTAGTCCCGGGGTCGTGGGTACGGCCCTAGAGTCGTCGGACAAGTCGGCGGCGGGCCAACCTTGTCCCGGGGTCGTGGGGACGACCCTATAGTCATCGGACATGTCGGTGGCTGGCCAACTTTGGCCCGGTGTCGTGGGGATGACTCTATAGTCGTCGGAAATGTCGGCGGCTGGTCAACTTTGGCCCGTGGTTGTGGGGACGACCCTATAGTCGTTGGACATGACGGTGGCGGGCCATTCTAGTCCCGGGGTCGTGGGTAAGACCCTATAGTCGTCGGACAAGACGGCGGCTGGACATCTTTGGCCCGGGGTCGTGGGGACGACCCTATAGTCGTCGGACATGTTGGCGGGTTGTCAGCCTAGTCCCGGGGTCGTGGGTACGACCCTATAGTCGTCGGACAAGTCGGCGGCGGGCCAACCTTGTCCCGGGGTCGTGGGGACGACCCTATAGTCGTCGGACATGTCGGCGGCTGGCCAACTTTGGCCCGGTGTCGTGGGGACGACTCTATAGTCGTCGGAAATGTCGGCGGCTGGCCAACTTTGGCCCGTGGTCGTGGGGACGACCCTATAGTCGTCGGACATGTCGGCGCCTGGCCAACTTTGGCCCGTGGTCGTGGGGACGACCCTATAGTCGTCGGACATGTCGGCGGCTGGCCAACTTTGGCCCGGGGTCGTGGGGACGACCCTATAGTCGTCGGAAATGACGGTGGCGGGCCAATCTATTCCCGGGGTCGTGGAGACGACCGTATAGTCGTCGGACATATCAGCGGCTGGCCAACTTTGGCCCGGGGTCGTGGGGACGACCCTATAGTCGTCGGACAAGTCGGCGGCGGGCCAACCTAGTCCCGGGGTCGTGGGGACGACCCTATAGTCGTCGGACAAGTCGGCGGCGGACCAACCTTGTCCCGGGGTCGTGGGGACGATCCTATAGTCGTCGGACATGACGGTGGCGGGCCAATCTAGTCTCGGGGTCGTGGGGACGACCCTATAGTCGTCGGACATGACGGTGGCGGGCCAATCTAGTTCCGGGGTCGTGGGGACGACCCTATAGTCGTCGGACATGTCGGCGGCTGGACAACTTTGGCCCGTGGACGTGGGGACGACGCCATAGTCGTCGGACATGTCGGCGGCTGGCCAACTTTGGCCCGTGGTCGTGGGGACGATCCGATAGTCGTCGGACATGACGGTGGCGGGCCAATCTAGTCCCGGGGTCATAGGGACGACCCTATTGTCATCGAACATGTCGGCGGCTGGTCAACTTAGGCCCGTGGTCGTAGGGACGATCCGATAGTCGTTGGACATGACGGTGCCGGGCCAATCAAGTCCCGGGGTCGTGGGTACGACCCTATAGTCGTCGGACATGTCGGCGATTGGCCATTACTGGCCCGTGGTCGTGGGGACGACCCTATAGTCGTCGGAAATGTCGGTGGCTGTCCAACTTTGGCCCGGGGGTCGTGGGGACGACCCTATAGTCGTCGGACAAGTCGGCAGCGAGCCAACCTAGTCCCGGGTCATGGGGACGACCCTATAGTCGTCGGACAAGTCGGCGGCTGGCCAACTTTGGCCCGGGGGTCGTGGGGACGACCCTATAGTCGTCGGAAATGACGGTGGCGGGCCAATCTAGTCCCGGGGTCGTGGGGACAACCCTACAGTCGTCGGACAAGTCGGCGGCGAGCCAATCTAGTCCCGCGGTCGTGGGGATGACCCTATAGTCGTCGGACAAGTCGGCGGCGAGCCCACCTAGTCGGGGGGTCGTGGGGACGACCCTATAGTCGTAGGACAAGTCGGCGGCTGGCCAACCTAGTCCGGGGGTCGTGGGGACGACCCTATAGTCGTCGGACATGACGGTGGCGGTCCAGTCTAGTCCCGGGTCGTGGGGACGACCCTATAGTCGTCGGACATGTCGGCGGCTGGCCAACTTTGGCCCGTGGTCGTGGGGACGACCCTATAGTCGTCGGACATGTCGGCGGCTGGCCAACTTTGGCCCGTGGTCGTGGGGACGACCCTATTGTCGTCGGACATGACGGTGGCGGGCCAATCTAGTCCCGGGGTCGTGGGGACGACCCTATAGTCGTCGGACATTTCGGCGGCTGGCCAACTTTGGCCCAGGGTCGTGGGGACGACCCTATAGTCGTCGGACATGTTGGCGGCTTGTCAGCCTAGTCCCGGGGTCGTGGGTACGGCCCTATAGTCGTCGGACAAGTCGGCGGCGGGCCAACCTTGTCCCGGGGTCGTGGGGACGACCCTATAGTCGTCGGACATGTCGGCGGCTGGCCAACTTTGGCCCGGTGTCGTGGGCACGACTCTATAGTCGTCGGAAATGTCGGCGGCTGGCCAACCTGGACCCGGGGTCGTGGGGACGACCCTATTTTCGTCGGACATGACGGTGGCGGGCCAATCTAGTCTCGGGGTCGTGGGGACGACCCTATAGACGTCGGACATGTCGGCGGCTGGCCAACTTTGGCCCGGGGTCGTGGGGACGACCCTATAGTCGTCGGACTTGACGGTGGCGGGCCAATCTAGTCCCGAGGTCCTGGGGACGACCCTATAGTCGTCGGACTTGACGGTGGCGGGCCAATCTATTCCCGGGGTCGTGGGGACGACCCTACAGTCGTCGGACATTTCGGCGGCTTGCCAACTTTGGCCCGGGGTCGTGGGGACGACCCTATAGTCGTCGGACATGTTGGCGGCTTGTCAGCCTAGTCCCGGGGTCGTGGGTACGACCCTACAGTCGTCTGACATTTCGGCGGCTTGCCAACTTTGGCCCGGGGTCGTGGGGACGACCCTATAGTCGTCGGACATGTCGGCGGCTTGCCAACTTTGGCCCGGGTTCGTGGGGACGATCCAATAGTCGTCGGACATGTCGGCGGCTGGTCAACTTTGGCCCGTGGTCGTGGGGACGACCCTATAGTCGTTGGACATGTCAGCGGCTGGCCAACTTTGGCCCGGTGTCGTGGGGACGACCCAATAGTCGTCGGACATGTCGGCGGCTGGCCAACTTTGGCCCGTGGTCGTGGGGACGATCCGATAGTCGTTGGACATGACGGTGGCGGGCCAATCTAGTCCCGGGGTCGTGGGGACGACCCTATAGTCGTCGGACTTGTCGGTGGCGGGCCAATCTAGTCCGGGGGTCGTGGGGACGACCCTACAGTCGTCGGACATTTCGGCGGCTTGCCAACTTTGGCCCGGGGTCGTGGGGACGATCCAATAGTCGTCGGACATGTCGGCGGCTGGTCAACTTTGGCCCGTGGTCGTGGGGACGACCCTATAGTCGTTGGACATGCCAGCGGCTGGCCAACTTTGGCCCGGTGTCGTGGGGACGACCCATTAGTCGTCGGACATGTCGGCGGCTGGCCAACTTTGGCCCGTGGTCGTGGGGACGATCCGATAGTCGTTGGACATGACGGTGGCGGGCCAATCTAGTCCGGGGGTCGTGGGGACGACCCTACAGTCGTCGGACATTTCGGCGGCTTGCCAACTTTGGCCCGGGGTCGTGGGGACGACCCTATAGTCGTCGGACTTGACGGTGGGGGGCCAATCTAGTCCCGAGGTCGTGGGGACGACCCTATAGTCGTCGGACTTGACGGTGGCCGGCCAATCTATTCCCGGGGGTCGTGGGGACGACCCTATAGTCGTCGGACATGTCGGCGGCGAGCCAACATTGACCCGGGGTCGTGGGGACGACTCTATAGTCGTCGAACATGTCGGCGGCTGGCCAAATATGACCCGGGGACGTGGGGACGAGCCTATAGTCTTCGGACAAGTCGCCGGCTGGCCAACTTTGGCCCGTGGTTGTGTGGACGACCCTATAGTCGTCGGATATGTCGGCGGCAGGCCAACTTTGACCCGTGGTCGTGGGGACGACCCTATTGTCGTCGGAAATGACGGTGGCGGGCCAATCTATTCCCGGGGTCGTGGGGACGACCCTATAGTCGTCGGACAAGTCGGCAGCCTGCCAACTTTGGCACGGAGTCGTGGGGACGACCCTACAGTCGTCGGACAAGTCGGCGGCGAGCCAATCTAGCCTCGCGGTCGTGGGGACGACCCTATAGTCGTCGGACAAGTCAGCGGCTGGCCAACATTGGCCCGTGGTACGTGGGGACGACCCTATAGTCGTCGGATTTGTCGGCGGCTGGCCAACTTTGGCCCGTGGTCGTTGGGACGACCCTATAGTCGTCGGACATTTCGGCGGCTTGCCAACTTTGGCCCGGGGTCGTGGGGACGACCCTATAGTCGACGGACATGTCGGCGGCTGGCCAACTTTGGCCCGTGGACGTGGGGACGATCCTATACTCGTCGGACTTGACGGTGGCGGGCCAATCTAGTCCCGGGGTTGTGGGGACGACCCTATAGTCGTCGGACATTTCGGCGGCTTGCCAACTTTGGCCCGGGGTCGTGGGGACGACCCTATAGTCGTCGGACATGTCAGCGGCTGGCCGACCTAGTCCCGAGGTCGTGGGGACGACCGTATATTCGTCGGATATGTTGGCGGCTTGTCAACCTAGTCCCGGGGTCGTGGGGACGACCCTATAGTCGTTGGACATGACGGTGGCCGGCCAATCTAGTGCCGGGGTCGTAGGGACGACCCTATAGTCGTCGGACATGTTGGTGATTGGCCAACATTGGCCCGGGGTCGTCGGGACGACCCTATAGTCGTCGGACATGTTGGCGGCTTGTCTGCCTTGTCCCGGGGTCGTGGGGACGACCCTATAGTCGTCGGATTTGTCGGCGGCTGGCCAACTTTGGCCCGTGGTCGTTGGGACGACCCTATAGTCGTCGGACATTTCGGCGGCTTGCCAACTTTGGCCCGGGGTCGTGGGGACGACCCTATAGTCGACGGACATGTCGGCGGCTGGCCAACTTTGGCCCGTGGACGTGGGGACGATCCTATACTCGTCGGACTTGACGGTGGCGGGCCAATCTAGTCCCGGGGTTGTGGGGACGACCCTATAGTCGTCGGACATTTCGGCGGCTTGCCAACTTTGGCCCGGGGTCGTGGGGACGACCCTATAGTCGTCGGACATGTTGGCGGCTTGTCTGCCTTGTCCCGGGGTCGTGGGTACGACCCTATAGTCGTCGGACAAGTCGGCGGCGGGCCAACCTTGTCCCGGGGTCGTGGGGACGACCCTATAGTCGTCGGACATGACGGTGGCGGGCCAATCTAGTCCCGGGGTCGTGGGGACGACCCTACAGTCGTCGGACATGTCGGCGGCTTGTCAAATTTGCCCGGGGTCGTGGGGACGACCCTATAGTCGTCGGACTTGACGGTGGCGGGCCAATCTAGTCCCGGGGTCGTGGGGACGACCCAATAGTCGTTGGCCATTACGGCGGCTGGCCAACTTTGGCCCATGGTCGTGGGGACGACCCTATAGTCGTTGGACATGACGGTGGCGGGCCAATCTAGTCCCGGGGTCGTAGGGACGACCCTATAGTCGTCATACATGTCGGCGATTGGCCAACATTGGCCCGGGGTCGTGGGGACGACCCTACAGTCGTCGGACATTTCGGCGGCTTGCCAACTTTGGCCCGGGGTCGTGGGGACGACCCTATAGTCGTCGGACATGACGGTGGCGGACCAATCTAGTCCCGGGGTCGTGGGGACGACCCTACAGTCGTCGGACATTTCGGCGGCATGCCACCTTTGGCCCGGGGTCGTGGGGACGACCCTATAGTCGTCGGACATGTTGGCGGCTTGTCAACCTAGTCCCGGGGTTGTGGGGACGACCCTATAGTCGTTGGACATGACGGTGGCGGGCCAATCTAGTCCCGGGGTCGTAGGAACGACCCTATAGTCGTCGGACATGTCGGCGGCTGGCCAACTTTGGCCCGGGGTCGTGGGGACGACCCTATAGTCGTCGGACATGTCGGCGGCTGGCCAACCTAGTCCCGAGGTCGTGGGGACGACCCTATAGTCGTCGGACTTCACGGTGGCGGGCCAATCTAGTCCCGGGGTCGTGGGGACGACCCTACAGTCGTCGGACATTTCGGCGGCATGCCACCTTTGGCCCGGGGTCGTGGGGACGACCCTATAGTCGTCGGACATGTTGGCGGCTTGTCAACCTAGTCCCGGGGTGGGGGGGTAGACCGTATAGTCGTTGGACATGACGGTGGCGGGCCAATCTAGTCCCGGGGTCGTGGGGACGACCCAATAGTCGTTGGCCATTACGGCGGCTGGCCAACTTTGGCCCATGGTCGTGGGGACGACCCTATAGTCGTTGGACATGACGGTGGCGGGCCAATCTAGTCCCGGGGTCGTAGGGACGACCCTATAGTCGTCATACATGTCGGCGATTGGCCAACATTGGCCCGGGGTCGTGGGGACGACCCTACAGTCGTCGGACATTTCGGCGGCTTGCCAACTTTGGCCCGGGGTCGTGGGGACGACCCTATAGTCGTCGGACATGACGGTGGCGGACCAATCTAGTCCCGGGGTCGTGGGGACGACCCTACAGTCGTCGGACATTTCGGCGGCATGCCACCTTTGGCCCGGGGTCGTGGGGACGACCCTATAGTCGTCGGACATGTTGGCGGCTTGTCAACCTAGTCCCGGGGTTGTGGGGACGACCCTATAGTCGTTGGACATGACGGTGGCGGGCCAATCTAGTCCCGGGGTCGTAGGAACGACCCTATAGTCGTCGGACATGTCGGCGGCTGGCCAACTTTGGCCCGGGGTCGTGGGGACGACCCTATAGTCGTCGGACATGTCGGCGGCTGGCCAACCTAGTCCCGAGGTCGTGGGGACGACCCTATAGTCGTCGGACTTCACGGTGGCGGGCCAATCTAGTCCCGGGGTCGTGGGGACGACCCTACAGTCGTCGGACATTTCGGCGGCATGCCACCTTTGGCCCGGGGTCGTGGGGACGACCCTATAGTCGTCGGACATGTTGGCGGCTTGTCAACCTAGTCCCGGGGTTGTGGGGACGACCGTATAGTCGTTGGACATGACGGTGGCGGGCCAATCTAGTCCCGGGGTCGTAGGAACGACCCTATAGTCGTCGGACATGTCGGCGGCTTGCCAACTTTGGCCCGGGGTCGTGGGGACGACCCTATAGTCGTCGGACACGTCGGCGGCTGGCCAACCTAGTCCCGAGGTCGTGGGGATGACCCTATACTCGTCGGACAAGTCGGCGGCGAACCCACCTAGTCGGGGGGTCGTGGGGACGACCCTATAGACGTCGGACAAGTCAGCGGCTGGCCAACATTGGCCCGTGGTCGTGGGGACGACCATATAGTCGTCGGACATGACGGTGGTGGGCCAGTCTATTCCCGGGTCGTAGGGACGACCCTATAGTCGTCGGACATGTCGGCGGCTGGCCAACCTAGTCCCGAGGTCGTGGGGACGACCCTATAGTCGTCGGACAAGTCGGCGGCGGGCCAACCTAGTCCCGGGGTCGTGGGGATGACCCTATACTCGTCGGACAAGTCGGCGGCGAACCCACCTAGTCGGGGGGTCGTGGGGACGACCCTATAGTCGTCGGACAAGTCAGCGGCTGGCCAACATTGGCCCGTGGTCGTGGGGACGACCATATAGTCGTCGGACATGACGGTGGCGGGCCACTCTAGTCCCGGGTCGTGGGGACGACCCTATAGTCGTCGGACATGTCGGCGGCTGGCCAACTTTGGCCCGGGGTCGTGGGGACGACCCTATAGTCGTCGGATATGTCGGCGGCTGGCCAACTTTGGCCCGTGGTCGTTGGGACGACCCTATAGTCGTCGGACATTTCGGCGGCTTGCCAACTTTGGCCCGGGGTCGTGGGGACGACCCTATAGTCGACGGACATGTCGGCGGCTGGCCAACTTTGGCCCGTGGACGTGGGGACGATCCTATACTCGTCGGACTTGACGGTGGCGTGCCAATCTAGTCCCGGGGTTGTGGGGACGACCCTATAGTCGTCGGACATTTCGGCGGCTTGCCAACTTTGGCCCGGGGTCGTGGGGACGACCCTATAGTCGTCGGACATGTCAGCGGCTGGCCGACCTAGTCCCGAGGTCGTGGGGACGACCGTATATTCGTCGGATATGTTGGCGGCTTGTCAACCTAGTCCCGGGGTCGTGGGGACGACCCTATAGTCGTTGGACATGACGGTGGCCGGCCAATCTAGTGCCGGGGTCGTAGGGACGACCCTATAGTCGTCGGACATGTTGGTGATTGGCCAACATTGGCCCGGGGTCGTCGGGACGACCCTATAGTCGTCGGACATGTTGGCGGCTTGTCTGCCTTGTCCCGGGGTCGTGGGGACGACCCTATAGTCGTCGGATTTGTCGGCGGCTGGCCAACTTTGGCCCGTGGTCGTTGGGACGACCCTATAGTCGTCGGACATTTCGGCGGCTTGCCAACTTTGGCCCGGGGTCGTGGGGACGACCCTATAGTCGACGGACATGTCGGCGGCTGGCCAACTTTGGCCCGTGGACGTGGGGAAGATCCTATACTCGTCGGACTTGACGGTGGCGGGCCAATCTAGTCCCGGGGTTGTGGGGACGACCCTATAGTCGTCGGACATTTCGGCGGCTTGCCAACTTTGGCCCGGGGTCGTGGGGACGACCCTATAGTCGTCGGACATGTTGGCGGCTTGTCTGCCTTGTCCCGGGGTCGTGGGTACGACCCTATAGTCGTCGGACAAGTCGGCGGCGGGCCAACCTTGTCCCGGGGTCGTGGGGACGACCCTATAGTCGTCGGACATGACGGTGGCGGGCCAATCTAGTCCCGGGGTCGTGGGGACGACCCTACAGTCGTCGGACATGTCGGCGGCTTGTCAAATTTGCCCGGGGTCGTGGGGACGACCCTATAGTCGTCGGACTTGACGGTGGCGGGCCAATCTAGTCCCGGGGTCGTGGGGACGACCCAATAGTCGTTGGCCATTACGGCGGCTGGCCAACTTTGGCCCATGGTCGTGGGGACGACCCTATAGTCGTTGGACATGACGGTGGCGGGCCAATCTAGTCCCGGGGTCGTAGGGACGACCCTATAGTCGTCATACATGTCGGCGATTGGCCAACATTGGCCCGGGGTCGTGGGGACGACCCTACAGTCGTCGGACATTTCGGCGGCTTGCCAACTTTGGCCCGGGGTCGTGGGGACGACCCTATAGTCGTCGGACATGACGGTGGCGGACCAATCTAGTCCCGGGGTCGTGGGGACGACCCTACAGTCGTCGGACATTTCGGCGGCATGCCACCTTTGGCCCGGGGTCGTGGGGACGACCCTATAGTCGTCGGACATGTTGGCGGCTTGTCAACCTAGTCCCGGGGTTGTGGGGACGACCCTATAGTCGTTGGACATGACGGTGGCGGGCCAATCTAGTCCCGGGGTCGTAGGAACGACCCTATAGTCGTCGGACATGTCGGCGGCTGGCCAACTTTGGCCCGGGGTCGTGGGGACGACCCTATAGTCGTCGGATTTGTCGGCGGCTGGCCAACTTTGGCCCGTGGTCGTTGGGACGACCCTATAGTCGTCGGACATTTCGGCGGCTTGCCAACTTTGGCCCGGGGTCGTGGGGACGACCCTATAGTCGACGGACATGTCGGCGGCTGGCCAACTTTGGCCCGTGGACGTGGGGACGATCCTATACTCGTCGGACTTGACGGTGGCGGGCCAATCTAGTCCCGGGGTTGTGGGGACGACCCTATAGTCGTCGGACATTTCGGCGGCTTGCCAACTTTGGCCCGGGGTCGTGGGGACGACCCTATAGTCGTCGGACATGTCAGCGGCTGGCCGACCTAGTCCCGAGGTCGTGGGGACGACCGTATATTCGTCGGATATGTTGGCGGCTTGTCAACCTAGTCCCGGGGTCGTGGGGACGACCCTATAGTCGTTGGACATGACGGTGGCCGGCCAATCTAGTGCCGGGGTCGTAGGGACGACCCTATAGTCGTCGGACATGTTGGTGATTGGCCAACATTGGCCCGGGGTCGTCGGGACGACCCTATAGTCGTCGGACATGTTGGCGGCTTGTCTGCCTTGTCCCGGGGTCGTGGGGACGACCCTATAGTCGTCGGATTTGTCGGCGGCTGGCCAACTTTGGCCCGTGGTCGTTGGGACGACCCTATAGTCGTCGGACATTTCGGCGGCTTGCCAACTTTGGCCCGGGGTCGTGGGGACGACCCTATAGTCGACGGACATGTCGGCGGCTGGCCAACTTTGGCCCGTGGACGTGGGGACGATCCTATACTCGTCGGACTTGACGGTGGCGGGCCAATCTAGTCCCGGGGTTGTGGGGACGACCCTATAGTCGTCGGACATTTCGGCGGCTTGCCAACTTTGGCCCGGGGTCGTGGGGACGACCCTATAGTCGTCGGACATGTTGGCGGCTTGTCTGCCTTGTCCCGGGGTCGTGGGTACGACCCTATAGTCGTCGGACAAGTCGGCGGCGGGCCAACCTTGTCCCGGGGTCGTGGGGACGACCCTATAGTCGTCGGACATGACGGTGGCGGGCCAATCTAGTCCCGGGGTCGTGGGGACGACCCTACAGTCGTCGGACATGTCGGCGGCTTGTCAAATTTGCCCGGGGTCGTGGGGACGACCCTATAGTCGTCGGACTTGACGGTGGCGGGCCAATCTAGTCCCGGGGTCGTGGGGACGACCCAATAGTCGTTGGCCATTACGGCGGCTGGCCAACTTTGGCCCATGGTCGTGGGGACGACCCTATAGTCGTTGGACATGACGGTGGCGGGCCAATCTAGTCCCGGGGTCGTAGGGACGACCCTATAGTCGTCATACATGTCGGCGATTGGCCAACATTGGCCCGGGGTCGTGGGGACGACCCTACAGTCGTCGGACATTTCGGCGGCTTGCCAACTTTGGCCCGGGGTCGTGGGGACGACCCTATAGTCGTCGGACATGACGGTGGCGGACCAATCTAGTCCCGGGGTCGTGGGGACGACCCTACAGTCGTCGGACATTTCGGCGGCATGCCACCTTTGGCCCGGGGTCGTGGGGACGACCCTATAGTCGTCGGACATGTTGGCGGCTTGTCAACCTAGTCCCGGGGTTGTGGGGACGACCCTATAGTCGTTGGACATGACGGTGGCGGGCCAATCTAGTCCCGGGGTCGTAGGAACGACCCTATAGTCGTCGGACATGTCGGCGGCTGGCCAACTTTGGCCCGGGGTCGTGGGGACGACCCTATAGTCGTCGGATTTGTCGGCGGCTGGCCAACTTTGGCCCGTGGTCGTTGGGACGACCCTATAGTCGTCGGACATTTCGGCGGCTTGCCAACTTTGGCCCGGGGTCGTGGGGACGACCCTATAGTCGACGGACATGTCGGCGGCTGGCCAACTTTGGCCCGTGGACGTGGGGACGATCCTATACTCGTCGGACTTGACGGTGGCGGGCCAATCTAGTCCCGGGGTTGTGGGGACGACCCTATAGTCGTCGGACATTTCGGCGGCTTGCCAACTTTGGCCCGGGGTCGTGGGGACGACCCTATAGTCGTCGGACATGTCAGCGGCTGGCCGACCTAGTCCCGAGGTCGTGGGGACGACCGTATATTCGTCGGATATGTTGGCGGCTTGTCAACCTAGTCCCGGGGTCGTGGGGACGACCCTATAGTCGTTGGACATGACGGTGGCCGGCCAATCTAGTGCCGGGGTCGTAGGGACGACCCTATAGTCGTCGGACATGTTGGTGATTGGCCAACATTGGCCCGGGGTCGTCGGGACGACCCTATAGTCGTCGGACATGTTGGCGGCTTGTCTGCCTTGTCCCGGGGTCGTGGGGACGACCCTATAGTCGTCGGATTTGTCGGCGGCTGGCCAACTTTGGCCCGTGGTCGTTGGGACGACCCTATAGTCGTCGGACATTTCGGCGGCTTGCCAACTTTGGCCCGGGGTCGTGGGGACGACCCTATAGTCGACGGACATGTCGGCGGCTGGCCAACTTTGGCCCGTGGACGTGGGGACGATCCTATACTCGTCGGACTTGACGGTGGCGGGCCAATCTAGTCCCGGGGTTGTGGGGACGACCCTATAGTCGTCGGACATTTCGGCGGCTTGCCAACTTTGGCCCGGGGTCGTGGGGACGACCCTATAGTCGTCGGACATGTTGGCGGCTTGTCTGCCTTGTCCCGGGGTCGTGGGTACGACCCTATAGTCGTCGGACAAGTCGGCGGCGGGCCAACCTTGTCCCGGGGTCGTGGGGACGACCCTATAGTCGTCGGACATGACGGTGGCGGGCCAATCTAGTCTCGGGGTCGTGGGGATGACCCTACAGTCGTCGGACATGTCGGCGGCTTGTCAAATTTGCCCGGGGTCGTGGGGACGACCCTATAGTCGTCGGACTTGACGGTGGCGGGCCAATCTAGTCCCGGGGTCGTGGGGACGACCCAATAGTCGTTGGCCATTACGGCGGCTGGCCAACTTTGGCCCATGGTCGTGGGGACGACCCTATAGTCGTTGGACATGACGGTGGCGGGCCAATCTAGTCCCGGGGTCGTAGGGACGACCCTATAGTCGTCATACATGTCGGCGATTGGCCAACATTGGCCCGGGGTCGTGGGGACGACCCTACAGTCGTCGGACATTTCGGCGGCTTGCCAACTTTGGCCCGGGGTCGTGGGGACGACCCTATAGTCGTCGGACATGACGGTGGCGGACCAATCTAGTCCCGGGGTCGTGGGGACGACCCTACAGTCGTCGGACATTTCGGCGGCATGCCACCTTTGGCCCGGGGTCGTGGGGACGACCCTATAGTCGTCGGACATGTTGGCGGCTTGTCAACCTAGTCCCGGGGTTGTGGGGACGACCCTATAGTCGTTGGACATGACGGTGGCGGGCCAATCTAGTCCCGGGGTCGTAGGAACGACCCTATAGTCGTCGGACATGTCGGCGGCTGGCCAACTTTGGCCCGGGGTCGTGGGGACGACCCTATAGTCGTCGGACATGTCGGCGGCTGGCCAACCTAGTCCCGAGGTCGTGGGGACGACCCTATAGTCGTCGGACTTCACGGTGGCGGGCCAATCTAGTCCCGGGGTCGTGGGGACGACCCTACAGTCGTCGGACATTTCGGCGGCATGCCACCTTTGGCCCGGGGTCGTGGGGACGACCCTATAGTCGTCGGACATGTTGGCGGCTTGTCAACCTAGTCCCGGGGTTGTGGGGACGACCGTATAGTCGTTGGACATGACGGTGGCGGGCCAATCTAGTCCCGGGGTCGTAGGAACGACCCTATAGTCGTCGGACATGTCGGCGGCTTGCCAACTTTGGCCCGGGGTCGTGGGGACGACCCTATAGTCGTCGGACACGTCAGCGGCTGGCCAACATTGGCCCGTGGTCGTGGGGACGACCATATAGTCGTCGGACATGACGGTGGTGGGCCAGTCTATTCCCGGGTCGTAGGGACGACCCTATAGTCGTCGGACATGTCGGCGGCTGGCCAACCTAGTCCCGAGGTCGTGGGGACGACCCTATAGTCGTCGGACAAGTCGGCGGCGGGCCAACCTAGTCCCGGGGTCGTGGGGATGACCCTATACTCGTCGGACAAGTCGGCGGCGAACCCACCTAGTCGGGGGGTCGTGGGGACGACCCTATAGTCGTCGGACAAGTCAGCGGCTGGCCAACATTGGCCCGTGGTCGTGGGGACGACCATATAGTCGTCGGACATGACGGTGGCGGGCCACTCTAGTCCCGGGTCGTGGGGACGACCCTATAGTCGTCGGACATGTCGGCGGCTGGCCAACTTTGGCCCGGGGTCGTGGGGACGACCCTATAGTCGTCGGATATGTCGGCGGCAGGCTAACTTTGGCCCGTGGTCGTGGGGACGACCCTATAGTCGTCGGACAAGTCGGCGGCGGGCCAACCTAGTCCCGGGGTCGTGGGGACGACCCTATAGTCGTCGGACAAGTCGGCAGCCTGCCAACTTTGGCACGGAGTCGTGGGGACGACCCTACAGTCGTCGGACAAGTCGGCGGCGAGCCAATCTAGCCTCGCGGTCGTGGGGACGACCCTATAGTCGTCGGACAAGTCAGCGGCTGGCCAACATTGGCCCGTGGTACGTGGGGACGACCCTATAGTCGTCGGATTTGTCGGCGGCTGGCCAACTTTGGCCCGTGGTCGTTGGGACGACCCTATAGTCGTCGGACATTTCGGCGGCTTGCCAACTTTGGCCCGGGGTCGTGGGGACGACCCTATAGTCGACGGACATGTCGGCGGCTGGCCAACTTTGGCCCGTGGACGTGGGGACGATCCTATACTCGTCGGACTTGACGGTGGCGTGCCAATCTAGTCCCGGGGTTGTGGGGACGACCCTATAGTCGTCGGACATTTCGGCGGCTTGCCAACTTTGGCCCGGGGTCGTGGGGACGACCCTATAGTCGTCGGACATGTCAGCGGCTGGCCGACCTAGTCCCGAGGTCGTGGGGACGACCGTATATTCGTCGGATATGTTGGCGGCTTGTCAACCTAGTCCCGGGGTCGTGGGGACGACCCTATAGTCGTTGGACATGACGGTGGCCGGCCAATCTAGTGCCGGGGTCGTAGGGACGACCCTATAGTCGTCGGACATGTTGGTGATTGGCCAACATTGGCCCGGGGTCGTCGGGACGACCCTATAGTCGTCGGACATGTTGGCGGCTTGTCTGCCTTGTCCCGGGGTCGTGGGGACGACCCTATAGTCGTCGGATTTGTCGGCGGCTGGCCAACTTTGGCCCGTGGTCGTTGGGACGACCCTATAGTCGTCGGACATTTCGGCGGCTTGCCAACTTTGGCCCGGGGTCGTGGGGACGACCCTATAGTCGACGGACATGTCGGCGGCTGGCCAACTTTGGCCCGTGGACGTGGGGACGATCCTATACTCGTCGGACTTGACGGTGGCGGGCCAATCTAGTCCCGGGGTTGTGGGGACGACCCTATAGTCGTCGGACATTTCGGCGGCTTGCCAACTTTGGCCCGGGGTCGTGGGGACGACCCTATAGTCGTCGGACATGTTGGCGGCTTGTCTGCCTTGTCCCGGGGTCGTGGGTACGACCCTATAGTCGTCGGACAAGTCGGCGGCGGGCCAACCTTGTCCCGGGGTCGTGGGGACGACCCTATAGTCGTCGGACATGACGGTGGCGGGCCAATCTAGTCCCGGGGTCGTGGGGACGACCCTACAGTCGTCGGACATGTCGGCGGCTTGTCAAATTTGCCCGGGGTCGTGGGGACGACCCTATAGTCGTCGGACTTGACGGTGGCGGGCCAATCTAGTCCCGGGGTCGTGGGGACGACCCAATAGTCGTTGGCCATTACGGCGGCTGGCCAACTTTGGCCCATGGTCGTGGGGACGACCCTATAGTCGTTGGACATGACGGTGGCGGGCCAATCTAGTCCCGGGGTCGTAGGGACGACCCTATAGTCGTCATACATGTCGGCGATTGGCCAACATTGGCCCGGGGTCGTGGGGACGACCCTACAGTCGTCGGACATTTCGGCGGCTTGCCAACTTTGGCCCGGGGTCGTGGGGACGACCCTATAGTCGTCGGACATGACGGTGGCGGACCAATCTAGTCCCGGGGTCGTGGGGACGACCCTACAGTCGTCGGACATTTCGGCGGCATGCCACCTTTGGCCCGGGGTCGTGGGGACGACCCTATAGTCGTCGGACATGTTGGCGGCTTGTCAACCTAGTCCCGGGGTTGTGGGGACGACCCTATAGTCGTTGGACATGACGGTGGCGGGCCAATCTAGTCCCGGGGTCGTAGGAACGACCCTATAGTCGTCGGACATGTCGGCGGCTGGCCAACTTTGGCCCGGGGTCGTGGGGACGACCCTATAGTCGTCGGATTTGTCGGCGGCTGGCCAACTTTGGCCCGTGGTCGTTGGGACGACCCTATAGTCGTCGGACATTTCGGCGGCTTGCCAACTTTGGCCCGGGGTCGTGGGGACGACCCTATAGTCGACGGACATGTCGGCGGCTGGCCAACTTTGGCCCGTGGACGTGGGGACGATCCTATACTCGTCGGACTTGACGGTGGCGGGCCAATCTAGTCCCGGGGTTGTGGGGACGACCCTATAGTCGTCGGACATTTCGGCGGCTTGCCAACTTTGGCCCGGGGTCGTGGGGACGACCCTATAGTCGTCGGACATGTCAGCGGCTGGCCGACCTAGTCCCGAGGTCGTGGGGACGACCGTATATTCGTCGGATATGTTGGCGGCTTGTCAACCTAGTCCCGGGGTCGTGGGGACGACCCTATAGTCGTTGGACATGACGGTGGCCGGCCAATCTAGTGCCGGGGTCGTAGGGACGACCCTATAGTCGTCGGACATGTTGGTGATTGGCCAACATTGGCCCGGGGTCGTCGGGACGACCCTATAGTCGTCGGACATGTTGGCGGCTTGTCTGCCTTGTCCCGGGGTCGTGGGGACGACCCTATAGTCGTCGGATTTGTCGGCGGCTGGCCAACTTTGGCCCGTGGTCGTTGGAACGACCCTATAGTCGTCGGACATTTCGGCGGCTTGCCAACTTTGGCCCGGGGTCGTGGGGACGACCCTATAGTCGACGGACATGTCGGCGGCTGGCCAACTTTGGCCCGTGGACGTGGGGACGATCCTATACTCGTCGGACTTGACGGTGGCGGGCCAATCTAGTCCCGGGGTTGTGGGGACGACCCTATAGTCGTCGGACATTTCGGCGGCTTGCCAACTTTGGCCCGGGGTCGTGGGGACGACCCTATAGTCGTCGGACATGTTGGCGGCTTGTCTGCCTTGTCCCGGGGTCGTGGGTACGACCCTATAGTCGTCGGACAAGTCGGCGGCGGGCCAACCTTGTCCCGGGGTCGTGGGGACGACCCTATAGTCGTCGGACATGACGGTGGCGGGCCAATCTAGTCCCGGGGTCGTGGGGACGACCCTACAGTCGTCGGACATGTCGGCGGCTTGTCAAATTTGCCCGGGGTCGTGGGGACGACCCTATAGTCGTCGGACTTGACGGTGGCGGGCCAATCTAGTCCCGGGGTCGTGGGGACGACCCAATAGTCGTTGGCCATTACGGCGGCTGGCCAACTTTGGCCCATGGTCGTGGGGACGACCCTATAGTCGTTGGACATGACGGTGGCGGGCCAATCTAGTCCCGGGGTCGTAGGGACGACCCTATAGTCGTCATACATGTCGGCGATTGGCCAACATTGGCCCGGGGTCGTGGGGACGACCCTACAGTCGTCGGACATTTCGGCGGCTTGCCAACTTTGGCCCGGGGTCGTGGGGACGACCCTATAGTCGTCGGACATGACGGTGGCGGACCAATCTAGTCCCGGGGTCGTGGGGACGACCCTACAGTCGTCGGACATTTCGGCGGCATGCCACCTTTGGCCCGGGGTCGTGGGGACGACCCTATAGTCGTCGGACATGTTGGCGGCTTGTCAACCTAGTCCCGGGGTTGTGGGGACGACCCTATAGTCGTTGGACATGACGGTGGCGGGCCAATCTAGTCCCGGGGTCGTAGGAACGACCCTATAGTCGTCGGACATGTCGGCGGCTGGCCAACTTTGGCCCGGGGTCGTGGGGACGACCCTATAGTCGTCGGACATGTCGGCGGCTGGCCAACCTAGTCCCGAGGTCGTGGGGACGACCCTATAGTCGTCGGACTTCACGGTGGCGGGCCAATCTAGTCCCGGGGTCGTGGGGACGACCCTACAGTCGTCGGACATTTCGGCGGCATGCCACCTTTGGCCCGGGGTCGTGGGGACGACCCTATAGTCGTCGGACATGTTGGCGGCTTGTCAACCTAGTCCCGGGGTTGTGGGGACGACCGTATAGTCGTTGGACATGACGGTGGCGGGCCAATCTAGTCCCGGGGTCGTAGGAACGACCCTATAGTCGTCGGACATGTCGGCGGCTTGCCAACTTTGGCCCGGGGTCGTGGGGACGACCCTATAGTCGTCGGACACGTCGGCGGCTGGCCAACCTAGTCCCGAGGTCGTGGGGATGACCCTATACTCGTCGGACAAGTCGGCGGCGAACCCACCTAGTCGGGGGGTCGTGGGGACGACCCTATAGACGTCGGACAAGTCAGCGGCTGGCCAACATTGGCCCGTGGTCGTGGGGACGACCATATAGTCGTCGGACATGACGGTGGCGGGCCAGTCTATTCCCGGGTCGTGGGGACGACCCTATAGTCGTCGGACATGTCGGCGGCTGGCCAACCTAGTCCCGAGGTCGTGGGGACGACCCTATAGTCGTCGGACAAGTCGGCGGCGGGCCAACCTAGTCCCGGGGTCGTGGGGATGACCCTATACTCGTCGGACAAGTCGGCGGCGAACCCACCTAGTCGGGGGGTCGTGGGGACGACCCTATAGTCGTCGGACAAGTCAGCGGCTGGCCAACATTGGCCCGTGGTCGTGGGGACGACCATATAGTCGTCGGACATGACGGTGGCGGGCCACTCTAGTCCCGGGTCGTGGGGACGACCCTATAGTCGTCGGACATGTCGGCGGCTGGCCAACTTTGGCCCGGGGTCGTGGGGACGACCCTATAGTCGTCGGATATGTCGGCGGCAGGCTAACTTTGGCCCGTGGTCGTGGGGACGACCCTATAGTCGTCGGACAAGTCGGCGGCGGGCCAACCTAGTCCCGGGGTCGTGGGGACGACCCTATAGTCGTCGGACAAGTCGGCAGCCTGCCAACTTTGGCACGGAGTCGTGGGGACGACCCTACAGTCGTCGGACAAGTCGGCGGCGAGCCAATCTAGCCTCGCGGTCGTGGGGACGACCCTATAGTCGTCGGACAAGTCAGCGGCTGGCCAACATTGGCCCGTGGTACGTGGGGACGACCCTATAGTCGTCGGATTTGTCGGCGGCTGGCCAACTTTGGCCCGTGGTCGTTGGGACGACCCTATAGTCGTCGGACATTTCGGCGGCTTGCCAACTTTGGCCCGGGGTCGTGGGGACGACCCTATAGTCGACGGACATGTCGGCGGCTGGCCAACTTTGGCCCGTGGACGTGGGGACGATCCTATACTCGTCGGACTTGACGGTGGCGTGCCAATCTAGTCCCGGGGTTGTGGGGACGACCCTATAGTCGTCGGACATTTCGGCGGCTTGCCAACTTTGGCCCGGGGTCGTGGGGACGACCCTATAGTCGTCGGACATGTCAGCGGCTGGCCGACCTAGTCCCGAGGTCGTGGGGACGACCGTATATTCGTCGGATATGTTGGCGGCTTGTCAACCTAGTCCCGGGGTCGTGGGGACGACCCTATAGTCGTTGGACATGACGGTGGCCGGCCAATCTAGTGCCGGGGTCGTAGGGACGACCCTATAGTCGTCGGACATGTTGGTGATTGGCCAACATTGGCCCGGGGTCGTCGGGACGACCCTATAGTCGTCGGACATGTTGGCGGCTTGTCTGCCTTGTCCCGGGGTCGTGGGGACGACCCTATAGTCGTCGGATTTGTCGGCGGCTGGCCAACTTTGGCCCGTGGTCGTTGGGACGACCCTATAGTCGTCGGACATTTCGGCGGCTTGCCAACTTTGGCCCGGGGTCGTGGGGACGACCCTATAGTCGACGGACATGTCGGCGGCTGGCCAACTTTGGCCCGTGGACGTGGGGACGATCCTATACTCGTCGGACTTGACGGTGGCGGGCCAATCTAGTCCCGGGGTTGTGGGGACGACCCTATAGTCGTCGGACATTTCGGCGGCTTGCCAACTTTGGCCCGGGGTCGTGGGGACGACCCTATAGTCGTCGGACATGTTGGCGGCTTGTCTGCCTTGTCCCGGGGTCGTGGGTACGACCCTATAGTCGTCGGACAAGTCGGCGGCGGGCCAACCTTGTCCCGGGGTCGTGGGGACGACCCTATAGTCGTCGGACATGACGGTGGCGGGCCAATCTAGTCCCGGGGTCGTGGGGACGACCCTACAGTCGTCGGACATGTCGGCGGCTTGTCAAATTTGCCCGGGGTCGTGGGGACGACCCTATAGTCGTCGGACTTGACGGTGGCGGGCCAATCTAGTCCCGGGGTCGTGGGGACGACCCAATAGTCGTTGGCCATTACGGCGGCTGGCCAACTTTGGCCCATGGTCGTGGGGACGACCCTATAGTCGTTGGACATGACGGTGGCGGGCCAATCTAGTCCCGGGGTCGTAGGGACGACCCTATAGTCGTCATACATGTCGGCGATTGGCCAACATTGGCCCGGGGTCGTGGGGACGACCCTACAGTCGTCGGACATTTCGGCGGCTTGCCAACTTTGGCCCGGGGTCGTGGGGACGACCCTATAGTCGTCGGACATGACGGTGGCGGACCAATCTAGTCCCGGGGTCGTGGGGACGACCCTACAGTCGTCGGACATTTCGGCGGCATGCCACCTTTGGCCCGGGGTCGTGGGGACGACCCTATAGTCGTCGGACATGTTGGCGGCTTGTCAACCTAGTCCCGGGGTTGTGGGGACGACCCTATAGTCGTTGGACATGACGGTGGCGGGCCAATCTAGTCCCGGGGTCGTAGGAACGACCCTATAGTCGTCGGACATGTCGGCGGCTGGCCAACTTTGGCCCGGGGTCGTGGGGACGACCCTATAGTCGTCGGACATGTCGGCGGCTGGCCAACCTAGTCCCGAGGTCGTGGGGACGACCCTATAGTCGTCGGACTTCACGGTGGCGGGCCAATCTAGTCCCGGGGTCGTGGGGACGACCCTACAGTCGTCGGACATTTCGGCGGCATGCCACCTTTGGCCCGGGGTCGTGGGGACGACCCTATAGTCGTCGGACATGTTGGCGGCTTGTCAACCTAGTCCCGGGGTTGTGGGGACGACCGTATAGTCGTTGGACATGACGGTGGCGGGCCAATCTAGTCCCGGGGTCGTAGGAACGACCCTATAGTCGTCGGACATGTCGGCGGCTTGCCAACTTTGGCCCGGGGTCGTGGGGACGACCCTATAGTCGTCGGACACGTCGGCGGCTGGCCAACCTAGTCCCGAGGTCGTGGGGATGACCCTATACTCGTCGGACAAGTCGGCGGCGAACCCACCTAGTCGGGGGGTCGTGGGGACGACCCTATAGACGTCGGACAAGTCAGCGGCTGGCCAACATTGGCCCGTGGTCGTGGGGACGACCATATAGTCGTCGGACATGACGGTGGCGGGCCAGTCTATTCCCGGGTCGTGGGGACGACCCTATAGTCGTCGGACATGTCGGCGGCTGGCCAACCTAGTCCCGAGGTCGTGGGGACGACCCTATAGTCGTCGGACAAGTCGGCGGCGGGCCAACCTAGTCCCGGGGTCGTGGGGATGACCCTATACTCGTCGGACAAGTCGGCGGCGAACCCACCTAGTCGGGGGGTCGTGGGGACGACCCTATAGTCGTCGGACAAGTCAGCGGCTGGCCAACATTGGCCCGTGGTCGCGGGGACGACCATATAGTCGTCGGACATGACGGTGGCGGGCCACTCTAGTCCCGGGTCGTGGGGACGACCCTATAGTCGTCGGACATGTCGGCGGCTGGCCAACTTTGGCCCGGGGTCGTGGGGACGACCCTATAGTCGTCGGATATGTCGGCGGCAGGCTAACTTTGGCCCGTGGTCGTGGAGACGACCCTATAGTCGTCGGACAAGTCGGCGGCGGGCCAACCTAGTCCCGGGGTCGTGGGGACGACCCTATATTCGTCGGACAAGCCGGCGGCTGGCCAACTTTGGCCCGGGGTCGTGGGGACGACCCTATAGTCGTCGGACATGACGGTGGCGGGCCAATCTAGTCCCGGGGTCGTAGGAACGACCCTATAGTCGTCGGACATGTCGGCGGCTGGCCAACATTGGCCCGTGGTCGTGGGGACGACCATATAGTCGTCGGACATGACGGTGGCGGGCCACTCTAGTCCCGGGTCGTGGGGACGACCCTATAGTCGTCGGACATGTCGGCGGCTGGCCAACTTTGGCCCGGGGTCGTGGGGACGACCCTATAGTCGTCGGATATGTCGGCGGCAGGCTAACTTTGGCCCGTGGTCGTGGGGACGACCCTATAGTCGTCGGACAAGTCGGCGGCGGGCCAACCTAGTCCCGGGGTCGTGGGGACGACCCTATATTCGTCGGACAAGCCGGCGGCTGGCCAACTTTGGCCCGTGGTCGTGGGGACGACCCTATAGTCGTCGGACAAGTCGGCGGCTGTCCAACTTTGGTCCGGGGTCGTGGGGACGACCCTATGGTCGTCGGACTTGACGGTGGCGGGCCAATCTAGTCCCGAGGTCCTGGGGACGACCCTATAGTCGTCGGACTTGACGGTGGCGGGCCAATCTAGTCCCGGGGTCGTGGGGACGACCCTACAGTCGTCGGACATTTCGGCGGCTTGCCAACACTGGCCCGTGGTCGTGGGGAAGAGCCTATAGTCGTCGGACAAGTCAGCGGCTGGCCATCATTGGCCCGTGGTCGTGGGGACGACCCTACAGTCGTCGGATATGTCGGCGGCTGGCCAACTTTGGACCGTGGTCGTGGGGACGAACCTATAGTCGTCGGAAATGACGGTGGCGGGCCAATCTAGTCCCGGGGTCATGGGGACGACCCTACAGTCGTCGGACAAGTCGGTGGCGGGCCACTCTAGTCCCGGGTCGTGGGGACGACCCTATAGTCGTCGGACATGTCGGCGGCTGGCCAACTTTGGCCCGGGGTCGTGGGGACGACCCTATAGTCGTCGGAAATGACGGTGGCGGGCCAATCTATTCCCGGGGTCGTGGAGACGACCGTATAGTCGTCGGGCATATCAGCGGCTGGCCAACTTTGGCCCGTGGTCGTGGGGACGACCCTACAGTCGTCGGACAAGTCGGCGGCGAGCCAATCTAGTCCCGCGGTCGTGGGGACGACCCTATAGTCGTCGGACAAGTCAGCGGCTGGCCAACATTGGCCCGTGGTCGTGGGGACGACCATAAAGTCGTCGGACATGACGGTCTCGGGCCACTCTAGTCCCGGGTCGTGGGGACGACCCTATAGTCGTCGGACATGTCGGCGGCTGGCCAACTTTGGCCCGTGGTCGTGGGGACGACCCTATAGTCGTCGGAAATGTCGGTGGCTGTCCAACTTTGGCCCAGGGGTCGTGGGGACGACCCTATAGTCGTCGGACAAGTTAGCGGCTGGCCAACATTGGCCCGTGGTCGTGGGGACGACACTATAGTCGTCGGATATGTCGGCGGCTGGCCAACTTTGGCCCGTGGTCGTGGGGACGACCCTATAGTCGTCGGACAAGTCAGCGGCTGGCCAACACTGGCCCGTGGTCGTGGGGAAGAGCCTATAGTCATCGGACAAGTCAGCGGCTGGCCAACATTGGCCCGTGGTCGTGGGGACGACCCTACAGTCGTCGGATATGTCGGCGGCTGGCCAACTTCTGACCGTGGTCGTGGGGACGAACCTATAGTCGTCGGAAATGACGGTGGCGGGCCAATCTAGTCCCGGGGTCATGGGGACGACCCTACAGTCGTCGGACAAGTCAGCGGCGAGCCAATCTAGTCCCGCGGTCGTGGGGACGACCCTATAGTCGTCGGACAAGTCAGCGGCTGGCCAACATTGGCCCGTGGTCGTGGGGACGAACATAAAGTCGTCGGACATGACGGTGGCGGGCCACTCTAGTCCCGGGTCGTGGGGACGACCCTATAGTCGTCGGACATGTCGGCGGCTGGCCAACTTTGGCCCGGGGTCGTGGGGACGACCCTATAGTGGTCGGATATGTCGGCGGCTGGCCAGCTTTGGCCCGTGGTCGTGGGGACGACCCTATAGTCGTCGGAAATGACGGTGGCGGGCCAATCTATTCCCGGGGTCGTGGGGACGACCCTATAGTCGTCGGACATATCAGCGGCTGGCCAACTTTGGCCCGGGGTCGTGGGGACGACCCTACAGTCGTCGGATATGTCGGGGGCTGGCCAACTTTGCCCCGTGGTCGTGGGGACGACCCTATAGTCGTCGGAAATGACGGTGGCGGGCCAATCTAGTCCCGGGGTCGTGGAGACGACCCTACAGTCGTCGGACATTTCGGCGGCTTGCCAACTTTGGCCCGGGGTCGTGGGACGACCCTATAGTCGTCGGACTTGACGGTAGCGGGCCAATCTAGTCCCGAGGTCGTGGGGACGACCCTATAGTCGTCGGACTTGACGGTGGCGGGCCAACCTAGTCCCGGGGTCGTGGGGACGACCCTACAGTCGTCGGACATTTCGGCGGCTTGCCAACTTTGGCCCGGTGTCGTGGGGACGACTCTATAGTCGTCGGAAATGTCGGCGGCTGGCCAACTTTGGCCCGTGGTTGTGGGGACGACCCTATAGTCGTTGGACATGACGGTGGCGGGCCAATCTAGTCCCGGGGTCGTGGGTAAGACCCTATAGTCGTCGGACAAGACGGCGGCTGGACATCTTTGGCCCGGGGTCGTGGGGACGACCCTATAGTCGTCGGATAAGTCGGCGGCGAGCCAATCTAGCCCCGCGGTCGTGGGGACGACCCTATAGTCGTCGGACAAGTCAGCGGCTGGCCAACATTGGCCCGTGGTACGTGGGGACGACCCTATAGTCGTCGGATATGTCGGCGGCTGGCCAACTTTGGCCCGTGGTCGTGGGGACGACCCTATAGTCGTCGGACATGTCGGCGCCTGGCCAACTTTGGCCCGTGGTCGTGGGGACGACCCTATAGTCGTCGGAAATGACGGTGGCGGGCCAATCTAGTCCCGGGGCATGGGGACGACCCTACAGTCGTCGGACAAGTCGGCGGCGAGCCAATCTAATCCCGCGGTCTTGGGGACGACCCTATTGTCGTCGGACAAGTCAGCGGCTGGCCAACTTTGGCCCGGGGTCGTGGGGACGACCCTATAGTCGTCGGACATGTCGGCGGCGGGCCAACCTAGTCCCGGGGTCGTGGGGATGACCCTATAGTCGTCGGACATGACGGTGGCGGGCCAGTCTTGTCCCGGGTCGTGGGGACGACCCTATAGTCGTCGGACATGTCGCCGGCTGGCCAACTTTGGCCCGTGGTCGTGGGGACGACCCTATAGTCGTCGAACATAACGGTGGCGGGCCAATCTAGTCCCGGGGTCGTGGGGACGACCCTATAGTCGTCGGACAAGTCGGCGGCGGGCCTACCTAGTCCCGGGGTCGTGGGGACGACCCTATAGTCGTCGGACTTGTCGGTGGCGGGCCAATCTAGTCCGGGGGTCGTGGGGACGACCCTATAGTCGTCGGACATGTCGGCGGCTGGCCAACTTTGGCCCGGGGTCGTGGGGACGACCCTATACTCGTCGGACTTGACGGTGGCGGGCCAATCTAGTCCCGGGGTTGTGGGGACGACCCTACAGTCGTCGGACATTTCGGCGGCTTGCCAACTTTGGCCCGGGGTCGTGGGGACGACCCTATAGTCGTCGGACTTGACGTTGGCGGGCCAATCTAGTCCCGAGGTCGTGGGGACGACCCTGCAGTCGTCGGACATTTCGGCGGTTTGCCAACTTTGGCCCGGGGTCGTGGGGACGACCCTATAGTCGTCGGACATGTCGGCGGCTGGCCAAAATTGGCCCGAGGTCGTGGGGACGACCCTATAGTCGTCGGACATGTCGGCGGCTGGCCAACCTAGTCCCGAGGTCGTCGGACTTGACGGTGGCGGGCCAATCTAGTCCCGGGGTCGTGGGGACGACCCTACAGGCGTCGGACATTTCGGCGGCTTGCCAACTTTGGCCCGGGGTCGTGTGGACGACCCTATAGTCGTCGGACATGACGGTGGCGGACCAATCTAGTCCCGGGGTCGTGGGGACGACCCTATAGTCGTCGGATATGTCGGCGGCTGGCCAACTTTGGCCCGTGGTCGTGGGGACGATCCAATAGTCGTCGGACATGTCGGCGGCTGGCCAGCTTTGGCCCGTGGTCGTGGGGACGACCCTATAGTCGTCGGACATGTCGGCGGCTAGCCAACATTGGCCCGTGGTCGTGGGGACGACCCAATAGTCGTTGGAAATGTCAGCGGCTGGCCAACTTTGACCCGGTGTCGTGGGGACGACTCTATAGTCGTCGGACATGTCGGCGGCTGGCCAATCTAGTCCCGGGGTCGTGGGGACGACCCTATAGTCTTCGGACATGTCGGCGGCTGGCCAACTTTGGCCCGTGGTCGTGGGGACGATCCAATAGTCGTCGGACATGTCGGCGGCTGGCCAGCTTTGGCCGGGGTCGTTGGGACGACCCTATAGTCGTCGGACATGTCGGCGATTGGCCAACATTGGCCCGGGGTCGTGGGGACGACATTATAGTCGTCGGACATGTCGGCGGCTGTCCAACCTAGTCCCGAGGTCGTGGGGACGACCCTATAGTCGTCGGACATGTCGGCGGCTGGCCAACCTAGTCCCGAGGTCGTCGGACTTGACGGTGGCGGGCCAATCTAGTCCCGGGGTCGTGGGGACGACCCTACAGTCGTCGGACATTTCGGCGTCTTGCCAACTTTGGCCCGGGGTCGTGGGGACGACCCTATAGTCGTCGGACATGTCGGCGGCTGGCCAAAATTGGCCCGAGGTCGTGGGGACGACCCTATAGTCGTCGGACATGTCGGCGGCTGGCCAACCTAGTCCCGAGGTCGTGGGGACGACCCTATAGTCGTCGGACATGTCGGCGGCTTGCCAACTTTGGCCCGGGGTCGTGGGGACGATCCAATAGTCGACGGACATGTCGGCGGCTAGGCAACATTGGCCCGTGGTCGTGGGGACGACTCAATAGTCGTTGGAAATGTCAGCGGCTGGCCAACTTTGACTCGGGGTCGTGGGGACGACCCTATAGTCGTCGGACTTGACGGTGGCGGGCCAATCTAGTCCCGGGGTCGTGGGTAAGACCCTACAGTCGTCGGACATTTCGGCGGCTTGCCAACTTTGGCCCGGGGTCGTGGCGACGATCCAATAGTCGTCGGACATGTCGGCGGCTGGTCAACTTTGGCCCGTGGTCGTGGGGACGACCCTATAGTCGTTGGACATGTCAGCGGCTGGCAAACTTTGGCCCGGTGTCGTGGGGACGACCCAATAGTCGTCGGACATGTCGGCGGCTGGCCAACTTTGGCCCGTGGTCGTGGGGACGATCCGATAGTCGTTGGACATGACGGTGGCGGGCCAATCTAGTCCCGGGGTCGTGGGGACGACCCTATAGTCGTCGGACATGACGGTGGCGGACCAATCTAGTCCCGGGGTCGTGGGGACGACCCTATAGTCGTCGGAAATGTCGGCGGCTGGCCAACTTTGGCCCGTGGTCGTGGGGACGATCCAAAAGTCGTCGGACATGTCGGCGGCTGGCCAACTTTGGCGCGTGGTCGTGGGAACGATCCGATTGTCGTCGGACATGTCGGCGGCTGGCCAACTTTGGCCCGTGGTCGTGGGGACGACCCTATAGTCTTCGGACATGACGGTAGCGGGCCAATCTAGACCCGAGGTCGTGGGGACGACCCTATAGTAGTCGGACATGTCGGCGGCTGTCCAACCTAGACCTGGGGTCGTGGGGACGACCCTGTTGTCGTCGGACATGACGGTGGCGGGCCAATCTAGTCCCGGGGTCGTGGGGACGACCCTATAGTCGTCGGACAAGTCGGCGGCGGGCCAAGCTTGTCCCGGGGTCGTGGGGACGACCCTATAATCGTCGGACATGACGGTGGCGGGCCAATCTAGTCCCGGGGTCGTGGGGACGACCCTATAATCGTTGGACATGACGGTGGCGGGCCAATATAGTCCCGGGGTCGTAGGGACGACCCTATAGTCGTCGGACATGTTGGCGATTGGCCAACATTGGCCCGGGGTCGTCGGGACGACCCTATAGTCGTCGGACATGTCGGCGGCTGGCCAACCTAGTCCCGGGGTCGTGGGGACGACCCTATAGTCGTCGGAAATGTCGGCGGCTGGCCAACTTTGGCCCGTGGTCGTAAAGACGACCCTATAGTCGTCGGACAAGACGATGGCGGGCCAATCTAGTCCCGGGGTCGTGGGGACGACCCTATAGTCGTCGGACATGTCGGCGGCTGGCCAACCTAGACCCGGGGTCGTGGGGACGACCCTATAGTCATCGGACAAGTCGGCGGCTGGCCAACTTTGGCCCGTGGTCGTGGGAACGACCCTATAGTCGTCGGACAAGTCGGCGGCTGCCCAAATTTGGTCCGTGGTCGTGGGGACGACCCTATAATCATCGGAAATGTCGACGGCTGGCCAACATTGGCCCGTGGTCGTAAAGACAACCCTATAGTCGTCGGAGATGACGGTGGCGGGCCAATCGAGTCCCGGGGTCGTAGGGACGATCCAATAGTCGTCGGACATGTCGGCGGCTGGCCAACTTTGGCCCGTGGTCGTGGGGACGACCCTATAGTCTTCGGACATGACGGTAGCGGGCCAATCTAGACCCGAGGTCGTGGGGACGACCCTATAGTAGTCGGACATGTCGGCGGCTGTCCAACCTAGACCTGGGGTCGTGGGGACGACCCTGTTGTCGTCGGACATGACGGTGGCGGGCCAATCTAGTCCCGGGGTCGTGGGGACGACCCTATAGTCGTCGGACAAGTCGGCGGCGGGCCAAGCTTGTCCCGGGGTCGTGGGGACGACCCTATAATCGTCGGACATGACGGTGGCGGGCCAATCTAGTCCCGGGGTCGTGGGGACGACCCTATAATCGTTGGACATGACGGTGGCGGGCCAATATAGTCCCGGGGTCGTAGGGACGACCCTATAGTCGTCGGACATGTTGGCGATTGGCCAACATTGGCCCGGGGTCGTCGGGACGACCCTATAGTCGTCGGACATGTCGGCGGCTGGCCAACCTAGTCCCGGGGTCGTGGGGACGACCCTATAGTCGTCGGAAATGTCGGCGGCTGGCCAACTTTGGCCCGTGGTCGTAAAGACGACCCTATAGTCGTCGGACAAGACGATGGCGGGCCAATCTAGTCCCGGGGTCGTGGGGACGACCCTATAGTCGTCGGACATGTCGGCGGCTGGCCAACCTAGACCCGGGGTCGTGGGGACGACCCTATAGTCATCGGACAAGTCGGCGGCTGGCCAACTTTGGCCCGTGGTCGTGGGAACGACCCTATAGTCGTCGGACAAGTCGGCGGCTGCCCAAATTTGGTCCGTGGTCGTGGGGACGACCCTATAATCATCGGAAATGTCGACGGCTGGCCAACATTGGCCCGTGGTCGTAAAGACAACCCTATAGTCGTCGGAGATGACGGTGGCGGGCCAATCGAGTCCCGGGGTCGTAGGGACGATCCAATAGTCGTCGGACATGTCGGCGGCTGGCCAGCTTTGGCCCGTGGTCGTGGGGACGACCCTATAGTCGTCGGACATGTCGGAGGCTAGCCAACATTGGCCCGTGGTCGTGGGGACGACCCAATAGTCGTTGGAAATGTCAGCGGCTGGCCAACTTTGACCCGGTGTCGTGGGGACGACTCTATAGTCGTCGGACATGTCGGCGGCTGGCCAATCTAGTCCCGGGGTCGTGGGGACGACCCTATAGTCTTCCGACATGTCGGCGGCTGGCCAACTTTGGCCCGTGGTCGTGGGGACGATCCAATAGTCGTCGGACATGTCGGCGGCTGGCCAGCTTTGGCCCGGGGTCGTAGGGACGACCCTATAGTCGTCGGACTTGTCGGCGATTGGCCAACATTGGCCCGGGGTCGTGGGGACGACATTATAGTCGTCGGACATGTCGGTGGCTGGCCAACCTAGTCCCGAGGTCGTGGGGACGACCCTATAGTCGTCGGACTTGACGGTGGCGGGCCAATCTAGTCCCGGGGTCGTGGGGACGACCCTACAGTCGTCGGACATTTCGGCGTCTTGCCAACTTTGGCCCGGGGTCGTGTGGACGTCCCTATAGTCGTCGGACATGTCGGCGGGTGGCCAACCTAGTCCCGAGGTCGTGGGGACGACCCTATAGTCGTCGGACATGTCGGCGGCTTGCCAACTTTGGCCCGGGGTCGTGGGGACGATCCAATAGTCGTCGGACATGTCGGCGGCTGGTCAACTTTGGCCCGTGGTCGTGGGGACGACCCTATAGTCGTTGGACATGTCAGCGGCGGGCCAACTTTGGCCCGGTGTCGTGGGGACGACCCAATAGTCGTCGGACATGTCGGCGGCTGGCCAACTTTGGCCCGTGGTCGTGGGGACGATCCGATAGTCGTTGGACATGACGGTGGCGGGCCAATCTAGTCCCGGGGTCGTGGGGACGACTCTATAGTCGTCGGACATGACGGGGCGGACCAATCTAGTCCCGGGGTCGTGGGGACGACCCTATAGTCGTCGGACATGTCGGCGGCTGGCCAACTTTGGCCCGTGGTCGTGGGGACGATCCAAAAGTCGTCGGACATGTCGGCGGCTGGCCAACTTTGGCCCGTGGTCGTGGGGACGACCCTATAGTCGTCGGAAATGACGGTGGCGGGCCAATCTAGTCCCGTGGTCGTGGGGACGACCCTACAGTCGTCGGATATGTCGGCGGCTGGCCAACTTTGGCCCGTGGTCGTGGGGACGACCCTATAGTCGTCGGAAATGACGGTGGCGGGCCAATCTAGTCCCGTGGTCGTGGGGACGACCCTACAGTCGTCGGACAAGTCGGCGGCGAGCCAATCTAGTCCCGCGGTCGTGCGGACGACCCTATAGGCGTCGGACAAGTCAGCGGCTGGCCAACTTTGGCCCGGGGTCGTGGGGACGACCCTATAGTCGTCGGATATGTCGGCGGCTGGCCAACTTTGGTCCGTGGTCGTGGGGACGACCCTATAGTCGTCGGACATGACGGTGGCGGGCCAGTCTAGTCCCGGGTCATGGGGACGACCCTATAGTCGTCGAACAAGTCGGCGGCTGGCCAACTTTGGCCCGGTGTCGTGGGGACGACCCAATAGTCGTCGGACATGTCGGCGGCTGGCCAACTTTGGCCCGGTGTCGTGGGGCGACTCTATAGTCGTCGGACATGTCGGCGGCTGGCCAACCTAGACCCGGGGTCGTGGGGACGACCCTATAGTCGTCGGACATGTCGGCGGCTTGCCAACTTTGGCCCGGGGTCGTGGGGACGATCCAATAGTCGTCGGACATGTCGGCGGCTGGTCAACTTTGGCCCGTGGTCGTGGGGACGATCCGATAGTCGTTGGACATGTCGGCGGCTGGCCAACTTTGGCCCGTGGTCGTGGGGACGATCCAAAAGTCGTCGGACATGTCGGCGGCTGGCCAACTTTGGCCCGTGGTCGTGGGGACGACCCTATAATCGTCGGAAATGACGGTGGCGGGCCAATCTAGTCCCGTGGTCGTGGGGACGACCCTACAGTCGTCGGATATGTCGGCGGCTGGCCAACTTTGGCCCGTGGTCGTGGGGACGACCCTATAGTCGTCGGAAATGACGGTGGCGGGCCAATCTAGTCCCGTGGTCGTGGGGACGACCCTACAGTCGTCGGACAAGTCGGCGGCGAGCCAATCTAGTCCCGCGGTCGTGCGGACGACCCTATAGGCGTCGGACAAGTCAGCGGCTGGCCAACTTTGGCCCGGGGTCGTGGGGACGACCCTATAGTCGTCGGATATGTCGGCGGCTGGCCAACTTTGGTCCGTGGTCGTGGGGACGACCCTATAGTCGTCGGACATGACGGTGGCGGGCCAGTCTAGTCCCGGGTCATGGGGACGACCCTATAGTCGTCGAACAAGTCGGCGGCTGGCCAACTTTGGCCCGGTGTCGTGGGGACGACCCAATAGTCGTCGGACATGTCGGCGGCTGGCCAACTTTGGCCCGGTGTCGTGGGGCGACTCTATAGTCGTCGGACATGTCGGCGGCTGGCCAACCTAGACCCGGGGTCGTGGGGACGACCCTATAGTCGTCGGACATGTCGGCGGCTTGCCAACTTTGGCCCGGGGTCGTGGGGACGATCCAATAGTCGTCGGACATGTCGGCGGCTGGTCAACTTTGGCCCGTGGTCGTGGGGACGATCCGATAGTCGTTGGACATGACGGTGGCGGACCAATCTAGTCCCGGGGTCGTGGGGACGACCCTATAGTCGTCGGACATGTCGGCGGCTGGCCAACTTTGGCCCGTGGTCGTGGGGACGACCCTGTAGTAGTCGGACATGTCGCCGGCTGTCCAACTTTGGCCCGGCGTCGTGGGGACGACTCTATAGTCGTCGGACATGTCGGCGGCTGGCCAACCTAGACCTGGGGTCGTGGGGACGACCCTATTGTCGTCGGACATGACGGTGGCGGGCCAATCTAGTCCCGGGGTCGTGGGGACGACCCGATAGTCGTCGGACAAGTCGGCGGCGGGCCAAGCTTGTCCCGGGGTCGTGGGGACGACCCTATAGTCGTCGGACATGTCGGCGGCTGGCCAACTTTGGCCCGGGGTCGTGGGGGCGACCCTATAGTCGTCGGACTTGACGGTGGCGGGCCAATCTAGTCCCGACGTCCTGGGGACGACCCTATAGTCGTCGGACTTGACGCTGGCGGGCCAATCTAGTCCCGGGGTCGTGGGGTCGACCCTACAGTCGTCGGACATTTCGGCGGCTTGCCAACTTTGGCCCGGGGTCGTGGGGACGACCCTATAGTCGTCGGACATGTTGGCGGCTTGTCAGCCTAGTCCCGGGGTCGTGGGTACGACCCTACAGTCGTCGGACATTTCGGCGGCTTGCCAACTTTGGCCCGGGGTCGTGGGGACGACCCTATAGTCGTCGGACATGACGGTGGCGGGCCAATCTAGTCCCGGGGTCGTGGGGACGACCCTATAGTCGTCGGACAAGTCGGCGGCGGGCCAAGCTTGTCCCGGGGTCGTGGGGACGACCCTATAATCGTCGGACATGACGGTGGCGGGCCAATCTAGTCCCGGGGTCGTGGGGACGACCCTATAATCGTTGGACATGACGGTGGCGGGCCAATATAGTCCCGGGGTCGTAGGGACGACCCTATAGTCGTCGGACATGTTGGCGATTGGCCAACATTGGCCCGGGGTCGTCGGGACGACCCTATAGTCGTCGGACATGTCGGCGGCTGGCCAACCTAGTCCCGGGGTCGTGGGGACGACCCTATAGTCGTCGGAAATGTCGGCGGCTGGCCAACTTTGGCCCGTGGTCGTGGGGACGACCCTATAGTCGTCGGAAATGACGGTGGCGGGCCAATCTAGTCCCGTGGTCGTGGGGACGACCCTACAGTCGTCGGATATGTCGGCGGCTGGTCAACTTTGGCCCGTGGTCGTGGGGACGACCCTATAGTCGTTGGACATGTCAGCGGCGGGCCAACTTTGGCCCGGTGTCGTGGGGACGACCCAATAGTCGTCGGACATGTCGGCGGCTGGCCAACTTTGGCCCGTGGTCGTGGGGACGATCCGATAGTCGTTGGACATGACGGTGGCGGGCCAATCTAGTCCCGGGGTCGTGGGGACGACTCTATAGTCGTCGGACATGACGGGGCGGACCAATCTAGTCCCGGGGTCGTGGGGACGACCCTATAGTCGTCGGACATGTCGGCGGCTGGCCAACTTTGGCCCGTGGTCGTGGGGACGATCCAAAAGTCGTCGGACATGTCGGCGGCTGGCCAACTTTGGCGCGTGGTCGTGGGAACGATCCGATTGTCGTCGGACATGTCGGCGGCTGGCCAACTTTGGCCCGTGGTCGTGGGGACGACCCTATAGTCTTCGGACATGACGGTAGCGGGTCAATCTAGACCCGAGGTCGTGGGGACGACCCTATAGTAGTCGGACATGTCGGCGGCTGTCCAACTTTGGCCCGGTGTCGTGGGGACGACTCTATAGTCGTCGGACTTGTCGGCGGCTGGCCAACCTAGACCTGGGGTCGTGGGGACGACCCTATAGTCGTCGGACATGACGGTGGCGGGCCAATCTAGTCCCGGGGTCGTGGGGACGACCCTATAGTCGTCGGACATGTCGGCGGCTGGCCAACTTTGGCCCGTGGTCGTGGGGACGATCCAATAGTCGTCGGACAAGGCGGCGGCTGGCCAACTTTGGCCCGGGGTCGTGGGGACGACCCTATAGTCGTCGGATATGTCGGCGGCTGGCCAACTTTGGCCCGTGGTCGTGGGGACGACCCTATAGTCGTCGGACATGACGGTGGCGGGCCAGTCTAGTCCCGGGTCATGGGGACGACCCTATAGTCGTCGAACAAGTCGGCGGCTGGCCAACTTTGACCCGTGGTCGTGGGGACGACCCTATAGTCGTTGGACATGTCAGCGGCTGGCCAACTTTGGCCCGGTGTCGTGGGGACGACCCAATAGTCGTCGGACATGTCGGCGGCTGGCCAACTTTGACCCGTGGTCGTGGGGACGACCCTATTGTCGTCGGAAATGACGGTGGCGGGCCAATCTATTCACGGGGTCGTGGGGACGACCCTATAGTCGTCGGACAAGTCGGCAGCTTGCCAACTTTGGCCCGTGGTCGTGGGGACGATCCAATAGTCGTCGGACATGACGGTGGCGGGCCAGTCTAGTCCCGGGTCATGGGGACGACCCTATAGTCGTCGAACAAGTCGGCGGCTGGCCAACTTTGGCCCGTGGTCGTGGGGACGACCCTATAGTCGTCGGAAATGTCGGCAGCTGGCCAACTTTGGCCCGTGGTCGTGGGGACGACCCTATAGTCGTCGGACATGACGGTGGCGGGCCAAGCTTGTCCCGGGGTCGTGGGGACGACCCTATAGTCGTCGGACATGTCGGCGGCTGGCCAACTTTGGCCCGGGGTCGTGGGGGCGACCCTATAGTCGTCGGACTTGACGGTGGCGGGCCAATCTAGTCCCGACGTCCTGGGGACGACCCTATAGTCGTCGGACTTGACGCTGGCGGGCCAATCTAGTCCCGGGGTCGTGGGGTCGACCCTACAGTCGTCGGACATTTCGGCGGCTTGCCAACTTTGGCCCGGGGTCGTGGGGACGACCCTATAGTCGTCGGACATGTTGGCGGCTTGTCAGCCTAGTCCCGGGGTCGTGGGGACGACCCTATAGTCGTCGGACATGACGGTGGCGGGCCAGTCTAGTCCCGGGTCATGGGGACGACCCTATAGTCGTCGAACAAGTCGGCGGCTGGCCAACTTTGGCCCGGTGTCGTGGGGACGACCCAATAGTCGTCGGACATGTCGGCGGCTGGCCAACTTTGGCCCGGTGTCGTGGGGCGACTCTATAGTCGTCGGACATGTCGGCGGCTGGCCAACCTAGACCCGGGGTCGTGGGGACGACCCTATAGTCGTCGGACATGTCGGCGGCTTGCCAACTTTGGCCCGGGGTCGTGGGGACGATCCAATAGTCGTCGGACATGTCGGCGGCTGGTCAACTTTGGCCCGTGGTCGTGGGGACGATCCGATAGTCGTTGGACATGTCGGCGGCTGGCCAACTTTGGCCCGTGGTCGTGGGGACGATCCAAAAGTCGTCGGACATGTCGGCGGCTGGCCAACTTTGGCCCGTGGTCGTGGGGACGACCCTATAATCGTCGGAAATGACGGTGGCGGGCCAATCTAGTCCCGTGGTCGTGGGGACGACCCTACAGTCGTCGGATATGTCGGCGGCTGGCCAACTTTGGCCCGTGGTCGTGGGGACGACCCTATAGTCGTCGGAAATGACGGTGGCGGGCCAATCTAGTCCCGTGGTCGTGGGGACGACCCTACAGTCGTCGGACAAGTCGGCGGCGAGCCAATCTAGTCCCGCGGTCGTGCGGACGACCCTATAGGCGTCGGACAAGTCAGCGGCTGGCCAACTTTGGCCCGGGGTCGTGGGGACGACCCTATAGTCGTCGGATATGTCGGCGGCTGGCCAACTTTGGTCCGTGGTCGTGGGGACGACCCTATAGTCGTCGGACATGACGGTGGCGGGCCAGTCTAGTCCCGGGTCATGGGGACGACCCTATAGTCGTCGAACAAGTCGGCGGCTGGCCAACTTTGGCCCGGTGTCGTGGGGACGACCCAATAGTCGTCGGACATGTCGGCGGCTGGCCAACTTTGGCCCGGTGTCGTGGGGCGACTCTATAGTCGTCGGACATGTCGGCGGCTGGCCAACCTAGACCCGGGGTCGTGGGGACGACCCTATAGTCGTCGGACATGTCGGCGGCTTGCCAACTTTGGCCCGGGGTCGTGGGGACGATCCAATAGTCGTCGGACATGTCGGCGGCTGGTCAACTTTGGCCCGTGGTCGTGGGGACGATCCGATAGTCGTTGGACATGACGGTGGCGGACCAATCTAGTCCCGGGGTCGTGGGGACGACCCTATAGTCGTCGGACATGTCGGCGGCTGGCCAACTTTGGCCCGTGGTCGTGGGGACGACCCTGTAGTAGTCGGACATGTCGCCGGCTGTCCAACTTTGGCCCGGCGTCGTGGGGACGACTCTATAGTCGTCGGACATGTCGGCGGCTGGCCAACCTAGACCTGGGGTCGTGGGGACGACCCTATTGTCGTCGGACATGACGGTGGCGGGCCAATCTAGTCCCGGGGTCGTGGGGACGACCCGATAGTCGTCGGACAAGTCGGCGGCGGGCCAAGCTTGTCCCGGGGTCGTGGGGACGACCCTATAGTCGTCGGACATGTCGGCGGCTGGCCAACTTTGGCCCGGGGTCGTGGGGGCGACCCTATAGTCGTCGGACTTGACGGTGGCGGGCCAATCTAGTCCCGACGTCCTGGGGACGACCCTATAGTCGTCGGACTTGACGCTGGCGGGCCAATCTAGTCCCGGGGTCGTGGGGTCGACCCTACAGTCGTCGGACATTTCGGCGGCTTGCCAACTTTGGCCCGGGGTCGTGGGGACGACCCTATAGTCGTCGGACATGTTGGCGGCTTGTCAGCCTAGTCCCGGGGTCGTGGGTACGACCCTACAGTCGTCGGACATTTCGGCGGCTTGCCAACTTTGGCCCGGGGTCGTGGGGACGACCCTATAGTCGTCGGACATGACGGTGGCGGGCCAATCTAGTCCCGGGGTCGTGGGGACGACCCTATAGTCGTCGGACAAGTCGGCGGCGGGCCAAGCTTGTCCCGGGGTCGTGGGGACGACCCTATAATCGTCGGACATGACGGTGGCGGGCCAATCTAGTCCCGGGGTCGTGGGGACGACCCTATAATCGTTGGACATGACGGTGGCGGGCCAATATAGTCCCGGGGTCGTAGGGACGACCCTATAGTCGTCGGACATGTTGGCGATTGGCCAACATTGGCCCGGGGTCGTCGGGACGACCCTATAGTCGTCGGACATGTCGGCGGCTGGCCAACCTAGTCCCGGGGTCGTGGGGACGACCCTATAGTCGTCGGAAATGTCGGCGGCTGGCCAACTTTGGCCCGTGGTCGTGGGGACGACCCTATAGTCGTCGGAAATGACGGTGGCGGGCCAATCTAGTCCCGTGGTCGTGGGGACGACCCTACAGTCGTCGGATATGTCGGCGGCTGGTCAACTTTGGCCCGTGGTCGTGGGGACGACCCTATAGTCGTTGGACATGTCAGCGGCGGGCCAACTTTGGCCCGGTGTCGTGGGGACGACCCAATAGTCGTCGGACATGTCGGCGGCTGGCCAACTTTGGCCCGTGGTCGTGGGGACGATCCGATAGTCGTTGGACATGACGGTGGCGGGCCAATCTAGTCCCGGGGTCGTGGGGACGACTCTATAGTCGTCGGACATGACGGGGCGGACCAATCTAGTCCCGGGGTCGTGGGGACGACCCTATAGTCGTCGGACATGTCGGCGGCTGGCCAACTTTGGCCCGTGGTCGTGGGGACGATCCAAAAGTCGTCGGACATGTCGGCGGCTGGCCAACTTTGGCGCGTGGTCGTGGGAACGATCCGATTGTCGTCGGACATGTCGGCGGCTGGCCAACTTTGGCCCGTGGTCGTGGGGACGACCCTATAGTCTTCGGACATGACGGTAGCGGGTCAATCTAGACCCGAGGTCGTGGGGACGACCCTATAGTAGTCGGACATGTCGGCGGCTGTCCAACTTTGGCCCGGTGTCGTGGGGACGACTCTATAGTCGTCGGACTTGTCGGCGGCTGGCCAACCTAGACCTGGGGTCGTGGGGACGACCCTATAGTCGTCGGACATGACGGTGGCGGGCCAATCTAGTCCCGGGGTCGTGGGGACGACCCTATAGTCGTCGGACATGTCGGCGGCTGGCCAACTTTGGCCCGTGGTCGTGGGGACGATCCAATAGTCGTCGGACAAGGCGGCGGCTGGCCAACTTTGGCCCGGGGTCGTGGGGACGACCCTATAGTCGTCGGATATGTCGGCGGCTGGCCAACTTTGGCCCGTGGTCGTGGGGACGACCCTATAGTCGTCGGACATGACGGTGGCGGGCCAGTCTAGTCCCGGGTCATGGGGACGACCCTATAGTCGTCGAACAAGTCGGCGGCTGGCCAACTTTGACCCGTGGTCGTGGGGACGACCCTATAGTCGTTGGACATGTCAGCGGCTGGCCAACTTTGGCCCGGTGTCGTGGGGACGACCCAATAGTCGTCGGACATGTCGGCGGCTGGCCAACTTTGACCCGTGGTCGTGGGGACGACCCTATTGTCGTCGGAAATGACGGTGGCGGGCCAATCTATTCACGGGGTCGTGGGGACGACCCTATAGTCGTCGGACAAGTCGGCAGCTTGCCAACTTTGGCCCGTGGTCGTGGGGACGATCCAATAGTCGTCGGACATGACGGTGGCGGGCCAGTCTAGTCCCGGGTCATGGGGACGACCCTATAGTCGTCGAACAAGTCGGCGGCTGGCCAACTTTGGCCCGTGGTCGTGGGGACGACCCTATAGTCGTCGGAAATGTCGGCAGCTGGCCAACTTTGGCCCGTGGTCGTGGGGACGACCCTATAGTCGTCGGACATGACGGTGGCGGGCCAGTCTAGTCCCGGGTCATGGGGACGACCCTATAGTCGTCGAACAAGTCGGCGGCTGGCCAACTTTGGCCCGTGGTCGTGGGGACGACCCTATAGTCGTCGGAAATGTCGGCGGCTGGCCAACTTTGGCCCGTGGTCGTGGGGACGACCCTATAGTCGTCGGACATGACGGTGGCGGGCCAGTCTAGTCCCGGGTCATGGGGACGACCCTATAGTCGTCGAACAAGTCGGCGGCTGGCCAACTTTGGCCCGGTGTCGTGGGGACGACCCAATAGTCGTCGGACATGTCGGCGGCTGGCCAACTTTGGCCCGGTGTCGTGGGGCGACTCTATAGTCGTCGGACATGTCGGCGGCTTGTCAGCCTAGTCCCGGGGTCGTGGGTACGACCCTACAGTCGTCGGACATTTCGGCGGCTTGCCAACTTTGGCCCGGGGTCGTGGGGACGACCCTATAGTCGTCGGACATGTCGGCGGCTGGCCAACTTTGGCCCGTGGTCGTGGGGACGATCCAATAGTCGTCGGACAAGGCGGCGGCTGGCCAACTTTGGCCCGGGGTCGTGGGGACGACCCTATAGTCGTCGGATATGTCGGCGGCTGGCCAACTTTGGCCCGTGGTCGTGGGGACGACCCTATAGTCGTCGGACATGACGGTGGCGGGCCAGTCTAGTCCCGGGTCATGGGGACGACCCTATAGTCGTCGAACAAGTCGGCGGCTGGCCAACTTTGACCCGTGGTCGTGGGGACGACCCTATAGTCGTTGGACATGTCAGCGGCTGGCCAACTTTGGCCCGGTGTCGTGGGGACGACCCAATAGTCGTCGGACATGTCGGCGGCTGGCCAACTTTGACCCGTGGTCGTGGGGACGACCCTATTGTCGTCGGAAATGACGGTGGCGGGCCAATCTATTCACGGGGTCGTGGGGACGACCCTATAGTCGTCGGACAAGTCGGCAGCTTGCCAACTTTGGCCCGTGGTCGTGGGGACGATCCAATAGTCGTCGGACATGACGGTGGCGGGCCAGTCTAGTCCCGGGTCATGGGGACGACCCTATAGTCGTCGAACAAGTCGGCGGCTGGCCAACTTTGGCCCGTGGTCGTGGGGACGACCCTATAGTCGTCGGAAATGTCGGCAGCTGGCCAACTTTGGCCCGTGGTCGTGGGGACGACCCTATAGTCGTCGGACATGACGGTGGCGGGCCAGTCTAGTCCCGGGTCATGGGGACGACCCTATAGTCGTCGAACAAGTCGGCGGCTGGCCAACTTTGGCCCGTGGTCGTGGGGACGACCCTATAGTCGTCGGAAATGTCGGCGGCTGGCCAACTTTGGCCCGTGGTCGTGGGGACGACCCTATAGTCGTCGGACATGACGGTGGCGGGCCAGTCTAGTCCCGGGTCATGGGGACGACCCTATAGTCGTCGAACAAGTCGGCGGCTGGCCAACTTTGGCCCGGTGTCGTGGGGACGACCCAATAGTCGTCGGACATGTCGGCGGCTGGCCAACTTTGGCCCGGTGTCGTGGGGCGACTCTATAGTCGTCGGACATGTCGGCGGCTTGTCAGCCTAGTCCCGGGGTCGTGGGTACGACCCTACAGTCGTCGGACATTTCGGCGGCTTGCCAACTTTGGCCCGGGGTCGTGGGGACGACCCTATAGTCGTCGGACATGACGGTGGCGGGCCAATCTAGTCCCGGGGTCGTGGGGACGACCCTATAGTCGTCGGACAAGTCGGCGGCGGGCCAAGCTTGTCCCGGGGTCGTGGGGACGACCCTATAATCGTCGGACATGACGGTGGCGGGCCAATCTAGTCCCGGGGTCGTGGGGACGACCCTATAATCGTTGGACATGACGGTGGCGGGCCAATATAGTCCCGGGGTCGTAGGGACGACCCTATAGTCGTCGGACATGTTGGCGATTGGCCAACATTGGCCCGGGGTCGTCGGGACGACCCTATAGTCGTCGGACATGTCGGCGGCTGGCCAACCTAGTCCCGGGGTCGTGGGGACGACCCTATAGTCGTCGGAAATGTCGGCGGCTGGCCAACTTTGGCCCGTGGTCGTAAAGACGACCCTATAGTCGTCGGACAAGACGATGGCGGGCCAATCTAGTCCCGGGGTCGTGGGGACGACCCTATAGTCGTCGGACATGTCGGCGGCTGGCCAACCTAGACCCGGGGTCGTGGGGACGACCCTATAGTCCTCGGACAAGTCGGCGGCTGGCCAACTTTGGCCCGTGGTCGTGGGAACGACCCTATAGTCGTCGGACAAGTCGGCGGCTGCCCAAATTTGGTCCGTGGTCGTGGGGACGACCCTATAATCATCGGAAATGTCGACGGCTGGCCAACATTGGCTCGTGGTCGTAAAGACAACCCTATAGTCGTCGGAGATGACGGTGGCGGGCCAATCGAGTCCCGGGGTCGTAGGGACGATCCAATAGTCGTCGGACATGTCGGCGGCTGGCCAGCTTTGGCCCGTGGTCGTGAGGACGACCCTATAGTCGTCGGACATGTCGGCGGCTAGCCAACATTGGCCCGTGGTCGTGGGGACGACCCAATAGTCGTTGGAAATGTCAGCGGCTGGCCAACTTTGACCCGGTGTCGTGGGGACGACTCTATAGTCGTCGGACATGTCGGCGGCTGGCCAATCTAGTCCCGGGGTCGTGGGGACGACCCTATAGTCTTCCGACATGTCGGCGGCTGGCCAACTTTGGCCCGTGGTCGTGGGGACGATCCAATAGTCGTCGGACATGTCGGCGGCTGGCCAGCTTTGGCCCGGGGTCGTAGGGACGACCCTATAGTCGTCGGACATGTCGGCGATTGGCCAACATTGGCCCGGGGTCGTGGGGACGACATTATAGTCGTCGGACATGTCGGTGGCTGGCCAACCTAGTCCCGAGGTCGTGGGGACGACCCTATAGTCGTCGGACTTGACGGTGGCGGGCCAATCTAGTCCCGGGGTCGTGGGGACGACCCTACAGTCGTCGGACATTTCGGCGTCTTGCCAACTTTGGCCCGGGGTCGTGTGGACGTCCCTATAGTCGTCGGACATGTCGGCGGGTGGCCAACCTAGTCCCGAGGTCGTGGGGACGACCCTATAGTCGTCGGACATGTCGGCGGCTTGCCAACTTTGGCCCGGGGTCGTGGGGACGATCCAATAGTCGTCGGACATGTCGGCGGCTGGTCAACTTTGGCCCGTGGTCGTGGGGACGACCCTATAGTCGTTGGACATGTCAGCGGCGGGCCAACTTTGGCCCGTTGTCGTGGGGACGACCCAATAGTCGTCGGACATGTCGGCGGCTGGCCAACTTTGGCCCGTGGTCGTGGGGACGATCCGATAGTCGTTGGACATGACGGTGGCGGGCCAATCTAGTCCCGGGGTCGTGGGGACGACTCTATAGTCGTCGGACATGACGGGGCGGACCAATCTAGTCCCGGGGTCGTGGGGACGACCCTATAGTCGTCGGACATGTCGGCGGCTGGCCAACTTTGGCCCGTGGTCGTGGGGACGATCCAAAAGTCGTCGGACATGTCGGCGGCTGGCCAACTTTGGCGCGTGGTCGTGGGGACGATCCAAAAGTCGTCGGACATGTCGGCGGCTGGCCAACTTTGGCCCGTGGTCGTGGGGACGACCCTATAGTCGTCGGAAATGACGGTGGCGGGCCAATCTAGTCCCGTGGTCGTGGGGACGACCCTACAGTCGTCGGATATGTCGGCGGCTGGTCAACTTTGGCCCGTGGTCGTGGGGACGACCCTATAGTCGTTGGACATGTCAGCGGCGGGCCAACTTTGGCCCGGTGTCGTGGGGACGACCCAATAGTCGTCGGACATGTCGGCGGCTGGCCAACTTTGGCCCGTGGTCGTGGGGACGATCCGATAGTCGTTGGACATGACGGTGGCGGGCCAATCTAGTCCCGGGGTCGTGGGGACGACTCTATAATCGTCGGACATGACGGGGCGGACCAATCTAGTCCCGGGGTCGTGGGGACGACCCTATAGTCGTCGGACATGTCGGCGGCTGGCCAACTTTGGCCCGTGGTCGTGGGGACGATCCAAAAGTCGTCGGACATGTCGGCGGCTGGCCAACTTTGGCGCGTGGTCGTGGGAACGATCCGATTGTCGTCGGACATGTCGGCGGCTGGCCAACTTTGGCCCGTGGTCGTGGGGACGACCCTATAGTCTTCGGACATGACGGTAGCGGGTCAATCTAGACCCGAGGTCGTGGGGACGACCCTATAGTAGTCGGACATGTCGGCGGCTGTCCAACTTTGGCCCGGTGTCGTGGGGACGACTCTATAGTCGTCGGACTTGTCGGCGGCTGGCCAACCTAGACCTGGGGTCGTGGGGACGACCCTATAGTCGTCGGACATGACGGTGGCGGGCCAATCTAGTCCCGGGGTCGTGGGGACGACCCTATAGTCGTCGGACATGTCGGCGGCTGGCCAACTTTGGCCCGTGGTCGTGGGGACGATCCAATAGTCGTCGGACAAGGCGGCGGCTGGCCAACTTTGGCCCGGGGTCGTGGGGACGACCCTATAGTCGTCGGATATGTCGGCGGCTGGCCAACTTTGGCCCGTGGTCGTGGGGACGACCCTATAGTCGTCGGACATGACGGTGGCGGGCCAGTCTAGTCCCGGGTCATGGGGACGACCCTATAGTCGTCGAACAAGTCGGCGGCTGGCCAACTTTGACCCGTGGTCGTGGGGACGACCCTATAGTCGTTGGACATGTCAGCGGCTGGCCAACTTTGGCCCGGTGTCGTGGGGACGACCCAATAGTCGTCGGACATGTCGGCGGCTGGCCAACTTTGACCCGTGGTCGTGGGGACGACCCTATTGTCGTCGGAAATGACGGTGGCGGGCCAATCTATTCACGGGGTCGTGGGGACGACCCTATAGTCGTCGGACAAGTCGGCAGCTTGCCAACTTTGGCCCGTGGTCGTGGGGACGATCCAATAGTCGTCGGACATGACGGTGGCGGGCCAGTCTAGTCCCGGGTCATGGGGACGACCCTATAGTCGTCGAACAAGTCGGCGGCTGGCCAACTTTGGCCCGTGGTCGTGGGGACGACCCTATAGTCGTCGGAAATGTCGGCAGCTGGCCAACTTTGGCCCGTGGTCGTGGGGACGACCCTATAGTCGTCGGACATGACGGTGGCGGGCCAGTCTAGTCCCGGGTCATGGGGACGACCCTATAGTCGTCGAACAAGTCGGCGGCTGGCCAACTTTGGCCCGTGGTCGTGGGGACGACCCTATAGTCGTCGGAAATGTCGGCGGCTGGCCAACTTTGGCCCGTGGTCGTGGGGACGACCCTATAGTCGTCGGACATGACGGTGGCGGGCCAGTCTAGTCCCGGGTCATGGGGACGACCCTATAGTCGTCGAACAAGTCGGCGGCTGGCCAACTTTGGCCCGGTGTCGTGGGGACGACCCAATAGTCGTCGGACATGTCGGCGGCTGGCCAACTTTGGCCCGGTGTCGTGGGGCGACTCTATAGTCGTCGGACATGTCGGCGGCTGGCCAACCTAGACCCGGGGTCGTGGGGACGACCCTATAGTCGTCGGACATGTCGGCGGCTTGCCAACTTTGGCCCGGGGTCGTGAGGACGATCCAATAGTCGTCGGACATGTCGGCGGCTGGTCAACTTTGGCCCGTGGTCGTGGGGACGATCCGATAGTCGTTGGACATGACGGTGGCGGACCAATCTAGTCCCGGGGTCGTGGGGACGACCCTATAGTCGTCGGACATGTCGGCGGCTGGCCAACTTTGGCCCGTGGTCGTGGGGACGACCCTGTAGTAGTCGGACATGTCGCCGGCTGTCCAACTTTGGCCCGGTGTCGTGGGGACGACTCTATAGTCGTCGGACATGTCGGCGGCTGGCCAACCTAGACCTGGGGTCGTGGGGACGACCCTATTGTCGTCGGACATGACGGTGGCGGGCCAATCTAGTCCCGGGGTCGTGGGGACGACCCTATAGTCGTCGGACAAGTCGGCGGCGGGCCAAGCTTGTCCCGGGGTCGTGGGGACGACCCTATAGTCGTCGGACATGTCGGCGGCTGGCCAACTTTGGCCCGGGGTCGTGGGGGCGACCCTATAGTCGTCGGACTTGACGGTGGCGGGCCAATCTAGTCCCGACGTCCTGAGGACGACCCTATAGTCGTCGGACTTGACGGTGGCGGGCCAATCTAGTCCCGGGGTCGTGGGGTCGACCCTACAGTCGTCGGACATTTCGGCGGCTTGCCAACTTTGGCCCGGGGTCGTGGGGACGACCCTATAGTCGTCGGACATGTTGGCGGCTTGTCAGCCTAGTCCCGGGGTCGTGGGTACGACCCTACAGTCGTCGGACATTTCGGCGGCTTGCCAACTTTGGCCCGGGGTCGTGGGGACGACCCTATAGTCGTCGGACATGACGGTGGCGGGCCAATCTAGTCCCGGGGTCGTGGGGACGACCCTATAGTCGTCGGACATTTAGGCGGCTGGCCAACTTTGGCCCGGGGTCGTGGGGACGACCCTATAGTCGTCGGACATGTTGGCGGCTTGTCAGCCTAGTCCCGGGGTCGTGGGTACGGCCCTATAGTCGTCGGACATGTCGGCGGCTGGCCAACTTTGGCCCGGGGTCGTGGGGACGACCCTATAGTCGTCGGACATGACGGTGGCGGGCCAATCTAGTCCCGGGGTCGTGGGGACGACCCTACAGTCGTCGGACATTTCGGCGGCTTGCCAACTTTGGCCCGGGGTCGTGGGGACGACCCTATAGTCGTCGGACATGTTGGGGGCTTGTCAGCCTAGTCCCGGGGTCGTGGGTACGACCCTACAGTCGTCGGATATTTCGGTGGCTTGCCAACTTTGGCCCGGGGTCGTGGGGACGACCCTATAGTCGTCGGACATGACGGTGGCGGGCCAATCTAGTCCCGGGGTCGTGGGGACGACCCTATAGTCGTCGGACATTTCGGCGGCTGGCCAACTTTGGCCCGGGGTCGTGGGGACGACCCTATAGTCGTCGGACATATTGGCGGCTTGTCAGCCTAGTCCCGGGGTCGTGGGTACGGCCCTCTAGTCGTCGGACAAGTCGGCGGCGGGCCAACCTTGTCCCGGGGTCGTGGGGACGACCCTATAGTCGTCGGACATGTCGGCGGCTGGCCAACTTTGGCCCGGTGTCGTGGGGACGACTCTATAGTCGTCGGAAATGTCGGCGGCTGGCCAACTTTGGCCCGGGGTCGTGGGGACGACCCTATAGTCGTCGGACATGACGGTGGCGGGCCAATCTAGTCCCGGGGTCGTGGGGACGACCATATAGTCGTCGGACATGTCGGCGGCTGGCCAACTTTGGCCCGTGGTCGTGGGGACGATCCAATAGTCGTCGGACTTGACGGTGGCGTGCCAATCTAGTCCCGGGGTTGTGGGGACGACCCTATAGTCGTCGGACATTTCGGCGGCTTGCCAACTTTGGCCCGGGGTCGTGGGGACGACCCTATAGTCGTCGGACATGTCAGCGGCTGGCCGACCTAGTCCCGAGGTCGTGGGGCCGACCGTATATTCGTCGGATATGTTGGCGGCTTGTCAACCTAGTCCCGGGGTCGTGGGGACGACCCTATAGTCGTTGGACATGACGGTGGCCGGCCAATCTAGTGCCGGGGTCGTAGGGACGACCCTATAGTCGTCGGACATGTTGGTGATTGGCCAACATTGGCCCGGGGTCGTCGGGACGACCCTATAGTCGTCGGACATGTTGGCGGCTTGTCTGCCTTGTCCCGGGGTCGTGGGGACGACCCTATAGTCGTCGGATTTGTCGGCGGCTGGCCAACTTTGGCCCGTGGTCGTTGGGACGACCCTATAGTCGTCGGACATTTCGGCGGCTTGCCAACTTTGGCCCGGGGTTGTGGGGACGACCCTATAGTCGTCGGACATTTCGGCGGCTTGCCAACTTTGGCCCGGGGTCGTGGGGACGACCCTATAGTCGTCGGACATGTTGGCGGCTTGTCTGCCTTGTCCCGGGGTCGTGGGTACGACCCTATAGTCGTCGGACAAGTCGGCGGCGGGCCAACCTTGTCCCGGGGTCGTGGGGACGACCCTATAGTCGTCGGACATGACGGTGGCGGGCCAATCTAGTCCCGGGGTCGTGGGGACGACCCTACTGTCGTCGGACATGTCGGCGGCTTGTCAAATTTGCCCGGGGTCGTGGGGACGACCCTATAGTCGTCGGACTTGACGGTGGCGGGCCAATCTAGTCCCGGGGTCGTGGGGACGACCCAATAGTCGTTGGCCATTACGGCGGCTGGCCAACTTTGGCCCATGGTCGTGGGGACGACCCTATAGTCGTTGGACATGACGGTGGCGGGCCAATCTAGTCCCGGGGTCGTAGGGACGACCCTATAGTCGTCATACATGTCGGCGATTGGCCAACATTGGCCCGGGGTCGTGGGGACGACCCTACAGTCGTCGGACATTTCGGCGGCTTGCCAACTTTGGCCCGGGGTCGTGGGGACGACCCTATAGTCGTCGGACATGACGGTGGCGGACCAATCTAGTCCCGGGGTCGTGGGGACGACCCTACAGTCGTCGGACATTTCGGCGGCATGCCACCTTTGGCCCGGGGTCGTGGGGACGACCCTATAGTCGTCGGACATGTTGGCGGCTTGTCAACCTAGTCCCGGGGTTGTGGGGACGACCCTATAGTCGTTGGACATGACGGTGGCGGGCCAATCTAGTCCCGGGGTCGTAGGAACGACCCTATAGTCGTCGGACATGTCGGCGGCTGGCCAACTTTGGCCCGGGGTCGTGGGGACGACCCTATAGTCGTCGGACATGTCGGCGGCTGGCCAACCTAGTCCCGAGGTCGTGGGGACCACCCTATAGTCGTCGGACTTCACGGTGGCGGGCCAATCTAGTCCCGGGGTCGTGGGGACGACCCTACAGTCGTCGGACATTTCGGCGGCATGCCACCTTTGGCCCGGGGTCGTGGGGACGACCCTATAGTCGTCGGACATGTTGGCGGCTTGTCAACCTAGTCCCGGGGTTGTGGGGACGACCGTATAGTCGTTGGACATGACGGTGGCGGGCCAATCTAGTCCCGGGGTCGTAGGAACGACCCTATAGTCGTCGGACATGTCGGCGGCTTGCCAACTTTGGCCCGGGGTCGTGGGGACGACCCTATAGTCGTCGGACACGTCGGCGGCTGGCCAACCTAGTCCCGAGGTCGTGGGGATGACCCTATACTCGTCGGACAAGTCGGCGGCGAACCCACCTAGTCGGGGGGTCGTGGGGACGACCCTATAGACGTCGGACAAGTCAGCGGCTGGCCAACATTGGCCCGTGGTCGTGGGGACGACCATATAGTCGTCGGACATGACGGTGGCGGGCCAGTCTATTCCCGGGTCGTGGGGACGACCCTATAGTCGTCGGCCATGTCGGCGGCTGGCCAACCTAGTCCCGAGGTCGTGGGGACGACCCTATAGTCGTCGGACAAGTCGGCGGCGGGCCAACCTAGTCCCGGGGTCGTGGGGATGACCCTATACTCGTCGGACAAGTCGGCGGCGAACCCACCTAGTCGGGGGGTCGTGGGGACGACCCTATAGTCGTCGGACAAGTCAGCGGCTGGCCAACATTGGCCCGTGGTCGTGGGGACGACCATATAGTCGTCGGACATGACGGTGGCGGGCCACTCTAGTCCCGGGTCGTGGGGACGACCCTATAGTCGTCGGACATGTCGGCGGCTGGCCAACTTTGGCCCGGGGTCGTGGGGACGACCCTATAGTCGTCGGATATGTCGGCGGCAGGCTAACTTTGGCCCGTGGTCGTGGGGACGACCCTATAGTCGTCGGACAAGTCGGCGGCGGGCCAACCTAGTCCCGGGGTCGTGGGGACGACCCTATATTCGTCGGACAAGCCGGCGGCTGGCCAACTTTGGCCCGGGGTCGTGGGGACGACCCTATAGTCGTCGGACATGACGGTGGCGGGCCAATCTAGTCCCGGGGTCGTAGGAACGACCCTATAGTCGTCGGACATGTCGGCGGCTGGCCAACATTGGCCCGTGGTCGTGGGGACGACCATATAGTCGTCGGACATGACGGTGGCGGGCCACTCTAGTCCCGGGTCGTGGGGACGACCCTATAGTCGTCGGACATGTCGGCGGCTGGCCAACTTTGGCCCGGGGTCGTGGGGACGACCCTATAGTCGTCGGATATGTCGGCGGCAGGCTAACTTTGGCCCGTGGTCGTGGGGACGACCCTATAGTCGTCGGACAAGTCGGCGGCGGGCCAACCTAGTCCCGGGGTCGTGGGGACGACCCTATATTCGTCGGACAAGCCGGCGGCTGGCCAACTTTGGCCCGTGGTCGTGGGGACAACCCTATAGTCGTCGGACAAGTCGGCGGCTGTCCAACTTTGGTCCGGGGTCGTGGGGACGACCCTATGGTCGTCGGACTTGACGGTGGCGGGCCAATCTAGTCCCGAGGTCCTGGGGACGACCCTATAGTCGTCGGACTTGACGGTGGCGGGCCAATCTAGTCCCGGGGTCGTGGGGACGACCCTACAGTCGTCGGACATTTCGGCGGCTTGCCAACACTGGCCCGTGGTCGTGGGGAAGAGCCTATAGTCGTCGGACAAGTCAGCGGCTGGCCATCATTGGCCCGTGGTCGTGGGGACGACCCTACAGTCGTCGGATATGTCGGCGGCTGGCCAACTTTGGACCGTGGTCGTGGGGACGAACCTATAGTCGTCGGAAATGACGGTGGCGGGCCAATCTAGTCCCGGGGTCATGGGGACGACCCTACAGTCGTCGGACAAGTCGGTGGCGGGCCACTCTAGTCCCGGGTCGTGGGGACGACCCTATAGTCGTCGGACATGTCGGCGGCTGGCCAACTTTGGCCCGGGGTCGTGGGGACGACCCTATAGTCGTCGGAAATGACGGTGGCGGGCCAATCTATTCCCGGGGTCGTGGAGACGACCGTATAGTCGTCGGGCATATCAGCGGCTGGCCAACTTTGGCCCGTGGTCGTGGGGACGACCCTACAGTCGTCGGACAAGTCGGCGGCGAGCCAATCTAGTCCCGCGGTCGTGGGGACGACCCTATAGTCGTCGGACAAGTCAGCGGCTGGCCAACATTGGCCCGTGGTCGTGGGGACGACCATAAAGTCGTCGGACATGACGGTCTCGGGCCACTCTAGTCCCGGGTCGTGGGGACGACCCTATAGTCGTCGGACATGTCGGCGGCTGGCCAACTTTGGCCCGTGGTCGTGGGGACGACCCTATAGTCGTCGGAAATGTCGGTGGCTGTCGAACTTTGGCCCAGGGGTCGTGGGGACGACCCTATAGTCGTCGGACAAGTTAGCGGCTGGCCAACATTGGCCCGTGGTCGTGGGGACGACACTATAGTCGTCGGATATGTCGGCGGCTGGCCAACTTTGGCCCGTGGTCGTGGGGACGACCCTATAGTCGTCGGACAAGTCAGCGGCTGGCCAACACTGGCCCGTGGTCGTGGGGAAGAGCCTATAGTCATCGGACAAGTCAGCGGCTGGCCAACATTGGCCCGTGGTCGTGGGGACGACCCTACAGTCGTCGGATATGTCGGCGGCTGGCCAACTTTGGACCGTGGTCGTGGGGACGAACCTATAGTCGTCGGAAATGACGGTGGCGGGCCAATCTAGTCCCGGGGTCGTGGGGAAGAGCCTATAGTCGTCGGACAAGTCAGCGGCTGGCCATCATTGGCCCGTGGTCGTGGGGACGACCCTACAGTCGTCGGATATGTCGGCGGCTGGCCAACTTTGGACCGTGGTCGTGGGGACGAACCTATAGTCGTCGGAAATGACGGTGGCGGGCCAATCTAGTCCCGGGGTCATGGGGACGACCCTACAGTCGTCGGACAAGTCGGTGGCGGGCCACTCTAGTCCCGGGTCGTGGGGACGACCCTATAGTCGTCGGACATGTCGGCGGCTGGCCAACTTTGGCCCGGGGTCGTGGGGACGACCCTATAGTCGTCGGAAATGACGGTGGCGGGCCAATCTATTCCCGGGGTCGTGGAGACGACCGTATAGTCGTCGGGCATATCAGCGGCTGGCCAACTTTGGCCCGTGGTCGTGGGGACGACCCTACAGTCGTCGGACAAGTCGGCGGCGAGCCAATCTAGTCCCGCGGTCGTGGGGACGACCCTATAGTCGTCGGACAAGTCAGCGGCTGGCCAACATTGGCCCGTGGTCGTGGGGACGACCATAAAGTCGTCGGACATGACGGTCTCGGGCCACTCTAGTCCCGGGTCGTGGGGACGACCCTATAGTCGTCGGACATGTCGGCGGCTGGCCAACTTTGGCCCGTGGTCGTGGGGACGACCCTATAGTCGTCGGAAATGTCGGTGGCTGTCCAACTTTGGCCCAGGGGTCGTGGGGACGACCCTATAGTCGTCGGACAAGTTAGCGGCTGGCCAACATTGGCCCGTGGTCGTGGGGACGACACTATAGTCGTCGGATATGTCGGCGGCTGGCCAACTTTGGCCCGTGGTCGTGGGGACGACCCTATAGTCGTCGGACAAGTCAGCGGCTGGCCAACACTGGCCCGTGGTCGTGGGGAAGAGCCTATAGTCATCGGACAAGTCAGCGGCTGGCCAACATTGGCCCGTGGTCGTGGGGACGACCCTACAGTCGTCGGATATGTCGGCGGCTGGCCAACTTTGGACCGTGGTCGTGGGGACGAACCTATAGTCGTCGGAAATGACGGTGGCGGGCCAATCTAGTCCCGGGGTCATGGGGACGACCCTACAGTCGTCGGACAAGTCAGCGGCGAGCCAATCTAGTCCCGCGGTCGTGGGGACGACCCTATAGTCGTCGGACAAGTCAGCGGCTGGCCAACATTGGCCCGTGGTCGTGGGGACGAACATAAAGTCGTCGGACATGACGGTGGCGGGCCACTCTAGTCCCGGGTCGTGGGGACGACCCTATAGTCGTCGGACATGTCGGCGGCTGGCCAACTTTGGCCCGGGGTCGTGGGGACGACCCTATAGTGGTCGGATATGTCGGCGGCTGGCCAGCTTTGGCCCGTGGTCGTGGGGACGACCCTATAGTCGTCGGAAATGACGGTGGCGGGCCAATCTATTCCCGGGGTCGTGGGGACGACCCTATAGTCGTCGGACATATCAGCGGCTGGCCAACTTTGGCCCGGGGTCGTGGGGACGACCCTACAGTCGTCGGATATGTCGGGGGCTGGCCAACTTTGCCCGTGGTCGTGGGGACGACCCTATAGTCGTCGGAAATGACGGTGGCGGGCCAATCTAGTCCCGGGGTCGTGGAGACGACCCTACAGTCGTCGGACATTTCGGCGGCTTGCCAACTTTGGCCCGGGGTCGTGGGACGACCCTATAGTCGTCGGACTTGACGGTAGCGGGCCAATCTAGTCCCGAGGTCGTGGGGACGACCCTATAGTCGTCGGACTTGACGGTGGCGGGCCAACCTAGTCCCGGGGTCGTGGGGACGACCCTACAGTCGTCGGACATTTCGGCGGCTTGCCAACTTTGGCCCGGTGTCGTGGGGACGACTCTATAGTCGTCGTTAATGTCGGCGGCTGGCCAACTTTGGCCCGTGGTTGTGGGGACGACCCTATAGTCGTTGGACATGACGGTGGCGGGCCAATCTAGTCCCGGGGTCGTGGGTAAGACCCTATAGTCGTCGGACAAGACGGCGGCTGGACATCTTTGGCCCGGGGTCGTGGGGACGACCCTATAGTCGTCGGACAAGTCGGCGGCGAGCCAATCTAGCCCCGCGGTCGTGGGGACGACCCTAAAGTCGTCGGACAAGTCAGCGGCTGGCCAACATTGGCCCGTGGTACGTGGGGACGACCCTATAGTCGTCGGATATGTCGGCGGCTGGCCAACTTTGGCCCGTGGTCGTGGGGACGACCCTATAGTCGTCGGACATGTCGGCGCCTGGCCAACTTTGGCCCGTGGTCGTGGGGACGACCCTATAGTCGTCGGAAATGACGGTGGCGGGCCAATCTAGTCCCGGGGCATGGGGACGACCCTACAGTCGTCGGACAAGTCGGCGGCGAGCCAATCTAATCCCGCGGTCTTGGGGACGACCCTATAGTCGTCGGACAAGTCAGCGGCTGGCCAACATTGGCCCGTGGTCGTGGGGACGACCATATAGTCGTCGGACATGACGGTGGCGGGCCACTCTAGTCCCGGGTCGTGGGGACGACCCTATAGTCGTCGGACATGTCGGCGGCTGGCCAACTTTGGCCCGGGGTCGTGGGGACGACCCTATAGTCGTCGGACATGTCGGCGGCGGGCCAACCTAGTCCCGGGGTCGTGGGGATGACCCTATAGTCGTCGGACATGACGGTGGCGGGCCAGTCTTGTCCCGGGTCGTGGGGACGACCCTATAGTCGTCGGACATGTCGCCGGCTGGCCAACTTTGGCCCGTGGTCGTGGGGACGACCCTATAGTCGTCGGACTTGTCGGTGGCGGGCCAATCTAGTCCCGGGGTCGTGGGGACGACCCTATAGTCGTCGGACAAGTCGGCGGCGGGCCTACCTAGTCCCGGGGTCGTGGGGACGACCCTATAGTCGTCGGACTTGTCGGTGGCGGGCCAATCTAGTCCGGGGGTCGTGGGGACGACCCTATAGTCGTCGGACATGTCGGCGGCTGGCCAACTTTGGCCCGGGGTCGTGGGGACGACCCTATACTCGTCGGACTTGACGGTGGCGGGCCAATCTAGTCCCGGGGTTGTGGGGACGACCCTACAGTCGTCGGACATTTCGGCGGCTTGCCAACTTTGGCCCGGGGTCGTGGGGACGACCCTATAGTCGTCGGACTTGACGTTGGCGGGCCAATCTAGTCCCGAGGTCGTGGGGACGACCCTACAGTCGTCGGACATTTCGGCGGTTTGCCAACTTTGGCCCGGGGTCGTGGGGACGACCCTATAGTCGTCGGACATGTCGGCGGCTGGCCAAAATTGGCCCGAGGTCGTGGGGACGACCCTATAGTCGTCGGACATGTCGGCGGCTGGCCAACCTAGTCCCGAGGTCGTCGGACTTGACGGTGGCGGGCCAATCTAGTCCCGGGGTCGTGGGGACGACCCTACAGTCGTCGGACATTTCGGCGGCTTGCCAACTTTGGCCCGGGGTCGTGTGGACGACCCTATAGTCGTCGGACATGACGGTGGCGGACCAATCTAGTCCCGGGGTCGTGGGGACGACCCTATAGTCGTCGGATATGTCGGCGGCTGGCCAACTTTGGCCCGTGGTCGTGGGGACGATCCAATAGTCGTCGGACATGTCGGCGGCTGGCCAGCTTTGGCCCGTGGTCGTGGGGACGACCCTATAGTCGTCGGACATGTCGGCGGCTAGCCAACATTGGCCCGTGGTCGTGGGGACGACCCAATAGTCGTTGGAAATGTCAGCGGCTGGCCAACTTTGACCCGGTGTCGTGGGGACGACCCTATAGTCTTCGGACATGTCGGCGGCTGGCCAACTTTGGCCCGTGGTCGTGGGGACGATCCAATAGTCGTCGGACATGTCGGCGGCTGGCCAGCTTTGGCCGGGGTCGTTGGGACGACCCTATAGTCGTCGGACATGTCGGCGGCTGGCCAAAATTGGCCCGAGGTCGTGGGGACGACCCTATAGTCGTCGGACATGTCGGCGGCTGGCCAACCTAGTCCCGAGGTCGTGGGGACGACCCTATAGTCGTCGGACATGTCGGCGGCTTGCCAACTTTGGCCCGGGGTCGTGGGGACGACCCTATAGTCGTCGGACATGTCGGCGGCTTGCCAACTTTGGCCCGGGGTCGTGGGGACGATCCAATAGTCGACGGACATGTCGGCGGCTGGCCAATCTAGTCCCGGGGTCGTGGGGACGACCCTATAGTCGTCGGACATGTCGGCGATTGGCCAACATTGGCCCGGGGTCGTGGGGACGACATTATAGTCGTCGGACATGTCGGCGGCTGTCCAACCTAGTCCCGAGGTCGTGGGGACGACCCTATAGTCGTCGGACATGTCGGCGGCTGGCCAACCTAGTCCCGAGGTCGTCGGACTTGACGATGGCGGGCCAATCTAGTCCCGGGGTCGTGGGGACGACCCTACAGTCGTCGGACATTTCGGCGTCTTGCCAACTTTGGCCCGGGGTCGTGGGGACGACCCTATAGTCGTCGGACATGTCGGCGGCTGGCCAAAATTGGCCCGAGGTCGTGGGGACGACCCTATAGTCGTCGGACATGTCGGCGGCTGGCCAACCTAGTCCCGAGGTCGTGGGGACGACCCTATAGTCGTCGGACATGTCGGCGGCTTGCCAACTTTGGCCCGGGGTCGTGGGGACGATCCAATAGTCGACGGACATGTCGGCGGCTAGGCAACATTGGCCCGTGGTCGTGGGGACGACTCAATAGTCGTTGGAAATGTCAGCGGCTGGCCAACTTTGACTCGGGGTCGTGGGGACGACCCTATAGTCGTCGGACTTGACGGTGGCGGGCCAATCTAGTCCCGGGGTCGTGGGTAAGACCCTACAGTCGTCGGACATTTCGGCGGCTTGCCAACTTTGGCCCGGGGTCGTGGCGACGATCCAATAGTCGTCGGACATGTCGGCGGCTGGTCAACTTTGGCCCGTGGTCGTGGGGACGACCCTATAGTCGTTGGACATGTCAGCGGCTGGCAAACTTTGGCCCGGTGTCGTGGGGACGACCCAATAGTCGTCGGACATGTCGGCGGCTGGCCAACTTTGGCCCGTGGTCGTGGGGACGATCCGATAGTCGTTGGACATGACGGTGGCGGGCCAATCTAGTCCCGGGGTCGTGGGGACGACCCTATAGTCGTCGGACATGACGGTGGCGGACCAATCTAGTCCCGGGGTCGTGGGGACGACCCTATAGTCGTCGGAAATGTCGGCGGCTGGCCAACTTTGGCCCGTGGTCGTGGGGACGATCCAAAAGTCGTCGGACATGTCGGCGGCTGGCCAACTTTGGCGCGTGGTCGTGGGAACGATCCGATTGTCGTCGGACATGTCGGCGGCTGGCCAACTTTGGCCCGTGGTCGTGGGGACGACCCTATAGTCTTCGGACATGACGGTAGCGGGCCAATCTAGACCCGAGGTCGTGGGGACGACCCTATAGTAGTCGGACATGTCGGCGGCTGTCCAACTTTGGCCCGGTGTCGTGGGGACGACTCTATAGTCGTCGGACATGTCGGCGGCTGGCCAACCTAGACCTGGGGTCGTGGGGACGACCCTATAGTCGTCGGACAAGTCGGCGGCGGGCCAAGCTTGTCCCGGGGTCGTGGGGACGACCCTATAATCGTCGGACATGACGGTGGCGGGCCAATCTAGTCTCGGGGTCGTGGGGACGACCCTATAATCGTTGGACATGACGGTGGCGGGCCAATATAGTCCCGGGGTCGTAGGGACGACCCTATAGTCGTCGGACATGTTGGCGATTGGCCAACATTGGCCCGGGGTCGTCGGGACGACCCTATAGTCGTCGGACATGTCGGCGGCTGGCCAACCTAGTCCCGGGGTCGTGGGGACGACCCTATAGTCGTCGGAAATGTCGGCGGCTGGCCAACTTTGGCCCGTGGTCGTAAAGACGACCCTATAGTCGTCGGACAAGACGATGGCGGGCCAATCTAGTCCCGGGGTCGTGGGGACGACCCTATAGTCGTCGGACATGTCGGCGGCTGGCCAACCTAGACCCGGGGTCGTGGGGACGACCCTATAGTCATCGGACAAGTCGGCGGCTGGCCAACTTTGGCCCGTGGTCGTGGGAACGACCCTATAGTCGTCGGACAAGTCGGCGGCTGCCCAAATTTGGTCCGTGGTCGTGGGGACGACCCTATAATCATCGGAAATGTCGACGGCTGGCCAACATTGGCCCGTGGTCGTAAAGACAACCCTATAGTCGTCGGAGATGACGGTGGCGGGCCAATCGAGTCCCGGGGTCGTAGGGACGATCCAATAGTCGTCGGACATGTCGGCGGCTGGCCAGCTTTGGCCCGTGGTCGTGGGGACGACCCTATAGTCGTCGGACATGTCGGAGGCTAGCCAACATTGGCCCGTGGTCGTGGGGACGACCCAATAGTCGTTGGAAATGTCAGCGGCTGGCCAACTTTGACCCGGTGTCGTGGGGACGACTCTATAGTCGTCGGACATGTCGGCGGCTGGCCAATCTAGTCCCGGGGTCGTGGGGACGACCCTATAGTCTTCCGACATGTCGGCGGCTGGCCAACTTTGGCCCGTGGTCGTGGGGACGATCCAATAGTCGTCGGACATGTCGGCGGCTGGCCAGCTTTGGCCCGGGGTCGTAGGGACGACCCTATAGTCGTCGGACTTGTCGGCGATTGGCCAACATTGGCCCGGGGTCGTGGGGACGACATTATAGTCGTCGGACATGTCGGTGGCTGGCCAACCTAGTCCCGAGGTCGTGGGGACGACCCTATAGTCGTCGGACTTGACGGTGGCGGGCCAATCTAGTCCCGGGGTCGAGGGGACGACCCTACAGTCGTCGGACATTTCGGCGTCTTGCCAACTTTGGCCCGGGGTCGTGTGGACGTCCCTATAGTCGTCGGACATGTCGGCGGGTGGCCAACCTAGTCCCGAGGTCGTGGGGACGACCCTATAGTCGTCGGACATGTCGGCGGCTTGCCAACTTTGGCCCGGGGTCGTGGGGACGATCCAATAGTCGTCGGACATGTCGGCGGCTGGTCAACTTTGGCCCGTGGTCGTGGGGACGACCCTATAGTCGTTGGACATGTCAGCGGCGGGCCAACTTTGGCCCGGTGTCGTGGGGACGACCCAATAGTCGTCGGACATGTCGGCGGCTGGCCAACTTTGGCCCGTGGTCGTGGGGACGATCCGATAGTCGTTGGACATGACGGTGGCGGGCCAATCTAGTCCCGGGGTCGTGGGGACGACTCTATAGTCGTCGGACATGACGGGGCGGACCAATCTAGTCCCGGGGTCGTGGGGACGACCCTATAGTCGTCGGACATGTCGGCGGCTGGCCAACTTTGGCCCGTGGTCGTGGGGACGATCCAAAAGTCGTCGGACATGTCGGCGGCTGGCCAACTTTGGCCCGTGGTCGTGGGGACGACCCTATAGTCGTCGGAAATGACGGTGGCGGGCCAATCTAGTCCCGTGGTCGTGGGGACGACCCTACAGTCGTCGGATATGTCGGCGGCTGGCCAACTTTGGCCCGTGGTCGTGGGGACGACCCTATAGTCGTCGGAAATGACGGTGGCGGGCCAATCTAGTCCCGTGGTCGTGGGGACGACCCTACAGTCGTCGGACAAGTCGGCGGCGAGCCAATCTAGTCCCGCGGTCGTGCGGACGACCCTATAGGCGTCGGACAAGTCAGCGGCTGGCCAACTTTGGCCCGGGGTCGTGGGGACGACCCTATAGTCGTCGGATATGTCGGCGGCTGGCCAACTTTGGTCCGTGGTCGTGGGGACGACCCTATAGTCGTCGGACATGACGGTGGCGGGCCAGTCTAGTCCCGGGTCATGGGGACGACCCTATAGTCGTCGAACAAGTCGGCGGCTGGCCAACTTTGGCCCGGTGTCGTGGGGACGACCCAATAGTCGTCGGACATGTCGGCGGCTGGCCAACTTTGGCCCGGTGTCGTGGGGCGACTCTATAGTCGTCGGACATGTCGGCGGCTGGCCAACCTAGACCCGGGGTCGTGGGGACGACCCTATAGTCGTCGGACATGTCGGCGGCTTGCCAACTTTGGCCCGGGGTCGTGGGGACGATCCAATAGTCGTCGGACATGTCGGCGGCTGGTCAACTTTGGCCCGTGGTCGTGGGGACGATCCGATAGTCGTTGGACATGTCGGCGGCTGGCCAACTTTGGCCCGTGGTCGTGGGGACGATCCAAAAGTCGTCGGACATGTCGGCGGCTGGCCAACTTTGGCCCGTGGTCGTGGGGACGACCCTATAGTCGTCGGAAATGACGGTGGCGGGCCAATCTAGTCCCGTGGTCGTGGGGACGACCCTACAGTCGTCGGATATGTCGGCGGCTGGCCAACTTTGGCCCGTGGTCGTGGGGACGACCCTATAGTCGTCGGAAATGACGGTGGCGGGCCAATCTAGTCCCGTGGTCGTGGGGACGACCCTACAGTCGTCGGACAAGTCGGCGGCGAGCCAATCTAGTCCCGCGGTCGTGCGGACGACCCTATAGGCGTCGGACAAGTCAGCGGCTGGCCAACTTTGGCCCGGGTTCGTGGGGACGACCCTATAGTCGTCGGATATGTCGGCGGCTGGCCAACTTTGGTCCGTGGTCGTGGGGACGACCCTATAGTCGTCGGACATGACGGTGGCGGGCCAGTCTAGTCCCGGGTCATGGGGACGACCCTATAGTCGTCGAACAAGTCGGCGGCTGGCCAACTTTGGCCCGGTGTCGTGGGGACGACCCAATAGTCGTCGGACATGTCGGCGGCTGGCCAACTTTGGCCCGGTGTCGTGGGGCGACTCTATAGTCGTCGGACATGTCGGCGGCTGGCCAACCTAGACCCGGGGTCGTGGGGACGACCCTATAGTCGTCGGACATGTCGGCGGCTTGCCAACTTTGGCCCGGGGTCGTGGGGACGATCCAATAGTCGTCGGACATGTCGGCGGCTGGTCAACTTTGGCCCGTGGTCGTGGGGACGATCCGATAGTCGTTGGACATGACGGTGGCGGACCAATCTAGTCCCGGGGTCGTGGGGACGACCCTATAGTCGTCGGACATGTCGGCGGCTGGCCAACTTTGGCCCGTGGTCGTGGGGACGACCCTGTAGTAGTCGGACATGTCGCCGGCTGTCCAACTTTGGCCCGGCGTCGTGGGGACGACTCTATAGTCGTCGGACATGTCGGCGGCTGGCCAACCTAGACCTGGGGTCGTGGGGACGACCCTATTGTCGTCGGACATGACGGTGGCGGGCCAATCTAGTCCCGGGGTCGTGGGGACGACCCGATAGTCGTCGGACAAGTCGGCGGCGGGCCAAGCTTGTCCCGGGGTCGTGGGGACGACCCTATAGTCGTCGGACATGTCGGCGGCTGGCCAACTTTGGCCCGGGGTCGTGGGGGCGACCCTATAGTCGTCGGACTTGACGGTGGCGGGCCAATCTAGTCCCGACGTCCTGGGGACGACCCTATAGTCGTCGGACTTGACGCTGGCGGGCCAATCTAGTCCCGGGGTCGTGGGGTCGACCCTACAGTCGTCGGACATTTCGGCGGCTTGCCAACTTTGGCCCGGGGTCGTGGGGACGACCCTATAGTCGTCGGACATGTTGGCGGCTTGTCAGCCTAGTCCCGGGGTCGTGGGTACGACCCTACAGTCGTCGGACATTTCGGCGGCTTGCCAACTTTGGCCCGGGGTCGTGGGGACGACCCTATAGTCGTCGGACATGACGGTGGCGGGCCAATCTAGTCCCGGGGTCGTGGGGACGACCCTATAGTCGTCGGACAAGTCGGCGGCGGGCCAAGCTTGTCCCGGGGTCGTGGGGACGACCCTATAATCGTCGGACATGACGGTGGCGGGCCAATCTAGTCCCGGGGTCGTGGGGACGACCCTATAATCGTTGGACATGACGGTGGCGGGCCAATATAGTCCCGGGGTCGTAGGGACGACCCTATAGTCGTCGGACATGTTGGCGATTGGCCAACATTGGCCCGGGGTCGTCGGGACGACCCTATAGTCGTCGGACATGTCGGCGGCTGGCCAACCTAGTCCCGGGGTCGTGGGGACGACCCTATAGTCGTCGGAAATGTCGGCGGCTGGCCAACTTTGGCCCGTGGTCGTAAAGACGACCCTATAGTCGTCGGACAAGACGATGGCGGGCCAATCTAGTCCCGGGGTCGTGGGGACGACCCTATAGTCGTCGGACATGTCGGCGGCTGGCCAACCTAGACCCGGGGTCGTGGGGACGACCCTATAGTCCTCGGACAAGTCGGCGGCTGGCCAACTTTGGCCCGTGGTCGTGGGAACGACCCTATAGTCGTCGGACAAGTCAGCGGCTGGCCAACATTGGCCCGTGGTCGTGGGGACGACCATATAGTCGTCGGACATGACGGTGGCGGGCCACTCTAGTCCCGGGTCGTGGGGACGACCCTATAGTCGTCGGACATGTCGGCGGCTGGCCAACTTTGGCCCGGGGTCGTGGGGACGACCCTATAGTCGTCGGACATGTCGGCGGCGGGCCAACCTAGTCCCGGGGTCGTGGGGATGACCCTATAGTCGTCGGACATGACGGTGGCGGGCCAGTCTTGTCCCGGGTCGTGGGGACGACCCTATAGTCGTCGGACATGTCGCCGGCTGGCCAACTTTGGCCCGTGGTCGTGGGGACGACCCTATAGTCGTCGGACTTGTCGGTGGCGGGCCAATCTAGTCCCGGGGTCGTGGGGACGACCCTATAGTCGTCGGACAAGTCGGCGGCGGGCCTACCTAGTCCCGGGGTCGTGGGGACGACCCTATAGTCGTCGGACTTGTCGGTGGCGGGCCAATCTAGTCCGGGGGTCGTGGGGACGACCCTATAGTCGTCGGACATGTCGGCGGCTGGCCAACTTTGGCCCGGGGTCGTGGGGACGACCCTATACTCGTCGGACTTGACGGTGGCGGGCCAATCTAGTCCCGGGGTTGTGGGGACGACCCTACAGTCGTCGGACATTTCGGCGGCTTGCCAACTTTGGCCCGGGGTCGTGGGGACGACCCTATAGTCGTCGGACTTGACGTTGGCGGGCCAATCTAGTCCCGAGGTCGTGGGGACGACCCTACAGTCGTCGGACATTTCGGCGGTTTGCCAACTTTGGCCCGGGGTCGTGGGGACGACCCTATAGTCGTCGGACATGTCGGCGGCTGGCCAAAATTGGCCCGAGGTCGTGGGGACGACCCTATAGTCGTCGGACATGTCGGCGGCTGGCCAACCTAGTCCCGAGGTCGTCGGACTTGACGGTGGCGGGCCAATCTAGTCCCGGGGTCGTGGGGACGACCCTACAGTCGTCGGACATTTCGGCGGCTTGCCAACTTTGGCCCGGGGTCGTGTGGACGACCCTATAGTCGTCGGACATGACGGTGGCGGACCAATCTAGTCCCGGGGTCGTGGGGACGACCCTATAGTCGTCGGATATGTCGGCGGCTGGCCAACTTTGGCCCGTGGTCGTGGGGACGATCCAATAGTCGTCGGACATGTCGGCGGCTGGCCAGCTTTGGCCCGTGGTCGTGGGGACGACCCTATAGTCGTCGGACATGTCGGCGGCTAGCCAACATTGGCCCGTGGTCGTGGGGACGACCCAATAGTCGTTGGAAATGTCAGCGGCTGGCCAACTTTGACCCGGTGTCGTGGGGACGACCCTATAGTCTTCGGACATGTCGGCGGCTGGCCAACTTTGGCCCGTGGTCGTGGGGACGATCCAATAGTCGTCGGACATGTCGGCGGCTGGCCAGCTTTGGCCGGGGTCGTTGGGACGACCCTATAGTCGTCGGACATGTCGGCGATTGGCCAACATTGGCCCGGGGTCGTGGGGACGACATTATAGTCGTCGGACATGTCGGCGGCTGTCCAACCTAGTCCCGAGGTCGTGGGGACGACCCTATAGTCGTCGGACATGTCGGCGGCTGGCCAACCTAGTCCCGAGGTCGTCGGACTTGACGATGGCGGGCCAATCTAGTCCCGGGGTCGTGGGGACGACCCTACAGTCGTCGGACATTTCGGCGTCTTGCCAACTTTGGCCCGGGGTCGTGGGGACGACCCTATAGTCGTCGGACATGTCGGCGGCTGGCCAAAATTGGCCCGAGGTCGTGGGGACGACCCTATAGTCGTCGGACATGTCGGCGGCTGGCCAACCTAGTCCCGAGGTCGTGGGGACGACCCTATAGTCGTCGGACATGTCGGCGGCTTGCCAACTTTGGCCCGGGGTCGTGGGGACGATCCAATAGTCGACGGACATGTCGGCGGCTAGGCAACATTGGCCCGTGGTCGTGGGGACGACTCAATAGTCGTTGGAAATGTCAGCGGCTGGCCAACTTTGACTCGGGGTCGTGGGGACGACCCTATAGTCGTCGGACTTGACGGTGGCGGGCCAATCTAGTCCCGGGGTCGTGGGTAAGACCCTACAGTCGTCGGACATTTCGGCGGCTTGCCAACTTTGGCCCGGGGTCGTGGCGACGATCCAATAGTCGTCGGACATGTCGGCGGCTGGTCAACTTTGGCCCGTGGTCGTGGGGACGACCCTATAGTCGTTGGACATGTCAGCGGCTGGCAAACTTTGGCCCGGTGTCGTGGGGACGACCCAATAGTCGTCGGACATGTCGGCGGCTGGCCAACTTTGGCCCGTGGTCGTGGGGACGATCCGATAGTCGTTGGACATGACGGTGGCGGGCCAATCTAGTCCCGGGGTCGTGGGGACGACCCTATAGTCGTCGGACATGACGGTGGCGGACCAATCTAGTCCCGGGGTCGTGGGGACGACCCTATAGTCGTCGGAAATGTCGGCGGCTGGCCAACTTTGGCCCGTGGTCGTGGGGACGATCCAAAAGTCGTCGGACATGTCGGCGGCTGGCCAACTTTGGCGCGTGGTCGTGGGAACGATCCGATTGTCGTCGGACATGTCGGCGGCTGGCCAACTTTGGCCCGTGGTCGTGGGGACGACCCTATAGTCTTCGGACATGACGGTAGCGGGCCAATCTAGACCCGAGGTCGTGGGGACGACCCTATAGTAGTCGGACATGTCGGCGGCTGTCCAACTTTGGCCCGGTGTCGTGGGGACGACTCTATAGTCGTCGGACATGTCGGCGGCTGGCCAACCTAGACCTGGGGTCGTGGGGACGACCCTGTTGTCGTCGGACATGACGGTGGCGGGCCAATCTAGTCCCGGGGTCGTGGGGACGACCCTATAGTCGTCGGACAAGTCGGCGGCGGGCCAAGCTTGTCCCGGGGTCGTGGGGACGACCCTATAATCGTCGGACATGACGGTGGCGGGCCAATCTAGTCCCGGGGTCGTGGGGACGACCCTATAATCGTTGGACATGACGGTGGCGGGCCAATATAGTCCCGGGGTCGTAGGGACGACCCTATAGTCGTCGGACATGTTGGCGATTGGCCAACATTGGCCCGGGGTCGTCGGGACGACCCTATAGTCGTCGGACATGTCGGCGGCTGGCCAACCTAGTCCCGGGGTCGTGGGGACGACCCTATAGTCGTCGGAAATGTCGGCGGCTGGCCAACTTTGGCCCGTGGTCGTAAAGACGACCCTATAGTCGTCGGACAAGACGATGGCGGGCCAATCTAGTCCCGGGGTCGTGGGGACGACCCTATAGTCGTCGGACATGTCGGCGGCTGGCCAACCTAGACCCGGGGTCGTGGGGACGACCCTATAGTCATCGGACAAGTCGGCGGCTGGCCAACTTTGGCCCGTGGTCGTGGGAACGACCCTATAGTCGTCGGACAAGTCGGCGGCTGCCCAAATTTGGTCCGTGGTCGTGGGGACGACCCTATAATCATCGGAAATGTCGACGGCTGGCCAACATTGGCCCGTGGTCGTAAAGACAACCCTATAGTCGTCGGAGATGACGGTGGCGGGCCAATCGAGTCCCGGGGTCGTAGGGACGATCCAATAGTCGTCGGACATGTCGGCGGCTGGCCAGCTTTGGCCCGTGGTCGTGGGGACGACCCTATAGTCGTCGGACATGTCGGAGGCTAGCCAACATTGGCCCGTGGTCGTGGGGACGACCCAATAGTCGTTGGAAATGTCAGCGGCTGGCCAACTTTGACCCGGTGTCGTGGGGACGACTCTATAGTCGTCGGACATGTCGGCGGCTGGCCAATCTAGTCCCGGGGTCGTGGGGACGACCCTATAGTCTTCCGACATGTCGGCGGCTGGCCAACTTTGGCCCGTGGTCGTGGGGACGATCCAATAGTCGTCGGACATGTCGGCGGCTGGCCAGCTTTGGCCCGGGGTCGTAGGGACGACCCTATAGTCGTCGGACTTGTCGGCGATTGGCCAACATTGGCCCGGGGTCGTGGGGACGACATTATAGTCGTCGGACATGTCGGTGGCTGGCCAACCTAGTCCCGAGGTCGTGGGGACGACCCTATAGTCGTCGGACTTGACGGTGGCGGGCCAATCTAGTCCCGGGGTCGTGGGGACGACCCTACAGTCGTCGGACATTTCGGCGTCTTGCCAACTTTGGCCCGGGGTCGTGTGGACGTCCCTATAGTCGTCGGACATGTCGGCGGGTGGCCAACCTAGTCCCGAGGTCGTGGGGACGACCCTATAGTCGTCGGACATGTCGGCGGCTTGCCAACTTTGGCCCGGGGTCGTGGGGACGATCCAATAGTCGTCGGACATGTCGGCGGCTGGTCAACTTTGGCCCGTGGTCGTGGGGACGACCCTATAGTCGTTGGACATGTCAGCGGCGGGCCAACTTTGGCCCGGTGTCGTGGGGACGACCCAATAGTCGTCGGACATGTCGGCGGCTGGCCAACTTTGGCCCGTGGTCGTGGGGACGATCCGATAGTCGTTGGACATGACGGTGGCGGGCCAATCTAGTCCCGGGGTCGTGGGGACGACTCTATAGTCGTCGGACATGACGGGGCGGACCAATCTAGTCCCGGGGTCGTGGGGACGACCCTATAGTCGTCGGACATGTCGGCGGCTGGCCAACTTTGGCCCGTGGTCGTGGGGACGATCCAAAAGTCGTCGGACATGTCGGCGGCTGGCCAACTTTGGCCCGTGGTCATGGGGACGACCCTATAGTCGTCGGAAATGACGGTGGCGGGCCAATCTAGTCCCGTGGTCGTGGGGACGACCCTACAGTCGTCGGATATGTCGGCGGCTGGCCAACTTTGGCCCGTGGTCGTGGGGACGACCCTATAGTCGTCGGAAATGACGGTGGCGGGCCAATCTAGTCCCGTGGTCGTGGGGACGACCCTACAGTCGTCGGACAAGTCGGCGGCGAGCCAATCTAGTCCCGCGGTCGTGCGGACGACCCTATAGGCGTCGGACAAGTCAGCGGCTGGCCAACTTTGGCCCGGGGTCGTGGGGACGACCCTATAGTCGTCGGATATGTCGGCGGCTGGCCAACTTTGGTCCGTGGTCGTGGGGACGACCCTATAGTCGTCGGACATGACGGTGGCGGGCCAGTCTAGTCCCGGGTCATGGGGACGACCCTATAGTCGTCGAACAAGTCGGCGGCTGGCCAACTTTGGCCCGGTGTCGTGGGGACGACCCAATAGTCGTCGGACATGTCGGCGGCTGGCCAACTTTGGCCCGGTGTCGTGGGGCGACTCTATAGTCGTCGGACATGTCGGCGGCTGGCCAACCTAGACCCGGGGTCGTGGGGACGACCCTATAGTCGTCGGACATGTCGGCGGCTTGCCAACTTTGGCCCGGGGTCGTGGGGACGATCCAATAGTCGTCGGACATGTCGGCGGCTGGTCAACTTTGGCCCGTGGTCGTGGGGACGATCCGATAGTCGTTGGACATGTCGGCGGCTGGCCAACTTTGGCCCGTGGTCGTGGGGACGATCCAAAAGTCGTCGGACATGTCGGCGGCTGGCCAACTTTGGCCCGTGGTCGTGGGGACGACCCTATAGTCGTCGGAAATGACGGTGGCGGGCCAATCTAGTCCCGTGGTCGTGGGGACGACCCTACAGTCGTCGGATATGTCGGCGGCTGGCCAACTTTGGCCCGTGGTCGTGGGGACGACCCTATAGTCGTCGGAAATGACGGTGGCGGGCCAATCTAGTCCCGTGGTCGTGGGGACGACCCTACAGTCGTCGGACAAGTCGGCGGCGAGCCAATCTAGTCCCGCGGTCGTGCGGACGACCCTATAGGCGTCGGACAAGTCAGCGGCTGGCCAACTTTGGCCCGGGTTCGTGGGGACGACCCTATAGTCGTCGGATATGTCGGCGGCTGGCCAACTTTGGTCCGTGGTCGTGGGGACGACCCTATAGTCGTCGGACATGACGGTGGCGGGCCAGTCTAGTCCCGGGTCATGGGGACGACCCTATAGTCGTCGAACAAGTCGGCGGCTGGCCAACTTTGGCCCGGTGTCGTGGGGACGACCCAATAGTCGTCGGACATGTCGGCGGCTGGCCAACTTTGGCCCGGTGTCGTGGGGCGACTCTATAGTCGTCGGACATGTCGGCGGCTGGCCAACCTAGACCCGGGGTCGTGGGGACGACCCTATAGTCGTCGGACATGTCGGCGGCTTGCCAACTTTGGCCCGGGGTCGTGGGGACGATCCAATAGTCGTCGGACATGTCGGCGGCTGGTCAACTTTGGCCCGTGGTCGTGGGGACGATCCGATAGTCGTTGGACATGACGGTGGCGGACCAATCTAGTCCCGGGGTCGTGGGGACGACCCTATAGTCGTCGGACATGTCGGCGGCTGGCCAACTTTGGCCCGTGGTCGTGGGGACGACCCTGTAGTAGTCGGACATGTCGCCGGCTGTCCAACTTTGGCCCGGCGTCGTGGGGACGACTCTATAGTCGTCGGACATGTCGGCGGCTGGCCAACCTAGACCTGGGGTCGTGGGGACGACCCTATTGTCGTCGGACATGACGGTGGCGGGCCAATCTAGTCCCGGGGTCGTGGGGACGACCCGATAGTGGTCGGACAAGTCGGCGGCGGGCCAAGCTTGTCCCGGGGTCGTGGGGACGACCCTATAGTCGTCGGACATGTCGGCGGCTGGCCAACTTTGGCCCGGGGTCGTGGGGGCGACCCTATAGTCGTCGGACTTGACGGTGGCGGGCCAATCTAGTCCCGACGTCCTGGGGACGACCCTATAGTCGTCGGACTTGACGCTGGCGGGCCAATCTAGTCCCGGGGTCGTGGGGTCGACCCTACAGTCGTCGGACATTTCGGCGGCTTGCCAACTTTGGCCCGGGGTCGTGGGGACGACCCTATAGTCGTCGGACATGTTGGCGGCTTGTCAGCCTAGTCCCGGGGTCGTGGGTACGACCCTACAGTCGTCGGACATTTCGGCGGCTTGCCAACTTTGGCCCGGGGTCGTGGGGACGACCCTATAGTCGTCGGACATGACGGTGGCGGGCCAATCTAGTCCCGGGGTCGTGGGGACGACCCTATAGTCGTCGGACAAGTCGGCGGCGGGCCAAGCTTGTCCCGGGGTCGTGGGGACGACCCTATAATCGTCGGACATGACGGTGGCGGGCCAATCTAGTCCCGGGGTCGTGGGGACGACCCTATAATCGTTGGACATGACGGTGGCGGGCCAATATAGTCCCGGGGTCGTAGGGACGACCCTATAGTCGTCGGACATGTTGGCGATTGGCCAACATTGGCCCGGGGTCGTCGGGACGACCCTATAGTCGTCGGACATGTCGGCGGCTGGCCAACCTAGTCCCGGGGTCGTGGGGACGACCCTATAGTCCTCGGACAAGTCGGCGGCTGGCCAACTTTGGCCCGTGGTCGTGGGAACGACCCTATAGTCGTCGGACAAGTCGGCGGCTGCCCAAATTTGGTCCGTGGTCGTGGGGACGACCCTATAATCATCGGAAATGTCGACGGCTGGCCAACATTGGCCCGTGGTCGTAAAGACAACCCTATAGTCGTCGGAGATGACGGTGGCGGGCCAATCGAGTCCCGGGGTCGTAGGGACGATCCAATAGTCGTCGGACATGTTGGCGGCTTGTCAGCCTAGTCCCGGGGTCGTGGGGACGACCCTATAATCGTCGGACATGACGGTGGCGGGCCAATCTAGTCCCGGGGTCGTGGGGACGACCCTATAATCGTTGGACATGACGGTGGCGGGCCAATATAGTCCCGGGGTCGTAGGGACGACCCTATAGTCGTCGGACATGTTGGCGATTGGCCAACATTGGCCCGGGGTCGTCGGGACGACCCTATAGTCGTCGGACATGTCGGCGGCTGGCCAACCTAGTCCCGGGGTCGTGGGGACGACCCTATAGTCGTCGGACATGTCGGCGGCTGGCCAACCTAGACCCGGGGTCGTGGGGACGACCCTATAGTCCTCGGACAAGTCGGCGGCTGGCCAACTTTGGCCCGTGGTCGTGGGAACGACCCTATAGTCGTCGGACAAGTCGGCGGCTGCCCAAATTTGGTCCGTGGTCGTGGGGACGACCCTATAATCATCGGAAATGTCGACGGCTGGCCAACATTGGCCCGTGGTCGTAAAGACAACCCTATAGTCGTCGGAGATGACGGTGGCGGGCCAATCGAGTCCCGGGGTCGTAGGGACGATCCAATAGTCGTCGGACATGTCGGCGGCTGGCCAGCTTTGGCCCGTGGTCGTGAGGACGACCCTATAGTCGTCGGACATGTCGGCGGCTAGCCAACATTGGCCCGTGGTCGTGGGGACGACCCAATAGTCGTTGGAAATGTCAGCGGCTGGCCAACTTTGACCCGGTGTCGTGGGGACGACTCTATAGTCGTCGGACATGTCGGCGGCTGGCCAATCTAGTCCCGGGGTCGTGGGGACGACCCTATAGTCTTCCGACATGTCGGCGGCTGGCCAACTTTGGCCCGTGGTCGTGGGGACGATCCAATAGTCGTCGGACATGTCGGCGGCTGGCCAGCTTTGGCCCGGGGTCGTAGGGACGACCCTATAGTCGTCGGACATGTCGGCGATTGGCCAACATTGGCCCGGGGTCGTGGGGACGACATTATAGTCGTCGGACATGTCGGTGGCTGGCCAACCTAGTCCCGAGGTCGTGGGGACGACCCTATAGTCGTCGGACTTGACGGTGGCGGTCCAATCTAGTCCCGGGGTCGTGGGGACGACCCTACAGTCGTCGGACATTTCGGCGTCTTGCCAACTTTGGCCCGGGGTCGTGTGGACGTCCCTATAGTCGTCGGACATGTCGGCGGGTGGCCAACCTAGTCCCGAGGTCGTGGGGACGACCCTATAGTCGTCGGACATGTCGGCGGCTTGCCAACTTTGGCCCGGGGTCGTGGGGACGATCCAATAGTCGTCGGACATGTCGGCGGCTGGTCAACTTTGGCCCGTGGTCGTGGGGACGACCCTATAGTCGTTGGACATGTCAGCGGCGGGCCAACTTTGGCCCGTTGTCGTGGGGACGACCCAATAGTCGTCGGACATGTCGGCGGCTGGCCAACTTTGGCCCGTGGTCGTGGGGACGATCCGATAGTCGTTGGACATGACGGTGGCGGGCCAATCTAGTCCCGGGGTCGTGGGGACGACTCTATAGTCGTCGGACATGACGGGGCGGACCAATCTAGTCCCGGGGTCGTGGGGACGACCCTATAGTCGTCGGACATGTCGGCGGCTGGCCAACTTTGGCCCGTGGTCGTGGGGACGATCCAAAAGTCGTCGGACATGTCGGCGGCTGGCCAACTTTGGCCCGTGGTCGTGGGGACGACCCTATAGTCGTCGGAAATGACGGTGGCGGGCCAATCTAGTCCCGTGGTCGTGGGGACGACCCTACAGTCGTCGGATATGTCGGCGGCTGGTCAACTTTGGCCCGTGGTCGTGGGGACGACCCTATAGTCGTTGGACATGTCAGCGGCGGGCCAACTTTGGCCCGGTGTCGTGGGGACGACCCAATAGTCGTCGGACATGTCGGCGGCTGGCCAACTTTGGCCCGTGGTCGTGGGGACGATCCGATAGTCGTTGGACATGACGGTGGCGGGCCAATCTAGTCCCGGGGTCGTGGGGACGACTCTATAGTCGTCGGACATGACGGGGCGGACCAATCTAGTCCCGGGGTCGTGGGGACGACCCTATAGTCGTCGGACATGTCGGCGGCTGGCCAACTTTGGCCCGTGGTCGTGGGGACGATCCAAAAGTCGTCGGACATGTCGGCGGCTGGCCAACTTTGGCGCGTGGTCGTGGGAACGATCCGATTGTCGTCGGACATGTCGGCGGCTGGCCAACTTTGGCCCGTGGTCGTGGGGACGACCCTATAGTCTTCGGACATGACGGTAGCGGGTCAATCTAGACCCGAGGTCGTGGGGACGACCCTATAGTAGTCGGACATGTCGGCGGCTGTCCAACTTTGGCCCGGTGTCGTGGGGACGACTCTATAGTCGTCGGACTTGTCGGCGGCTGGCCAACCTAGACCTGGGGTCGTGGGGACGACCCTATAGTCGTCGGACATGACGGTGGCGGGCCAATCTAGTCCCGGGGTCGTGGGGACGACCCTATAGTCGTCGGACATGTCGGCGGCTGGCCAACTTTGGCCCGTGGTCGTGGGGACGATCCAATAGTCGTCGGACAAGGCGGCGGCTGGCCAACTTTGGCCCGGGGTCGTGGGGACGACCCTATAGTCGTCGGATATGTCGGCGGCTGGCCAACTTTGGCCCGTGGTCGTGGGGACGACCCTATAGTCGTCGGACATGACGGTGGCGGGCCAGTCTAGTCCCGGGTCATGGGGACGACCCTATAGTCGTCGAACAAGTCGGCGGCTGGCCAACTTTGACCCGTGGTCGTGGGGACGACCCTATAGTCGTTGGACATGTCAGCGGCTGGCCAACTTTGGCCCGGTGTCGTGGGGACGACCCAATAGTCGTCGGACATGTCGGCGGCTGGCCAACTTTGACCCGTGGTCGTGGGGACGACCCTATTGTCGTCGGAAATGACGGTGGCGGGCCAATCTATTCACGGGGTCGTGGGGACGACCCTATAGTCGTCGGACAAGTCGGCAGCTTGCCAACTTTGGCCCGTGGTCGTGGGGACGATCCAATAGTCGTCGGACATGACGGTGGCGGGCCAGTCTAGTCCCGGGTCATGGGGACGACCCTATAGTCGTCGAACAAGTCGGCGGCTGGCCAACTTTGGCCCGTGGTCGTGGGGACGACCCTATAGTCGTCGGAAATGTCGGCAGCTGGCCAACTTTGGCCCGTGGTCGTGGGGACGACCCTATAGTCGTCGGACATGACGGTGGCGGGCCAGTCTAGTCCCGGGTCATGGGGACGACCCTATAGTCGTCGAACAAGTCGGCGGCTGGCCAACTTTGGCCCGTGGTCGTGGGGACGACCCTATAGTCGTCGGAAATGTCGGCGGCTGGCCAACTTTGGCCCGTGGTCGTGGGGACGACCCTATAGTCGTCGGACATGACGGTGGCGGGCCAGTCTAGTCCCGGGTCATGGGGACGACCCTATAGTCGTCGAACAAGTCGGCGGCTGGCCAACTTTGGCCCGGTGTCGTGGGGACGACCCAATAGTCGTCGGACATGTCGGCGGCTGGCCAACTTTGGCCCGGTGTCGTGGGGCGACTCTATAGTCGTCGGACATGTCGGCGGCTGGCCAACCTAGACCCGGGGTCGTGGGGACGACCCTATAGTCGTCGGACATGTCGGCGGCTTGCCAACTTTGGCCCGGGGTCGTGAGGACGATCCAATAGTCGTCGGACATGTCGGCGGCTGGTCAACTTTGGCCCGTGGTCGTGGGGACGATCCGATAGTCGTTGGACATGACGGTGGCGGACCAATCTAGTCCCGGGGTCGTGGGGACGACCCTATAGTCGTCGGACATGTCGGCGGCTGGCCAACTTTGGCCCGTGGTCGTGGGGACGACCCTGTAGTAGTCGGACATGTCGCCGGCTGTCCAACTTTGGCCCGGTGTCGTGGGGACGACTCTATAGTCGTCGGACATATCGGCGGCTGGCCAACCTAGACCTGGGGTCGTGGGGACGACCCTATTGTCGTCGGACATGACGGTGGCGGGCCAATCTAGTCCCGGGGTCGTGGGGACGACCCTATAGTCGTCGGACAAGTCGGCGGCGGGCCAAGCTTGTCCCGGGGTCGTGGGGACGACCCTATAGTCGTCGGACATGTCGGCGGCTGGCCAACTTTGGCCCGGGGTCGTGGGGGCGACCCTATAGTCGTCGGACTTGACGGTGGCGGGCCAATCTAGTCCCGACGTCCTGAGGACGACCCTATAGTCGTCGGACTTGACGGTGGCGGGCCAATCTAGTCCCGGGGTCGTGGGGTCGACCCTACAGTCGTCGGACATTTCGGCGGCTTGCCAACATTGGCCCGGGGTCGTGGGGACGACCCTATAGTCGTCGGACATGTTGGCGGCTTGTCAGCCTAGTCCCGGGGTCGTGGGTACGACCCTACAGTCGTCGGACATTTCGGCGGCTTGCCAACTTTGGCCCGGGGTCGTGGGGACGACCCTATAGTCGTCGGACATGACGGTGGCGGGCCAATCTAGTCCCGGGGTCGTGGGGACGACCCTATAGTCGTCGGACATTTAGGCGGCTGGCCAACTTTGGCCCGGGGTCGTGGGGACGACCCTATAGTCGTCGGACATGTTGGCGGCTTGTCAGCCTAGTCCCGGGGTCGTGGGTACGGCCCTATAGTCGTCGGACATGTCGGCGGCTGGCCAACTTTGGCCCGGGGTCGTGGGGACGACCCTATAGTCGTCGGACATGACGGTGGCGGGCCAATCTAGTCCCGGGGTCGTGGGGACGACCCTACAGTCGTCGGACATTTCGGCGGCTTGCCAACTTTGGCCCGGGGTCGTGGGGACGACCCTATAGTCGTCGGACATGTTGGGGGCTTGTCAGCCTAGTCCCGGGGTCGTGGGTACGACCCTACAGTCGTCGGATATTTCGGTGGCTTGCCAACTTTGGCCCGGGGTCGTGGGGACGACCCTATAGTCGTCGGACATGACGGTGGCGGGCCAATCTAGTCCCGGGGTCGTGGGGACGACCCTATAGTCGTCGGACATTTCGGCGGCTGGCCAACTTTGGCCCGGGGTCGTGGGGACGACCCTATAGTCGTCGGACATATTGGCGGCTTGTCAGCCTAGTCCCGGGGTCGTGGGTACGGCCCTCTAGTCGTCGGACAAGTCGGCGGCGGGCCAACCTTGTCCCGGGGTCGTGGGGACGACCCTATAGTCGTCGGACATGTCGGCGGCTGGCCAACTTTGGCCCGGTGTCGTGGGGACGACTCTATAGTCGTCGGAAATGTCGGCGGCTGGCCAACTTTGGCCCGGGGTCGTGGGGACGACCCTATAGTCGTCGGACATGACGGTGGCGGGCCAATCTAGTCCCGGGGTCGTGGGGACGACCCTATAGTCGTCGGACATTTAGGCGGCTGGCCAACTTTGGCCCGGGGTCGTGGGGACGACCCTATAGTCGTCGGACATGTTGGCGGCTTGTCAGCCTAGTCCCGGGGTCGTGGGTACGGCCCTATAGTCGTCGGACATGTCGGCGGCTGGCCAACTTTGGCCCGGGGTCGTGGGGACGACCCTATAGTCGTCGGACAAGACGATGGCGGGCCAATCTAGTCCCGGGGTCGTGGGGACGACCCTATAGTCGTCGGACATGTCGGCGGCTGGCCAACCTAGACCCGGGGTCGTGGGGACGACCCTATAGTCCTCGGACAAGTCGGCGGCTGGCCAACTTTGGCCCGTGGTCGTGGGAACGACCCTATAGTCGTCGGACAAGTCGGCGGCTGCCCAAATTTGGTCCGTGGTCGTGGGGACGACCCTATAATCATCGGAAATGTCGACGGCTGGCCAACATTGGCCCGTGGTCGTAAAGACAACCCTATAGTCGTCGGAGATGACGGTGGCGGGCCAATCGAGTCCCGGGGTCGTAGGGACGATCCAATAGTCGTCGGACATGTCGGCGGCTGGCCAGCTTTGGCCCGTGGTCGTGAGGACGACCCTATAGTCGTCGGACATGTCGGCGGCTAGCCAACATTGGCCCGTGGTCGTGGGGACGACCCAATAGTCGTTGGAAATGTCAGCGGCTGGCCAACTTTGACCCGGTGTCGTGGGGACGACTCTATAGTCGTCGGACATGTCGGCGGCTGGCCAATCTAGTCCCGGGGTCGTGGGGACGACCCTATAGTCTTCCGACATGTCGGCGGCTGGCCAACTTTGGCCCGTGGTCGTGGGGACGATCCAATAGTCGTCGGACATGTCGGCGGCTGGCCAGCTTTGGCCCGGGGTCGTAGGGACGACCCTATAGTCGTCGGACATGTCGGCGATTGGCCAACATTGGCCCGGGGTCGTGGGGACGACATTATAGTCGTCGGACATGTCGGTGGCTGGCCAACCTAGTCCCGAGGTCGTGGGGACGACCCTATAGTCGTCGGACTTGACGGTGGCGGTCCAATCTAGTCCCGGGGTCGTGGGGACGACCCTACAGTCGTCGGACATTTCGGCGTCTTGCCAACTTTGGCCCGGGGTCGTGTGGACGTCCCTATAGTCGTCGGACATGTCGGCGGGTGGCCAACCTAGTCCCGAGGTCGTGGGGACGACCCTATAGTCGTCGGACATGTCGGCGGCTTGCCAACTTTGGCCCGGGGTCGTGGGGACGATCCAATAGTCGTCGGACATGTCGGCGGCTGGTCAACTTTGGCCCGTGGTCGTGGGGACGACCCTATAGTCGTTGGACATGTCAGCGGCGGGCCAACTTTGGCCCGTTGTCGTGGGGACGACCCAATAGTCGTCGGACATGTCGGCGGCTGGCCAACTTTGGCCCGTGGTCGTGGGGACGATCCGGTAGTCGTTGGACATGACGGTGGCGGGCCAATCTAGTCCCGGGGTCGTGGGGACGACTCTATAGTCGTCGGACATGACGGGGCGGACCAATCTAGTCCCGGGGTCGTGGGGACGACCCTATAGTCGTCGGACATGTCGGCGGCTGGCCAACTTTGGCCCGTGGTCGTGGGGACGATCCAAAAGTCGTCGGACATGTCGGCGGCTGGCCAACTTTGGCCCGTGGTCGTGGGGACGACCCTATAGTCGTCGGAAATGACGGTGGCGGGCCAATCTAGTCCCGTGGTCGTGGGGACGACCCTACAGTCGTCGGATATGTCGGCGGCTGGTCAACTTTGGCCCGTGGTCGTGGGGACGACCCTATAGTCGTTGGACATGTCAGCGGCGGGCCAACTTTGGCCCGGTGTCGTGGGGACGACCCAATAGTCGTCGGACATGTCGGCGGCTGGCCAACTTTGGCCCGTGGTCGTGGGGACGATCCGATAGTCGTTGGACATGACGGTGGCGGGCCAATCTAGTCCCGGGGTCGTGGGGACGACTCTATAGTCGTCGGACATGACGGGGCGGACCAATCTAGTCCCGGGGTCGTGGGGACGACCCTATAGTCGTCGGACATGTCGGCGGCTGGCCAACTTTGGCCCGTGGTCGTGGGGACGATCCAAAAGTCGTCGGACATGTCGGCGGCTGGCCAACTTTGGCGCGTGGTCGTGGGAACGATCCGATTGTCGTCGGACATGTCGGCGGCTGGCCAACTTTGGCCCGTGGTCGTGGGGACGACCCTATAGTCTTCGGACATGACGGTAGCGGGTCAATCTAGACCCGAGGTCGTGGGGACGACCCTATAGTAGTCGGACATGTCGGCGGCTGTCCAACTTTGGCCCGGTGTCGTGGGGACGACTCTATAGTCGTCGGACTTGTCGGCGGCTGGCCAACCTAGACCTGGGGTCGTGGGGACGACCCTATAGTCGTCGGACATGACGGTGGCGGGCCAATCTAGTCCCGGGGTCGTGGGGACGACCCTATAGTCGTCGGACATGTCGGCGGCTGGCCAACTTTGGCCCGTGGTCGTGGGGACGATCCAATAGTCGTCGGACAAGGCGGCGGCTGGCCAACTTTGGCCCGGGGTCGTGGGGACGACCCTATAGTCGTCGGATATGTCGGCGGCTGGCCAACTTTGGCCCGTGGTCGTGGGGACGACCCTATAGTCGTCGGACATGACGGTGGCGGGCCAGTCTAGTCCCGGGTCATGGGGACGACCCTATAGTCGTCGAACAAGTCGGCGGCTGGCCAACTTTGACCCGTGGTCGTGGGGACGACCCTATAGTCGTTGGACATGTCAGCGGCTGGCCTACTTTGGCCCGGTGTCGTGGGGACGACCCAATAGTCGTCGGACATGTCGGCGGCTGGCCAACTTTGACCCGTGGTCGTGGGGACGACCCTATTGTCGTCGGAAATGACGGTGGCGGGCCAATCTATTCACGGGGTCGTGGGGACGACCCTATAGTCGTCGGACAAGTCGGCAGCTTGCCAACTTTGGCCCGTGGTCGTGGGGACGATCCAATAGTCGTCGGACATGACGGTGGCGGGCCAGTCTAGTCCCGGGTCATGGGGACGACCCTATAGTCGTCGAACAAGTCGGCGGCTGGCCAACTTTGGCCCGTGGTCGTGGGGACGACCCTATAGTCGTCGGAAATGTCGGCAGCTGGCCAACTTTGGCCCGTGGTCGTGGGGACGACCCTATAGTCGTCGGACATGACGGTGGCGGGCCAGTCTAGTCCCGGGTCATGGGGACGACCCTATAGTCGTCGAACAAGTCGGCGGCTGGCCAACTTTGGCCCGTGGTCGTGGGGACGACCCTATAGTCGTCGGAAATGTCGGCGGCTGGCCAACTTTGGCCCGTGGTCGTGGGGACGACCCTATAGTCGTCGGACATGACGGTGGCGGGCCAGTCTAGTCCCGGGTCATGGGGACGACCCTATAGTCGTCGAACAAGTCGGCGGCTGGCCAACTTTGGCCCGGTGTCGTGGGGACGACCCAATAGTCGTCGGACATGTCGGCGGCTGGCCAACTTTGGCCCGGTGTCGTGGGGCGACTCTATAGTCGTCGGACATGTCGGCGGCTGGCCAACCTAGACCCGGGGTCGTGGGGACGACCCTATAGTCGTCGGACATGTCGGCGGCTTGCCAACTTTGGCCCGGGGTCGTGAGGACGATCCAATAGTCGTCGGACATGTCGGCGGCTGGTCAACTTTGGCCCGTGGTCGTGGGGACGATCCGATAGTCGTTGGACATGACGGTGGCGGACCAATCTAGTCCCGGGGTCGTGGGGACGACCCTATAGTCGTCGGACATGTCGGCGGCTGGCCAACTTTGGCCCGTGGTCGTGGGGACGACCCTGTAGTAGTCGGACATGTCGCCGGCTGTCCAACTTTGGCCCGGTGTCGTGGGGACGACTCTATAGTCGTCGGACATATCGGCGGCTGGCCAACCTAGACCTGGGGTCGTGGGGACGACCCTATTGTCGTCGGACATGACGGTGGCGGGCCAATCTAGTCCCGGGGTCGTGGGGACGACCCTATAGTCGTCGGACAAGTCGGCGGCGGGCCAAGCTTGTCCCGGGGTCGTGGGGACGACCCTATAGTCGTCGGACATGTCGGCGGCTGGCCAACTTTGGCCCGGGGTCGTGGGGGCGACCCTATAGTCGTCGGACTTGACGGTGGCGGGCCAATCTAGTCCCGACGTCCTGAGGACGACCCTATAGTCGTCGGACTTGACGGTGGCGGGCCAATCTAGTCCCGGGGTCGTGGGGTCGACCCTACAGTCGTCGGACATTTCGGCGGCTTGCCAACATTGGCCCGGGGTCGTGGGGACGACCCTATAGTCGTCGGACATGTTGGCGGCTTGTCAGCCTAGTCCCGGGGTCGTGGGTACGACCCTACAGTCGTCGGACATTTCGGCGGCTTGCCAACTTTGGCCCGGGGTCGTGGGGACGACCCTATAGTCGTCGGACATGACGGTGGCGGGCCAATCTAGTCCCGGGGTCGTGGGGACGACCCTATAGTCGTCGGACATTTAGGCGGCTGGCCAACTTTGGCCCGGGGTCGTGGGGACGACCCTATAGTCGTCGGACATGTTGGCGGCTTGTCAGCCTAGTCCCGGGGTCGTGGGTACGGCCCTATAGTCGTCGGACATGTCGGCGGCTGGCCAACTTTGGCCCGGGGTCGTGGGGACGACCCTATAGTCGTCGGACATGACGGTGGCGGGCCAATCTAGTCCCGGGGTCGTGGGGACGACCCTACAGTCGTCGGACATTTCGGCGGCTTGCCAACTTTGGCCCGGGGTCGTGGGGACGACCCTATAGTCGTCGGACATGTTGGGGGCTTGTCAGCCTAGTCCCGGGGTCGTGGGTACGACCCTACAGTCGTCGGATATTTCGGTGGCTTGCCAACTTTGGCCCGGGGTCGTGGGGACGACCCTATAGTCGTCGGACATGACGGTGGCGGGCCAATCTAGTCCCGGGGTCGTGGGGACGACCCTATAGTCGTCGGACATTTCGGCGGCTGGCCAACTTTGGCCCGGGGTCGTGGGGACGACCCTATAGTCGTCGGACATATTGGCGGCTTGTCAGCCTAGTCCCGGGGTCGTGGGTACGGCCCTCTAGTCGTCGGACAAGTCGGCGGCGGGCCAACCTTGTCCCGGGGTCGTGGGGACGACCCTATAGTCGTCGGACATGTCGGCGGCTGGCCAACTTTGGCCCGGTGTCGTGGGGACGACTCTATAGTCGTCGGAAATGTCGGCGGCTGGCCAACTTTGGCCCGGGGTCGTGGGGACGACCCTATAGTCGTCGGACATGACGGTGGCGGGCCAATCTAGTCCCGGGGTCGTGGGGACGACCCTATAGTCGTCGGACATGTCGGCGGCTGGCCAACTTTGGCCCGTGGTCGTGGGGACGATCCAATAGTCGTCGGACATGTCGGCGGCTGCCCAACTTTGGCGCGTGGTCGTGGGGACGATCCGATTGTCGTCGGACATGTCGGCGGCTGGCCAACTTTGGCCCGGGGTCGTGGGGACGACCCTATAGTCGTCGGACATGACGGTGGCGGGCCAATCTAGTCCCGGGGTCGTGGGGACGACCCTATAGTCGTCGGACATGTCGGCGGCTGGCCGACCTAGTCCCGAGGTCGTGGGGACGACCGTATAGTCGTCGGATATGTTTGCGGCTTGTCAACCTAGTCCCGGGGTCGTGGGGACGACCCTATAGTCGTTGGACATGACGGTGGCGGGCCAATCTAGTCCCGGGGTCGTGGGGACGACCCTATAGTCGTCGGACAAGACGGCGGCTGGACATCTTTGGCCCGCGGTCGTGGGGACGACCCTATAGTCGTCGGACATTTCGGCGGCTTGCCAACTTTGGCCCGGGGTCGTGGGGACGATCCAATAGTCATCGGACATGTCGTCGGCTGGTCAACTTTGGCCCGTGGTCGTGGGGACGACCCTATAGTCGTCGGACATGTCGGCGACTTGCCAACTTTGGCCCGGGGTCGTGGGGACGATCCAATAGTCGTCGGACATGTCGGCGGCTGGGCAAAATTGGCCCGAGGTCGTGGGGGCGACCCTATAGTCGTCGGACATGTCGGCGGCTGGCCAAAATTGGCCCGAGGTCGTGGGGGCGACTCTATAGTCGTCGGACATGTCGGCGGCTGGCCAACCTAGACCCGGGGTCGTGGGGACGACCCTACAGTCGTCGGACAAGTCGGCGGCGAGCCAATCTAGTCCCGCGGTCGTGGGGACGACCCTATAGTCGTCGGACAAGTCAGCGGCTAGCCAACATTGGCCCGTGGTCGTGGGGACGACCATATAGTCGTCGGACATGACGGTGGCGGGCCACTCTAGTCCCGGTTCGTGGGGACGACCCTATAGTCGACGGACATGTCGGCGGCGAGCCCACCTATTCGGGGGTCGTGGGGACGACCCTATAGTCGTCGGACAAGTCGGCGGCCGGCCAACCTAGTCCGGGGGTCGTGGGGACGACCCTATAGGCGTCGGACATGACGGTGGCGGGCCAGTCTAGTCCCGGGTCGTGGGGACGACCCTATAGTCGTCGGACATGTCGGCGGCTGGCCAACATTGGCCCGTGGTCGTGGGGAGGACCCTATAGTCGTCGGACTTGACGGTGGCGGGCCAATCTAGTCCCGGGGTCGTGGGGACGACCCAATAGTCGTTGGACATTACGGCGGCTGGCCAACTTTGGCCCATGGTCGTGGGGACGACCCTATAGTCGTTGGACATGACGTTGGCTGGCTAATCTAGTCCCGGGGTCGTGGGGACGACCCTACAGTCGTCGGACATTTCGGCGCCTTGCCAACTTTGGCCCGGGGTCGTGGGGACGACCCTATAGGCGTCGGACATGACGGTGGCGGGCCAGTCTAGTCCCGGGTCGTGGGGACGACCCTATAGTCGTCGGACATGTCGGCGATTGGCCAACATTGGCCCGGGGTCGTGGGGACGACCCTACAGTCGCCGGACATTTCGGCGGCTTGCCAACTTTGGCCCGGGGTCGTGGGGACGACACTATAGTCGTCGGACATGACGGTGGCGGACCAATCTAGTCCCGGGGTCGTGGGGACGACCCTACAGTCGTCGGACATTTCGGCGCCTTGCCAACTTTGGCCCGGGATCGTGGGGACGACCCTATAGTCGTCGAACATGACGGTGGCGGACCAATCTAGTCCCGGGGTCGAGGGGACGACCCTATAGTCGTCGGGCATGTCGGCGGCCGCCAACTTTGGCCCGGTGTCGTGGGGACGACTCTATAGTCGTCGGACATGTCGGCGGCGGGCCAACTTTGGCCCCTGGTCGTGGGGACGACCCAATAGTGGTCGGACATGTCGGCGGCTGGCCAACCTAGTCCCGAGGTCGTGGGGACGACCCTATAGTCGTCGGACTTGACGGTGGCGGGCCAATCTAGTCCCAGGGTCGTGGGGACGACCCTATAGTCTTCGGACATGTCGGCGGCTGGCCAACTTTGGCCCGTAGTCGTGGGGACGATCCGATAGTCGCCGGACATGGCGGTGGCGGGCCAATCTATTCCCGGGGTCGTGGGGACGACCCTATAGTCGTCGGACATGTCGGCGGCTGGCCAACTTTGGCCCGGTGTCGTGGGGACGACTCTATAGTCGTCGGACATGTCGGCGGCGGGCCAATCTAGTACCGGGGTCGTGGGGACGACCCTATAGTCTTCGGACATGTCGGCGGCTGGCCAACTTTGGCCCGTGGTCGTGGGGACGACCCAATAGTCGTCGGACATGTCGGCGGCTGGCCAACTTTGGCCCGTAGTCGTGGGGACGATCCGATAGTCACCGGACATGACGGTGGCGGGCCAATCTATTCCCGGTGTCGTGGGGACGACCATATAGTCGTCGGACATGTCGGCGGCAGGCCAACTTTGGCCCGTGGTCGTGGGGACGACCCAATAGTTTCGGACATGGCGGCGCCTGGCCAACCTAGTCCCGAGGTCGTGGGGACGACCCTATAGTCGTCGGACATGAAGGTGGTGGGCCAATCTAGTCCCAGGGTCGTGGGAACGACCCTATAGTCTTCGGACATGTCGGCGGCTGGCCAACTTTGGCCCGTGGTCGTGGGGACGACTCTATAGTCGTCGGACATGTCGGCGGCTGGCCAACCTAGACCCGCGGTCGTGGGGACGACCCTATTGTCGTCGGACATGACGGTGGCGGGCCAATCTACTCCCGGGGTCGTGGGGACGACCCTATAGTCGTCGGACATGTCGGCGGCTGGCCATTCTAGTCCCGGGGTCGTGGGCACGACCCTATAGTCGTCGGACATGTCGGCGGCGGGCCAACTTTGGCCCGGGGTCGTGGAGACAACCCTATAGTCATCGGACATGTCGGCGATTGGCCATTATTGGCCCGGGGTCGTGGGGACGACCGTATATTCGTCGGACATGACGGTGGCGGGCCAATCTAGTCCCGGGGTCGTGGGGACGACCCTATAGTCGTCGGATATGTCGGCGGCTGGCCTACTTTGGCCCGTCGTCGTGGGGACGACTCTATAGTCGTTGGACATGACGGTGGCGGGCCAATCTAGTCCCGGGGTCGTGGGGACGACCCTATAGTCGTCGTACAAAACGGCGGCTGGACATCTTTGGCCCGGGGTCGTGGGGACGACCCTATAGTCGTCGGACATGTCGGCGGCTGGCCAACTTTGGCCCGTGGTCGTGGGGACGATCCAATAGTCGTCGGACATGTCGGCGGCTGGCCAACTTTGGCCCGTGGTCGTGGGGACGACCCAATAGTCGTCGGACATGTCGGCGGCTGGCCAACTTTGGCCCGTGGTCGTGGGGACGACTCTATAGTCGTCGGACATGTCGGCGGCTGGCCAACCTAGACCCGGGGTCGTGGGGACGACCCTATTGTCGTCGGACATGACGGTGGCGGGCCAATCTACTCCCGGGGTCGTGGGGACGACCCTATAGTCGTCGGACATGTCGGCGGCTGGCCAACATAGGCCCGTGGTCGTGGGGACGACCCAGTAGCCGTCGGACATGTCGGCGGCTGGCCAACTTTGGCCCGTAGTCGTGGGGACGATCCGATAATCGCCGGACATGACGGTGGCGGGCCAATCTATTCCCGGGGTCGTGGGGACGACCCTATAGTCGTCGGACATGTCGGCGGCTGGACAACTTTGGCGCGGTGTCGTGGGGGCGACTCTGTAGTCGTCGGACATGTCGGCGGCTGGCCAACTTTGGCCCGGTGTCGTGGGGACGACTCTATAGTCGTCGGACATGTCGGCGGCTGGCCAACTGTGGCCCCTGGTCGTGGGGACGACCCGATAGTCGTCGGACATGTCGGCGGCTTGCCAACTTTGGCCCGTGGTCGTGGGGACGACCCAATAGTCGTTGGACATGTCAGCGGCTGGCCAACTTTGCCCCGGTGTCGTGGTGACGACTCTATAGTCGTCGGACATGTCGGCGGCAGGCCAAATTTGGCCCGTGGTCGTGGGGACGACCCAATAGTTTCGGACATGGCGGCGCCTGGCCAACCTAGTCCCGAGGTCGTGGGGACGACCCTATAGTCGTCGGACATGAAGGTGGCGGGCCAATCTAGTCCCAGGGTCGTGGGAACGACCCTATAGTCTTCGGACATGTCGGCGGCTGGCCAACTTTGGCCCGTGGTCGTGGGGACGACTCTATAGTCGTCGGACATGTCGGCGGCTGGCCAACCTAGACCCGGGGTCGTGGGGACGACCCTATTGTCGTCGGACATATACGGTGGCGGGCCAATCTACTCCCGGGGTCGTGGGGACGACCCTATAGTCGTCGGACATGTCGGCGGCTGGCCATTCTAGTCCCGGGGTCGTGAGGACGACCCTATAGTCGTCGGACATGTGGGCGGCGGGCCAACTTTGGCCCGGGGTCGTGGAGACAACCCTATAGTCATCGGACATGTCGGCGATTGGCCATTATTGGCCCGGGGTCGTGGGGACGACCGTATATTCGTCGGACATGACGGTGGCGGGCCAATCTAGTCCCAGGGTCGTGGGGACGACCCTATAGTCGTCGGATATGTCGGCGGCTGGCCTACTTTGGCCCGTCGTCGTGGGGACGACTCTATAGTCGTTGGACATGTCGGCGGCTGGCCAATCTAGTCCCGGGGACGTGGGGACGACCCTATAGTCTTCGGACATGTCGGCGGCTGGCCAACTTTGGCCCGTGGTCGTGGGGACGACCCTATAGTCGTTGGACATGACGGTGGCGGGCCAATCTAGTCCCGGGGTCGTGGGGACGACCCTATAGTCGTCGGAACAAACGGCGGCTGGACATCTTTGGCCCGGGGTCGTCGGGACGACCCTATAGTCGTCGGACATGTCGGTGGCTGGCCAACTTTCGCCCGGTGTCGTGGGGACGACTCTATAGTCGTCGGACATGTCGGCGGCTGGCCAACTTTGGCCCGTGGTCGTGGGGACGACCCAATAGTCGTCGGGCATGTCGGCGGCTGGCCAACTTTGGCCCGTGGTCGTGGGGACGACCCAATAGTCGTCGGACATGTCGGCGGCTGGCCAACTTTGGCCCGTGGTCGTGGGGACGACCCAATAGTCGTCGGACATGTCGGCGGCTGGCCAACTTTGGCCCGTGGTCGTGGGGACGATCCGATAGTCGTTGGACATGACGGTGGCGGGCCAATCTAGTCCCGGGGTCGTCGGGACGACCCTATAGTCGTCGGACATGTCGGCGGCTGGCCAACTTTGGCCCGGTGTCGTGGGGACGACTCTATAGTCGTCGGGCATGTCGGCGGCTGGCCAACTTTGGCCCGTGGTCGTGGGGACGACCCAATAGTCGTCGGACATGTCGGCGGCTGGCCAACTTTGGCCCGTGGTCGTGGGGACGATCCGATAGTCGTTGGACATGACGGTGGCGGGCCAATCTAGTCCCGGGGTCGTCGGGACGACCCTATAGTCGTCGGACATGTCGGCGGCTGGCCAACTTTGGCCCGGTGTCGTGGGGACGACTCTATAGTCGTCGGACAACACGGCGGCTGGACATCTTTGGCCCGCGGTCGTGGGGACGACTCTATAGTCGTCGGACAACACGGCGGCTGGTCATCTTTGGCCCGCGGTCGTGGGGACGACCCTATAGTCGTCGGACATGACGTTGGCGGGCCAATCTAGTCCCAGGGTCGTTGGGACGACCCTATAGTCGTCGGAAATGTCGGCGGCTGGCCTACTTTGGCCCTGTGTCTTGGGGACGACCCTATAGTCGTCGGACAAATCGGCGGCTGGCCAACTTTGGCCCGGGGTCGTGGGGACGACGCTATTGTCGTCGGACAAGTCGGCGGTGAGCCAACCTAGACCAGGGGTCGTGGGGACGACCCTATAGTCGTCGGACATGTCGGCGTTTGGCCATCTTTGGCCCGTGGTCGTGAAGACGACCCTATAGTCGTCGGACATGACGGTGGCGGGCCAATCTAGTCCCGGGGTCGTGGGGACGACCATATAGTCATCGGACATGTCGGCGGCTGGCCAACTTTGGCCCGTGGTCGTGGGGCGAACCAATAGTCGTTGGACATGTCGGCGGCTGGCCAACGTTGGGCCGTGGTCGTGGGGACTATCCGATAGTCGTCGGACGTGACGGTGGCTAGCCAATCTAGTCCCAGGGTCGTGGGGATGACCAAATAGTCGTCGGACATGTTGGCGGCTGCCCAACCTAGTCCCAACGTCGTGGGAACGACCCTATAATCGTCGGACATAACGGTGGCGGGCCAATTTAGTCCCGTGGTCGTGGGGACGCCCCAATAGTCGTTGGACATGTCGGCGGCTGGCCAACTTTGGCCCGTGGTCGTGGTGGACGACCCTATAGTCGTCGGACATGTCGGCGGCTGGCCAACTTTGGCCCGTAGTCGTGGGGACGATCCGATAGTCGCCGGACATGACGGTGGCGGGCCAATCTATTCCCGGGGTCGTGGGGACGACCCTATAGTCGTCGGACATGTCGGCGGCTGGTCAACTTTGGCCCGGTGTCGTGGGGACGACTCTATAGTCGTCGAACATGTCAACGGCGGGCCAGCGTAGGCTCGGGGTCGTGTGCACGACTATATAGTCGTCGGACATGACGGCCACGGGCTAACTTAGGATCAGGGTCGTGGGGACGACACTATAGTCGTCGCAAATGTCGGCGGCGAGCCAACCTAGTCCCGGGGTCGTGGGGGCGACCCTATAGTGGTCGGACTAGACGGCGGCTGGCCACCTTTGGCCCGTGGTCGTGGGGACGCCCCAATAGTCGTTGGACATGTCGGCGGCTGGCCAACTTTGGCCCGTGGTCGTGGTGGACGACCCTATAGTCGTCGGACATGTCGGCGGCTGGCCAACTTTGGCCCGTGGTCGTGGGGACGATCCGATAGTCGTCGGACATGTCGGCGGCTGGCCAACCTAGACCCGGGGTCGTGGGTACGACCCTATTGTCGTCGGACATGGCGGTGGCGGGCCAATCTAGTCCCGTGGTCGTGGGGACGACCCTATAGTCATCGGACATGACGGTAGCGGGCCAATCTAGACCCGAGGTCGTGGGGACGACCCTATAGTAGTCGGACATGTCGGCGGCTGGCCAACCTAGACCCGGGGTCGTGGGGACGACCCAATTGTCGTCGGACATGACGGTGGCGGGCCAATCTAGTCCCAGGGTCGTGGGGACGACCCTATAGTCGTCGGACAAGTCGGCGGCGGGCCAACCTAGTCCCGGGGTCATGGGGACGACCCTATAGTCGTCGGATATGTCGGCGGCTGTCCAACTTTGGTCCGTGGTCGTGGGGACGACCCTATAGTCGTCAGAAATAACGGTGGCGGGGCAATCAACTCCCGGGGTCGTGGGGTCGACCCTATAGTCGTCGGACATGATGGTGGCGGGCCAATCTAGTCCCGAGGTCATGGGGACGACCCTATAGTCGTCGGATATGTCGGCGGCTGACCAAAGTTGCCGGGGGTGGTGGGGACGACCCTATAGTGGTCGGACAAGTCGGCGGCTGGCCAACCTAGTCCGGGGGTCGTGGGGACGACCCTATAGTCGTCGGAAAAGTCGGCGGCGGGCCAACCTAGTCCCGGGGTCATAGGGAAGACCCTATAGTCGTCGGATATGTCGGCGGCTGTCCAACTTTGGTCCGTGGTCGTGGGGACGACCCTATAGTCGTCAGAAATAACGGTGGCGGGGCAATCAACTCCCGGGGTCGTGGGGTCGACCCTATAGTCGTCGGACATATCAGCGGCTGGCCAACTTTTGCCCGGGGTCGTGGGGACGACCCTATAGTCGTCGGACATGTCGGCGGCTTGCCAACTTTGGCCCGGGGTCGTGGGGACGACCCTATAGTCGTCGGACATGTCGGCGGCTGGCCAACTTTGGCCCGGTGTCGTGGGGACGACTCTACAGTCGTCGGACATGTCGGCGGCGGTCCAATCTAGTACCGGGGTCGTGGGGATGACCAAATAGTCGTCGGACATGTTGGCGGCTGCCCAACCTAGTCCCAACGTCGTGGGAACGACCCTATAATCGTCGGACATAACGGTGGCGGGCCAATTTAGTCCCGTGGTCGTGGGGACGCCCCAATAGTCGTTGGACATGTCGGCGGCTGGCCAACTTTGGCCCGTGGTCGTGGTGGACGACCCTATAGTCGTCGGACATGTCGGCGGCTGGCCAACTTTGGCCCGTAGTCGTGGGGACGATCCGATAGTCGCCGGACATGACGGTGGCGGGCCAATCTATTCCCGGGGTCGTGGGGACGACCCTATAGTCGTCGGACATGTCGGCGGCTGGTCAACTTTGGCCCGGTGTCGTGGGGACGACTCTATAGTCGTCAGACATGTCGGCGGCTGGCCAACTTTGGCCCGTGGTCGTGGGGACGACCCAATAGTCGTCGGACATTTCGGCGGCTGGCCAACATTGGCCCGTGGTCGTGGGGACGACCCAATAGTCGTCGGACATTTCGGCGGCTGGCCAACTTTGACCCGTGGTCGTGGGGACGACCCTATAGTCGTCGAACATGTCAACGGCGGGCCAGCGTAGGCTCGGGGTCGTGTGCACGACTATATAGTCGTCGGACATGACGGCCACGGGCTAACTTAGGATCAGGGTCGTGGGGACGACACTATAGTCGTCGCAAATGTCGGCGGCGAGCCAACCTAGTCCCGGGGTCGTGGGGGCGACCCTATAGTGGTCGGACTAGACGGCGGCTGGCCACCTTTGGCCCGTGGTCGTGGGGACGCCCCAATAGTCGTTGGACATGTCGGCGGCTGGCCAACTTTGGCCCGTGGTCGTGGTGGACGACCCTATAGTCGTCGGACATGTCGGCGGCTGGCCAACTTTGGCCCGTGGTCGTGGGGACGATCCGATAGTCGTCGGACATGTCGGCGGCTGGCCAACCTAGACCCGGGGTCGTGGGTACGACCCTATTGTCGTCGGACATGGCGGTGGCGGGCCAATCTAGTCCCGTGGTCGTGGGGACGACCCTATAGTCATCGGACATGACGGTAGCGGGCCAATCTAGACCCGAGGTCGTGGGGACGACCCTATAGTAGTCGGACATGTCGGCGGCTGGCCAACCTAGACCCGGGGTCGTGGGGACGACCCTATTGTCGTCGGACATGATGGTGGCGGGCCAATCTAGTCCCAGGGTCGTGGGGACGACCCTATAGTCGTCGGACAAGTCGGCGGCGGGCCAACCTAGTCCCGGGGTCATGGGGACGACCCTATAGTCGTCGGATATGTCGGCGGCTGTCCAACTTTGGTCCGTGGTCGTGGGGACGACCCTATAGTCGTCAGAAATAACGGTGGCGGGGCAATCAACTCCCGGGGTCGTGGGGTCGACCCTATAGTCGTCGGACATGATGGTGGCGGGCCAATCTAGTCCCGAGGTCATGGGGACGACCCTATAGTCGTCGGATATGTCGGCGGCTGACCAAAGTTGCCGGGGGTGGTGGGGACGACCCTATAGTGGTCGGACAAGTCGGCGGCTGGCCAACCTAGTCCGGGGGTCGTGGGGACGACCCTATAGTCGTCGGACAAGTCGGCGGCGGGCCAACCTAGTCCCGGGGTCATAGGGAAGACCCTATAGTCGTCGGATATGTCGGCGGCTGTCCAACTTTGGTCCGTGGTCGTGGGGACGACCCTATAGTCGTCAGAAATAACGGTGGCGGGGCAATCAACTCCCGGGGTCGTGGGGTCGACCCTATAGTCGTCGGACATGATGGTGGCGGGCCAATCTAGTCCCGAGGTCATGGGGACGACCCTATAGTCGTCGGATATGTCGGCGGCTGGCCAACTTTGGTCCGTTGTCGTGGGGACGACCCTATAGTCGTCGGAAATAACCATGGCGGGGCAATCTATTCCCGGGGTCGTGGGCACGACCCTGTAGTCGTCGGACATGACGGTGGCGGGCCAATCTAGTCCCGGGGTCATGGGAACGACCCTATAGTCGTCGGATATTTCGGCGGCCGGCCAACTTTGTCCCGTGGTCGTGGGGACGACCCTATAGTCGTCGGAATTAACGATGGCGGGGCAATCTATTCCCGGGGTCGTGGGGACGACCCTGTAGTCGTCGGACATGACCGTGGCGGGCCAATCTAGTCCCGGGGTCATGGGAACGACCCTATAGTCGTCGGATATTTCGGCGGCCGGCCAACTTTGGCTCGTGGTCGTGGGGACGACCCTATAGTCGTCGGACATGTTGGCGGCAGGTCAACCTAGTCCCGGGGTCGTGGGGACGACCCTATTGTCGTCGGACATGGCGGTGGCGGGCCAATCTAGTCCCGTGGTCGCGGGGACGACCCTACAGTCGTCGGACATTTCGGCGGCAGGCCAACTTTGGCCCGTGGTCGTGGGGACGACCCTATAGTCGTCGGACATGACGGTAGCGGGCCAATCTAGTCCCGAGGTCGTGGGGACGACCCTATAGTCGTCGGACATTTCGGCGGCTGGCCAACTTTGGCCCGTGGTCGTGGGGACGACCCTATAGTCGTCGGACATGTCGGCGGCAGGCCAACTTTGGCCCGTGGTCGTAGGTACGACCCTATAGTCATCGGACATGTCGGCGATTGGCTATTATTGGCCCGGGGTCGTGGGGACGACCGTATGTTCGTCGGACATGACGGTGGCGGGCCAATCTAGTCCCGGGGTCGTGGGGACGACCCTATAGTCGTCGGACAACACGGCGGCTGGACATCTTTGGCCCGCGGTCGTGGGGACGACCCTATAGTCGTCGGACATGACGGTGGCGGGCCAATCTAGTCCCAGGGTCGTTGGGACGACCCTATAGTCGTCGGACATGTCGGCGGCTGGCCAACTTTGGCCCGTGGTCGTGGGGACGACTCTATAGTCGTCGGACATGTCGGCGGCTGGCCAACCTAGACCCGGGGTCGTGGGGACGACCCTATTGTCGTCGGACATGACGGTGGCGGGCCAATCTAGTCCCGGGGTCGTGGGGACGACCCTATAGTCGTCGGACATGTCGGCGGCTGGCCAACTTTGGCCCGTGGTCTTGGGGACGACTGTATAGTCGTCGGACATGTCGGCGGCTGGCCATTCTAGTCCCGGGGTCGTGGGGACGACCCTATAGTCGTCGGACATGTCGGCGGCGGGCCAACTTTGGCCCGGGGTCGTGGAGACGACCCTATAGTCATCGGACATATCGGCGATTGGCCATTATTGGCCCGGGGTCGTGGGGACGACCGTATATTCGTCGGACATGACGGTGGCGGGCCAATCTAGTCCCGGGGTCGTGGGGACGACCCTATAGTCGTCGGACATATCAGCGGCTGGCCAACTTTTGCCCGGGGTCGTGGGGACGACCCTATAGTCGTCGGACATGTCGGCGGCTTGCCAACTTTGGCCCGGGGTCGTGGGGACGACCCTATAGTCGTCGGACATGTCGGCGGCTGGCCAACTTTGGCCCGGTGTCGTGGGGACGACTCTACAGTCGTCGGACATGTCGGCGGCGGTCCAATCTAGTACCGGGGTCGTGAGGACGACACTATAGTCGTCGGACATGTCGGCGGCTGGCCAACTTTGGCCCATGGTCGTGGGGACGACCCAATAGTCGTTGGACATGTCGGCGGCTGGCCAGCTTTGGCCCGTGGTTGTGGGGACGACCCTATAGTCGTTGGACATGACGGTGGCGGGCCAATCTAGTCCCGGGGTCGTGGGGACGACCCTATAGTCGTCGGACATGTCGGCGGCTGGCCAACTTTGGCCCGTAGTCGTGGGGACGATCCGATAGTCGCCGGACATGACGGTGGCGGGCCAATCTATTCCCGGGGTCGTGGGGACGACCCTATAGTCGTCGGACATGTCGGCGGCTGGCCAACTTTGGCCCGTGGTCGTGGGGACGACCCAATAGTCGTTGGACATGTCGGCGGCTGTCCAACTTTGGCCTGTGGTTGTGGGGACTACCCTATAGTCGTTGGACATGACGGTGGCGGGCCAATCTAGTCCCGGGGTCGTGGGGACGACCCTATAGTCGTCGGACATGTCGGCGGCGGGCCAACTTTGTCCCGGGGTCGTGGAGACGACCCTATAGTCATCGGACATGTCGGCGATTGGCCATTATTGGCCCGGGGTCGTGGGGACGACCGTATATTCGTCGGACATGACGGTGGCGGGCCATTCTAGTCCCGGGATTGTGGGGACATGTCGGCGACTTGCCAAATGTGCCCGGGGTCGTGGGGACGACCCTATAGTGGTCGGACAAGTCGGCGGCTGGCCAACCTAGTCCGGGGGTCGTGGGGACGACTCTATAGTCGTCGGACATGTCGGCGGCGGGCCAACCTAGTCCCGGGGTTGTGGGAACGACCCTATAGTCATCGGATATTTCGGCGGCTGGCCTACTTTGGCCCGTCGTCGTGGGGACGACCCAATTGTCGTCGGACTAGACGGTGGCGGGCCAATCTAGTCCCGTGGTCGTGGGCACGACCCTATAGTCGTCGGACAAGTCGGCGGCGGGCCAACCTAGTCCGGGGTCATGGGGACGACCCTATAGTCGTCGGATATGTCGGCGGCTGTCCAACTTTGGTCCGTGGTCGTGGGGACGACTGTTTAGTCGTCGGACATTTCGGCGGCTGGCCAACCTAGACCCGGGGTCGTGGGGACGACCCTATTGTCGTCGGACATGTTGGCGGCTGGTCAACCTAGTCCCGGGGTCGTGGGGACGACCCTATAGTCGTCGGACAAGTCGGCGGAGGGCCAACCTAGTCCCGCGGTATGGGGACGACCCTATAGTCGTCGGACAAGTCGGCAGCTTGCAAACTTTGGTCCGGGGTCGTGGGGACGACCCTATAGTCGTCGGACATGATGGTGGCGGGCCAATCTAGTCCCAGGGTCGTGGGGACGACCCTATAGTCATCGGACATGTCGGCGGCTGGCCAACTTTGGCCCGTGGTCGTGGGGACGACCCAATAGTCGTCGGACATGTCGGCGGCTGGCCAACTTTGGCCCGAAGTCGTGGGGACGATCCAATATTCGCCGGACATGACGGTGGCGGGCCAATCTATTCCCGGGGTCGTGGGGACGACCCTATAGTCGACGGACTTGTCGGCGGCTGGCCAACTTTGGCCCGGTGTCGTGGGGACGACTCTATAGTCGTCGGACATGTCAGTGGCGGGCCAACTTTGGCCTGTGGTCGTGGGGACGACCCTATAGTCGTCGGACATGTCGGCGGCTGGCCAACTTTGGCCCGTGGTCGTGGGGACGAACCAATAGTCGTCGGACATGTCGGCGGCTGGCCAACTTTGGCCCGTGGTCGTGGGGACGATCCAATAGTCGTCGGAAATGTCGGCGGCTGGCCAACCTGGACCCGGGGTCGTGGGGACGACCCTATTGTCGTCGGATATGACGGTGGCGGGCCAATCTAGTCTCGGGGTCGTGGGGACGACCCTATAGTCGTCGGACATGTCGGCGGCTGGTCAACTTTGGCCCGGGGTCGTGGGGACGACCCTATAGTCGTCGGACATTTCGGCGGCTTGCCAACTTTGGCCCGGGGTCGTGGGGACGACCCTATAGTCGTCGGACATGTTGGCGATTGGCCAACATTGGCCCGGGGTCGTGGGGACGACCCTATAGTCGTCGGACATGTTGGCGATTGGCCAACATTGGCCCGGGGTCGTCGGGACGACCCTATAGTCGTCGGACATGTTGGCGATTGGCCAACATTGGCCCGGGGTCGTCGGGACGACCCTATAGTCGTCGGACATGTCTGCGGCTGGCCATCCTAGTCCCGGGGTCGTGGGGACGACCCTATAGTCGTCGGACATTTCTGCGGCTTGCCAACTTTGGCCCGGGTTCGTGGGGACGACCCTATAGTCGTCGGACATGTCGGCGGCTGGCCAACTTTGGCCCGTGGTTGTGGGGACGACCCTATTGTCGTTGGACATGACGGTGGCGGGCCAATCTAGTCCCGGGGTCCTGGGGACGACCCTATAGTCGTCGGACATGTCGGCGGCTGGCCAACTTTGGACCGGTGTCGTGGGGACGACTCTATAGTCGTCGGAAATGTCGGCGGCTGGCCAACCTGGACCCGGGGTCGTGGGGACGACCCTATTGTCGTCGGACATGACGGTGGCGGGCCAATCTAGTCTCGGGGTCGTGGAGACGACCCTATAGTCGTCGGACATGTCGGCGGCTGACCAACTTAGGCCCAGGGTCGTGGGGGCGACCCTGTAGTCGTCGGACATGTTGGCGGCTTGTCAGCCTAGTCCCGGGGTCGTGGGTACCACCCTACAGTCGTCGGACATTTCGGCGGCTTGCCAACTTTGGCCCGGGTTCGTGGGGACGACCCTATAGTCGTCGGACTTGACGGTGGCGGGCCAATCTAGTCCCGAGGTCCTGGGGACGACCCTATAGTCGTCGGACTTGACGGTGGCGGGCCAATCTAGTCCCGAGGTCCTGGGGACGACCCTATAGTCGTCGGACTTGACGGTGGCGGGCCAATCTAGTCCCGGGGTCGTGGGGACGACCCTACAGTCGTCGGACATTTCGGCGGCTTGCCAACTTTGGCCCGGGGTCGTGGGGACGACCCTATAGTCGTCGGACTTGACGGTGGCGGGCCAATCTAGTCCCGAGGTCGTGGGGACGACCCTATAGTCGTCGGACTTGACGGTGGCCGGCCAATCTATTCCCGGGGTCGTGGGGACGACCCTACAGTCGTCGGACATTTCGGCGGCTTGCCAACTTTGGCCCGGGGTCGTGGGGACGATCCAATAGTCGTCGGACATGTCGGCGGCTGGTCAACTTTGGCCCGTGGTCGTGGGGACGACCCTATAGTCGTTAGACATGTCAGCGGCTGGCCAACTTTGGCCCGGTGTCGTGGGGACGACCCAATAGTCGTCGGACATGTCGGCGGCTGGCCAACTTTGGCCCGTGGTCGTGGGGACGATCCGATAGTCGTTGGACATGACGGTAGCGGGCCAATCTAGTCCGGGGGTCGTGGGGACGACCCTACAGTCGTCGGACATTTCGGCGGCTTGCCAACTTTGGCCCGGGGTCGTGGGGACGACCCTATAGTCGTCGGACTTGACGGTGGTGGGCCAATCTGGTCCCGGGGTTGTGGGGACGACCCTACACTCGTCGGACATTTCGGCGGCTTGCCAACTTTGGCCCGGGGTCGTGGGGACGACCCTATAGTCGTCGGACTTGACGGTGGCGGGCCAATCTAGTCCCGAGGTCGTGGGGACGGCCCTATAGTCGTCGGACTTGACGGTGGCCGGCCAATCTATTCCCGGGGTCGTGGGGACGACCCTACAGTCGTCGGACATTTCGGCGGCTTGCCAACTTTGGCCCGGGGTCGTGGGGACGACCCTATAGTCGTCGGACATGTCGGCGGCTGGCCAAAATTGGCCCGAGGTCGTGGGGGCGACCCTATAGTCGTCGGACATGTCGGCGGCTGGCCAACTTTGGCCCGTGGTCGTGGGGACGACCCTATAGTCGTCGGAAATGACGGTGGCGGGCCAATCTAGTCCCGGGGTCGTTGGGACGACCCTATAGTCGTCGGACATGTCGGCGGCTGGCCAACTTTGGCCCGTGGTCGTGGGGACGACTCTATAGTCGTCGGACATGTCGGCGGCTGGCCAACCTAGACCCGGGGTCGTGGGGACGACCCTATTGTCGTCGGACATGACGGTGGCGGGCCAATCTAGTCCCGGGGTCGTGGGGACGACCCTATAGTCGTCGGACATGTCGGCGGCTGGCCAACTTTGGCCCGTGGTCTTGGGGACGACTGTATAGTCGTCGGACATGTCGGCGGCTGGCCATTCTAGTCCCGGGGTCGTGGGGACGACCCTATAGTCGTCGGACATGTCGGCGGCGGGCCAACTTTGGCCCGGGGTCGTGGAGACGACCCTATAGTCATCGGACATATCGGCGATTGGCCATTATTGGCCCGGGGTCGTGGGGACGACCGTATATTCGTCGGACATGACGGTGGCGGGCCAATCTAGTCCCGGGGTCGTGGGGACGACCGTATAGTCGTCGGACATATCAGCGGCTGGCCAACTTTTGCCCGGGGTCGTGGGGACGACCCTATAGTCGTCGGACATGTCGGCGGCTGGCCAACTTTGGCCCGTGGTTGTGGGGACGACCCTATTGTCGTTGGACATGACGGTGGCGGGCCAATCTAGTCCCGGGGTCCTGGGGACGACCCTATAGTCGTCGGACATGTCGGCGGCTGGCCAACTTTGGACCGGTGTCGTGGGGACGACTCTATAGTCGTCGGAAATGTCGGCGGCTGGCCAACCTGGACCCGGGGTCGTGGGGACGACCCTATTGTCGTCGGACATGACGGTGGCGGGCCAATCTAGTCTCGGGGTCGTGGAGACGACCCTATAGTCGTCGGACATGTCGGCGGCTGACCAACTTAGGCCCAGGGTCGTGGGGGCGACCCTGTAGTCGTCGGACATGTTGGCGGCTTGTCAGCCTAGTCCCGGGGTCGTGGGTACCACCCTACAGTCGTCGGACATTTCGGCGGCTTGCCAACTTTGGCCCGGGTTCGTGGGGACGACCCTATAGTCGTCGGACTTGACGGTGGCGGGCCAATCTAGTCCCGAGGTCCTGGGGACGACCCTATAGTCGTCGGACTTGACGGTGGCGGGCCAATCTAGTCCCGAGGTCCTGGGGACGACCCTATAGTCGTCGGACTTGACGGTGGCGGGCCAATCTAGTCCCGGGGTCGTGGGGACGACCCTACAGTCGTCGGACATTTCGGCGGCTTGCCAACTTTGGCCCGGGGTCGTGGGGACGACCCTATAGTCGTCGGACTTGACGGTGGCGGGCCAATCTAGTCCCGAGGTCGTGGGGACGACCCTATAGTCGTCGGACTTGACGGTGGCCGGCCAATCTATTCCCGGGGTCGTGGGGACGACCCTACAGTCGTCGGACATTTCGGCGGCTTGCCAACTTTGGCCCGGGGTCGTGGGGACGATCCAATAGTCGTCGGACATGTCGGCGGCTGGTCAACTTTGGCCCGTGGTCGTGGGGACGACCCTATAGTCGTTAGACATGTCAGCGGCTGGCCAACTTTGGCCCGGTGTCGTGGGGACGACCCAATAGTCGTCGGACATGTCGGCGGCTGGCCAACTTTGGCCCGTGGTCGTGGGGACGATCCGATAGTCGTTGGACATGACGGTAGCGGGCCAATCTAGTCCGGGGGTCGTGGGGACGACCCTACAGTCGTCGGACATTTCGGCGGCTTGCCAACTTTGGCCCGGGGTCGTGGGGACGACCCTATAGTCGTCGGACTTGACGGTGGTGGGCCAATCTGGTCCCGGGGTTGTGGGGACGACCCTACACTCGTCGGACATTTCGGCGGCTTGCCAACTTTGGCCCGGGGTCGTGGGGACGACCCTATAGTCGTCGGACTTGACGGTGGCGGGCCAATCTAGTCCCGAGGTCGTGGGGACGGCCCTATAGTCGTCGGACTTGACGGTGGCCGGCCAATCTATTCCCGGGGTCGTGGGGACGACCCTACAGTCGTCGGACATTTCGGCGGCTTGCCAACTTTGGCCCGGGGTCGTGGGGACGACCCTATAGTCGTCGGACATGTCGGCGGCTGGCCAAAATTGGCCCGAGGTCGTGGGGGCGACCCTATAGTCGTCGGACATGTCGGCGGCTGGCCAACTTTGGCCCGTGGTCGTGGGGACGACCCTATAGTCGTCGGAAATGACGGTGGCGGGCCAATCTAGTCCCGGGGTCGTTGGGACGACCCTATAGTCGTCGGACATGTCGGCGGCTGGCCAACTTTGGCCCGTGGTCGTGGGGACGACTCTATAGTCGTCGGACATGTCGGCGGCTGGCCAACCTAGACCCGGGGTCGTGGGGACGACCCTATTGTCGTCGGACATGACGGTGGCGGGCCAATCTAGTCCCGGGGTCGTGGGGACGACCCTATAGTCGTCGGACATGTCGGCGGCTGGCCAACTTTGGCCCGTGGTCTTGGGGACGACTGTATAGTCGTCGGACATGTCGGCGGCTGGCCATTCTAGTCCCGGGGTCGTGGGGACGACCCTATAGTCGTCGGACATGTCGGCGGCGGGCCAACTTTGGCCCGGGGTCGTGGAGACGACCCTATAGTCATCGGACATATCGGCGATTGGCCATTATTGGCCCGGGGTCGTGGGGACGACCGTATATTCGTCGGACATGACGGTGGCGGGCCAATCTAGTCCCGGGGTCGTGGGGACGACCCTATAGTCGTCGGACATATCAGCGGCTGGCCAACTTTTGCCCGGGGTCGTGGGGACGACCCTATAGTCGTCGGACATGTCGGCGGCTTGCCAACTTTGGCCCGGGGTCGTGGGGACGACCCTATAGTCGTCGGACATGTCGGCGGCTGGCCAACTTTGGCCCGGTGTCGTGGGGACGACTCTACAGTCGTCGGACATGTCGGCGGCGGTCCAATCTAGTACCGGGGTCGTGAGGACGACACTATAGTCGTCGGACATGTCGGCGGCTGGCCAACTTTGGCCCATGGTCGTGGGGACGACCCAATAGTCGTTGGACATGTCGGCGGCTGGCCAGCTTTGGCCCGTGGTTGTGGGGACGACCCTATAGTCGTTGGACATGACGGTGGCGGGCCAATCTAGTCCCGGGGTCGTGGGGACGACCCTATAGTCGTCGGACATGTCGGCGGCTGGCCAACTTTGGCCCGTAGTCGTGGGGACGATCCGATAGTCGCCGGACATGACGGTGGCGGGCCAATCTATTCCCGGGGTCGTGGGGACGACCCTATAGTCGTCGGACATGTCGGCGGCTGGCCAACTTTGGCCCGTGGTCGTGGGGACGACCCAATAGTCGTTGGACATGTCGGCGGCTGTCCAACTTTGGCCTGTGGTTGTGGGGACTACCCTATAGTCGTTGGACATGACGGTGGCGGGCCAATCTAGTCCCGGGGTCGTGGGGACGACCCTATAGTCGTCGGACATGTCGGCGGCGGGCCAACTTTGTCCCGGGGTCGTGGAGACGACCCTATAGTCATCGGACATGTCGGCGATTGGCCATTATTGGCCCGGGGTCGTGGGGACGACCGTATATTCGTCGGACATGACGGTGGCGGGCCATTCTAGTCCCGGGATTGTGGGGACATGTCGGCGACTTGCCAAATGTGCCCGGGGTCGTGGGGACGACCCTATAGTGGTCGGACAAGTCGGCGGCTGGCCAACCTAGTCCGGGGGTCGTGGGGACGACTCTATAGTCGTCGGACATGTCGGCGGCGGGCCAACCTAGTCCCGGGGTTGTGGGAACGACCCTATAGTCATCGGATATTTCGGCGGCTGGCCTACTTTGGCCCGTCGTCGTGGGGACGACCCAATTGTCGTCGGACTAGACGGTGGCGGGCCAATCTAGTCCCGTGGTCGTGGGCACGACCCTATAGTCGTCGGACAAGTCGGCGGCGGGCCAACCTAGTCCGGGGTCATGGGGACGACCCTATAGTCGTCGGATATGTCGGCGGCTGTCCAACTTTGGTCCGTGGTCGTGGGGACGACTGTTTAGTCGTCGGACATTTCGGCGGCTGGCCAACCTAGACCCGGGGTCGTGGGGACGACCCTATTGTCGTCGGACATGTTGGCGGCTGGTCAACCTAGTCCCGGGGTCGTGGGGACGACCCTATAGTCGTCGGACAAGTCGGCGGAGGGCCAACCTAGTCCCGCGGTATGGGGACGACCCTATAGTCGTCGGACAAGTCGGCAGCTTGCAAACTTTGGTCCGGGGTCGTGGGGACGACCCTATAGTCGTCGGACATGATGGTGGCGGGCCAATCTAGTCCCAGGGTCGTGGGGACGACCCTATAGTCATCGGACATGTCGGCGGCTGGCCAACTTTGGCCCGTGGTCGTGGGGACGACCCAATAGTCGTCGGACATGTCGGCGGCTGGCCAACTTTGGCCCGAAGTCGTGGGGACGATCCAATATTCGCCGGACATGACGGTGGCGGGCCAATCTATTCCCGGGGTCGTGGGGACGACCCTATAGTCGACGGACTTGTCGGCGGCTGGCCAACTTTGGCCCGGTGTCGTGGGGACGACTCTATAGTCGTCGGACATGTCAGTGGCGGGCCAACTTTGGCCTGTGGTCGTGGGGACGACCCTATAGTCGTCGGACATGTCGGCGGCTGGCCAACTTTGGCCCGTGGTCGTGGGGACGAACCAATAGTCGTCGGACATGTCGGCGGCTGGCCAACTTTGGCCCGTGGTCGTGGGGACGATCCAATAGTCGTCGGAAATGTCGGCGGCTGGCCAACCTGGACCCGGGGTCGTGGGGACGACCCTATTGTCGTCGGATATGACGGTGGCGGGCCAATCTAGTCTCGGGGTCGTGGGGACGACCCTATAGTCGTCGGACATGTCGGCGGCTGGTCAACTTTGGCCCGGGGTCGTGGGGACGACCCTATAGTCGTCGGACATTTCGGCGGCTTGCCAACTTTGGCCCGGGGTCGTGGGGACGACCCTATAGTCGTCGGACATGTTGGCGATTGGCCAACATTGGCCCGGGGTCGTGGGGACGACCCTATAGTCGTCGGACATGTTGGCGATTGGCCAACATTGGCCCGGGGTCGTCGGGACGACCCTATAGTCGTCGGACATGTTGGCGATTGGCCAACATTGGCCCGGGGTCGTCGGGACGACCCTATAGTCGTCGGACATGTCTGCGGCTGGCCATCCTAGTCCCGGGGTCGTGGGGACGACCCTATAGTCGTCGGACATTTCTGCGGCTTGCCAACTTTGGCCCGGGTTCGTGGGGACGACCCTATAGTCGTCGGACATGTCGGCGGCTGGCCAACTTTGGCCCGTGGTTGTGGGGACGACCCTATTGTCGTTGGACATGACGGTGGCGGGCCAATCTAGTCCCGGGGTCCTGGGGACGACCCTATAGTCGTCGGACATGTCGGCGGCTGGCCAACTTTGGACCGGTGTCGTGGGGACGACTCTATAGTCGTCGGAAATGTCGGCGGCTGGCCAACCTGGACCCGGGGTCGTGGGGACGACCCTATTGTCGTCGGACATGACGGTGGCGGGCCAATCTAGTCTCGGGGTCGTGGAGACGACCCTATAGTCGTCGGACATGTCGGCGGCTGACCAACTTAGGCCCAGGGTCGTGGGGGCGACCCTGTAGTCGTCGGACATGTTGGCGGCTTGTCAGCCTAGTCCCGGGGTCGTGGGTACCACCCTACAGTCGTCGGACATTTCGGCGGCTTGCCAACTTTGGCCCGGGTTCGTGGGGACGACCCTATAGTCGTCGGACTTGACGGTGGCGGGCCAATCTAGTCCCGAGGTCCTGGGGACGACCCTATAGTCGTCGGACTTGACGGTGGCGGGCCAATCTAGTCCCGAGGTCCTGGGGACGACCCTATAGTCGTCGGACTTGACGGTGGCGGGCCAATCTAGTCCCGGGGTCGTGGGGACGACCCTACAGTCGTCGGACATTTCGGCGGCTTGCCAACTTTGGCCCGGGGTCGTGGGGACGACCCTATAGTCGTCGGACTTGACGGTGGCGGGCCAATCTAGTCCCGAGGTCGTGGGGACGACCCTATAGTCGTCGGACTTGACGGTGGCCGGCCAATCTATTCCCGGGGTCGTGGGGACGACCCTACAGTCGTCGGACATTTCGGCGGCTTGCCAACTTTGGCCCGGGGTCGTGGGGACGATCCAATAGTCGTCGGACATGTCGGCGGCTGGTCAACTTTGGCCCGTGGTCGTGGGGACGACCCTATAGTCGTTAGACATGTCAGCGGCTGGCCAACTTTGGCCCGGTGTCGTGGGGACGACCCAATAGTCGTCGGACATGTCGGCGGCTGGCCAACTTTGGCCCGTGGTCGTGGGGACGATCCGATAGTCGTTGGACATGACGGTAGCGGGCCAATCTAGTCCGGGGGTCGTGGGGACGACCCTACAGTCGTCGGACATTTCGGCGGCTTGCCAACTTTGGCCCGGGGTCGTGGGGACGACCCTATAGTCGTCGGACTTGACGGTGGTGGGCCAATCTGGTCCCGGGGTTGTGGGGACGACCCTACACTCGTCGGACATTTCGGCGGCTTGCCAACTTTGGCCCGGGGTCGTGGGGACGACCCTATAGTCGTCGGACTTGACGGTGGCGGGCCAATCTAGTCCCGAGGTCGTGGGGACGGCCCTATAGTCGTCGGACTTGACGGTGGCCGGCCAATCTATTCCCGGGGTCGTGGGGACGACCCTACAGTCGTCGGACATTTCGGCGGCTTGCCAACTTTGGCCCGGGGTCGTGGGGACGACCCTATAGTCGTCGGACATGTCGGCGGCTGGCCAAAATTGGCCCGAGGTCGTGGGGGCGACCCTATAGTCGTCGGACATGTCGGCGGCTGGCCAACTTTGGCCCGTGGTCGTGGGGACGATCCAAAAGTCGTCGGACATGTCGGCGGCTGGCCAACTTTGGCGCGTGGTCGTGGGGACGATCCGATTGTCGTCGGACATGTCGGCTGCTGGCCAACTTTGGCCTGGTGTCGTGGGGACGACCCAATAGTCGTCGGACATGTCGGCGGCTGGCCAACTTTGGCCCGGTGTCGTGGGGACGACTCTATATTCGTCGGACATGTCGGCGGCTGGCCAACCTAGACCCGGGGTCGTGGGGACGACCCTATAGTCGTCGGACATGTCGGCGGGTGGTCAACTTTGGCCCGTGGTCGTGGGGACGACCCTATAGTCGTCGGACAAGACGGCGGCTGGACATCTTTGGCCCGGGGTCGTGGGGACGACCCTATAGTCATCGGACATATTGGCGGCTTGTCAGCCTAGTCCCGGGGTCGTGTGTACGACCCTATAGTCGTCGGACAAGTCGGCGGCTGGCCAACCTAGACCCGGGGTCGAGGGGACGACCCTATTGTCGTCGGACATGACGGTGGCGGGTCAATCTAGTCTCGGGGTCGTGGGGACGACCCTATAGTCGTCGGACATGTCGGCGGCTGGCCAACTTTGGCCCGGGGTCGTGGGGACGACCCTGTAACAATTATTTGTGAGAGTCCACCTCCTTAATAATAAGTACTTATTACTAGGGGCTATTTACTTTCCGCCTGCATCCCGGCCTACCCTTTATGAGAAACACGCGGACTGTATCACTGAGTTATATCTTAAATATAGCAACGACATATTTTTGCTGTACGGGGATTATAATCTCCCGCATGCTATCTGGTACAGAGACTCAGGCCAGTCTTGCTTTAGGAAGCCAGGAATGTCGATGAATGAATCGATGGCGGTTGACCTTCTCCTTGGATGCGTTGGCTACTGTAACTTAATCCAAGTGAACACGGTGTTTAATGTCTGCGACGGTATGCTCGATCTTATTTTTGTTAGCGATTCGAAGGTTACTGTTGATCGGGTCCTCGACGCTTTAATTGCGCCCGATGCCTACCATCCGACCCTTTATTTGAAGTTTAACGAACTTGACGTAGTAGTGGACACCGTGGTGGAGAACTTCACCTATCGGGACTTCAAGCGTGGCGATTATACCTGTGTATTGGAGTATTTCAACTCGGTGGATTGGGATATGGTGACCGGTAATACCGACCCATGTGTTGCCCTGGAGCGTTTGTACGGCCACATTAACCAAGCAATTAACGCCTTCATTCCGATCCGGACGGTTCATCGCTCCACGTTTCCGCAGTGGTTTTCCCCACGATTGAGGTCCCTGATTCGTGAGAAGAAGAAAGCGCATATAGTCTTTAAGCGGTCATGTGCATACAGCGACTACATGATCTTTTCCCACCTCAGATCACAGTGCAAGAAAGCCTTACTTCGGGATCACCGTATTCATATTGAGGGTGTCGAGAATGCTATCTCTAGCAATGTCTCGAACTTTTGGAAATTCGTAAACACTAAGCGTGGCGGTCATAGTATTCCTGGCAAGGTGCATCTCGATCAAGCCTCTGCCACGACTCACTCGTCAGCTGCCGATCTCTTTGCGGACTTTTTCGGATCTGTTTACACCCGTCCGTCCGGAGTGTTACCTGTGTTGAATCCTGGTTTGTCCCCCGGTGCTGGTGTAAACATACACTCGCTATCCGTCTCTATAGGTGATATTTATTCCAAGCTAGATTCACTCGATTCGGCCAAAGGCCCGGGTTTCGACGGTATCCCCCCTTTGTTTTTGAAGGAATGCCGCTTTATTCTCTCCAGGCCTCTCTGGCATATCTTTAATTCCTCCCTAAAGAGTGGAATTTTTCCCCCCGCCTGGAAGACTAGTCTAGTAACCCCAGTATTTAAGGCAGGTGACCGCTCGAACGTGAAAAACTTCAGGCCGATTTGTAAACTATCTGTCCTGCCCAAACTCTTCGAGGAAATTGTAACAGAGACCGTAACGCCTTTTCTCACAAATGTCATCTGTAATGAGCAGCATGGATTCGTTCCCGAACGATCGACGGCGACTAATCTGGCGGTATACCACTGCTATGTCTCAGCGGCCCTCGATGCCGGTCTCCAGGTTGATACTGTATACACAGACTTCCGGAAGGCCTTTGATACGGTTGACCATGATATTTTACTTCAGAAATTATCTTCGATTGGTATTAGCGAGGCGTTCCTATCATGGGTTGGTAGCTATTTGGATGACCGGGTGCAAGTAGTTAAAGTGTTTGACCAACAATCAGCTCCTGTTAAAGTGAGCTCTGGCGTCCCTCAAGGATCGCACCTTGGTCCCCTTCTGTTCCTCATTTTTATCAATGACCTGAAGGATGTATTCCAGGACTGTAAATTTCTTATGTATGCCGATGATTTGAAGATATTTCGTACCATTCGCAGTGCACTCGACTCTAGTAAGATGCAGGATGACCTCGTTAGATTCGAGCAGTGGTGTACCGTCAATAAGATGCGGCTAAATACAGCTAAATGTGTGGTGTTGAGAACCCATAGAGCAAGGAGTGTCATTGTATCGCCATATAGTCTATGCGGTACCCCATTGAATGATGTGGACGAAGTCTGTGACCTTGGAGTTACGTTCACGACTAGGCTAGACTTTCGTAACCATTACCGGAATATCACTTGCAAAGCGATGAAAACCTTAGGATTTATAGCCCGTTTCGCAAAGCACTTCAGGCAATTGAAATCACTGAAGTTGTTGTATGTAGCACTGGTCAGACCCCAGTTAGAATATGCCTCGATAATTTGGAACCCAAAGCATAAGATATATGTCAGTTTAATCGAAAGGGTCCAGCATAAGTTCCTCCGGATGGCTATGAGAGCAATAGGTAGTCCTATGCTGTACAATGACCATGACTATGGTCCTGCCATGCTCAAAACAAGGCTCATCACTCTCAGTAACCGTCGTGTATGTACTGACCTATTGTTTCTGTATAGAATCATTCATGGACAGATAAACTGTAATGATCTCGTGGCATCAATACACTTTCAGGCCCCTGAACGTTTATTGCGTCTGAGACCCCTTTTTAAGCCGAAAGTTCCAGATTATTTTCATCATACAGCCGATCCCATAAACCGCGCAATGGAGGAGGTCAATCAGCGCTTTGCGGACATTGATTTATTCACTGCATCACTTGATTCGTTTCGGAATCAGCTGCTTAATCGACTTTCCGCTTAACCTGTCAACTGCGTTGCGGCGTTTAGTGTTTATCGCGGCGTGTAGAATGTTTATTTCATTGTACTTATTCTGTAATACTATGTACTCTAAAGGGTTTTTTGCCCGTTAATAATAATAATAATAATAATAATAATAATAATCGTTGGACATGACGGTGGCGGGCCAATCTAGTCCCGGGGTCGTAGGGACGACCCTATAGCCGTCGGACATGTTGGCGATTGGCCAACATTGGCCCGGGGTCGTCGGGACGACCCTATAGTCGTCGGACATGTCGGCGGCTGGCCAACCTAGTCCCGGGGTCGTGGGGACGACCCTATAGTCGTCGGACATTTCGGCGGCTTGCCAACTTTGGCCCGGGTTCGTGGGGACGACCCTATAGTCGTCGGACATGTCGGCGGCTGGCCAACTTTGGACCGGTGTCGTGGGGACGACCCTATAGTCTTCGGACATGACGGTAGCGGGCCAATCTAGTCCCGAGGTCGTGGGGACGACCCTATAGTCGTCGGACATGTCGGCGGCTGGCCAACTTTGGCCCGTGGTCGTGGGGACGATCCAATAGTCGTCGGACATGTCGGCGGGTGGCCAACCTAGTCCCGAGGTCGTGGGGACGACCCTATAGTCGTCGGACATGTCGGCGGTTTGCCAACTTTGGCCCGGGGTCGTGGGGACGATCCAATAGTCGACGGACATGTCGGCGGCTAGCCAACCTAGTCCCGAGGTCGTGGGGACGACCCTATAGTCGTCGGACTTGACGGTGGCGGGCCAATCTAGTCCCGGGGTCGTGGGGACGACCCTACAGTCGTCGGACATTTCGGCGTCTTGCCAACTTTGGCCCGGGGTCGTGTGGACGACCCTATAGTCGTCGGACATGTCGGCGGGTGGCCAACCTAGTCCCGAGGTCGTGGGGACGACCCTATAGTCGTCGGACATGTCGGCGGCTTGCCAACTTTGGCCCGGGGTCATGGGGACGATCCAATAGTCGACGGACATGTCGGCGGCTGGCCAACTTTGGCGCGTGGTCGTGGGGACGATCCGATTGTCGTCGGACATGTCGGCGGCTGGCCAATCTAGTCCCGGGGTCGTGGGGACGACCCTATAGTCGTCGGACAAGACGACGGCTGGACATCTTTGGCCCGGGGTCGTGGGGACGACCCTATAGTCGTCGGACATGTCGGCGGCTTGCCAACTTTCGCCCGGGGTCGTGGGGACGATCCAATAGTCGTCGGACATGTCGGCGGCTGGTCAACTTTGGCCCGTGGTCGTGGGGACGACCCTATGGTCGTTGGACATGTCGGCGGCTGGCCAATCTAGTCCCGGGGTCGTCGGGACGACCCTATAGTCGTCGGACAAGACGGCGGCTGGACATCTTTGGCCCGGGGTCGTGGGGACGACCCTACAGTCGTCGGACATGTCGGCGGCTGGCCAACTTTGGCCCGGTGTCGTGGGGACGACTCTATAGTCGTCGGAAATGTCGGCGGCTGGCCAACCTGGACCCGGGGTCGTGACGACGACCCTATAGTCGTCGGACAAGACGGCGGCTGGACATCTTTGGCCCGGGGTCGTGGGGACGACCCTATAGTCGTCGGACATGACGGTGGCGGACCAATCTAGTCCCGGGGTCGTGGGGGCGACCCTATAGTCGTCGGACATGTCGGCGGCTGGCCAACTTTGGCCCGTGGTCGTGGGGACGATCCAATAGTCGACGGACATGTCGGCGGCTGGCCAACTTTGGCCCGTGGTTTTGGGGACGACCCTATAGTCGTTGGACATGACGGTGGCGGGCCAATCTAGTCCCGGGGTCGTGGGTACGACCCTACAGTCGTCGGACATTTCGGCGGCTTGCCAACTTTGGCCCGGGGTCGTGGGGACGACCCTATAGTCGTCGGACATGACGGTGGCGGGCCAGTCTAGTCCCGGGTCGTGGGGACGACCCTATAGTCGTCAGACATGTCGGCGGCTGGCCAACTTTGGCCCGTGGTCGTGGGGACGATCCAATAATCGTCGGATATGTCGGCGGCTGGCCAACTTTGGCCCGTGGTTGTGGGGACGACCCTATAGTCGTTGGACATGACGGTGGCGGGCCAATCTAGTCCCGGGGTCGTCGGGACGACCCTATAGTCGTCGGACAAGACGGCGGCTGGACATCTTTGGCCCGGGGTCGTGGGGACGACCCTACAGTCGTCGGACATGTCGGCGGCTGGCCAACTTTGGCCCGGTGTCGTGGGGACGACTCTATAGTCGTCGGAAATGTCGGCGGCTGGCCAACCTGGACCCGGGGTCGTGGGGACGACCCTATAGTCGTCGGACATGTCGGCGGCTGGCCAACTTTGGCCCGGTGTCGTGGGGACGACTCTATAGTCGTCGGAAATGTCGGCGGCTGACCAACCTGGACCCGGGGTCGTGGGGACGACCCTATTGTCGTCGGACATGACGGTGGCGGGCCAATCTAGTCTCGCGGTCGTGGGGACGACCCTATAATCGTCGGACATGACGGTGGCGGGCCAATCTAGTCCCGGGGTCGTGCGGACGACCCTATAGTCGTCGGACAAGACGGCGGCTGGACATCTTTGGCCCGGGGTCGTGGGGACGACCCTATAGTCGTCGGACAAGACGGTGGCGGACCAATCTAGTCCCGGGGTCGTGGGGACGACCCTATAGTCGTCGGACATGACGGTGGCGGGCTAATCTAGTCCCGGGGTCGAGGGGACGACCATATAGGCGTCGGACAAGACGGCGGCTGGACATCTTTGGCCCGGGGTCGTGGGGACGACCCTATAGTCGTCGGACATGTCGGCGGCTGGCCAACTTTGGCCCTTGGTCGTGGGGACAACCCAATAGTGGTCGGACATGTCGGCGGCTGGCCAACCTAGTCCCGAGGTCGTGGGGACGACCCTATAGTCGTCGGACTTGACGGTGGCGGGCCAATCTAGTCCCGGGGTCGTGGGGACGACCCTATAGTCGTCGGACTTGACGGTGGCGGGCCAATCTAGTCCCGGGGTCGTGGGGACGACCCTACAGTCGTCGGACATTTCGGCGGCTTGCCAACTTTGGCCCGGTGTCGTGGGGACGACTCTATAGTCGTCGGAAATGTCGGCGGCTGGCCAACTTTGGCCCGTGGTTGTGGGGACGACCCTATAGTCGATGGACATGACGGTGGCGGGCCAATCTAGTCCCGGGGTCGTGGGTAAGACCCTATAGTCGTCGGACAAGACGGCGGCTGGACATCGTTGGCCCGGGGTCGTGGGGACGACCCTATAGTCGTCGGACATGTTGGCGGGTTGTCAGCCTAGTCCCGGGGTCGTGGGTACGACCCTATAGTCGTCGGACAAGTCGGCGGCGGGCCAACCTTGTCCCGGGGTCGTGGGGACGACCCTATAGTCGTCGGACTAGACGGCGGCTGGACATCGTTGGCCCGGGGTCGTGGGGACGACCCTATAGTCGTCGGACATGTTGGCGTGTTGTCAGTCTAGTCCCGGGGTCGTGGGTACGACCCTATAGTCGTCGGACAAGTCGGCGGCGGGCCAACCTTGTCCCGGGGTCGTGGGGACGACCCTATAGTCGTCGGACATGTCGGCGGCTGGCCAACTTTGGCCCGGTGTCGTGGGGACGACTCTATAGTCGTCGGAAATGTCGGCGGCTGACCAACCTGGACCCGGGGTCGTGGGGACGACCCTATTGTCGTCGGACATGACGGTGGCGGGCCAATCTAGTCTCGCGGTCGTGGGGACGACCCTATAATCGTCGGACATGACGGTGGCGGGCCAATCTAGTCCCGGGGTCGTGCGGACGACCCTATAGTCGTCGGACATGTCGGCGGCTGGCCAACTTTGGCCCGGTGTCGTGGGGACGACCCTATAGTCGTCGGACTTGACGGTGGCGGGCCAATCTAGTCCCGAGGTCCTGGGGACGACCCTATAGTCGTCGGACTTGACGGTGGCGGGCCAATCTAGTCCCGGGGTCGTGGGGACGACCCTATAGTCGTCGGACATGTTGGCGGCTTGTCAGCCTAGTCCCGGGGTCGTGGGTACGACCCTACAGTCGTCGGACATTTCGGCGGCTTGCCAACTTTGGCCCGGGGTCGTGGCGACGACCCTATAGTCGTCGGACATGACGGTGGCGGGCCAATCTAGTCCCGGGGTCGTGGGGACGACCCTATAGTCGTCGGACAAGACGGCGGCTGGACATCTTTGGCCCGGGGTCGTGGGGACGACCCCACAGTCGTCGGACATTTCGGCGGCTTGCCAACTTTGGCCCGGGGTCGTGGGGACGACCCTATAGTCGTCGGACATGTCGGCGGCTGGCCAACTTTGGCCCGTGGTTGTGGGGACGACCCTATAGTCGTTGGACATGACGGTGGCGGGCCAATCTAGTCCCGGGGTCGTGGGTAAGACCCTATAGTCGTCGGACATGACGGTGGCGGACCAATCTAGTCCCGGGGTCGTGGGGACGACCCTATAGTCGTCGGACATGTCGGCGGCTGGCCAACTTTGGCCCGTGGTCGTGGGGACGATCCAATAGTCGACGGACATGTCGGCGGCTGGCCAACTTTGGCCCGTGGTTGTGGGGACGACCCTATAGTCGTTGGACATGACGGTGGCGGGCCAATCTAGTCCCGGGGTCGTGGGTACGACCCTACAGTCGTCGGACATTTCGGCGGCTTGCCAACTTTGGCCCGGGGTCGTGGGGACGACCCTATAGTCGTCGGACATGACGGTGGCGGGCCAGTCTAGTCCCGGGTCGTGGGGACGACCCTATAGTCGTCGGACATGTCGGCGGCTGGCCAACTTTGGCCCGTGGTCGTGGGGACGATCCAATAATCGTCGGACATGTCGGCGGCTGGCCAACTTTGGCCCGTGGTTGTGGGGACGACCCTATAGTCGTTGGACATGACGGTGGCGGGCCAATCTAGTCCCGGGGTCGTGGGGACGACCCTATAGTCGTCGGACAAGACGACGGCTGGACATCTTTGGCCCGGGGTCGTGGGGACGACCCTACAGTCGTCGGACATTTCGGCGGCTTGCCAACTTTGGCCCGGGGTCGTGGGGACGACCCTATAGTCGTCGGACATGTCGGCGGCTGGCCAACTTTGGCCCGTGGTTGTGGGGACGACCCTATAGTCGTTGGACATGACGGTGGCGGGCCAATCTAGTCCCGGGGTCGTGGGTAAGACCCTATAGTCGTCGGACAAGACGGCGGCTGGACATCTTTGGCCCGGGGTCGTGGGAACGACCCTATATTCGTCGGACATGTTGGCGGCTTGTCAGCCTAGTCCCGGGGTCGTGGGTACGACCCTATAGTCGTCGGACAAGTCGGCGGCGGGTCAACCTTGTCCCGGGGTCGTGGGGACGACCCTATAGTCGTCGGACATGTCGGCGGCTGGCCAACTTTGGCCCGGTGTCGTGGGGACGACTCTATAGTCGTCGGAAATGTCGGCGGCTGGCCAACCTGGACCCGGGGTCGTGGTGACGACCCTATTGTCGTCGGACATGACGGTGGCGGGCCAATCTAGTCTCGCGGTCGTGGGGACGACCCTATAATCGTCGGGCATGACGGTGGCGGGCCAATCTAGTCCCGGGGTCGTGCGGACGACCCTATAGTCGTCGGACATGTCGGCGGCTGGCCAACCTGGACCCGGGGTCGTGGGGACGACCCTATTGTCGTCGGACATGACGGTGGCGGGCCAATATAGTCTCGGGGTCGTGGGGACGACCCTATAGTCGTCGGACATGTCGGCGGCTGGCCAACTTTGGCCCGGGGTCGTGGGGACGTCCCTATAGTCGTCGGACAAGACGGTGGCGGACCAATCTAGTCCCGGGGTCGTGGGGACGACCCTATAGTCGTCGGACATGACGGTGGCGGGCTAATCTAGTCCCGGGGTCGTGGGGACGACCCTATAGTCGTCGGACATGTCGGCGGCTGGCCAACTTTGGCCCGGGGTCGTGGGGACGACTCTATAGTCGTCGGAAATGTCGGCGGCTGGCCAACCTGGACTCGGGATCGTGGGGACGACCCTATAGTCGTCGGACAAGACGGCGGCTGGACATCTTTGGCCCGGGGTCGTGGGGACGACCCTATAGTCGTCGGACATGTCGGCGGCTGGCCAACTTTGGCCCGTGGTCGTGGGGACGATCCAATAATCGTCGGATATGTCGGCGGCTGGCCAACTTTGGCCCGTGGTTGTGGGGACGACCCTATAGTCGTTGGACATGACGGTGGCGGGCCAATCTAGTCCCGGGGTCGTCGGGACGACCCTATAGTCGTCGGACAAGACGGCGGCTGTACATCTTTGGCCCGGGGTCGTGGGGACGACCCTACAGTCGTCGGACATGTCGGCGGCTGGCCAGCTTTGGCCCGGTGTCGTGGGGACGACTCTATAGTCGTCGGAAATGTCGGCGGCTGGCCAACCTGGACCCGGGGTCGTGGGGACGACCCTATTGTCGTCGGACATGACGGTGGCGGGCCAATATAGTCTCGGGGTCGTGGGGACGACCCTATAGTCGTCGGACATGTCGGCGGCTGGCCAACTTTGGCCCGGGGTCGTGGGGACGATCCAATAGTCGACGGACATGTCGGCGGCTGGCCAACTTTGGCCCGTGGTTGTGGGGACGACCCTATAGTCGTTGGACATGACGGTGGCGGGCCAATCTAGTCCCGGGGTCGTGGGGACGACCCTATAGTCGTCGGACATATCAGCGGCTGGCCAACTTTGGCCCGGGGTCGTGGGGACGACCCTACAGTCGTCGGATATGTCGGCGGCTGGACAACTTTGGCCCGTGGTCGTGGGGACGACCCTATAGTCGTCGGAAATGACGGTGGCGGGCCAATCTAGTCCCGGGGTCGTGGGGACGACCCTATAGTCGTCGCACAAGTCGCCGGCGAGCCAACCTAGTCCCGGGGTCGTGGGGACGACCCTATAGTCGTCGGACATGTCGGCGGCTGGCCAAATATGACCCGGGGACGTGGGGACGAGCCTATATTCTTCGGACAAGTCGGCGGCTGGCCAACTTTGGCCCGTGGTCGTGTGGACGACCCTATAGTCGTCGGATATGTAGGCGGCTGGCCAACTTTGGCCCGTGGTCGTGGGGACGACCCTATAGTCGTCGGAAATGACGGTGGCGGGCCAATCTAGTCCCGGGGTCGTGGGGACGACCCTATAGTCGTCGGACAAGTCGCCGGCGAGTCAACCTAGTCCCGGGGTCGTGGGGACGACCCTATAGTCGTCGGACATGTCGGCGGCTGGCCAACTTTGGCCCGTGGTCGTGGGGACGATCCAATAGTCGTCGGACATGTCGGCGGCTGGCCAACTTTGGCCCGTGGTCCTGGGGACGATCCGATAGTCGTTGACATGACGGTGGCGGGCCAATCTATTCCCGGGGTCGTGGGGACGACCCTATAGTCGTCGGACATGTCGGCGGTTGGCCAACTTTGGCCCGGTGCCGTGGGGACGACTCTATAGTCGTCGGACATATCGGCGGCGGGCCAATCTAGTACCGGGGTCGTGGGGACGACACTATAGTCGTCGGACATGTCGGCGGCTGGCCAACTTTGGCCCGTGGTCGTGGGGACGACCCAATAGTCGTTGGACATGTCGGCGGCTGGCCAACTTTGGCCTGTGGTTGTCGGGACGACCCTATAGTCGTTGGACATGACGGTGGCGGGCCAATCTAGTCCCGGGGTCGTGGGGACGACCCTATAGTCGTCGGACAAGACGGCGGCTGGACATCTTTCGCCCGGGGTCGTGGGGACGACCCTATAGTCGTCGGACATGTCGGCGGCTGGCCACCTTTGGCCCGTGGTCGTGGGGACGACCCTATAGTCGTCGGACATGTCGGCGGCTGGCCAATCTAGTCCCGGGGACGTGGGGACGACCCAATAGTTTCGGACATGGCGGCGCCTGGCCAACCTAGTCCTGAGGTCGTGGGGACGACCCTATAGTCGTCGGACATGACGGTGGCGGGCCAATCTAGTCCCAGGGTCGTGGGGACGACCCTATAGTCGTCGGACATGTCGGCGATTGGCCAACTTTGGCCCGTGGTCGTGGGGACGAACCAATAGTCGTCGGACATGTCGGCGGCTGGCCAACCCAGACCCGGGGTCGTGGGGACGACCCTATTGTCGCCGGACATGACGGTGGCGGGCAAATCTATTCCCGGGGTCGTCGGGACGACCCTATAGTCGTCGGACATGTCGGCGGCTGGCAAACCTAGTCCCGAGGTCGTGCGGACGACCCTATAGTCGTCGGGCATGTCGGCGGCTGGCCAACTTTGGCCCGTGGTCGTGGGGATGACCCAATAGTCGTCGGACATGTCGGCGGCTGGCCAACTTTGGCCCGTGGTCGTGGGGACGATCCGATAGTCGTTGGACATGACGGTGGCGGGCCAATCTAGTCCCGGGGTTGTCGGGACGACCCTATAGTCGTCGGACAAGACGGCGGCTGGACATCTTTTGCCCGGGGTCGTGGGGACGACCCTATAGTCGTCGGACATGTCGGCGGCTGGACATCTTTGGCCCGCGGTCGTGGGGACGACCCTATAGTCGTCGGACAAGTCGGCGGCTGGCCAGCTTTGGCCCGTGGCCGTGGGGACGACCCTATAGTCGTCGGACTTGACGGTGGCGGGCCAATCTAGTCCCGGGGTCGTGGGAACGGCCCTATAGTCGTCGGACAACTCGGCGGCTGGCCAACTTTGGCCCAGGGTCGTGGGGACGACCCTATAGTCGTCGGACAAGTCGGCGCCTGGCCAACTTTGGCCCGTGGTTGTGGGGACGACCCTATAGTCGTCGACGAGTCGGCGTCGAGCCAACCTAGTCCCGGGGTCGTGGGGACGACCCTATAGTCGTCGGACATGTCGGCGGCGGGCCAACCTAGTCCCGGGGTCATGGGGACGACCCTATAGTCGTCGGATATGTCGGCGGCTGTCCAACTTGGGTCCGTGGTCGTGGGGACGACCCTATAGTCGTCAGAAATAACGGTGGCGGGGCAACATAGTCCCGGGGACGTGGGGCCGGCCCTATAGTCGTCGGACATGTCGGCGGCTGGCCAACTTTGGCCCGTGGTCGTCGGGACGACCCTATAGTCGTCGGACAAGTCCGCGGCGAGCCAACCTTGGCCCCTGGTCGTGGGGGCGAGCCTATAGTCGTCGGAAATGTCGGCGGCTTGCTATCTTTGGCCCGTGTTCGTGGGGACGACCGTATAGTCGTCGGACATTTCGGCGGCTGGCCAACCTGGACCTGGGGTCGTGGGGACGGCCCTATAGTCGTCGGACATGACGGTGGCGGGCCAATCTAGTCCCGGGGTTGTGGGGACATGTCGGCGGCTTGACAAATGTGCCCGGGGTCGTGGGGACGACCCTATAGTCGTCGGACATGACGGTGTCGGGCCAATCTAGTCCCGGGAATGTGGGGATATGTCGGCGACTTGCGAAATGTGCCCACGGTCGTGGGGACGACCCTATAGTGGTCGGACAAGTCGGCGGCTGGCCAACCTGGACCCGGGGTCGTGGGGACGACCCTTTAGTCGTCGGACAAGTCGGCGGCGGGCCAACCTAGTCCCGGGGTCATGGAGACGACCCTATAGTCGTCGGATATGTCGGCAGCGGTCCAACTTGGGTCCGTGGTCGTGGTGACGACTCTATAGTCGTCGGACATGTCGGCGGCTGGCCAATCTAGTCCCGGGGTCGTGGGGACGACCCTATAGTCTTCGGACATGTCGGCGGCTGGCCAACTTTGGCCCGTAGTCGTGGGGACGATCCGATAGTCGCCGGACATGACGGTGGCGAGCCAATCTATTCCCGGGGTCGTGGGGACGACCCTATAGTCCTCGGACATGTCGGCGGCTGGCCAACTTTGGCCCGGTGTCGTGGGGACGACTCTATAGTCGTCGGACATGTCGGCGGCGGGCCAATCTACTACCTGGGTCGTGGGGACGACACTATAGTCGTCGGACATGTCGGCGGCTGGCCAACTGTGGCCCGTGGTCGTGGAGACGACCCAATAGTCGTTGGACATGTCGGCGGCTGGCCAACTTTGGCCCGTGGCTGTGGGGACGACCCTATAGTCGTTGGACATGACGGTGGCGGGCCAATCTAGTCCCGGGGTCGTGGGGACGACCCTATAGTCGTCGGACAAGACGGCGGCTGGACATCTTTGGCCCGGGGTCGTGGGGACGACCCTATAGTCGTCGGACATGTCGGCGGCTGGCCAACTTTGGCCCGTGGTCGAGGGGACGACCCAATAGTCGTTGGACATGTCAGCGGCTGGCCAACTTTGCCCCGGTGTCGTGGTGACGACTCTATAGTCGTCGGACATGTCGGCGGCTGGCCAATCTAGTCCCGGGGTCGTGGGGACGACCCAATAGTCGTCGGACATGTCGGCGGCTGGCCAACTTTGGCCCGTAGTCGTGGGGACGATCCGATAGTCGCCGGACATGACGGTGGCGGGCCAATCTATTCCCGGGGTCGTGGGGACGACCCTATAGTCGTCGGACATGTCGGCGGCTGGCCAACTTTGGCCCGGTGTCGTGGGGACGACTCTATAGTCGTCGGACATGTCGGCGGCGGGCCAATCTAGTACCAAGGTCGTGGGGCGACCCTGTAGTCTTCGGACATGTCGGCGGCTGGCCAACTTTGGCCCGTGGTCGTGGGGACGACCCAATAGTCGTCGGACATGTCGGCGGCTGGCCAACTTTGGCCCGTAGTCGTGGGGACGATCCGATAGTCGCCGGACATGACGGTGGCGGGCCAATCTATTCCCGGGGTCGTGGGGACGACCCTATAGTCGTCGGACATGTCGGCGGCTGGCCAACTTTGGCCCGGTGTCGTGGGGACGACTCTATAGTCGTCGGACATGTCGGCGGCGGGCCAATCTAGTACCGGGGTCGTGGGGACGACACTATAGTCGTCGGACATGTCGGCGGCTGGCCAACTTTGGCCCGTGGTCGTGGGGACGACCCAATAGTCGTTGGACATGTCGGCGGCTGGCCAACTTTGGCCTATGGTTGTCGGGACGACCCTATAGTCGTTGGACATGACGGTGGCGGGCCAATCTAGTCCCGGGGTCGTGGGGACGACCCTATAGTCGTCGGACAAGACGGCGGCTGGACATCTTTCGCCCGGGGTCGTGGGGACGACCCTATAGTCGTCGGACATGTCGGCGGCTGGCCAACTTTGGCCCGTGGTCGTGGGGACGACCCTATAGTCGTCGGACATGTCGGCGGCTGGCCAATCTAGTCCCGGGGACGTGGGGACGACCCAATAGTTTCGGACATGGCGGCGCCTGGCCAACCTAGTCCTGAGGTCGTGGGGACGACCCTATAGTCTTCGGACATGACGGTGGCGGGCCAATCTAGTCCCAGGGTCGTGGGGACGACCCTATAGTCGTCGGACATGTCGGCGACTGGCCAACTTTGGCCCGTGGTCGTGGGGACGAACCAATAGTCGTCGGACATGTCGGCGGCTGGCCAACCCAGACCCGGGGTCGTGGGGACGACCCTATAGTCGTCGGACTTGACGGTGGCGGGCCAATCTAGTCCCGGCGTCGTGGGGACGACCCTATAGTCATCAGACATGTCGGTGGCGAGCCAACCTAGTCCCGGGGTCGTGGGGACGACCCAATAATCGTCGGACAAGCCGGCGGCTGGCCAACTTTGGCCCGTGGTCGTGGGGACGACCCTATAGTCGTCGGACAAGTCGGCGGCTGTCCAACTTTGGCCCGGGGTCGTGGGGACGACCCTATAGTCGTCGGACTTGACGGTGGCGGGCCAATCTAGTCCCGGGGTCGTGGGGACGACCCTATAGTCGTCGGACAAGTTGGCGGCGAGCCCACCTAGTCGGGGGGTCGTGGGGACGACCCTATAGTCGTCGGACAAGTCGGCGGCCGGCCAACCTAGTCCGGGGGTCGTGGGGACAACCCTATAGTCGTCGGACATGACGGTGGCGGGCCAGTCTAGTCCCGGGTCGTGGAGACGACCCTATAGTCGTCGGACATGTCGGCGGCTGGCCAACTATGGCCCGTGGTCGTGGGGACGACCCTATAGTCGTCGGAAATGTCGGTGGCTGTCCAACTTTGGCCCTGGGGTCGTGGGGACGACCCTATAGTCGTCGGACAAGTCGGCGGCCGGCCAACCTAGTCCCGGGGTCGTGGGGACGACCCTATAGTCGTCGGACATGACGGTGGCGGGCCAGTCTAGTCCCGGGTCGTGGGGACGACCCTATAGTCGTCGGACATGTCGGCGGCTGGCCAACTTTGGCCCGTGGTCGTGGGGACGATCCGATAGTCGTCGGACGTGACGGTGGATAGCCAATCTAGTCCCGGGATCGTGGGGACGACCCTATAGTCGTCGGACATGTCGGCGTTTGGCCATTATTGGCCCGGGGTCGTGGGGACGACCGTATATTCGTCGGACATGACGGTGGCGGACCAATCTAGTCCCGGGGTCGTGGGGACGACCCTATAGTCGTCGGACATGTCGGCGGCTGGCCAACTTTGGCCCGTGGTCGTGGGGACGACCCAATAGTCGTCGGACATGTCGGCGGCTGGCCAACATTGGCCCGTGGTCGTGGGGTCGACCCTATAGTCGTTGGACATGACGGTGGCGGGCCAATCTAGTCCCGGGGTCGTGGGGACGACCCTATAGTCGTCGGACAAGACGGCGGCTGGACATCTTTGGCCCGGGGTCGTGGGGACGACCCTATAGTCGTCGGACATGTCGGCGGCTGGCCAACTTTGGCCCGTGGTCGAGGGGACGACCCAATAGTCGTTGGACATGTCAGCGGCTGGCCAACTTTGCCCCGGTGTCGTGGTGACGACTCTATAGTCGTCGGACATGTCGGCGGCTGGCCAATCTAGTCCCGGGGTCGTGGGGACGACCCAATAGTCGTCGGACATGTCGGCGGCTGGCCAACTTTGGCCCGTAGTCGTGGGGACGATCCGATAGTCGCCGGACATGACGGTGGCGGGCCAATCTATTCCCGGGGTCGTGGGGACGACCCTATAGTCGTCGGACATGTCGGCGGCTGGCCAACTTTGGCCCGGTGTCGTGGGGACGACTCTATAGTCGTCGGACAAGTTGGCGGCGAGCCCACCTAGTCGGGGGGTCGTGGGGACGACCCTATAGTCGTCGGACAAGTCGGCGGCCGGCCAACCTAGTCCGGGGGTCGTGGGGACAACCCTATAGTCGTCGGACATGACGGTGGCGGGCCAGTCTAGTCCCGGGTCGTGGAGACGACCCTATAGTCGTCGGACATGTCGGCGGCTGGCCAACTATGGCCCGTGGTCGTGGGGACGACCCTATAGTCGTCGGAAATGTCGGTGGCTGTCCAACTTTGGCCCTGGGGTCGTGGGGACGACCCTATAGTCGTCGGACAAGTCGGCGGCCGGCCAACCTAGTCCCGGGGTCGTGGGGACGACCCTATAGTCGTCGGACATGACGGTGGCGGGCCAGTCTAGTCCCGGGTCGTGGGGACGACCCTATAGTCGTCGGACATGTCGGCGGCTGGCCAACTTTGGCCCGTGGTCGTGGGGACGATCCGATAGTCGTCGGACGTGACGGTGGATAGCCAATCTAGTCCCGGGATCGTGGGGACGACCCTATAGTCGTCGGACATGTCGGCGTTTGGCCATTATTGGCCCGGGGTCGTGGGGACGACCGTATATTCGTCGGACATGACGGTGGCGGACCAATCTAGTCCCGGGGTCGTGGGGACGACCCTATAGTCGTCGGACATGTCGGCGGCTGGCCAACTTTGGCCCGTGGTCGTGGGGACGACCCAATAGTCGTCGGACATGTCGGCGGCTGGCCAACATTGGCCCGTGGTCGTGGGGTCGACCCTATAGTCGTCGGACATGACGGTGGCGGACCAATCTAGTCCCGGGGTCGTGGGGACGACCCTATAGTCGTCGGACATGTCGGCGATTGGCCATTATTGGCCCGGGGTCGTGGGGACGACCGTATATTCGTCGGACATGACGGTGGCGGGCCAATCTAGTCCCGGGGTCGTGGGGACGACCCTATAGTCGTCGGACATGTCGGCGGCTGGCCAACTTTGGCCCGTGGTCGTGGGGACGACCCAATAGTCGTCGGACATGTCGGCGGCTGGCCAACATTGGCCCGTGGTCGTGGGGTCGACCCTATAGTCGTCGGACATGACGGTGGCGGACCAATCTAGTCCCGCGGTCGTGGGGACGACCCAATAGTCGTCGGACATGTCGGCGGCTGGCCAACTTTGGTCTGTGGTTGTGGGGACGACCCTATAGTCGTTGGACATGTCGGCGGCTCGCCAACTTTGGCCCGTGGTCGTGGGGACGACTGTATAGTCGTCGGACATGTCGGCGGCTAGCCATTCTAGTCCCGGGGTCGTGGGGACGACCCTATTGTCGTCGGACATGACGGTGGCGAGCCAATCTAGTCCCGGGGTCGTGGGGACGACCCTATAGTCGTCGGACATGTCGGCGGCTGGCCATTCTAGTCCCGGGGTCGTGGGGACGACCCTATTGTCGTCGGACATGACGGTGGCGGGCCAATCTAGTCCCGGGGTCGTGGGGACGACCCAATAGTCGTCGGACATGTCGGCGGCTGGCCAACTTTGGCCCGTGGTCGTGGGGACGACCGTATAGTCGTCGGACATGTCGGCGGCTGGCCATTCTAGTCCCGGGGTCGTGGGGACGACCCTATAGTCGTCGGACATGTCGGCGGCGGGCCAACTTTGGCCCGGGGTCGTGGAGACGACCCTATAGTCATCGGACATGTCGGCGATTGGCCATTATTGGCCCGGGGTCGTGGGGACGACCGTATATTCGTCGGACATGACGGTGGCGGGCTAATCTAGTCCCGGGGTCGTGGGGACGACCCTATAGTCGTCGGACATGACGATGGCGGGCCAATCTAGTCCCGGGGTTGTGGGGACATGTCGGCGGCTTGACAAATGTGCCCGGGGACGTGGGGACGAACCTATAGTCGTCGGACATGAAGGTGTCGGGCCAATCTAGTCCCGGGATTGTGGGGACATGTCGGCGACTTGCCAAATGTGCCCGGGGTCGTGGGGACGACCCTATAGTGGTCGGACAAGTCGGCGGCTGGCCAACCTAGTCCCGGGGTCGTGGGGACGACTCTATAGTCGTCGGACAATTCGGCGGCGGGCCAACCTAGTCCCGGGGTTGTGGGGACGTCCCTATAGTCCTCGGACAAGTCGGCGGCAGGCCAACTTTGGCCCGTGGTCGTGGGGACGACCCTATAGTCGTTGGACATGTTGCCGGCTGGTCAACCTAGTCCCGGGGTCGTGGGACTAACCCTATAGTCGTCGGATTTGTCGGCGGCTGGCCAACATTGGCCCGTGGTCGTGGGGACGACCCTATAGTCGTTGGACATGACGGTGGCGGGCCAATCTAGTCCCGGGGTCGTGGGGACGACCCTATAGTCGTCGGACAAGACGGCGGCTGGACATCTTTGGCCCGGGGTCATGGGGAAGACCCTATAGTCGTCGGATATGTCGGCGGCTGTCCAACTACAGGACGGGTTATCCTATCTAGTCAAGGTGACCTCCGGTGTCCCTCAGGGATCGCACCTTGGTCCTCTCCTGTTCCTTCTCTATGTAAATGATCTTAAGGAGGTTTTCCAGCATAGGGATTTCTTAATGTTCGCGGACGATTTGAAAGTGTACCGTTCTATTGGAGGGTCTTTTGACGTTGAATTGCTGCAGGCTGACCTCAGGAGATTCGAGCAGTGGTGTATTGTTAATAGAATGCAGCTAAATACAGGGAAATGTGTGTTATTAAGGACCCACAGGGCTGTCAGTGGGATTACCTCGACGTATACGCTAGGCGATACCACGTTGACGGCGGTGGCGGAAGTCTTAGACCTTGGCGTCACATTTACGACGGGTCTGGATTTTCGTAACCATTATCGCAACATAACTTGTAAGGCAATGAAAACCCTTGGGTTTATAGCACGGTTTGCGAAACATTTTAAGCAGATCAGGACATTAAAACTGTTATACGTTGCACTGGTTAGGCCACAAGTTGAATATGCGTCGGTTATTTGGAGCCCTAAGCATAAGCTATATGTTAGCATAATTGAAAGGATCCAACACAAGTTCCTTAGGCTTGCCATGAGGACATCTGGCAGCCCTATGAGGTTCAATGACCATGATTATAGTCCTGCCCTGATAAAGATGAGGCTCTCTACCCTTAGCGACCGCCGGGCCTGTTCTGATCTACTATTTCTATATAAGGTTTTACATGGTCAGATAGACTGCAAAGGGCTGGTGGCATTGATCAACTTTCACGCTCCGCAACGGTCACTGCGTATGAGACACCTTTTTGTATCGTGCGTCCCGGAATATCATCACTACACTGCCGATCCCATAAATCGCGCCATGGATGAGCTTAATCAGAGCCCCGCGGACATTGAATTCTTTCAAACCTCACTAGCGTCGTTCAGGAATCAATTACTTAGGATACTGCCACCTCGGTAATCTAGTGTTTCACCGGGTACGGCGTTAGAGCCGTTGTATAGACTGGCTTGTTTTTGTCTTGTTACTGTTGTTTTGTTACTTTACTTTATATTCTATGTTTTTCGTTATATTTTATTTTTAATCGTATTGTATTTTATTGTATGTTTCTGTATCTTAGCATTTTTCTACACTTTGTATTCTAAAGGGTTCCCCCGTTGAATAAATAATAATAATAATAATAATAATAATAACTATGGTCCGTGGTCGTGGGGACGACCCTATAGTCGTCAGAAATAACGGTGGCGGGGCAATCAACTCCCGGGGTCGTGGGGTCGACCCTATAGTCGTCGGACATTTCGGCGGCTGGCCAACTTTGGCCCGTGGTCGTGGGGACGACCCTATAGTCGTCGGACATGTCGGCGGCTGGCCAACATTGGCCCGTGGTCGTGGAGACGACCCAATAGTCGTTGGACATGTCAGCGGCTGGCCAACTTTGCCCCGGTGTCGTGGTGACGACTCTATAGTCGTCGGACATGTCGGCGGCGGGCCAATCTAGTACCGGGGTCGTGGGGACGACCCTATAGTCTTCGGACATGTCGGCGGCTGGCCAACTTTGGCCCGTGGTCGTGGGGACGAACCAATAGTCGTCGGACATGTCGGCGGCTGGCCAACTTTGGCCCGTAGTCGTGGGGACGATCCGATAGTCGCTGGACATGACGGTGGCGGGCCAATCTATTCCCGGTGTCGTGGGGACGAACCTATAGTCGTCGGACATGTCGGCGGCTGGCCAACTTTGGCCCGTAGTTGTGGGGACGATCCGATAGTCGCCGGACATGTCGGCGGCTGGCCAACTTTGGCCCGTGGTCGTGGGGACGACCCAATAGTCGTTGGACATGTCGGCGGCTGGCCAACTTTGGCCCTTGGTTGTGGGGACGACCCTATAGTCGTTGGACATGACGGTGGCGGGCCAATCTAGTACCGGGGTCGTGGGGACGACCCTATAGTCTTCGGACATGTCGGCGGCTGGCCAACTTTGGCCCGTGGTCGTGGGGACGACCCAATAGTCGTCGGACATGTCGGCGGCTGGCCAACTTTGGCCCGTAGTCGTGGGGACGACCCTATAGTCGTCGGAAATATCGATGGCGGGGCAATCTATTCCCGGGGTCGTGGGGACGACCCTGTAGTCGTCGGACATGACGGTGGCGGGCCAATCTAGTCCCGGGGTCATGGGAAGGACCCTATAGTCGTCGGATATTTCGGCGGCCGGCCAACTTTGGCCCGTGGTCGTGGGGACGACCATAGTCGTCGGACATGTTGGCGGCAGGTCAACCTAGTCCCGCGGTCGTGGGGACGACCCTATTGTCGTCGGACATGGCGGTGGCGGGCCAATCTGGTCCCGTGGTCGCTGGGACGACCCTACAGTCGTCGGACATTTCGGCGGCAGGCCAACTTTGGCCCGTGGTCGTGGGGACGACCCTATAGTCGTCGGACATGACGGTAGCGGGCCAATCTAGTCCCGAGGTCGTGGGGACGACCCTATAGTCGTCGGACATTTCGGCGGCTGGCCAACTTTGCCCCGGTGTCGTGGTGACGACTCTATAGTCGTCGGACATGTCGGCGGCTGGCCAACTTTGGCCCGTAGTTGTGGGGACGATCCGATAGTCGCCGGACATGACGGTGGCGGGGCAATCTATTCCCGGTGTCGTGGGGACGAACCTATAGTCGTCGGACATGTCGGCGGCTGGCCAACTTTTGCCCGTAGTTGTGGGGACGATCCGATAGTCGCCGGACATGACGGTGGCGGGCCAATCTATTCCCGGGGTCGTGGGGACGACCCTATAGTCGTCGGACATGTCGGCGGCTGGCCAACTTTGGCCCGTGGTCGTGGGGACGACCCAATAGTCGTTGGACATGTCGGCGGCTGGCCAACTTTGGCCTGTAGTTGTGGGGACGATCCGATAGTCGCCGGACATGACGGTGGCGGGCCAATCTATTCCCGGGGTCGTGGGGACGACCCTATAGTCGTCGGACATGTCGGCGGCTGGCCAACTTTGGCCCGTGGCCGTGGGGACGACCCAATAGTCGTTGGACATGTCGGCGGCTGGCCAACTTTGGCCTGTAGTTGTGGGGACGACCCTATAGTCGTTGGACATGACGGTGGCAGGCCAACTTTGGCCCGGTGTCGTGGGGACGACTCTATAGTCGTCGGACATGTCGGTGGCGGGCCAATCTAGTCCCGAGGTCGTGGGGACGACCCTATAGTCGTCGGACTTGACGGTGGTGGGCCAATCTAGTCCCGGGGTCCTGGGGACGACCCTACAGTCGTCGGACATTTCGGCGGCTTGCCAACTTTGGCCCGGGGTCGTGGGGACGACTCTATAGTCGTCGGACTTGACGGTGGCGGGCCAATCTAGTCCCGGGGCCGTGGGGACGACCCTACAGTCGTCGGACATTTCGGCGGCTTGCCAACATTGGCCCGGGGTCGTGGGGACGACCCTATAATCGGCGGACATGTCGGCGGGTGGCCAACCTAGTCCCGAGGTCTTGGGGGCGACCCAATAGTCGTCGGACATGTCGGCGGCTAGTCAACTTTGGCCCGTGGTCGCGGGGACGACCCAATAGTCGTTGGACATGTCGGCGGCTGGCCAACTTTGGCCCGTGGTTGTGGGGAAGACCCTATAGTCGTCGGATATGTCGGCGGCTGTCCAACTACAGGACGGGTTATCCTATCTAGTCAAGGTGACCTCCGGTGTCCCTCAGGGATCGCACCTTGGTCCTCTCCTGTTCCTTCTCTATGTAAATGATCTTAAGGAGGTTTTCCAGCATAGGGATTTCTTAATGTTCGCGGACGATTTGAAAGTGTACCGTTCTATTGGAGGGTCTTTTGACGTTGAATTGCTGCAGGCTGACCTCAGGAGATTCGAGCAGTGGTGTATTGTTAATAGAATGCAGCTAAATACAGGGAAATGTGTGTTATTAAGGACCCACAGGGCTGTCAGTGGGATTACCTCGACGTATACGCTAGGCGATACCACGTTGACGGCGGTGGCGGAAGTCTTAGACCTTGGCGTCACATTTACGACGGGTCTGGATTTTCGTAACCATTATCGCAACATAACTTGTAAGGCAATGAAAACCCTTGGGTTTATAGCACGGTTTGCGAAACATTTTAAGCAGATCAGGACATTAAAACTGTTATACGTTGCACTGGTTAGGCCACAAGTTGAATATGCGTCGGTTATTTGGAGCCCTAAGCATAAGCTATATGTTAGCATAATTGAAAGGATCCAACACAAGTTCCTTAGGCTTGCCATGAGGACATCTGGCAGCCCTATGAGGTTCAATGACCATGATTATAGTCCTGCCCTGATAAAGATGAGGCTCTCTACCCTTAGCGACCGCCGGGCCTGTTCTGATCTACTATTTCTATATAAGGTTTTACATGGTCAGATAGACTGCAAAGGGCTGGTGGCATTGATCAACTTTCACGCTCCGCAACGGTCACTGCGTATGAGACACCTTTTTGTATCGTGCGTCCCGGAATATCATCACTACACTGCCGATCCCATAAATCGCGCCATGGATGAGCTTAATCAGAGCCCCGCGGACATTGAATTCTTTCAAACCTCACTAGCGTCGTTCAGGAATCAATTACTTAGGATACTGCCACCTCGGTAATCTAGTGTTTCACCGGGTACGGCGTTAGAGCCGTTGTATAGACTGGCTTGTTTTTGTCTTGTTACTGTTGTTTTGTTACTTTACTTTATATTCTATGTTTTTCGTTATATTTTATTTTTAATCGTATTGTATTTTATTGTATGTTTCTGTATCTTAGCATTTTTCTACACTTTGTATTCTAAAGGGTTCCCCCGTTGAATAAATAATAATAATAATAATAATAATAATAACTATGGTCCGTGGTCGTGGGGACGACCCTATAGTCGTCAGAAATAACGGTGGCGGGGCAATCAACTCCCGGGGTCGTGGGGTCGACCCTATAGTCGTCGGACATTTCGGCGGCTGGCCAACTTTGGCCCGTGGTCGTGGGGACGACCCTATAGTCGTCGGACATGTCGGCGGCTGGCCAACATTGGCCCGTGGTCGTGGAGACGACCCAATAGTCGTTGGACATGTCAGCGGCTGGCCAACTTTGCCCCGGTGTCGTGGTGACGACTCTATAGTCGTCGGACATGTCGGCGGCGGGCCAATCTAGTACCGGGGTCGTGGGGACGACCCTATAGTCTTCGGACATGTCGGCGGCTGGCCAACTTTGGCCCGTGGTCGTGGGGACGAACCAATAGTCGTCGGACATGTCGGCGGCTGGCCAACTTTGGCCCGTAGTCGTGGGGACGATCCGATAGTCGCTGGACATGACGGTGGCGGGCCAATCTATTCCCGGTGTCGTGGGGACGAACCTATAGTCGTCGGACATGTCGGCGGCTGGCCAACTTTGGCCCGTAGTTGTGGGGACGATCCGATAGTCGCCGGACATGACGGTGGCGGGCCAATCTATTCCCGGGGTCGTGGGGACGACCCTATAGTCGTCGGACATGTCGGCGGCTGGCCAACTTTGGCCCGTGGTCGTGGGGACGACCCAATAGTCGTTGGACATGTCGGCGGCTGGCCAACTTTGGCCCTTGGTTGTGGGGACGACCCTATAGTCGTTGGACATGACGGTGGCGGGCCAATCTAGTACCGGGGTCGTGGGGACGACCCTATAGTCTTCGGACATGTCGGCGGCTGGCCAACTTTGGCCCGTGGTCGTGGGGACGACCCAATAGTCGTCGGACATGTCGGCGGCTGGCCAACTTTGGCCCGTAGTCGTGGGGACGACCCTATAGTCGTCGGAAATATCGATGGCGGGGCAATCTATTCCCGGGGTCGTGGGGACGACCCTGTAGTCGTCGGACATGACGGTGGCGGGCCAATCTAGTCCCGGGGTCATGGGAAGGACCCTATAGTCGTCGGATATTTCGGCGGCCGGCCAACTTTGGCCCGTGGTCGTGGGGACGACCATAGTCGTCGGACATGTTGGCGGCAGGTCAACCTAGTCCCGCGGTCGTGGGGACGACCCTATTGTCGTCGGACATGGCGGTGGCGGGCCAATCTGGTCCCGTGGTCGCTGGGACGACCCTACAGTCGTCGGACATTTCGGCGGCAGGCCAACTTTGGCCCGTGGTCGTGGGGACGACCCTATAGTCGTCGGACATGACGGTAGCGGGCCAATCTAGTCCCGAGGTCGTGGGGACGACCCTATAGTCGTCGGACATTTCGGCGGCTGGCCAACTTTGCCCCGGTGTCGTGGTGACGACTCTATAGTCGTCGGACATGTCGGCGGCTGGCCAACTTTGGCCCGTAGTTGTGGGGACGATCCGATAGTCGCCGGACATGACGGTGGCGGGGCAATCTATTCCCGGTGTCGTGGGGACGAACCTATAGTCGTCGGACATGTCGGCGGCTGGCCAACTTTGGCCCGTAGTTGTGGGGACGATCCGATAGTCGCCGGACATGACGGTGGCGGGCCAATCTATTCCCGGGGTCGTGGGGACGACCCTATAGTCGTCGGACATGTCGGCGGCTGGCCAACTTTGGCCCGTGGTCGTGGGGACGACCCAATAGTCGTTGGACATGTCGGCGGCTGGCCAACTTTGGCCTGTAGTTGTGGGGACGATCCGATAGTCGCCGGACATGACGGTGGCGGGCCAATCTATTCCCGGGGTCGTGGGGACGACCCTATAGTCGTCGGACATGTCGGCGGCTGGCCAACTTTGGCCCGTGGCCGTGGGGACGACCCAATAGTCGTTAGACATGTCGGCGGCTGGCCAACTTTGGCCTGTAGTTGTGGGGACGACCCTATAGTCGTTGGACATGACGGTGGCAGGCCAACTTTGGCCCGGTGTCGTGGGGACGACTCTATAGTCGTCGGACATGTCGGTGGCGGGCCAATCTAGTCCCGAGGTCGTGGGGACGACCCTATAGTCGTCGGACTTGACGGTGGTGGGCCAATCTAGTCCCGGGGTCCTGGGGACGACCCTACAGTCGTCGGACATTTCGGCGGCTTGCCAACTTTGGCCCGGGGTCGTGGGGACGACTCTATAGTCGTCGGACTTGACGGTGGCGGGCCAATCTAGTCCCGGGGCCGTGGGGACGACCCTACAGTCGTCGGACATTTCGGCGGCTTGCCAACATTGGCCCGGGGTCGTGGGGACGACCCTATAATCGGCGGACATGTCGGCGGGTGGCCAACCTAGTCCCGAGGTCTTGGGGGCGACCCAATAGTCGTCGGACATGTCGGCGGCTAGTCAACTTTGGCCCGTGGTCGCGGGGACGACCCAATAGTCGTTGGACATGTCGGCGGCTGGCCAACTTTGGCCCGTGGTTGTGGGGAAGACCCTATAGTCGTCGGATATGTCGGCGGCTGTCCAACTACAGGACGGGTTATCCTATCTAGTCAAGGTGACCTCCGGTGTCCCTCAGGGATCGCACCTTGGTCCTCTCCTGTTCCTTCTCTATGTAAATGATCTTAAGGAGGTTTTCCAGCATAGGGATTTCTTAATGTTCGCGGACGATTTGAAAGTGTACCGTTCTATTGGAGGGTCTTTTGACGTTGAATTGCTGCAGGCTGACCTCAGGAGATTCGAGCAGTGGTGTATTGTTAATAGAATGCAGCTAAATACAGGGAAATGTGTGTTATTAAGGACCCACAGGGCTGTCAGTGGGATTACCTCGACGTATACGCTAGGCGATACCACGTTGACGGCGGTGGCGGAAGTCTTAGACCTTGGCGTCACATTTACGACGGGTCTGGATTTTCGTAACCATTATCGCAACATAACTTGTAAGGCAATGAAAACCCTTGGGTTTATAGCACGGTTTGCGAAACATTTTAAGCAGATCAGGACATTAAAACTGTTATACGTTGCACTGGTTAGGCCACAAGTTGAATATGCGTCGGTTATTTGGAGCCCTAAGCATAAGCTATATGTTAGCATAATTGAAAGGATCCAACACAAGTTCCTTAGGCTTGCCATGAGGACATCTGGCAGCCCTATGAGGTTCAATGACCATGATTATAGTCCTGCCCTGATAAAGATGAGGCTCTCTACCCTTAGCGACCGCCGGGCCTGTTCTGATCTACTATTTCTATATAAGGTTTTACATGGTCAGATAGACTGCAAAGGGCTGGTGGCATTGATCAACTTTCACGCTCCGCAACGGTCACTGCGTATGAGACACCTTTTTGTATCGTGCGTCCCGGAATATCATCACTACACTGCCGATCCCATAAATCGCGCCATGGATGAGCTTAATCAGAGCCCCGCGGACATTGAATTCTTTCAAACCTCACTAGCGTCGTTCAGGAATCAATTACTTAGGATACTGCCACCTCGGTAATCTAGTGTTTCACCGGGTACGGCGTTAGAGCCGTTGTATAGACTGGCTTGTTTTTGTCTTGTTACTGTTGTTTTGTTACTTTACTTTATATTCTATGTTTTTCGTTATATTTTATTTTTAATCGTATTGTATTTTATTGTATGTTTCTGTATCTTAGCATTTTTCTACACTTTGTATTCTAAAGGGTTCCCCCGTTGAATAAATAATAATAATAATAATAATAATAATAACTATGGTCCGTGGTCGTGGGGACGACCCTATAGTCGTCAGAAATAACGGTGGCGGGGCAATCAACTCCCGGGGTCGTGGGGTCGACCCTATAGTCGTCGGACATTTCGGCGGCTGGCCAACTTTGGCCCGTGGTCGTGGGGACGACCCTATAGTCGTCGGACATGTCGGCGGCTGGCCAACATTGGCCCGTGGTCGTGGAGACGACCCAATAGCCGTTGGACATGTCAGCGGCTGGCCAACTTTGCCCCGGTGTCGTGGTGACGACTCTATAGTCGTCGGACATGTCGGCGGCGGGCCAATCTAGTACCGGGGTCGTGGGGACGACCCTATAGTCTTCGGACATGTCGGCGGCTGGCCAACTTTGGCCCGTGGTCGTGGGGACGAACCAATAGTCGTCGGACATGTCGGCGGCTGGCCAACTTTGGCCCGTAGTCGTGGGGACGATCCGATAGTCGCTGGACATGACGGTGGCGGGCCAATCTATTCCCGGTGTCGTGGGGACGAACCTATAGTCGTCGGACATGTCGGCGGCTGGCCAACTTTGGCCCGTAGTTGTGGGGACGATCCGATAGTCGCCGGACATGACGGTGGCGGGCCAATCTATTCCCGGGGTCGTGGGGACGACCCTATAGTCGTCGGACATGTCGGCGGCTGGCCAACTTTGGCCCGTGGTCGTGGGGACGACCCAATAGTCGTTGGACATGTCGGCGGCTGGCCAACTTTGGCCCTTGGTTGTGGGGACGACCCTATAGTCGTTGGACATGACGGTGGCGGGCCAATCTAGTACCGGGGTCGTGGGGACGACCCTATAGTCTTCGGACATGTCGGCGGCTGGCCAACTTTGGCCCGTGGTCGTGGGGACGACCCAATAGTCGTCGGACATGTCGGCGGCTGGCCAACTTTGGCCCGTAGTCGTGGGGACGACCCTATAGTCGTCGGAAATATCGATGGCGGGGCAATCTATTCCCGGGGTCGTGGGGACGACCCTGTAGTCGTCGGACATGACGGTGGCGGGCCAATCTAGTCCCGGGGTCATGGGAAGGACCCTATAGTCGTCGGATATTTCGGCGGCCGGCCAACTTTGGCCCGTGGTCGTGGGGACGACCATAGTCGTCGGACATGTTGGCGGCAGGTCAACCTAGTCCCGCGGTCGTGGGGACGACCCTATTGTCGTCGGACATGGCGGTGGCGGGCCAATCTGGTCCCGTGGTCGCTGGGACGACCCTACAGTCGTCGGACATTTCGGCGGCAGGCCAACTTTGGCCCGTGGTCGTGGGGACGACCCTATAGTCGTCGGACATGACGGTAGCGGGCCAATCTAGTCCCGAGGTCGTGGGGACGACCCTATAGTCGTCGGACATTTCGGCGGCTGGCCAACTTTGCCCCGGTGTCGTGGTGACGACTCTATAGTCGTCGGACATGTCGGCGGCTGGCCAACTTTGGCCCGTAGTTGTGGGGACGATCCGATAGTCGCCGGACATGACGGTGGCGGGGCAATCTATTCCCGGTGTCGTGGGGACGAACCTATAGTCGTCGGACATGTCGGCGGCTGGCCAACTTTGGCCCGTAGTTGTGGGGACGATCCGATAGTCGCCGGACATGACGGTGGCGGGCCAATCTATTCCCGGGGTCGTGGGGACGACCCTATAGTCGTCGGACATGTCGGCGGCTGGCCAACTTTGGCCCGTGGTCGTGGGGACGACCCAATAGTCGTTGGACATGTCGGCGGCTGGCCAACTTTGGCCTGTAGTTGTGGGGACGATCCGATAGTCGCCGGACATGACGGTGGCGGGCCAATCTATTCCCGGGGTCGTGGGGACGACCCTATAGTCGTCGGACATGTCGGCGGCTGGCCAACTTTGGCCCGTGGCCGTGGGGACGACCCAATAGTCGTTGGACATGTCGGCGGCTGGCCAACTTTGGCCTGTAGTTGTGGGGACGACCCTATAGTCGTTGGACATGACGGTGGCAGGCCAACTTTGGCCCGGTGTCGTGGGGACGACTCTATAGTCGTCGGACATGTCGGTGGCGGGCCAATCTAGTCCCGAGGTCGTGGGGACGACCCTATAGTCGTCGGACTTGACGGTGGTGGGCCAATCTAGTCCCGGGGTCCTGGGGACGACCCTACAGTCGTCGGACATTTCGGCGGCTTGCCAACTTTGGCCCGGGGTCGTGGGGACGACTCTATAGTCGTCGGACTTGACGGTGGCGGGCCAATCTAGTCCCGGGGCCGTGGGGACGACCCTACAGTCGTCGGACATTTCGGCGGCTTGCCAACATTGGCCCGGGGTCGTGGGGACGACCCTATAATCGGCGGACATGTCGGCGGGTGGCCAACCTAGTCCCGAGGTCTTGGGGGCGACCCTATAGTCGTCGGACATGTCGGCGGCTAGTCAACTTTGGCCCGTGGTCGCGGGGACGACCCAATAGTCGTTGGACATGACGGTGGCGGGCCAATCTAGTCCCGGGGTCGTGGGGACGACCCTATAGTCGTCGGACAAGACGGCGGCTGGACATCTTTGGCCCGGGGTCGTGGGGACGACCCTATAGTCGTCGGACATGTCGGCGGCTGGCCAACTTTGGCCCGTAGTCGTGGGGACGATCCAATAGTCGTCGGACATGTCGGCGGCTGGCCAACTTTGGCCCGAGGTCGTGGGGACGACCCTATAGTAGTCGGACATGTCGGCGGCTGTCCAACTTTGGCCCGGTGTCGTGGGGACGACTCTATAGTCGTCGGACATGTCGGCGGCTGGCCAATCTAGTACCGGGGTCGTGGGGACGACACTATAGTCGTCGGACATGTCGGCGGCTGGCCAACTTTGGTCCGTTGTCGTGGGGACGACCCTATAGTCGTCGGAAATAACCATGGCGGGGCAATCTATTCCCGGGGTCGTGGGCACGACCCTGTAGTCGTCGGACATGACGGTGGCGGGCCAATCTAGTCCCGGGGTCATGGGAACGACCCTATAGTCGTCGGATATGTCGGCGGCTGGCCAACTTTGGTCCGTTGTCGTGGGGACGACCCAATAGTCGTTGGACATGTCGGCGGCTGGCCAACTTTGGCCCGAGGTCGTGGGGACGACCCTATAGTCTTCGGACATGTCGGCGGCTGGCCAACATAGGCCCGTGGTCGTGGGGACGACCCAATAGCCGTCGGACATGTCGGCGGCTGGCCAACTTTGGCCCGTAGGTGTGGGGACGATCCGATAGTCGCCGGACATGACGGTGGCGGGCCAATCTAGTCCCGGGGTCGTGGGGACGACCCTAGTGTCGTCGGACAAGACGGCGGCTGGACATCTTTCGCCCGGGGTCGTGGGGACGACCCTATAGTCGTCGGACATGTCGGCGGCTGGCCAACTTTGGCCCGTAGTCGTGGGGACGATCCGATAGTCGCCGGACATGACGGTGGCGGGCCAATCTATTCCCGGGGTCGTGGGGACGGCCCTATAGTCGTCGGACATGTCGGCGACTGGCCAACTTTGGCCCGGTGTCGTGGGGACGACTTTATAGTCGTCGGACATGTCGGTGGCGGGCCAATCTAGTCCCGGGGTCGTGGGGACGATCCGATAGTCGCCGGACATGACGGTGGCGGGCCAATCTATTCCCGGGGTCGTGGGGACGACCCTATAGTCTTCGGACATGTCGGCGGCTGGCCAACTTTGGCCCGGGGTCGTGGGGACGACTCTATAGTCGTTGGACATGTCGGCGGCTGGCCAATCTAGTCCCGGGGACGACCCTATAGTCGTCGGACATGTCGGCGGCCGCCAACTTTGGCCCGGTGTCGTGGGGACGACTCTATAGTCGTCAGATATGTCGGCGGCTGGCCAACTTTGGCCCCTGGTCGTGGGGACGACCCAATAGTGGTCGGACATGTCGGCGGCTGGCCAACCTAGTCCCGAGGTCGTGGGGACGACCCTATGGTCGTCGGACTTGACGGTGGCGGGCCAATCTAGTCCCAGGGTCGTGGGGACGACCCTATAGTCTTCGGACATGTCGGCGGCTGCCCAACTTTGGCCCGTGGTTGTGGGGACGACCCTATAGTCGTCGGACATGTCGGCGGCTGGCCAACATTGGCCCGTGGTCGTGGGGACGACCCAATAGTCGTTGGACATGTCAGCGGCTGGCCAACTTTGCCCCGGTGTCGTGGTGACGACTCTATAGTCGTCGGACATGTCGGCGGCTGGCCAATCTAGTCCCGGGGTCGTGGGGACGACCCTATAGTCTTCGGACATGTCGGCGGCTGGCCAACATAGGCCCGTGGTCGTGGGGACGACCCAATAGCCGTCGGACATGTCGGCGGCTGGCCAACTTTGGCCCGTAGTCGTGGGGACGACTCTATAGTCGTCGGACATGTCGGTGGCGGGTCAATCTAGTCCCGAGGTCGTGGGGACGACCCTATAGTCGTCGGACATGTCGGCGGCTGGCCAACATTGGCCCGTGGTCGTGGGGACGACCCAATAGTCGTTGGACATGTCAGCGGCTGGCCAACTTTGCCCCGGTGTCGTGGTGACGACTCTATAGTCGTCGGACATGTCGGCGGCTGGCCAATCTAGTCCCGGGGTCGTGGGGACGACCCTATAGTCTTCGGACATGTCGGCGGCTGGCCAACATAGGCCCGTGGTCGTGGGGACGACCCAATAGCCGTCGGACATGTCGGCGGCTGGCCAACTTTGGCCCGTAGTCGTGGGGACGATCCGATAGTCGCCGGACATGACGGTGGCGGGCCAATCTATTCCCGGGGTCGTGGGGACGACCCTATAGTCGTCGGACATGTCGGCGGCTGGACAACTTTGGCCCGGTGTCGTGGGGGCGACTCTATAGTCGTCGGACATGTCGGCGGCTGGCCAACTGTGGCCCCTGGTCGTGGGGACGACCCAATAGTGGTCGGACATGTCGGCGGCTGGCCAACCTAGTCCCGAGGTCGTGGGGACGACCCTATAGTCGTCGGACTTGACGGCGGCGGGCCAATCTAGTCCCGGGGTCGTGGGGACGACCCTACAGTCGTCGGGCATGTCGGCGGCTTGCCAACTTTGGCCCGGGGTCGTGGGGACGACCCTATAGTCGTCGGACATGTCGGCGGCTGGCCAACCTAGTCCCGAGGTCGTGGGGACGACCCTATAGTCGTCGGACTTGACGGTGGCGGGCCAATCTAGTCCCGGGGTCGTGGGGACGACCCTACAGTCGTCGGACATTTCGGCGGCTTGCCAGCTTTGGCCCGGGGTCGTGGGGACGACCCTATAGTCGTCGGACAAGTCGGCAGCGGGCCAAGCTTGTCCCGGGGTCGTGGGGCCGACCCTATAATCGTCGGACATGACGGTGGCGGGCCAATCTAGTCCCGGGGTCGTGGGGACGACCCAATAGTGGTCAGACATGTCGGCGGCTGGCCAACCTAGTCCCGGTGTCGTGGGGGCGACTCTATAGTCGTCGGACATGTCGGCGGCTGGCCAACTTTGGCCCGGTGTCGTGGGGAGGACTCTATAGTCGTCGGACATGTCGGCGGCTGGCCAACATTGACCCGTGGTCGTGTGGACGACCCAATAGCCGTTGGACATGTCAGCGGCTGGCCAACTTTGGCCCGGTGTCGTGGGGACGACTCTATAGTCGTTGGACATGTCGGCGGCTGGCCAATCTAGTCCCGGGGACGTGGGGACGACCCTATAGTCTTCGGACATGTCGGCGGCTGGCCAACTTTGGCCCGGGGTCGTGGGGACGACTCTATAGTCGTTGGACATGTCGGCGGCTGGCCAATCTAGTCCCGGGGACGACCCTATAGTCGTCGGACATGTCGGCGGCCGCCAACTTTGGCCCGGTGTCGTGGGGACGACTCTATAGTCGTCAGATATGTCGGCGGCTGGCCAACTTTGGCCCCTGGTCGTGGGGACGACCCAATAGTGGTCGGACATGTCGGCGGCTGGCCAACCTAGTCCCGAGGTCGTGGGGACGACCCTGTGGTCGTCGGACTTGACGGTGGCGGGCCAATCTAGTCCCAGGGTCGTGGGGACGACCCTATAGTCTTCGGACATGTCGGCGGCTGCCCAACTTTGGCCCGTGGTTGTGGGGACGACCCTATAGTCGTTGGACATGACGGTGGCGGGCCAATCTAGTCCCGAGGTCGTGGGGACGACCCTATAGTCGTCGGACATGTCGGCGACTGGCCAACTTTGGCCCGGTGTCGTGGGGACGACTCTATAGTCGTCGGACATGTCGGTGGGGGGTCAATCTAGTCCCGAGGTCGTGGGGACGACCCTATAGTCGTCGGACATGTCGGCGGCTGGCCAACATTGGCCCGTGGTCGTGGGGACGACCCAATAGTCGTTGGACATGTCAGCGGCTGGCCAACTTTGCCCCGGTGTCGTGGTGACGACTCTATAGTCGTCGGACATGTCGGCGGCTGGCCAATCTAGTCCCGGGGTCGTGGGGACGACCCTATAGTCTTCGGACATGTCGGCGGCTGGCCAACATAGGCCCGTGATCGTGGGGACGACCCAATAGCCGTCGGACATGTCGGCGGCTGGCCAACTTTGGCCCGTAGTCGTGGGGACGATCCGATAGTCGCCGGACATGACGGTGGCGGGCCAATCTATTCCCGGGGTCGTGGGGACGACCCTATAGTCGTCGGACATGTCGGCGGCTGGACAACTTTGGCCCGGTGTCGTGGGGGCGACTCTATAGTCGTCGGACATGTCGGCGGCTGGCCAACTTTGGCCCGGTGTCGTGGGGACGACTCTATAGTCGTCGGACATGTCGGCGGCTGGCCAACTGTGGCCCCTGGTCGTGGGGACGACCCAATAGTGGTCGGACATGTCGGCGGCTGGCCAACCTAGTCCCGAGGTCGTGGGGACGACCCTATAGTCGTCGGACTTGACGGCGGCGGGCCAATCTAGTCCCGGGGTCATGGGGACGACCCTACAGTCGGCGGACATGTCGGCGGCTTGCCAACTTTGGCCCGGGGTCGTGGGGACGACCCTATAGTCGTCGGACAAGTCGGCAGCGGGCCAAGCTTGTCCCGGGGTCGTGGGGACGACCCTATAATCGTCGGACATGACGGTGGCGGGCCAATCTAGTCCCGGGGTCGTGGCGACGACCCAATAGTGGTCAGACATGTCGGCGGCTGGCCAACCTAGTCCCGGTGTCGTGGGGGCGACTCTATAGTCGTCGGACATGTCGGCGGCTGGCCAACTTTGGCCCGGTGTCGTGGGGAGGACTCTATAGTCGTCGGACATGTCGGCGGCTGGCCAACATTGACCCGTGGTCGTGTGGACGTCCCAATAGCCGTTGGACATGTCAGCGGCTGGCCAACTTTGGCCCGGTGTCGTGGGGACGACTCTATAGTCGTTGGACATGTCGGCGGCTGGCCAATCTAGTCCCGGGGACGTGGGGACGACCCAATAGTGGTCGGACATGTCGGCGGCTGGCCAACCTAGTCCCGAGGTCGTGGGGACGACCCTATAGTCGTCGGACTTGACGGCGGCGGGCCAATCTAGTCCCGGGGTCATGGGGACGACCCTACAGTCGGCGGACATGTCGGCGGCTGGCCAACTTTGGCCCGGGGTCGTGGGGACGACTCTATAGTCGTTGGACATGTCGGCGGCTGGCCAATCTAGTCCCGGGGACGACCCTATAGTCGTCGGACATGTCGGCGGCCGCCAACTTTGGCCCGGTGTCGTGGGGACGACTCTATAGTCGTCGGACATGTCGGCGGCTGGCCAACTTTGGCCCCTGGTCGTGGGGACGACCCAATAGTGGTCGGACATGTCGGCGGCTGGCCAACCTAGTCCCGAGGTCGTGGGGACGACCCTATGGTCGTCGGACTTGACGGTGGCGGGCCAATCTAGTCCCAGGGTCGTGGGGACGACCCTATAGTCTTCGGACATGTCGGCGGCTGCCCAACTTTGGCCCGTAGTCGTGGGGACGATCCGATAGTCGGCGGACATGGCGGTGGCGGGCCAATCTATTCCCGGGGTCGTGGGGACGACCCTATATTCGTCGGACATGTCGGCGGCAGGCCAACTTTGGCCCGTGGTCGTGGGGACGACCCAATAGTTTCGGACATGGCGGCGCCTGGCCAACCTAGTCCCGAGGTCGTGGGGACGACCCTATAGTCGTCGGACATGAAGGTGGCGGGCCAATCTAGTCCCAGGGTCGTGGGAACGACCCTATCGTCTTCGGACATGTCGGCGGCTGGCCAACTTTGGCCCGTGGTCGTGGGGATGACTCTATAGTCGTCGGACATGTCGGCGGCTGGCCAACCTAGACCCGGGGTCGTGGGGACGACGCTATTGTCGTCGGACATGACGGTGGCGGGCCAATCTACTCCCGGGGTCGTGGGGACGACCCTATAGTCGTCGGATATGTCGGCGGCTGGCCTACTTTGGCCCGTCGTCGTGGGGACGACTCTATAGTCGTTGGACATGTCGGCGGCTGGCCAATCTAGTCCCGGGGTCCTGGGGACGACCCTACAGTCGTCGGACATTTCGGCGGCTTGCCAACTTGGGCCCGGGGTCGTGGGGACGACTCTATAGTCGTCGGACTTGACGGTGGCGGGCCAATCTAGTCCCGGGGCCGTGGGGACGACCCTACAGTCGTCGGACATTTCGGCGGCTTGCCAACTTTGGCCCGGGGTCGTGGGGACGACTCTATAATCGACGGACATGTCGGCGGGTGGCCAACCTAGTCCCGAGGTCTTGGGGGCGACCCTATAGTCGTCGGACATGTCGGCGGCTGGCCAACTTTGGCCGTGGTCGCGAGGACGACCCAATAGTCGTTGGACATGTCGGCGGCTGGCCAACTTTGGCCCGTGGTTGTAGGGACGACCCTATAGTCGTTGGACATGACGGTGGCGGGCCAATCTAGTCCCGGGGTGGTGGGGACGACCCTATAGTCGTCGGACAAGACGGCGGCTGGACATCTTTGGCCCGGGGTCGTGGGGACGACCCTATAGTCGTCGGACATGTCGGCGGCTGGCCAACTTTGACCCGTGGTCGTGGGGACGATCCAATAGTCGTCGGACATGTCGGTGGCTGGCCAACTTTGGCCCGGTGTCGTGGGGACGACTCTATAGTCGTCGGACATGTCGGCGGCTGGCCAACCTAGACCCGGGGTCGTGGGGACGACCCTATTGTCGTCGGACATGACGGTGGCGGGCCAATCTAGTCCCGGGGTCGTGGGGACGATCCGATAGTCGTTGGACATGACGGTGGCGGGCCAATCTAGTCCCGGGGTCGTCGGGACGACCCTATAGTCGTCGGACATGTCGGCGGCTGGCCAATCTAGTCCCGGGGTCGTGGGGACGACCCTATAGTCTTCGGACATGTCGGCGGCTGGCCAACTTTGGCCCGTAGTCGTGGGGACGATCCGATAGTCGCCGGACATGACGGTGGCGGGCCAATCTATTCCCGGGGTCGTGGGGACGACCCTATAGTCGTCGGACATGTCGGCGGCTGGCCAACTTTGGCCCGGTGTCGTGGGGACGACTCTATAGTCGTCGGACTAGTCGGCGGCGGGCCAATCTAGTACCGGGGTCGTGGGGACGACACTATAGTCGTCGGACATGTCGGCGGCTGGCCAACTTTGGCCCATGGTCGTTGGGACGACCCAATAGTCGTTGGACATGTCGGCGGCTGGCCAGCTTTGGCCCGTGGTTGTGGGGACGACCCTATAGTCGTTGGACATGACGGTGGCGGGCCAATCTAGTCCCGGGGTCGTGGGGACGACCCTATAGTCGTCAGACATGTCGGCGGCTGGTCAACTTTGGCCCGTAGTCGTGGGGACGATCCGATAGTCGCCGGACATGACGGTGGCGGGCCAATCTATTCCCGGGGTCGTGGGGACGACCCTATAGTCGTCGGACATGTCGGCGGCTGGCCAACTTTGGCCCGTGGTCGTGGGGACGACCCAATAGTCGTTGGACATGTCGGCGGCTGGCCAACTTTGGCCTGTGGTTGTGGGGACGACCCTATAGTCGTTGGACATGACAGTGGCGGGCCAATCTAGTCCCGGGGTCGTGGGGACGACCCTATAGTCGTCGGACAAGACGGCGGCTGGACATCTTTGGCCCGGGGTCGTGGGGACGACTCTATAGTCGTCGGACTTGACGGTGGCGGGCCAATCTAGTCCCGGGGCCGTGGGGACGACCCTACAGTCGTCGGACATTTCGGCGGCTTGCCAACTTTGGCCCGGGGTCGTGGGGACGACCCTATAATCGTCGGACATGTCGGCGCGTGGCCAACCTAGTCCCGCGGTCTTGGGGGCGACCCTATAGTCGTCGGACATGTCGGCGGCTGGCCAACTTTGGCCCGTGGTCGCGGGGACGACCCAATAGTCGTTGGACATGTCGGCGGCTGACCAACTTTGGCCCGGGGTTGTGGGGACGACCCTATAGTCGTTGGACATGACGGTGGCGGGCCAATCTAGTCCCGGGGTCGTGGGGACGACCCTATAGTCGTCGGACAAAACGGCGGCTGGACATCTTTGGCCCGGGGTCGTGGGGACGACCCTATAGTCGTCGGACATGTCGGCGGCTGGCCAACTTTGGCCCGTGGTCGTGGGGACGATCCAATAGTCGTCGGACATGTCGGCGGCTGGCCAACTTTGGCCCGTGGTCGTGGGGACGACCCAATAGTCGTCGGACATGTCGGCGGCTGGCCAACTTTGGCCCGTGGTCGTGGGGACGATCCGATAGTCGTTGGACATGAGGGTGGCGGGCCAATCTAGTCCCGGGGTCGTCGGGACGACCCTATAGTCGTCGGACATGTCGGTGGCTGGCCAACTTTCGCCCGGTGTCGTGGGGACGACTCTATAGTCGTCGGACATGTCGGCGGCTGGCCAACTTTGGCCCGTGGTCGTGGGGACGATCCGATAGTCGTTGGACATGACGGTGGCGGGCCAATCTAGTCCCGAGGTCGTCGGGACGACCCTATAGTCGTCGGACATGTCGGCGGCTGGACATCTGTGGCCCGGGGTCGTGGGGACGACCCTATGGTTGTCGGACATGTCGGCGGCTGGCCAACTGTGGCCCCTGGTCGTGGGGACGACCCAATAGTGGTCGGGCATGTCGGCGGCTGGCCAAGCTTGTCCCGGGGTCGTGGGGACGACCCTATAATCGTCGGACAAGACGGCGGCGGGCCAATCCAGTCCCGGGGTCGTAGGGACGACCCTATAGTCGACGGACATGTCGGCGATTGGCCAACATTGGCCCGGGGTCGTGGGGACGACCCTATAGTCGTCGGACATGTCGGCGGTTGGCCAACTTTGGCCTGTGGTCGTGGGGACGACCCTATCGTCGTCGGACATGTCGGCGGCTGGCCAACATTGGCCCGTGGTCGTGGGGACGACCCAATAGTCGTTGGACATGTCAGCGGCTGGCCAACTTTGCCCCGGTGTCGTGGTGACGACTCTATAGTCGTCGGACATGTCGGCGGCTGGCCAATCTAGTCCCGGGGTCGTGGGGACTACCCTATAGTCTTCGGACATGTCGGCGGCTGGCCAACATAGGCCCGTGGTCGTGGGGACGACCCAATAGCCGTCGGACATGTCGGCGGCTGGCCTACTTTGGCCCGTAGTCGTGGGGACGATCCGATAGTCGCCGGACATGGCGGTGGCGGGCCAATCTATTCCCGGGGTCGTGGGGACGACCCTATAGTCGTCGGACATGTCGGCGGCAGGCCAACTTTGGCCCGTGGTCGTGGGGACGACCCAATAGTTTCGGACATGGCGGCACCTGGCCAACCAAGTCCCGAGGTCGTGGGGACGACCCTATAGTCGTCGGACATGAAGGTGGCGGGCCAATCTAGTCCCAGGGTCGTGGGAACGACCCTATAGTCTTCGGACATGTCGGCGGCTGGCCAACTTTGGCCCGTGGTCGTGGGGACGACTCTATAGTCGTCGGACATGTCGGCGGCTGGCCAACCTAGACCCGGGGTCGTGGGGACGACCCTATTGTCGTCGGACATGACGGTGGCGGGCCAATCTACTCCCGGGGTCGTGGGGACGACCCTATAGTCGTCGGACATGTCGGCGGCTGGCCATTCTAGTCCCGGGGTCGTGGGTACGACCCTATAGTCGTCGGACATGTCGGCGGCGGGCCAACTTTGGCCCGGGGTCGTGGGGACGACTCTATAGTCGTCGGACTTGACGGTGGCGGGCCAATCTAGTCCCGGGGCCGTGGGGACGACCCTAGAGTCGTCGGACATGACGGTGGCGGGCCAATCTAGTCCCGGGGTCGTGGGGACGACCCTATAGTCGTCGGATATGTCGGCGGCTGGCCTACTTTGGCCCGTCGTCGTGGGGACGACTCTATAGTCGTTGGACATGTCGGCGGCTGGCCAATCTAGTCCCGGGGACGTGGGGACGACCCTATAGTCTTCGGACATGTCGGCGGCTGGCCAACTTTGGCCCGTGGTCGTGGGGACGACCCTATAGTCGTTGGACATGACGGTGGCGGGCCAATCTAGTCCCGGGGTCGTGGGGACGACCGTATATTCGTCGGACATGACGGTGGCGGGCCAATCTAGTCCCGGGGTCGTGGGGACGACCCTATAGTCGTCGGATATGTCGGCGGCTGGCCTACTTTGGCCCGTCGTCGTGGGGACGACTCTATAGTCGTTGGACATGTCGGCGGCTGGCCAATCTAGTCCCGGGGACGTGGGGACGACCCTATAGTCTTCGGACATGTCGGCGGCTGGCCAACTTTGGCCCGTAGTCGTGGGGACGATCCGATAGTCGCCGGACATGGCGGTGGCGGGCCAATCTATTCCCGGGGTCGTGGGGACGACCCTATAGTCGTCGGACATGTCGGCGGCTGGCCAACTTTGGCCCGGTGTCGTGGGGACGACTCTATAGTCGTCGGACATGTCGGCGGCGGGCCAATCTAGTACCGGGGTCGTGGGGACGACCCTATAGTCTTCGGACATGTCGGCGGCTGGCCAACTATGGCCCGTGGTCGTGGGGACGACCCAATAGTCGTCGGACATGTCGGCGGCTGGCCAACATTGGCCCGTAGTCGTGGGGACGATCCGATAGTCACCGGACATGACGGTGGCGGGCCAATCTATTCCCGGTGTCGTGGGGACGACCCTATAGTCGTCGGATATGTCGGCTGCTGGCCTACTTTGGCCCGTCGTCGTGGGGACGACTCTATAGTCGTTGGACATGTCGGCGGCTGGCCAATCTAGTCCCGGGGACGTGGGGACGACCCTATAGTCTTCGGACATGTCGGCGGCTGGCCAACTTTGGCCCGTGGTCGTGGGGACGACCCTATAGTCGTTGGACATGACGGTGGCGGGCCAATCTAGTCCCGGGGTCGTGGGGACGACCCTATAGTCGTCGGACAAAACGGCGGCTGGACATCTTTGGCCCGGGGTCGTGGGGACGACCCTATAGTCGTCGGACATGTCGGCGGCTGGCCAACTTTGGCCCGTGGTCGTGGGGACGATCCAATAGTCGTCGGACATGTCGGCGGCTGGCCAACTTTGGCCCGTGGTCGTGGGGACGACCCAATAGTCGTCGGACATGTCGGCGGCTGGCCAACTTTGGCCCGTGGTCGTGGGGACGATCCGATAGTCGTTGGACATGACGGTGGCGGGCCAATCTAGTCCCGAGGTCGTCGGGACGACCCTATAGTCGTCGGACATGTCGGCGGCTGGACATCTTTGGCCCGGGGTCGTGGGGACGACCCTATAGTCGTTGGACATGACGGTGGCGGGCCAATCTAGACCCGGGGTCGTGGGGACGACCCAATAGTCGTTGGACATGTCGGCGGCTGACCAACTTTGGCCCGTGGTTGTGGGGACGACCCTATAGTCGTCGGACATGTCGGCGGCTGGCCAACTTTGGCCCGTGGTCGTGGGGACGATCCGATAGTCGTTGGACATGACGGTGGCGGGCCAATCTAGTCCCGAGGTCGTCGGGACGACCCTATAGTCGTCGGACATGTCGGCGGCTGGACATCTTTGGCCCGGGGTCGTGGGGACGACCCTATAGTCGTCGGACATGTCGGCGGCTGGCCAACTTTGGCCCGTGGTCGCGGGGACGACTCTATAGTCGTTGGACATGTCGGCGGCTGGCCAATCTAGTCCCGGGGACGTGGGGACGACCCTATAGTCTTCGGACATGTCGGCGGCTGGCCAACTTTGGCCCGTGGTCGTGGGGACGACCCTATAGTCGTTGGACATGACGGTGGCGGGCCAATCTAGTCCCGGGGTCGTGGGGACGACCCTATAGTCGTCGGACAAAACGGCGGCTGGACATCTTTGGCCCGGGGTCGTGGGGACGACCCTATAGTCGTCGGACATGTCGGCGGCTGGCCAACTTTGGCCCGTGGTCGTGGGGACGATCCAATAGTCGTCGGACATGTCGGCGGCTGGCCAACTTTGGCCCGTGGTCGTGGGGACGACCCAATAGTCGTCGGACATGTCGGCGGCTGGCCAACTTTGGCCCGTGGTCGTGGGGACGACCCAATAGTCGTCGGACATGTCGGCGGCTGGCCAACTTTGGCCCGTAGTCGTGGGGACGACCCTATAATCGTCGGACATGTCGGCGGGTGGCCAACCTAGTCCCGCGGTCTTGGGGGCGACCCTATAGTCGTCGGACATGTCGGCGGCTGGCCAACTTTGGCCCGTGGTCGCGGGGACGACCCAATAGTCGTTGGACATGTCGGCGGCAGACCAACTTTGGCCCGTGGTTGTGGGGACGACCCTATAGTCGTCGGACATGTCGGCGGCTGACCAACTTTGGCCCGTGGTTGTGGGGACGACCCTATAGTCGTCGGACATGTCGGCGGCTGGCCAACTTTGGCCCGTGGTCGTGGGGACGATCCGATAGTCGTTGGACATGACGGTGGCGGGCCAATCTAATCCCGAGGTCGTCGGGACGACCCTATAGTCGTCGGACATGTCGGCGGCTGGACATCTTTGGCCCGGGGTCGTGGGGACGACCCTATAGTCGTCGGACATGTCGGCGGCTGGACAACTTTGGCCCGGTGTCGTGGGGACGACTCTATAGTCGTCGGACATGTCGGCGGCGGGCCAATCTAGTACCGGGGTCGTGGGGACGACACTATAGTCGTCGGACATGTCGGCGGCTGGCCAACTTTGGCCCATGGTCGTTGAGACGACCCAATAGTCGTTGGACATGTCGGCGGCTGGCCAGCTTTGGCCCGTGGTTGTGGGGACGACCCTATAGTCGTTGGACATGACGGTGGCGGGCCAATCTAGTCCCGGGGTCGTGGGGACGACCCTATAGTCGTCGGACATGTCGGCGGCTGGCCAACTTTGGCCCGGGGTCGTGGGAACGACTCTATAGTCGTCGGACTTGACGGTGGCGGGCCAATCTAGTCCCGGGGCCGTGGGGACGACCCTACAGTCGTCGGACATGTCGGTGGCGGGTCAATCTAGTCCCGGGGTCATGGGAACGACCCTATAGTCGTCGGAGATGTCGGCGGCTGGCCAACTTTGGCCCGTGGTCGCGGGGACGACCCAATAGTCGTTGGACATGTCGGCGGCAGACCAACTTTGGCCCGTGGTTGTGGGGACGACCCTATAGTCGTCGGACATGTCGGCGGCTGGCCAACTTTGGCCCGTGGTCGTGGGGACGATCCGATAGTCGTTGGACATGTCGGCGGCTGGCCAGCTTTGGCCCGTGGTTGTGGGGACGACCCTATAGTCGTTGGACATGACGGTGGCGGGCCAATCTAGTCCCGGGGTCGTGGGGACGACCCTATAGTCGTCGGACATGTCGGCGGCTGGCCAACTTTGGCCCGGGGTCGTGGGAACGACTCTATAGTCGTCGGACTTGACGGTGGCGGGCCAATCTAGACCCGGGGCCGTGGGGACGACCCTACAGTCGTCGGACATTTCGGCGGCTTGCCAACTTTGGCCCGGGGTCGTGGGGACGACCCTATAATCGTCGGACATGTCGGCGGGTGGCCAACCTAGTCCCGCGGTCTTGGGGGCGACCCTATAGTCGTCGGACATGTCGGCGGCTGGTCAACTTTGGCCCGTGGTCGCGGGGACGACCCAATAGTCGTTGGACATGTCGGCGGCAGACCAACTTTGGCCCGTGGTTGTGGGGACGACCCTATAGTCGTCGGACATGTCGGCGGCTGGCCAACTTTGGCCCGTGGTCGTGGGGACGATCCGATAGTCGTTGGACATGACGGTGGCGGGCCAATCTAGTCCCGAGGTCGTCGGGACGACCCTATAGTCGTCGGACATGTCGGCGGCTGGACATCTTTGGCCCGGGGTCGTGGGGACGACCCTATAGTTGTCGGACATGTCGGCGGCTGGACAACTGTGGCCCCTGGTCGTGGGGACGACCCAATAGTGGTCGGGCTTGTCGGCGGCTGGCCAAGCTTGTCCCGGGGTCGTGGGGACGACCCTATAATCGTCGGACAAGACGGCGGCGGGCCAATCCAGTCCCGGGGTCGTAGGGACGACCCTATAGTCGACGGACATGTCGGCGATTGGCCAACATTGGCCCGGGGTCGTGGGGACGACCCTATAGTCGTCGGACATGTCGGCGGTTGGCCAACTTTGGCCTGTGGTCGTGGGGACGACCCTATAGTCGTCGGACATGTCGGCGGCTGGCCAACATTGGCCCGTGGTCGTGGGGACGACCCAATAGTCGTTGGACATGTCAGCGGCTGGCCAACTGTGCCCCGGTGTCGTGGTGACGACTCTATAGTCGTCGGACATGTCGGCGGCTGGCCAATCTAGTCCCGGGGTCGTGGGGACGACCCTATAGTCTTCGGACATGTCGGCGGCTGGCCAACATAGGCCCGTGGTCGTGGGGACGACCCAATAGCCGTCGGACATGTCGGCGGCTGGCCAACTTTGGCCCGTAGTCGTGGGGCCGATCCGATAGTCGCCGGACATGACGGTGGCGGGCCAATCTATTCCCGGGGTCGTGGGGACGACCCTATAGTCGTCGGACATGTCGGCGGCTGGACAACTTTGGCCCGGTGTCGTGGGGACGACTCTATAGTCGTCGGACATGTCGGCGGCGGGTCAACATAGTCCCGCGGTCTTGGGGGCGACCCTATAGTCTTCGGACATGTCGGCGGCTGGCCAACTTTGGCCCGGGGTCGTGGGGACGACCCTATAGTCGTCGGACAAGTCGGCAGCGGGCCAAGCTTGTCCCGGGGTCGTGGGGACGACCCTATAGTCGTCGGACTTGACAGTGGCGGGCCAATCTAGTCCCAGGGTCGTGGGGACGACCCTATAGTCTTCGGACATGTCGGCGGCTGGCCAACTTTGGCCCGTAGTCGTGGGGACGATCCGATAGTCGTCGGACATGTCGGCGGCTGGCCAACATTGGCCCGTGGTCGTGGGGACGACCCAATAGTCGTCGGACATGTCGGCGGCTGGCCAACATTGGCCCGTAGTCGTGGGGACGATCCGATTGTCGCCGGACATGACGGTGGCGGGCCAATCTATTCCCGGTGTCTTGGGGACGACCCTATAGTCGTCGGACATGTCGGTGGCGGGTCAATCTAGTCCCGGGGTCATGGGAACGACCCTATTGTCGTCGGATATTTCGGCGGCCGGCCAACTTTGGCCCGGGGTCGTGGGGACGACCCTATAGTCGTCGGACAAGTCGGCAGCGGGCCAAGCTTGTCCCGGGGTCGTGGGGACGACCCTATAGTCGTCGGACTTGACAGTGGCGGGCCAATCTAGTCCCAGGGTCGTGGGGACGACCCTATAGTCTTCGGACATGTCGGCGGCTGGCCAACTTTGGCCCGTAGTCGTGGGGACGATCCGATAGTCGTCGGACATGTCGGCGGCTGGCCAACATTGGCCCGTGGTCGTGGGGACGACCCAATAGTCGTCGGACATGTCGGCGGCTGGCCAACATTGGCCCGTAGTCGTGGGGACGATCCGATTGTCGCCGGACATGACGGTGGCGGGCCAATCTATTCCCGGTGTCTTGGGGACGACCCTATAGTCGTCGGACATGTCGGTGGCGGGCCAATCTATTCCCGGTGTCTTGGGGACGACCGCATAGTCGTCCCCACGACCCCGGGACTAGATTGGCCAGCCGCCGACATGTCCGACGACTATAGAGTCGTCACCACGACACCGGGGCAAAGTTGGCCAGCCGCTGACATGTCCAACGACTATTGGGTCGTCCCCACGACCACGGGCCAATGTTGGCCAGCCGCCGACATGTCCGACGACTATAGGGTCGTCCCCACGACCACAGGCCAAAGTTGGCCAACCGCCGACATGTCCGACGACTATAGGGTCGTCCCCACGACCCCGGGCCAATGTTGGCCAATCGCCGACATGTCCGTCGACTATAGGGTCGTCCCTACGACCCCGGGACTGGATTGGCCCGCCGCCGTCTTGTCCGACGATTATAGGGTCGTCCCCACGACCCCGGGACAAGCTTGGCCAGCCGCCGACATGCCCGACCACTATTGGGTCGTCCCCACGACCAGGGGCCACAGTTGGCCAGCCGCCGACATGTCCGACAACTATAGGGTCGTCCCCACGACCCCGGGCCAAAGATGTCCAGCCGCCGACATGTCCGACGACTATAGGGTCGTCCCGACGACCTCGGGACTAGATTGGCCCGCCACCGTCATGTCCAACGACTATCGGATCGTCCCCACGACCACGGGCCAAAGTTGGCCAGCCGCCGACATGTCCGACGACTATAGGGTCGTCCCCACAACCACGGGCCAAAGTTGGTCTGCCGCCGACATGTCCAACGACTATTGGGTCGTCCCCGCGACCACGGGCCAAAGTTGGCCAGCCGCCGACATGTCCGACGACTATAGGGTCGCCCCCAAGACCGCGGGACTAGGTTGGCCACCCGCCGACATGTCCGACGATTATAGGGTCGTCCCCACGACCCCGGGCCAAAGTTGGCAAGCCGCCGAAATGTCCGACGACTGTAGGGTCGTCCCCACGATAGTCGTCGGACATGTCGGTGGCGGGCCAATCTAGTCCCGTGGTCGTGGGGACGACCCAATAGTCGTTGGACATGTCAGCGCCTGGCCAACTTTGCTCCGGTGTCGTGGTGACGACTCTATAGTCGTCGGACATGACGGTGGCGGGCCAATCTAGTCCCAGGGTCGTGGGAACGACCCTATAGTCTTCGGACATGTCGGCGGCTGGCCAACTTTGGCCCGTCGTCGTGGGGACGACCCAATAGTCGTCGGACATGTCGGCGGCTGGCCAACTTTGGCCCGTAGTCGTGGGGACGATCCGATATTCGCCGGACATGACGGTGGCGGGCCAATCTATTCCCGGGGTCGTGGGGACGACCCTATAGTCATCGGACATGTCGGCGATTGGCCATTATTGGCCCGGGGTCGTGGGGACGACCGTATATTCGTCGGACATGACGGTGGCGGGCCAATCTAGTCCCGGGGTCATGGGAACGACCCTATAGTCGTCGGATATTTCGGCGGCCGGCCAACTTTGGCCCGTGGTCGTGGGGACGACCCTATAGTCGTCGGACACGTCGGCGGCTGGCCAACTTTGGCCTGTGGTCGTGGGGACGACCCTATAGTCGTCGGACATGTCGGCGGCTGGCCAACTTTGGCCCGTGGTCGTGGGGACGAACCAATAGTCATCGGACATGTCGGCGGCTGGCCAACTTTGGCCCGTGGTCGTGGGGACGATCCGATAGTCGATGGATATGACGGTGCCGGGCCAATCAAGTCCCGGGGTCGTAGGTACGACCCTATAGTCATCGTACATGTCGGCGATTGGCCATTATTGGCCCGGGGTCGTGGGGACGACCGTATATTCGTCGGACATGACGGTGGCGGGCCAATCTAGTCCCGGGGTCGTGGGGACGACCCTATAGTCGTCGGACAACACGGCGGCTGGACATCTTTGGCCCGCGGTCGTGGGGACGACCCTATAGTCGTCGGACATGACGGTGGCGGGCCAATCTAGTCCCAGGGTCGTTGGGACGACCCTATAGTCGTCGGACATGTCGGCGGCTGGCCAACTTTGGCCCGTGGTCGTGGGGACGACTCTATAGTCGTCGGACATGTCGGCGGCTGGCCAACCTAGACCCGGGGTCGTGGGGACGACCCTATTGTCGTCGGACATGACGGTGGCGGGCCAATCTAGTCCCGGGGTCGTGGGGACGACCCTATAGTCGTCGGACATGTCGGCGGCTGGCCAACTTTGGCCCGTGGTCGTGGGGACGATCCAATAGTCGTCGGACATGTCGGCGGCTGGCCAACTTTGGCCCGTGGTCGTGGGGACGACCCAATAGTCGTCGGACATGTCGGCGGCTGGCCAACTTTGGCCCGTGGTCGTGGGGACGATCCGATAGTCGTTGGACATGAGGGTGGCGGGCCAATCTAGTCCCGGGGTCGTCGGGACGACCCTATAGTCGTCGGACATGTCGGTGGCTGGCCAACTTTCGCCCGGTGTCGTGGGGACGACTCTATAGTCGTCGGACATGTCGGCGGCTGGCCAACTTTGGCCCGTGGTCGTGGGGACGATCCGATAGTCGTTGGACATGACGGTGGCGGGCCAATCTAGTCCCGAGGTCGTCGGGACGACCCTATAGTCGTCGGACATGTCGGCGGCTGGACATCTGTGGCCCGGGGTCGTGGGGACGACCCTATGGTTGTCGGACATGTCGGCGGCTGGCCAACTGTGGCCCCTGGTCGTGGGGACGCCCCAATAGTGGTCGGGCATGTCGGCGGCTGGCCAAGCTTGTCCCGGGGTCGTGGGGACGACCCTATAATCGTCGGACAAGACGGCGGCGGGCCAATCCAGTCCCGGGGTCGTAGGGACGACCCTATAGTCGACGGACATGTCGGCGATTGGCCAACATTGGCCCGGGGTCGTGGGGACGACCCTATAGTCGTTGGACATGACGGTGGCGGGCCAATCTAGTCCCGAGGTCGTCGGGACGACCCTATAGTCGTCGGACATGTCGGCGGCTGGACATCTGTGGCCCGGGGTCGTGGGGACGACCCTATGGTTGTCGGACATGTCGGCGGCTGGCCAACTGTGGCCCCTGGTCGTGGGGACGCCCCAATAGTGGTCGGGCATGTCGGCGGCTGGCCAAGCTTGTCCCGGGGTCGTGGGGACGACCCTATAGTCGTCGGACATGTCGGCGGCTGGCCAACATTGGCCCGTGGTCGTGGGGACGACCCAATAGTCGTTGGACATGTCAGCGGCTGGCCAACTTTGCCCCGGTGTCGTGGTGACGACTCTATAGTCGTCGGACATGTCGGCGGCTGGCCAATCTAGTCCCGGGGTCGTGGGGACTACCCTATAGTCTTCGGACATGTCGGCGGCTGGCCAACATAGGCCCGTGGTCGTGGGGACGACCCAATAGCCGTCGGACATGTCGGCGGCTGGCCAACTTTGGCCCGTAGTCGTGGGGACGATCCGATAGTCGCCGGACATGGCGGTGGCGGGCCAATCTATTCCCGGGGTCGTGGGGACGACCCTATAGTCGTCGGACATGTCGGCGGCAGGCCAACTTTGGCCCGTGGTCGTGGGGACGACCCAATAGTTTCGGACATGGCGGCACCTGGCCAACCAAGTCCCGAGGTCGTGGGGACGACCCTATAGTCGTCGGACATGAAGGTGGCGGGCCAATCTAGTCCCAGGGTCGTGGGAACGACCCTATAGTCTTCGGACATGGCGGCACCTGGCCAACCAAGTCCCGAGGTCGTGGGGACGACCCTATAGTCGTCGGACATGAAGGTGGCGGGCCAATCTAGTCCCAGGGTCGTGGGAACGACCCTATAGTCTTCGGACATGTCGGCGGCTGGCCAACTTTGGCCCGTGGTCGTGGGGACGACTCTATAGTCGTCGGACATGTCGGCGGCTGGCCAACCTAGACCCGGGGTCGTGGGGACGACCCTATTGTCGTCGGACATGACGGTGGCGGGCCAATCTACTCCCGGGGTCGTGGGGACGACCCTATAGTCGTCGGACATGTCGGCGGCTGGCCATTCTAGTCCCGGGGTCGTGGGTACGACCCTATAGTCGTCGGACATGTCGGCGGCGGGCCAACTTTGGCCCGGGGTCGTGGGGACGACTCTATAGTCGTCGGACTTGACGGTGGCGGGCCAATCTAGTCCCGGGGCCGTGGGGACGACCCTAGAGTCGTCGGACATGACGGTGGCGGGCCAATCTAGTCCCGGGGTCGTGGGGACGACCCTATAGTCGTCGGATATGTCGGCGGCTGGCCTACTTTGGCCCGTCGTCGTGGGGACGACTCTATAGTCGTTGGACATGTCGGCGGCTGGCCAATCTAGTCCCGGGGACGTGGGGACGACCCTATAGTCTTCGGACATGTCGGCGGCTGGCCAACTTTGGCCCGTGGTCGTGGGGACGACCCTATAGTCGTTGGACATGACGGTGGCGGGCCAATCTAGTCCCGGGGTCGTGGGGACGACCGTATATTCGTCGGACATGACGGTGGCGGGCCAATCTAGTCCCGGGGTCGTGGGGACGACCCTATAGTCGTCGGATATGTCGGCGGCTGGCCTACTTTGGCCCGTCGTCGTGGGGACGACTCTATAGTCGTTGGACATGTCGGCGGCTGGCCAATCTAGTCCCGGGGACGTGGGGACGACCCTATAGTCTTCGGACATGTCGGCGGCTGGCCAACTTTGGCCCGTAGTCGTGGGGACGATCCGATAGTCGCCGGACATGGCGGTGGCGGGCCAATCTATTCCCGGGGTCGTGGGGACGACCCTATAGTCGTCGGACATGTCGGCGGCTGGCCAACTTTGGCCCGGTGTCGTGGGGACGACTCTATAGTCGTCGGACATGTCGGCGGCGGGCCAATCTAGTACCGGGGTCGTGGGGACGACCCTATAGTCTTCGGGGCATGTCGGCGGCTGGCCAACTATGGCCCGTGGTCGTGGGGACGACCCAATAGTCGTCGGACATGTCGGCGGCTGGCCAACATTGGCCCGTAGTCGTGGGGACGATCCGATAGTCACCGGACATGACGGTGGCGGGCCAATCTATTCCCGGTGTCGTGGGGACGACCCTATAGTCGTCGGATATGTCGGCTGCTGGCCTACTTTGGCCCGTCGTCGTGGGGACGACTCTATAGTCGTTGGACATGTCGGCGGCTGGCCAATCTAGTCCCGGGGACGTGGGGACGACCCTATAGTCTTCGGACATGTCGGCGGCTGGCCAACTTTGGCCCGTGGTCGTGGGGACGACCCTATAGTCGTTGGACATGACGGTGGCGGGCCAATCTAGTCCCGGGGTCGTGGGGACGACCCTATAGTCGTCGGACAAAACGGCGGCTGGACATCTTTGGCCCGGGGTCGTGGGGACGACCCTATAGTCGTCGGACATGTCGGCGGCTGGCCAACTTTGGCCCGTGGTCGTGGGGACGATCCAATAGTCGTCGGACATGTCGGCGGCTGGCCAACTTTGGCCCGTGGTCGTGGGGACGACCCAATAGTCGTCGGACATGTCGGCGGCTGGCCAACTTTGGCCCGTGGTCGTGGGGACGATCCGATAGTCGTTGGACATGACGGTGGCGGGCCAATCTAGTCCCGAGGTCGTCGGGACGACCCTATAGTCGTCGGACATGTCGGCGGCTGGACATCTTTGGCCCGGGGTCGTGGGGACGACCCTATAGTCGTCGGACATGTCGGCGGCTGGCCAACTTTGGCCCGTGGTCGCGGGGACGACTCTATAGTCGTTGGACATGTCGGCGGCTGGCCAATCTAGTCCCGGGGACGTGGGGACGACCCTATAGTCTTCGGACATGTCGGCGGCTGGCCAACTTTGGCCCGTGGTCGTGGGGACGACCCTATAGTCGTTGGACATGACGGTGGCGGGCCAATCTAGTCCCGGGGTCGTGGGGACGACCCTATAGTCGTCGGACAAAACGGCGGCTGGACATCTTTGGCCCGGGGTCGTGGGGACGACCCTATAGTCGTCGGACATGTCGGCGGCTGGCCAACTTTGGCCCGTGGTCGTGGGGACGATCCAATAGTCGTCGGACAAGTCGGCGGCTGGCCAACTTTGGCCCGTGGTCGTGGGGACGACCCAATAGTCGTCGGACATGTCGGCGGCTGGCCAACTTTGGCCCGTGGTCGTGGGGACGACCCAATAGTCGTCGGACATGTCGGCGGCTGGCCAACTTTGGCCCGTAGTCGTGGGGACGACCCTATAATCGTCGGACATGTCGGCGGGTGGCCAACCTAGTCCCGCGGTCTTGGGGGCGACCCTATAGTCGTCGGACATGTCGGCGGCTGGCCAACTTTGGCCCGTGGTCGCGGGGACGACCCAATAGTCGTTGGACATGTCGGCGGCTGACCAACTTTGGCCCGTGGTTGTGGGGACGACCCAATAGTCGTCGGACATGTCGGCGGCTGGCCAACTTTGGCCCGTGGTCGTGGGGACGATCCGATAGTCGTTGGACATGAGGGTGGCGGGCCAATCTAGTCCCGGGGTCGTCGGGACGACCCTATAGTCGTCGGACATGTCGGTGGCTGGCCAACTTTCGCCCGGTGTCGTGGGGACGACTCTATAGTCGTCGGACATGTCGGCGGCTGGCCAACTTTGGCCCGTGGTCGTGGGGACGATCCGATAGTCGTTGGACATGACGGTGGCGGGCCAATCTAGTCCCGAGGTCGTCGGGACGACCCTATAGTCGTCGGACATGTCGGCGGCTGGACATCTGTGGCCCGGGGTCGTGGGGACGACCCTATGGTTGTCGGACATGTCGGCGGCTGGCCAACTGTGGCCCCTGGTCGTGGGGACGCCCCAATAGTGGTCGGGCATGTCGGCGGCTGGCCAAGCTTGTCCCGGGGTCGTGGGGACGACCCTATAATCGTCGGACAAGACGGCGGCGGGCCAATCCAGTCCCGGGGTCGTAGGGACGACCCTATAGTCGACGGACATGTCGGCGATTGGCCAACATTGGCCCGGGGTCGTGGGGACGACCCTATAGTCGTTGGACATGACGGTGGCGGGCCAATCTAGTCCCGAGGTCGTCGGGACGACCCTATAGTCGTCGGACATGTCGGCGGCTGGACATCTGTGGCCCGGGGTCGTGGGGACGACCCTATGGTTGTCGGACATGTCGGCGGCTGGCCAACTGTGGCCCCTGGTCGTGGGGACGCCCCAATAGTGGTCGGGCATGTCGGCGGCTGGCCAAGCTTGTCCCGGGGTCGTGGGGACGACCCTATAGTCGTCGGACATGTCGGCGGCTGGCCAACATTGGCCCGTGGTCGTGGGGACGACCCAATAGTCGTTGGACATGTCAGCGGCTGGCCAACTTTGCCCCGGTGTCGTGGTGACGACTCTATAGTCGTCGGACATGTCGGCGGCTGGCCAATCTAGTCCCGGGGTCGTGGGGACTACCCTATAGTCTTCGGACATGTCGGCGGCTGGCCAACATAGGCCCGTGGTCGTGGGGACGACCCAATAGCCGTCGGACATGTCGGCGGCTGGCCAACTTTGGCCCGTAGTCGTGGGGACGATCCGATAGTCGCCGGACATGGCGGTGGCGGGCCAATCTATTCCCGGGGTCGTGGGGACGACCCTATAGTCGTCGGACATGTCGGCGGCAGGCCAACTTTGGCCCGTGGTCGTGGGGACGACCCAATAGTTTCGGACATGGCGGCACCTGGCCAACCAAGTCCCGAGGTCGTGGGGACGACCCTATAGTCGTCGGACATGAAGGTGGCGGGCCAATCTAGTCCCAGGGTCGTGGGAACGACCCTATAGTCTTCGGACATGGCGGCACCTGGCCAACCAAGTCCCGAGGTCGTGGGGACGACCCTATAGTCGTCGGACATGAAGGTGGCGGGCCAATCTAGTCCCAGGGTCGTGGGAACGACCCTATAGTCTTCGGACATGTCGGCGGCTGGCCAACTTTGGCCCGTGGTCGTGGGGACGACTCTATAGTCGTCGGACATGTCGGCGGCTGGCCAACCTAGACCCGGGGTCGTGGGGACGACCCTATTGTCGTCGGACATGACGGTGGCGGGCCAATCTACTCCCGGGGTCGTGGGGACGACCCTATAGTCGTCGGACATGTCGGCGGCTGGCCATTCTAGTCCCGGGGTCGTGGGTACGACCCTATAGTCGTCGGACATGTCGGCGGCGGGCCAACTTTGGCCCGGGGTCGTGGGGACGACTCTATAGTCGTCGGACTTGACGGTGGCGGGCCAATCTAGTCCCGGGGCCGTGGGGACGACCCTAGAGTCGTCGGACATGACGGTGGCGGGCCAATCTAGTCCCGGGGTCGTGGGGACGACCCTATAGTCGTCGGATATGTCGGCGGCTGGCCTACTTTGGCCCGTCGTCGTGGGGACGACTCTATAGTCGTTGGACATGTCGGCGGCTGGCCAATCTAGTCCCGGGGACGTGGGGACGACCCTATAGTCTTCGGACATGTCGGCGGCTGGCCAACTTTGGCCCGTGGTCGTGGGGACGACCCTATAGTCGTTGGACATGACGGTGGCGGGCCAATCTAGTCCCGGGGTCGTGGGGACGACCGTATATTCGTCGGACATGACGGTGGCGGGCCAATCTAGTCCCGGGGTCGTGGGGACGACCCTATAGTCGTCGGATATGTCGGCGGCTGGCCTACTTTGGCCCGTCGTCGTGGGGACGACTCTATAGTCGTTGGACATGTCGGCGGCTGGCCAATCTAGTCCCGGGGACGTGGGGACGACCCTATAGTCTTCGGACATGTCGGCGGCTGGCCAACTTTGGCCCGTAGTCGTGGGGACGATCCGATAGTCGCCGGACATGGCGGTGGCGGGCCAATCTATTCCCGGGGTCGTGGGGACGACCCTATAGTCGTCGGACATGTCGGCGGCTGGCCAACTTTGGCCCGGTGTCGTGGGGACGACTCTATAGTCGTCGGACATGTCGGCGGCGGGCCAATCTAGTACCGGGGTCGTGGGGACGACCCTATAGTCTTCGGGGCATGTCGGCGGCTGGCCAACTATGGCCCGTGGTCGTGGGGACGACCCAATAGTCGTCGGACATGTCGGCGGCTGGCCAACATTGGCCCGTAGTCGTGGGGACGATCCGATAGTCACCGGACATGACGGTGGCGGGCCAATCTATTCCCGGTGTCGTGGGGACGACCCTATAGTCGTCGGATATGTCGGCTGCTGGCCTACTTTGGCCCGTCGTCGTGGGGACGACTCTATAGTCGTTGGACATGTCGGCGGCTGGCCAATCTAGTCCCGGGGACGTGGGGACGACCCTATAGTCTTCGGACATGTCGGCGGCTGGCCAACTTTGGCCCGTGGTCGTGGGGACGACCCTATAGTCGTTGGACATGACGGTGGCGGGCCAATCTAGTCCCGGGGTCGTGGGGACGACCCTATAGTCGTCGGACAAAACGGCGGCTGGACATCTTTGGCCCGGGGTCGTGGGGACGACCCTATAGTCGTCGGACATGTCGGCGGCTGGCCAACTTTGGCCCGTGGTCGTGGGGACGATCCAATAGTCGTCGGACATGTCGGCGGCTGGCCAACTTTGGCCCGTGGTCGTGGGGACGACCCAATAGTCGTCGGACATGTCGGCGGCTGGCCAACTTTGGCCCGTGGTCGTGGGGACGATCCGATAGTCGTTGGACATGACGGTGGCGGGCCAATCTAGTCCCGAGGTCGTCGGGACGACCCTATAGTCGTCGGACATGTCGGCGGCTGGACATCTTTGGCCCGGGGTCGTGGGGACGACCCTATAGTCGTCGGACATGTCGGCGGCTGGCCAACTTTGGCCCGTGGTCGCGGGGACGACTCTATAGTCGTTGGACATGTCGGCGGCTGGCCAATCTAGTCCCGGGGACGTGGGGACGACCCTATAGTCTTCGGACATGTCGGCGGCTGGCCAACTTTGGCCCGTGGTCGTGGGGACGACCCTATAGTCGTTGGACATGACGGTGGCGGGCCAATCTAGTCCCGGGGTCGTGGGGACGACCCTATAGTCGTCGGACAAAACGGCGGCTGGACATCTTTGGCCCGGGGTCGTGGGGACGACCCTATAGTCGTCGGACATGTCGGCGGCTGGCCAACTTTGGCCCGTGGTCGTGGGGACGATCCAATAGTCGTCGGACATGTCGGCGGCTGGCCAACTTTGGCCCGTGGTCGTGGGGACGACCCAATAGTCGTCGGACATGTCGGCGGCTGGCCAACTTTGGCCCGTGGTCGTGGGGACGACCCAATAGTCGTCGGACATGTCGGCGGCTGGCCAACTTTGGCCCGTAGTCGTGGGGACGACCCTATAATCGTCGGACATGTCGGCGGGTGGCCAACCTAGTCCCGCGGTCTTGGGGGCGACCCTATAGTCGTCGGACATGTCGGCGGCTGGCCAACTTTGGCCCGTGGTCGCGGGGACGACCCAATAGTCGTTGGACATGTCGGCGGCTGACCAACTTTGGCCCGTGGTTGTGGGGACGACCCTATAGTCGTCGGACATGTCGGCGGCTGGCCAACTTTGGCCCGTGGTCGTGGGGACGATCCGATAGTCGTTGGACATGACGGTGGCGGGCCAATCTAGTCCCGAGGTCGTCGGGACGACCCTATAGTCGTCGGACATGTCGGCGGCTTGCCAACTTTGGCCCGGGGTCGTGGGGACGACCCTATAATCGTCGGACATGTCGGCGGGTGGCCAACCTAGTCCCGCGGTCTTGGGGGCGACCCTATAGTCGTCGGACATGTCGGCGGCTGGCCAACTTTGGCCCGTGGTCGCGGGGACGACCCAATAGTCGTTGGACATGTCGGCGGCAGACCAACTTTGGCCCGTGGTCGTGGGGACGACCCAATAGCCGTCGGACATGTCGGCGGCTGGCCAACTTTGGCCCGTAGTCGTGGGGACGATCCGATAGTCGCCGGACATGGCGGTGGCGGGCCAATCTATTCCCGGGGTCGTGGGGACGACCCTATAGTCGTCGGACATGTCGGCGGCAGGCCAACTTTGGCCCGTGGTCGTGGGGACGACCCAATAGTTTCGGACATGGCGGCACCTGGCCAACCAAGTCCCGAGGTCGTGGGGACGACCCTATAGTCGTCGGACATGAAGGTGGCGGGCCAATCTAGTCCCAGGGTCGTGGGAACGACCCTATAGTCTTCGGACATGTCGGCGGCTGGCCAACTTTGGCCCGTGGTCGTGGGGACGACTCTATAGTCGTCGGACATGTCGGCGGCTGGCCAACCTAGACCCGGGGTCGTGGGGACGACCCTATTGTCGTCGGACATGACGGTGGCGGGCCAATCTACTCCCGGGGTCGTGGGGACGACCCTATAGTCGTCGGACATGTCGGCGGCTGGCCATTCTAGTCCCGGTGTCGTGGGTACGACCCTATAGTCGTCGGACATGTCGGCGGCGGGCCAACTTTGGCCCGGGGTCGTGGGGACGACTCTATAGTCGTCGGACTTGACGGTGGCGGGCCAATCTAGTCCCGGGGCCGTGGGGACGACCCTAGAGTCGCCGGACATGGCGGTGGCGGGCCAATCTATTCCCGGGGTCGTGGGGACGACCCTATAGTCGTCGGATATGTCGGCGGCTGGCCTACTTTGGCCCGTCGTCGTGGGGACGACTCTATAGTCGTTGGACATGTCGGCGGCTGGCCAATCTAGTCCCGGGGACGTGGGGACGACCCTATAGTCTTCGGACATGTCGGCGGCTGGCCAACTTTGGCCCGTGGTCGTGGGGACGACCCTATAGTCGTTGGACATGACGGTGGCGGGCCAATCTAGTCCCGGGGTCGTGGGGACGACCCTATAGTCGTCGGACATGTCGGCGGCTGGCCAACTTTGGCCCGGGGTCGTGGGAACGACTCTATAGTCGTCGGACTTGACGGTGGCGGGCCAATCTAGTCCCGGGGCCGTGGGGACGACCCTACAGTCGTCGGACATGTCGGTGGCGGGTCAATCTAGTCCCGGGGTCATGGGAACGACCCTATAGTCGTCGGAGATGTCGGCGGCTGGCCAACTTTGGCCCGTGGTCGCGGGGACGACCCAATAGTCGTTGGACATGTCGGCGGCAGACCAACTTTGGCCCGTGGTTGTGGGGACGACCCTATAGTCGTCGGACATGTCGGCGGCTGGCCAACTTTGGCCCGTGGTCGTGGGGACGATCCGATAGTCGTTGGACATGTCGGCGGCTGGCCAGCTTTGGCCCGTGGTTGTGGGGACGACCCTATAGTCGTTGGACATGACGGTGGCGGGCCAATCTAGTCCCGGGGTCGTGGGGACGACCCTATAGTCGTCGGACATGTCGGCGGCTGGCCAACTTTGGCCCGGGGTCGTGGGAACGACTCTATAGTCGTCGGACTTGACGGTGGCGGGCCAATCTAGACCCGGGGCCGTGGGGACGACCCTACAGTCGTCGGACATTTCGGCGGCTTGCCAACTTTGGCCCGGGGTCGTGGGGACGACCCTATAATCGTCGGACATGTCGGCGGGTGGCCAACCTAGTCCCGCGGTCTTGGGGGCGACCCTATAGTCGTCGGACATGTCGGCGGCTGGCCAACTTTGGCCCGTGGTCGCGGGGACGACCCAATAGTCGTTGGACATGTCGGCGGCAGACCAACTTTGGCCCGTGGTTGTGGGGACGACCCTATAGTCGTCGGACATGTCGGCGGCTGGCCAACTTTGGCCCGTGGTCGTGGGGACGATCCGATAGTCGTTGGACATGACGGTGGCGGGCCAATCTAGTCCCGAGGTCGTCGGGACGACCCTATAGTCGTCGGACATGTCGGCGGCTGGACATCTTTGGCCCGGGGTCGTGGGGACGACCCTATAGTTGTCGGACATGTCGGCGGCTGGCCAACTGTGGCCCCTGGTCGTGGGGACGACCCAATAGTGGTCGGGCTTGTCGGCGGCTGGCCAAGCTTGTCCCGGGGTCGTGGGGACGACCCTATAATCGTCGGACAAGACGGCGGCGGGCCAATCCAGTCCCGGGGTCGTAGGGACGACCCTATAGTCGACGGACATGTCGGCGATTGGCCAACATTGGCCCGGGGTCGTGGGGACGACCCTATAGTCGTCGGACATGTCGGCGGTTGGCCAACTTTGGCCTGTGGTCGTGGGGACGACCCTATAGTCGTCGGACATGTCGGCGGCTGGCCAACATTGGCCCGTGGTCGTGGGGACGACCCAATAGTCGTTGGACATGTCAGCGGCTGGCCAACTTTGCCCCGGTGTCGTGGTGACGACTCTATAGTCGTCGGACATGTCGGCGGCTGGCCAATCTAGTCCCGGGGTCGTGGGGACGACCCTATAGTCTTCGGACATGTCGGCGGCTGGCCAACATAGGCCCGTGGTCGTGGGGACGACCCAATAGCCGTCGGACATGTCGGCGGCTGGCCAACTTTGGCCCGTAGTCGTGGGGCCGATCCGATAGTCGCCGGACATGACGGTGGCGGGCCAATCTATTCCCGGTGTCGTGGGGACGACCCTATAGTCGTCGGACATGTCGGCGGCTGGACAACTTTGGCCCGGTGTCGTGGGGACGACTCTATAGTCGTCGGACATGTCGGCGGCGGGTCAACATAGTCCCGCGGTCTTGGGGGCGACCCTATAGTCTTCGGACATGTCGGCGGCTGGCCAACTTTGGCCCGGGGTCGTGGGGACGACCCTATAGTCGTCGGACAAGTCGGCAGCGGGCCAAGCTTGTCCCGGGGTCGTGGGGACGACCCTATAGTCGTCGGACTTGACAGTGGCGGGCCAATCTAGTCCCAGGGTCGTGGGGACGACCCTATAGTCTTCGGACATGTCGGCGGCTGGCCAACTTTGGCCCGTAGTCGTGGGGACGATCCGATAGTCGTCGGACATGTCGGCGGCTGGCCAACATTGGCCCGTGGTCGTGGGGACGACCCAATAGTCGTCGGACATGTCGGCGGCTGGCCAACATTGGCCCGTAGTCGTGGGGACGATCCGATTGTCGCCGGACATGACGGTGGCGGGCCAATCTATTCCCGGTGTCTTGGGGACGACCCTATAGTCGTCGGACATGTCGGTGGCGGGTCAATCTAGTCCCGGGGTCATGGGAACGACCCTATAGTCGTCGGATATTTCGGCGGCCGGCCAACTTTGGCCCGGGGTCGTGGGGACGACCCTATAGTCGTCGGACAAGTCGGCAGCGGGCCAAGCTTGTCCCGGGGTCGTGGGGACGACCCTATAGTCGTCGGACTTGACAGTGGCGGGCCAATCTAGTCCCAGGGTCGTGGGGACGACCCTATAGTCTTCGGACATGTCGGCGGCTGGCCAACTTTGGCCCGTAGTCGTGGGGACGATCCGATAGTCGTCGGACATGTCGGCGGCTGGCCAACATTGGCCCGTGGTCGTGGGGACGACCCAATAGTCGTCGGACATGTCGGCGGCTGGCCAACATTGGCCCGTAGTCGTGGGGACGATCCGATTGTCGCCGGACATGACGGTGGCGGGCCAATCTATTCCCGGTGTCTTGGGGACGACCCTATAGTCGTCGGACATGTCGGTGGCGGGCCAATCTATTCCCGGTGTCTTGGGGACGACCGCATAGTCGTCCCCACGACCCCGGGACTAGATTGGCCAGCCGCCGACATGTCCGACGACTATAGAGTCGTCACCACGACACCGGGGCAAAGTTGGCCAGCCGCTGACATGTCCAACGACTATTGGGTCGTCCCCACGACCACGGGCCAATGTTGGCCAGCCGCCGACATGTCCGACGACTATAGGGTCGTCCCCACGACCACAGGCCAAAGTTGGCCAACCGCCGACATGTCCGACGACTATAGGGTCGTCCCCACGACCCCGGGCCAATGTTGGCCAATCGCCGACATGTCCGTCGACTATAGGGTCGTCCCTACGACCCCGGGACTGGATTGGCCCGCCGCCGTCTTGTCCGACGATTATAGGGTCGTCCCCACGACCCCGGGACAAGCTTGGCCAGCCGCCGACATGCCCGACCACTATTGGGTCGTCCCCACGACCAGGGGCCACAGTTGGCCAGCCGCCGACATGTCCGACAACTATAGGGTCGTCCCCACGACCCCGGGCCAAAGATGTCCAGCCGCCGACATGTCCGACGACTATAGGGTCGTCCCGACGACCTCGGGACTAGATTGGCCCGCCACCGTCATGTCCAACGACTATCGGATCGTCCCCACGACCACGGGCCAAAGTTGGCCAGCCGCCGACATGTCCGACGACTATAGGGTCGTCCCCACAACCACGGGCCAAAGTTGGTCTGCCGCCGACATGTCCAACGACTATTGGGTCGTCCCCGCGACCACGGGCCAAAGTTGGCCAGCCGCCGACATGTCCGACGACTATAGGGTCGCCCCCAAGACCGCGGGACTAGGTTGGCCACCCGCCGACATGTCCGACGATTATAGGGTCGTCCCCACGACCCCGGGCCAAAGTTGGCAAGCCGCCGAAATGTCCGACGACTGTAGGGTCGTCCCCACGATAGTCGTCGGACATGTCGGTGGCGGGCCAATCTAGTCCCGTGGTCGTGGGGACGACCCAATAGTCGTTGGACATGTCAGCGCCTGGCCAACTTTGCCCCGGTGTCGTGGTGACGACTCTATAGTCGTCGGACATGACGGTGGCGGGCCAATCTAGTCCCAGGGTCGTGGGAACGACCCTATAGTCTTCGGACATGTCGGCGGCTGGCCAACTTTGGCCCGTCGTCGTGGGGACGACCCAATAGTCGTCGGACATGTCGGCGGCTGGCCAACTTTGGCCCGTAGTCGTGGGGACGATCCGATATTCGCCGGACATGACGGTGGCGGGCCAATCTATTCCCGGGGTCGTGGGGACGACCCTATAGTCATCGGACATGTCGGCGATTGGCCATTATTGGCCCGGGGTCGTGGGGACGACCGTATATTCGTCGGACATGACGGTGGCGGGCCAATCTAGTCCCGGGGTCATGGGAACGACCCTATAGTCGTCGGATATTTCGGCGGCCGGCCAACTTTGGCCCGTGGTCGTGGGGACGACCCTATAGTCGTCGGACACGTCGGCGGCTGGCCAACTTTGGCCTGTGGTCGTGGGGACGACCCTATAGTCGTCGGACATGTCGGCGGCTGGCCAACTTTGGCCCGTGGTCGTGGGGACGAACCAATAGTCATCGGACATGTCGGCGGCTGGCCAACTTTGGCCCGTGGTCGTGGGGACGATCCGATAGTCGATGGATATGACGGTGCCGGGCCAATCAAGTCCCGGGGTCGTAGGTACGACCCAATAGTCATCGTACATGTCGGCGATTGGCCATTATTGGCCCGGGGTCGTGGGGACGACCGTATATTCGTCGGACATGACGGTGGCGGGCCAATCTAGTCCCGGGGTCGTGGGGACGACCCTATAGTCGTCGGACAACACGGCGGCTGGACATCTTTGGCCCGCGGTCGTGGGGACGACCCTATAGTCGTCGGACATGACGGTGGCGGGCCAATCTAGTCCCAGGGTCGTTGGGACGACCCTATAGTCGTCGGACATGTCGGCGGCTGGCCAACTTTGGCCCGTGGTCGTGGGGACGACTCTATAGTCGTCGGACATGTCGGCGGCTGGCCAACCTAGACCCGGGGTCGTGGGGACGACCCTATTGTCGTCGGACATGACGGTGGCGGGCCAATCTAGTCCCGGGGTCGTGGGGACGACCCTATAGTCGTCGGACATGTCGGCGGCGGGCCAACTTTGGCCTGGGGTCGTGGAGACGACCCTATAGTCATCGGACATGTCGGCGATTGGCCATTATTGGCCCGGGGTCGTGGGCACGACCGTATATTCGTCGGACATGACGGTGGCGGGCCAATCTAGTCCCAGGGTCGTTGGGACAACCCTATAGTCGTCGGACATGTCGGCGGCTGGCCAACTTTGGCCCGTGGTCGTGGGGACGACTCTATAGTCGTCGGACATGTCGGCGGCTGGCCAGCTTTGGCCCGTGGTTGTAGGGACGAGCCTATAGTCGTTGGACATGACGGTGGCGGGCCAATCTAGTCCCGGTTTCGTGGGGGCGACTCTATAGTCGTCGGACATGTCGGCGGCTGGCCAACTTTGGCCCGTGGTCGTGGGGACGAACCAATAGTCATCGGACATGTCGGCGGCTGGCCAACTTTGGCCCGTGGTCGTGGGGACGATCCGATAGTCGATGGATATGACGGTGCCGGGCCAATCAAGTCCCGGGGTCGTAGGTACGACCCTATAGTCATCGGACATGTCGGCGATTGGCCATTATTGGCCCGGGGTCGTGGGGACGACCGTATATTCGTCGGACATGACGGTGGCGGGCCAATCTAGTCCCGTGGTCGTGGGGACGACCGTATAGTCGTCGGACATGTCGGCGGCTGGCCATTCTAGTCCCGGGGTCGTGGGGACGACCCTATTGTCGTCGGCCATGACGGTGGCGGGCCAATCTAGTCCCGGGGTCGTGGGGACGACCCTATAGTCGTCGGACATGTCTGCGGCTGGCCAACTTTGGCCCGTGGTCGTGGGGACGACCCTATAGTCGTCGGACATGTCGGCGGCTTGCCAACTTTGGCCCGGGGTCGTGGAGACGACCCTATATTCGTCGGACATGACGGTGGCGGGCCAATCTAGTCCCAGGGTCGTGGGGACGACCCTATAGTCGTCGGACATGACGGTGGCGGGCCAATCTAGTCCCAGGGTCGTGGGGACGACCCTATAGTCATCGGACATGTCGGCGGCTGGCCAACTATGGCCCGTGGTCGCGGGGACGACTGTTTAATCGTCGGACATTTCGGCGGCTGGCCAACCTAGACCCGGGGTCGTGGGGACGACCCTATTGTCGTCGGACATGTTGGCGGCTGGTCAACCTAGTCCCGGGGTCGTGGGGACGACCCTATAGTCGCCGGACAAGTCGGCGGTGGGCCAACCTAGTCCCGCGGTCGTGGGGACGACCCTATAGTCGTCGGACAAGTCGGCAGCTTGCAAACTTTGGTCCGGGGTCGTGGGGACGACCCTATAGTCGTCGGACATGACGGTGGCGGGCCAATCTAGTCCCAGGGTCGTTGGGACGACCCTATAGTCTTCGGACATGTCGGCGGCTGGCCAACTATGGCCCGTGGTCGTGGGGACGACCCAATAGTCGTCGGACATGTCGGCGGCTGGCCAACATTGGCCCGTAGTCGTGGGGACGATCCGATAGTCACCGGACATGACGGTGGCGGGCCAATCTATTCCCGGTGTCGTGGGGACGACCCTATAGTCGTCGGACATGTCGGCGGCAGGCCAACTTTGGCCCGTGGTCGTGGGGACGACTCTATAGTCGTCGGACATGTCGGCGGCTGGCCAACCTAGACCCGGGGTCGTGGGGACGACCCTATTGTCATCGGACATGACGGTGGCGGGCCAATCTACTCCCGGGGTCGTGGGGACGACCCTATAGTCGTCGGACATGTCGGCGGCTGGCCATTCTAGTCCCGGGGTCGTGGGGACGACCCTATAGTCGTCGGACATGTCGGCGGCGGGCCAACTTTGGCCCGGGGTCGTGGAGACAACCCTATAGTCATCGGACATGTCGGCGATTGGCCATTATTGGCCCGGGGTCGTGGGGACGACCGTATATTCGTCGGACATGACGGTGGCGGGCCAATCTAGTCCCGGGGTCGTGGGGACGACCCTATAGTCGTCGGATATGTCGGCGGCTGGCCTACTTTGGCCCGTCGTCGTGGGGACGACTCTATAGTCGTTGGACATGTCGTCGGCTGGCGAATCTAGTCCCGGGGACGTGGGGACGACCCTATAGTCTTCGGACATGTCGGCGGCTGGCCAACTTTGGCCCGTGGTCGTGGGGACGACCCTATAGTCGTTGGACATGACGGTGGCGGGCCAATCTAGTCCCGGGGTCGTGGGGACGACCCTATAGTCGTCGGACAAAACGGCGGCTGGACATCTTTGGCCCGGGGTCGTGGGGACGACCCTATAGTCGTCGGACATGTCGGCGGCTGGCCAACTTTGGCCCGTCGTCGTGGGGACGATCCAATAGTCGTCGGACATGTCGGCGGCTGGCCAACTTTGGCCCGTGGTCGTGGGGACGACCCAATAGTCGTCGGACATGTCGGCGGCTGGCCAACTTTGGCCCGTGGTCGTGGGGACGACCCAATAGTCGTCGGACATGTCGGCGGCTGGACATCTTTGGCCCGGGGTCGTGGGGACGACCCTATAGTCGTCGGACATGTCGGCGGCTGGACAACTTTGGCCCGGTGTCATGGGGACGACTCTATAGTCGTCGGACATGTCGGCGGCGGGCCAATCTAGTACCGGGGTCGTGGGGACGACACTATAGTCGTCGGACATGTCGGCGGCTGGCCAACTTTGGCCCATGGTCGTTGAGACGACCCAATAGTCGTTGGACATGTCGGCGGCTGGCCAGCTTTGGCCCGTGGTTGTGGGGACGACCCTATAGTCGTTGGACATGACGGTGGCGGGCCAATCTAGTCCCGGGGTCGTGGGGACGACCCTATAGTCGTCGGACATGTCGGCGGCTGGCCAACTTTGGCCCGGGGTCGTGGGAACGACTCTATAGTCGTCGGACTTGACGGTGGCGGGCCAATCTAGTCCCGGGGCCGTGGGGACGACCCTACAGTCGTCGGACATTTCGGCGGCTTGCCAACTTTGGCCCGGGGTCGTGGGGACGACCCTATAATCGTCGGACATGTCGGCGGGTGGCCAACCTAGTCCCGCGGTCTTGGGGGCGACCCTATAGTCGTCGGACATGTCGGCGGCTGGCCAACTTTGGCCCGTGGTCGCGGGGACGACCCAATAGTCGTTGGACATGTCGGCGGCAGACCAACTTTGGCCCGTGGTTGTGGGGACGACCCTATAGTCGTCGGACATGTCGGCGGCTGGCCAACTTTGGCCCGTGGTCGTGGGGACGATCCGATAGTCGTTGGACATGACGGTGGCGGGCCAATCTAGTCCCGAGGTCGTCGGGACGACCCTATAGTCGTCGGACATGTCGGCGGCTGGACATCTTTGGCCCGGGGTCGTGGGGACGACCCTATAGTTGTCGGACATGTCGGCGGCTGGCCAACTGTGGCCCCTGGTCGTGGGGACGACCCAATAGTGGTCGGGCATGTCGGCGGCTGGCCAAGCTTGTCCCGGGGTCGTGGGGACGACCCTATAATCGTCGGACAAGACGGCGGCGGGCCAATCCAGTCCCGGGGTCGTAGGGACGACCCTATAGTCGACGGACATGTCGGCGATTGGCCAACATTGGCCCGGGGTCGTGGGGACGACCCTATAGTCGTCGGACATGTCGGCGGTTGGCCAACTTTGGCCTGTGGTCGTGGGGACGACCCTATAGTCGTCGGACATGTCGGCGGCTGGCCAACATTGGCCCGTGGTCGTGGGGACGACCCAATAGTCGTTGGACATGTCAGCAGCTGGCCAACTTTGCCCCGGTGTCGTGGTGACGACTCTATAGTCGTCGGACATGTCGGCGGCTGGCCAATCTAGTCCCGGGGTCGTGGGGACGACCCTATAGTCTTCGGACATGTCGGCGGCTGGCCAACATAGGCCCGTGGTCGTGGGGACGACCCAATAGCCGTCGGACATGTCGGCGGCTGGCCAACTTTGGCCCGTAGTCGTGGGGCCGATCCGATAGTCGCCGGACATGACGGTGGCGGGCCAATCTATTCCCGGGGTCGTGGGGACGACCCTATAGTCGTCGGACATGTCGGCGGCTGGACAACTTTGGCCCGGTGTCGTGGGGACGACTCTATAGTCGTCGGACATGTCGGCGGCGGGTCAACCTAGTCCCGCGGTCTTGGGGGCGACCCTATAGTCTTCGGACATGTCGGCGGCTGGCCAACTTTGGCCCGGGGTCGTGGGGACGACCCTATAGTCGTCGGACAAGTCGGCAGCGGGCCAAGCTTGTCCCGGGGTCGTGGGGACGACCCTATAGTCGTCGGACTTGACAGTGGCGGGCCAATCTAGTCCCAGGGTCGTGGGGACGACCCTATAGTCTTCGGACATGTCGGCGGCTGGCCAACCTAGACCCGGAGTCGTGGGGACGACTCTATAGTCGTCGGACATGTCGGTGGCGGGTCAATCTAGTCCCGGGGTCATGGGAACGACCCTATAGTCGTCGGATATTTCGGCGGCCGGCCAACTTTGGCCCGTGGTCGTGGGGACGACTCTATAGTCGTCGGACATGTCGGCGGCTGGCCAACCTAGACCCGGGGTCGTGGGAACGACCCTATTGTCGTCGGACATGACGGTGGCGGGCCAATCTACTCCCGGGGTCGTGGGGACGACCCTATAGTCGTCGGACATGTCGGCGGCTGGCCATTCTAGTCCCGGGGTCGTGGGGACGACCCTATAGTCGTCGGACATGTCGGCGGCGGCCAACTTTGGCCCGGGGTCGTGGAGACGACCCTATAGTCATCGGACATGTCGGCGATTGGCCATTATTGCCCCGGGGTCGTGGGGACGACCGTATATTCGTCGGACATGACGGTGGCGGGCCAATCTAGTCCCGGGGTCGTGGGGACGACCCTATAGTCGTCGGACATATCAGCGGCAGGCCAACTTTTGCCCGGGGTCGTGGGGACGACCCTATAGTCGTCGGATATCTCGGCGGCTGGGCTACTTTGGCCCGTCGTCGTGGGGACGACGCTATAGTCGTCGGACTAGACGGTGGCGGGCCAATCTAGTCCCGTGGTCGTGGGGACGGCCCTATTGTCGTCGGACATGACGGTGGCGGGCCAATCTAGTCCCGGGGTCGTGGGGACGACCCTATAGTCGTCGGACATGTCGGCGGCTGGCCAACTTTGTCCCGTGGTCTTGGGGACGACCGTATAGTCGTCGGACATGTCGGCGGCTGGCCATTCTAGTCCCGGGGTCGTTGTGACGACCCTATAGTCGTCGGACATGTCGGCGGCGGGCCAACTTTGGCCCGGGGTCGTGGAGACGACCCTATAGTCATCGGACATGTCGGCGATTGGCCATTATTGGCCCGGGGTCGTGGGGACGACCGTATATTCGTCGGACATGACGGTGGCGGGCCAATCTAGTCCCGGGGTCGTGGGGACGACCCTATAGTCGTCGGACATGTCGGCGGCTGGCCAACATTGGCCCGCGGTCGTGGGGACGACCCAATAGTCGTTGGACATGTCAGCAGCTGGCCAACTTTGCCCCGGTGTCGTGGTGACGACTCTATAGTCGTCGGACATGTCGGCGGCTGGCCAATCTAGTCCCGGGGTCGTGGGGACGACCCTATAGTCTTCGGACATGTCGGCGGCTGGCCAACATAGGCCCGTGGTCGTGGGGACGACCCAATAGCCGTCGGACATGTCGGCGGCTGGCCAACTTTGGCCCGTAGTCGTGGGGCCGATCCGATAGTCGCCGGACATGACGGTGGCGGGCCAATCTATTCCCGGGGTCGTGGGGACGACCCTATAGTCGTCGGGCATGTCGGCGGCTGGCCAACTTTGGCCCGGGGTCGTGGGGACGACCCTATAGTCGTCGGATATGTTGGCGGCTTGTCAGCCTAGTCCCGGGGTCGTGGGTACGACCCTATAGTCGTCGGACAAGTCGGCGGCGGGCCAACCTTGTCCCGGGGTCGTAGGGACGACCCTATAGACGTCGGACATGTCGGCGGCTGGCCAACTTTGGCCCGTGGTCGTGGGGACGATCCAAAAGTCGTCGGACATGTCGGCGGCTGGCCAACTTTGGCCCGTTGTCGTGGGGACGATCCGATAGTCGTCGGACATGTCGGCGGCTGGCCAACCTAGACCCGGGGTCGTGGGGACGACCCTATTGTCGTCGGACATGGCGGTGGCGGGCCAATCTAGTCCCGTGGTCGTGGGGACGACCCTATAGTCTTCGGACATGTCGGCGATTGGCCAACATTAGCCCGGGGTCGTGGGGACGACCCTATAGTCGTCGGACTTGACGGTGGCGGGCCAATCTAGTCCCGGGGTCGTGGGGGCGACCCTATAGTGGTCGGACAAGACGGCGGCTGGCCACCTTTGGCCCATGGTCGTGGGGACGCCCCAATAGTCGTTGGACATGTCGGCGGCTGGCCAACCTTGGCCCGTGGTCGTGGTGGACGACCCTATAGTCGTCGGACATGTCGGCGGCTGGCCAACATTGGCCCGTGGTCGTGGGGGCGACCCTATAGTCGTCGGACAAGACGGCGGCGGGCCAATCCAGTCCCGGGGTCGTAGGGACGACCCTATAGTCGACGGACATGTCGGCGATTGGCCAACATTGGCCCGGGGTCGTGGGGACGACCCTATTGTCGTCGGACATGTCGGCGGCTTGCCAACCTAGTCCCGAGGTCGTCGGACTTGACGGTGGCGGGCCAATCTAGTCCCGGGGTCGTGGGGACGACCGTATATTCGTCGGACATGACGGTGGCGGGCCAATCTAGTCCCGGGGTCGTGGGGACGACCCTATAGTCGTCGGACAACACGGCGGCTGGACATCTTTGGCCCGCGGTCGTGGGGACGACTCTATAGTCGTCGGACAACACGGCGGCTGGACATCTTTGGCCCGCGGTCGTGGGGACGACCCTATAGTCGTCGGACATGACGTTGGCGGGCCAATCTAGTCCCAGGGTCGTTGGGACGACCCTATAGTCGTCGGACATGTCGGCGGCTGGCCAACTTTGGCCCGTGGTCGTGGGGACGACTTTATAGTCGTCGGACATGTCGGCGGCTGGCCAACCTAGACCCGGGGTCGTGGGGACGACCCTATTGTCGTCGGACATGGCGGTGGCGGGCCAATCTAGTCCCGGGGTCGTGGGGACGACCCTATAGTCGTCGGACATTTCGGCGGCATGCCAACTTTGGCCCCGGCTTCGTGGGGACGACCCTATAGTCGTCGGACATGTTGGCGGCTTGTCAACCTAGTCCCGGGGTCGTGGGGACGACCCTATAGTCGTTGGACAGGGCGGTGGCGGGCCAATCTAGTGCCGGGGTCGTGGGGACGACCCTATAGTCGTCGGACAAGTCGGCGGCTGGCCAACTTTGGCCCGTGGTCGTGGGGACGACCCAATAGTCGTGGGACATGTCGGCGGCTGGCCAACTTTGGCCCGGTGTCGTGGGAACGACTCTATAGTCGTCGGACATGTCGGCGGCTGGCCAACATTGGCCCGTGGTCGTGGGGACGACTCTATAGTCGTCGGACATGTCGGCGGCTGGCCAACCTAGACCCGGGGTCGTGGGGACGACCCTATTGTCGTCGGACATGACGGTGGCGGGCCAATCTAGTCCCGGGGTCGTAGGGACGACCCTATAGTCGTCGGACATGTCGGCGATTGGCCAACATTGGCCCGGGGTCGTGGGGACGACCCTATAGTCTTCGGACATGTCGGCGGCTGGCCAACTTTGGCCCGTGGTGGTGGGGACGACCCAATAGTCGTAGGACATGTCGGCGTTTGGCCATCTTTGGCCCGGGGTCGTGGGGACGACTGTTTAGCCGTCGGACATGTCGGCGGCTGGCCAACCTAGACCCGGGGTCGTGGGGACGACCCTATAGTCGTTGGACATGACGGTGGCGGGCCAATCTAGTCCCGGGGTCGTAGGGACGACCCTATAGTCGTCGGACATGTCGGCGATTGGCCAACATTGGCCCGGGGTCGTGGGGACGACCCTATAGTCTTCGGACATGTCGGCGGCTGGCCAACTTTGGCCCGTGGTGGTGGGGACGACCCAATAGTCGTAGGACATGTCGGCGGCTGGCCAACTTTGGCCCGTTGTCGTGGGGACGATCCGATAGTCGTCGGACATGTCGGCGGCTGGCCAACCTAGACCCGGGGTCGTGGGGACGACCCTATAATCGTCGGAAATGACGGTGGCGGGCCAATCTAGTCCCGGGGTCGTGGGGACGACCCTATAGTCGTCGGACAAGACGGCGGCGGGCCAATCCAGTCCCGGGGTCGTAGGGACGACCCTATAGTCGCCGGACAAGTCGGCGGCGGGCCAAGCTTGTCCCGGGGTCGTGGGGACGACCCTATAATCGTCGGACATGACGGTGGCGGGCCAATCTAGTCTCGGGGTCGTGGGGACGACCCTATAGTCGTCGGACATGTCGGCGGCTGGCCAACCTAGAACCGGGGTCGTGGGGACGACCCTATAGTCGTTGGACATGACGGTGGCGGACCAACATAGACCCGGGGTCGTGGGGACGACCCTATTGTCGTCGGACATGGCGGTGGCGGGCCAATCTAGTCCCGTGGTCGTGGGGACGATCCTATAGTCGACGGACATGTCGGCGGCTGGCCAACTTTGGCCCGTGGTCGTGGGGACGACCCAATAGTCGTCGGACATGTCGGCGGCTGGCCAACCTAGACCCGGGGTCGTGGGGACGACCCTATTGTCGTCGGACATGACGGTGGCGGGCCAATCTAGTCCCGGGGTCGTGGGGACGACCCTATAGTAGTCGAACAAGTCGGCGGCGGGCCAAGCTTGTCCCGGGGTCGTGGGGACGACCCTATAATCGTCGGAAATGACGGTGGCGGGCCAATCTAGTCCCGGGGTCGTGGGGACGACCCTATAGTCGTCGGACAAGACGGCGGCGGGCCAATCCAGTCCCGGGGTCGTAGGGACGACCCTATAGTCGCCGGACAAGTCGGCGGCGGGCCAAGCTTGTCCCGGGGTCGTGGGGACGACCCTATAATCGTCGGACATGACGGTGGCGGGCCAATCTAGTCTCGGGGTCGTGGGGACGACCCTATAGTCGTCGGACATGTCGGCGGCTGGCCAACTTTGGCCCGGGGTCGTGGGGACGACCCTATAGTCGTCGGATATGTTTGCGGCTTGTCAGCCTAGTCCCGGTGTCGTGGGTACGACCCTATAGTCGTCGGACAAGTCGGCGGCGGGCCAACCTTGTCCCGGGGTCGTAGGGACGACCCTATAGTCGTCGGACATGTCGGCGGCTGGCCAACTTTGGCCCGTGGTCGTGGGGACGATCCAAAAGTCGTCGGACATGTCGGCGGCTGGCCAACTTTGGCCCGTTGTCGTGGGGACGATCCGATAGTCGTCGGACATGTCGGCGGCTGGCCAACCTAGACCCGGGGTCGTGGGGACGACCCTATTGTCGTCGGACATGGCGGTGGCGGGCCAATCTAGTCCCGTGGTCGTGGGGACGACCCTATAGTCTTCGGACATGTCGGTGATTGGCCAACATTAGCCCGGGGTCGTGGGGACGACCCTATAATCGTCGGACATGACGGTGGCGGGCCAATCTAGTCTCGGGGTCGTGGGGACGACCCTATAGTCGTCGGACATGTCGGCGGCTGGCCAACCTAGACCCGGGGTCGTGGGGACGACCCTATAGTCGTTGGACATGACGGTGGCGGACCAACCTAGACCCGGGGTCGTGGGGACGACCCTATTGTCGTCGGACATGGCGGTGGCGGGCCAATCTAGTCCCGTGGTCGTGGGGACGATCCTATAGTCGACGGACATGTCGGCGGCTGGCCAACTTTGGCCCGTGGTCGTGGGGACGACCCAATAGTCGTCGGACATGTCGGCGGCTGGCCAACCTAGACCCGGGGTCGTGGGGACGACCCTATTGTCGTCGGACATGACGGTGGCGGGCCAATCTAGTCCCGGGGTCGTGGGGACGACCCTATAGTAGTCGAACAAGTCGGCGGCGGGCCAAGCTTGTCCCGGGGTCGTGGGGACGACCCTATAATCGTCGGAAATGACGGTGGCGGGCCAATCTAGTCCCGGGGTCGTGGGGACGACCCTATAGTCGTCGGACAAGACGGCGGCGGGCCAATCCAGTCCCGGGGTCGTAGGGACGACCCTATAGTCGCCGGACAAGTCGGCGGCGGGCCAAGCTTGTCCCGGGGTCGTGGGGACGACCCTATAATCGTCGGACATGACGGTGGCGGGCCAATCTAGTCTCGGGGTCGTGGGGACGACCCTATAGTCGTCGGACATGTCGGCGGCTGGCCAACTTTGGCCCGGGGTCGTGGGGACGACCCTATAGTCGTCGGATATGTTGGCGGCTTGTCAGCCTAGTCCCGGGGTCGTGGGTACGACCCTATAGTCGTCGGACAAGTCGGCGGCGGGCCAACCTTGTCCCGGGGTCGTAGGGACGACCCTATAGTCGTCGGACATGTCGGCGGCTGGCCAACTTTGGCCCGTGGTCGTGGGGACGATCCAAAAGTCGTCGGACATGTCGGCGGCTGGCCAACTTTGGCCCGTTGTCGTGGGGACGATCCGATAGTCGTCGGACATGTCGGCGGCTGCCCAACCTAGACCCGGGGTCGTGGGGACGACCCTATTGTCGTCGGACATGGCGGTGCCGGGCCAATCTAGTCCCGTGGTCGTGGGGACGACCCTATAGTCTTCGGACATGTCGGCGATTGGCCAACATTAGCCCGTGGTCGTGGTGGACGACCCTATAGTCGTCGGACATGTCGGCGGCTGGCCAACATTGGCCCGTGGTCGTGGGGGCGACCCTATAGTCGTCGGACAAGACGGCGGCGGGCCAATCCAGTCCCGGGGTCGTAGGGACGACCCTATAGTCGACGGACATGTCGGCGATTGGCCAACATTGGCCCGGGGTCGTGGGGACGACCCTATTGTCGTCGGACATGTCGGCGGCTTGCCAACCTAGTCCCGAGGTCGTCGGACTTGACGGTGGCGGGCCAATCTAGTCCCGGGGTCGTGGGGACGACCGTATATTCGTCGGACATGACGGTGGCGGGCCAATCTAGTCCCGGGGTCGTGGGGACGACCCTATAGTCATCGGACAACACGGCGGCTGGACATCTTTGGCCCGCGGTCGTGGGGACGACCCTATAGTCGTCGGACATGACGTTGGCGGGCCAATCTAGTCCCAGGGTCGTTGGGACGACCCTATAGTCGTCGGACATGTCGGCGGCTGGCCAACCTAGTCCCAACGTCCTGGGAACGACCCTTTAGTGGTCGGACAAGTCGGCGGCTGGCCAACTTTAGCCCGTGGTCGTGGGGACGACCCTATAGCCGTCGGATTTGACGGTGGCGGGCCAATCTAGTCCCGGGGTCGTGGGGACGACCCTATAGTCGTCGGACAAGACGGTGGCGGGCCAATCTAGTCGCGGGGTCATGGGGCCGACCCTATAGTCGTCGGACATGTCGGCGGCTGTCCAACTTTGGCCCATGGTCGTGGGGACGACCCTATAGTCGTCGGATATGTCGGCGGCTGGCCAACTTTGGCCCGTGGTCGTGGGGTCGACCCTATAATCGTCGGACATAACGGTGGCGGGCCAATCTAGTCCCGGGTTCGTGGGGACGATCCTGCAGTCGTCGGACATTTCGGCGGCTTGCCAACTTTGGCCCGTGGTCGTGGAGACGACCCTATAGTCGTCGGAAATGTTGGCGGCTGGTCAACCTAGTCCGGGGGTCGTGGGGACGACCCTATAGTCGTCGGACAAGTCGGCGGCGAGCCAACCTATTCCCGGGGTCGTGGGGAGGACCGTATAGTCGACGGACATGTCGGCGGCGGGCCAATCTAGTCCCAGGGTCGTGGGGACGACTCTATAGTCGTCGGATATTTCGGTGGCTGGCCAACCTAGTCCCGGGGTCGTGGGGAGGACCGTATAGTCGTCGGACAATTCGGCAGATGGCCAACTTTGGCCCGGGGTCGTGGGGACGACCCTATAGTCGTCGGACATGTCGGCGGCTGGCCAACTTTGGCCCGGTGTCGTGGGGACGACTCTATAGTCGTCGGACATGTCGGCGGCTGGCCAACTTTGGCCCGTGGTCGCGGGGACGACCCAATAGTCGACGGACATGTCGGCGGCTGGCCAACTTTGGCCCGTGGTCGTGGGGACGACCCAATAGTCGTCGGACATGTCGGCGGCTGGCCAACCTAGACCCGGGGTCGTGGGGACGACCCTATTGTCGTCGGACATGACGGTGGCGGGCCAATCTAGTCCCGGGGTCGTGGGGACGACCCTATAGTAGTCGAACAAGTCGGCGGCGGGCCAAGCTTGTCCCGGGGTCGTGGGGACGACCCTATAATCGTCGGAAATGACGGTGGCGGGCCAATCTAGTCCCGGGGTCGTGGGGACGACCCTATAGTCGTCGGACAAGACGGCGGCGGGCCAATCCAGTCCCGGGGTCGTAGGGACGACCCTATAGTCGCCGGACAAGTCGGCGGCGGGCCAAGCTTGTCCCGGGGTCGTGGGGACGACCCTATAATCGTCGGACATGACGGTGGCGGGCCAATCTAGTCTCGGGGTCGTGGGGACGACCCTATAGTCGTCGGACATGTCGGCGGCTGGCCAACTTTGGCCCGATGTCGTGGGGACGACTCTACAGGGTGTCCCAAAAATGCTGCGGTTCCTTAAAGGGGGTGATTCAGGGGGTGATTGCAAACAACTTTTTCCTTTGCGAAAATGTCCTCCGAGGTTTCGTTAACGAGATATTAATAAAAAGCACCGACCAATCAGAGCGCGAGCCTGCCGCTGGAGGTCCCGCGCTAGCGTGGCCGCGCGCCGGGCCGCGCTGCGACTACGAACAAGCAAGGCGGCATGCATCGAAGGAAATTGCGTAGAATGGCAAATGAAAAAGACGTAACAAAAAAATCGAACCTTTTGCCATGGTTTGTTTGCCATTTAAAGTGAATAACGAATAAAGGATAAATGGATGAAAATCACGTGTAACGTAAAAAGACGAATACACATTTTTTTAGAAGATTCGAAAATAATAATTATTTGAAGTGGGAGGATAAGGAATACGTAAAATTCCTTGTCATAATAACATATCCACGAAAAGGTAATGTAAGAGGAAATTAACGAAAAGTGATCGTAGTTCGTTATTGTGATAAAAATCCGTAACTCAATAACGGCCAGCACTGTTGCTGATAACGAATAAGTCTGTTTAAAAAGCCCGCATAAATATTTTCGTACGAGAATTTTGAGAATTATCGCCGGAAATAAGCCATAGCTTGCGTTAAATTTAAAAATGAATGATCACCATTAAAGTAACTAAAACTCACCCTTGTAGAAAATTCACCTGCAACTTGAAAACTTGTGTCACTGGGTCACTGAACCGATCCTGGTCATCGATGGACGAGCCCAGTGCACAGCTGATCCCAGGTATACGACACTACCCAAAGTTAAGGGTCGCAATGTCAGGTGCGTCCAGGTCAACGTACCGAATATTCACTTCACTGCACGGCTACTAACACTGATCACTTAATTTACTTTTCATGGAACGTTGTTCCTACGTTATAAAAATTGGTGGAAATGAATTTTTACTTCGCGTTCGGAGCCGTGGGTAATCCCCGCGCAAATTCTCACGCTGTAGCACTTGCGTCCTCGTTGTTCGGGGGGTACACCCAGAACATCGCGTAATACTCTTGAGCAGAGAACATTTGTCTGCGACGCGATTGCTGACTGCTGACTGACAAGATTTTTTCCAAGCGACTTCTTCTACCCCCAAATAGTTTCTCTCGTTCCATTATGAGTTGACCCCCACCAAGCTAAGAGGCTTCAGGTAAAAAGAAGCCAGCACATTTTCGGAACACACGTGTTTTGCAGAAGTGCAACGAAAACTTTCACAAAAGCCCGCGCTCCGTCCTTCTACTGCCAATGTACCCATTGCTTCGAGATAGAAAGCAGACACCACGTGTATCGGTTCGAAAGGGTCCGAAGAGAAGAGAAACAGAAAGTCTTCGAGTTGCTATAAAGAAAAAAATCCTGCTTCCTGTTTCCCTTTTCCGAAACCCTGAGTTCACGTCTGCTACGAGGCGGAACCAAGTAAGTCATAAATTATCCGAAACTGTAGGAAACCGTTCTCTACCGCCGACTTGCGGGACAATACGGTCATAAACCGCGACCCTGGCGAAATGCTCTGGCTGATCAGCCTGATTAATTTTGGAGAACTAGAAATTACAGAGTATTATCCAGCATCCATACGTCCCGCGGAGAGACACAGGAAAAGAAGGGATAGTCCGCTGACTGCGCGTAGTCCCGCCTGCTTCGTCCTACCCTCAAATTAAAGACGGATCCCTTATCTCTCGAGTGTTAACACGCGCTCGAATTTCAAAACAAAAGAACGCGTCGACGTATTCCTTGCGAGAGAAGGTGGGCTTGAAGTCCGATTGGCCCTAATTTTACCAATCTGCCCTGCATCCTTCCCAAACGGCCACTGTCCTGAAGAGGCCCTCTTCACAGCAATATCTCCTCCCCAAGGCCCACCTTCTCTCGCACGGAATACGTCGACGCATGCTTTTGTTTTGATATTCGAGCGCGTGTTTAGATACGAGAGATAAGTAGGCCCAAATGGTTAGTTCAGGACCAATCGAACTTCAAGCCCGCCTTCTCTCGCACGGAATACGTCAACGCGTATTGTCCCTGAATTGGGGGACAATCCGGGACATGTATTATCCTGATGCCAGAAGACATCGAAATGTCCTTTACCGTTTCACGTCGAGGTCGCGATTGTAAAAATCAGAAAAAGTACTACCACATTCGCTGATATGTTTTCTGTAAATTAAGCTTATTTCTAGAGTAATGCAGCTGATATTAACGTCGCAGTAACCTGTTAAAGGCAATGGTGCGCCCCGTCTCAGGTAAAGCAACCGCGCGCGATTACAGTCAGCTGACCGTACCGCTACCACCCCACATTTCTTCAGTGAGGTAAAAAAACAGATCGACAAAATTGCAGGAGAATTTTACTAACCCACTCTTGGCCAATGACTGTAATCGCGCGCGGTTGCTTTACCTCGACGTGAAACGGTAAAGGACATTTCGATGTCTTCTGGCATCAGGATAATACATGTCCCGGATTGTCCCCCAATTCAGGGACAATACGCGTTGACGTATTCCGTGCGAGAGAAGGCGGGCTTGAAGTTCGATTGGTCCTGAACTAACCATTTGGGCCTACTTATCTCTCGTGTCTAAACACGCGCTCGAATATCAAAACAAAAGCATGCGTCGACGTATTCCGTGCGAGAGAAGGTGGGCCTTGGGGAGGAGATATTGCTGTGAAGAGGGCCCCTTCAGGACAGTGGCCGTTTGGGAAGGATGCAGGGCAGATTGGTAAAATTAGGGCCAATCGGACTTCAAGCCCACCTTCTCTCGCAAGGAATACGTCGACGCGTGCTTTTGTTTTGAAATTCGAGCGCGTGTTAACACTCGAGAGATAAGGGATCCGTCTTTAATTTGAGGGTAGGACGAAGCAGGCGGGACTACGCGCAGTCAGCGGACTATCCCTTCTTTTCCTGTGTCTCTCCGCGGGACGTATGGATGCAGGATAATACTCTGTAATTTCTAGTTCTCCAAAATTAATCAGGCTGATCAGCCAGAGCATTTCGCCAGGGTCGCGGTTTATGACCATATTGTCCCGCAAGTCGGCGGTAGAGAACGGTTTCCTACAGTTTCGGATAATTTATGACTTAATTGGTTCCGCCTCGTAGCAGACGTGAACTCAGGGTGTCAGAAAGGGGAAACAGGAATGGTATGCATTTTCTTCTTTATAGCAACTCGAAGACTTTCTGCGTCTCTTCCCTTCGGACCCTTTCGAACCGATACACGTGGTGTCTGTTTTCTACCTCGAAGCAATGGGTACATTGGCAGTAGAAGGACGGAGCGCGGGCTTTTGTGAAAGTTTTCGTTGCACTTCTGCAAAACACGTGTGTTCCGAAAATGTGCTGGCTTCTTTTTACCTGAAGCCTCTTGGCTTGGTGGGGGTCAACTCATAATGGAACGAGAGAAACTATTTGGGGGTAGAAGAAGTCGCTTGGAAAAAATCTTGTCAGTCAGCAGTCAGCAATCGCGTCGCAGACAAATGTTCTCTGCTCAAGAGTATTACGCGATGTTCTGGGTGTACCCCCCGAACAACGAGGACGCAAGTGCTACAGCGTGAGAATTTGCGCGGGGATTACCCACGGCTCCGAACGCGAAGTAAAAATTCATTTCCACCAATTTTTATAACGTAGGAACAACGTTCCATGAAAAGTAAATTAAGTGATCAGTGTTAGTAGCCGTGCAGTGAAGTGAATATTCGGTACGTTGACCTGGACGCACCTGACATTGCGACCCTTAACTTTGGGTAGTGTCGTATACCTGGGATCAGCTGTGCACTGGGCTCGTCCATCGATGACCAGGATCGGTTCAGTGACCCAGTGACACAAGTTTTCAAGTTGCAGGTGAATTTTCTACAAGGGTGAGTTTTAGTTACTTTAATGGTGATCATTCATTTTTAAATTTAACGCAAGCTATGGCTTATTTCCGGCGATAATTCTCAACATTCTCGTACGAAAATATTTATTCGGCCTTTTTAAACAGACTTATTCGTTATCAGCAACAGTGCTGGCCGTTATTGAGTTACGGATTTTTATCACAATAACGAACTACGATCACTTTTCGTTAATTTCCTGTTACATTACCTTTTCGTGGATATGTTATTAACACAAGAAATTTTACGTATTCCTTATCCTCCCACTTCAAATAATTATTATTTTCGAATCTTCTAAAAAAAATGTGTATTCGTCTTTTTACGTTACACGTGATTTTCATCCATTTATCCTTTATTCATTATTCACTTTAAATGGCAAACAAACCATGGCAAAAGGTTCGATTTTTTGTTACGTCTTTTTCATTTGCCATTCTACGCAATTTCCTTCGATGCATGCCGCCTTGCTTGTTCGTAGTCGCAGCGCGGCCCGGCGCGCGGCCACGCTAGCGCGGGACCTCCAGCGGAAGGCTCGCGCTCTGATTGGTCGGTGCTTTTTATTAATATCTCGTTAACGAAACCTCGGAGGGCATTTTCGCCAAGGAAAAAGTTGTTTGCAATAACCCCTCCAATCACCCCCTTTAAGGAACCGCAGCATTTTTGGGACACCCTGTATAGTCGTCGGACATGTCGGCGGCTGGCCAACCTAGACCCGGGGTCGTGGGGACGACCCTATTGTCGTCGGACATGACGGTGGCGGGCCAATCTAGTCCCGGGGTCATGGGGACGACCCTATAGTCGTCGGACAAGTCGGCGGCGGGCCAAGCTAGTCCCGTGGTCGTGGCGACGACCCAATAGTCGTTGGACATGTCAGCGGCTGGCCAACTTTGGCCCGGTGTCGTCGGGACGACTCTATAGTCGTCGGACATGTCGGCGGCTGGCCAACATTGGCCCGTGGTCGTGGGGACGATCCGATAGTCGCCGGACATGACGGTGGCGGGCCAATCTATTCCCGGTGTCGTGGGGACGACCCTATAGTCGTCGGACATGTCGGTGGCTGGCCAACTTTCGCCCGGGGTCGTGGGGACGACACTATAGTCGTCGGACATGTCGGCGGCTGCCCAACATTGGCCCGTGGTCGTGGAGACGACCCAATAATCGTTGGACATGTCAGCGGCTGGCCAACTTTGCCCCGGTGTCGTGGTGACGACTCTATAGTCGTCGGACATGTCGGCGGCGGGCCAATCTAGTACCGGGGTCGTGGGGACGACCCTATAGTCTTCGGACATGTCGGCGGCTGGCCAACTTTGGCCCGTGGTCGTGGGGACGACCCTATAGTCGTCGGACATGTCGGCGGCTGGCCAACTTTGGCCCGTAGTCGTGGGGACGATCCGATAGTCGTTGGACATGACGGTGGCGGGCCAATCTAGACCCGGGGTCGTCGGGACGACCCTATAGTCGTCGGACATTTCGGTGGCTGGCCAACTTTCGCCCGGGGTCGTGGGGACGACACTATAGTCGCCGGACATGACGGTGGCGGGCCAATCTATTCCCGGTGTCGTGGGGACGACCCTATAGTCGTCGGACATGTCGGCGGCTGGCCAACTTTGGCCCGTGGTCGTGGGGACGACCCAATAGTCGTCGGACATGTCGGCGGCTGGCCAACTTTGGCCCGTGGTCGTGGGGACGACCCTATAGTCGTCGGACATGTCGGCGGCTGGCCAACTTTGGCCCGTAGTCGTGGGGACGATCCGATAGTCGTTGGACATGACGGTGGCGGGCCAATCTAGTCCCGGGGTCGTCGGGACGACCCAATAGTCGTCGGACATGTCGGCGGCTGGCCAACTTTGGCCCGTGGTCGTGGGGACGATCCGATAGTCGTTGGACATGACGGTGGCGGGCCAATCTAGTCCCGGGGTCGTCGGGACGACCCTATAGTCGTCGGACATGTCGGTGGCTGGCCAACTTTCGCCCGGGGTCGTGGGGACGACACTATAGTCGTCGGACATGTCGGCGGCTGCCCAACATTGGCCCGTGGTCGTGGGGACGACCCAATAGTCGTCGGACATGTCGGCGTCTGGCCAACTTTGGCCCGTAGTCGTGGGGACGATCCGATAGTCGCCGGACATGACGGTGGCGGGCCAATCTATTCCCGGGGTCGTGGGGACGACCCTATAGTCGTCGGACATGTCGGCGGCTGGCCAACTTTGGCCCGTAGTCGTGGGGACGATCCGATAGTCACCGGACATGTCGGCGGCTGGCCAACCTAGACCCGGGGTCGTGGGGACGACCCTATAGTCGTTGGACATGACGGTGGCGGACCAACCTAGACCCGGGGTCGTGGGGACGACCCTATTGTCGTCGGACATGGCGGTGGCGGGCCAATCTAGTCCCGTGGTCGTGGGGACGATCCTATAGTCGACGGACATGTCGGCGGCTGGCCAACTTTGGCCCGTGGTCGTGGGGACGACCCAATAGTCGTCGGACATGTCGGCGGCTGGCCAACCTAGACCCGGGGTCGTGGGGACGACCCTATTGTCGTCGGACATGACGGTGGCGGGCCAATCTAGTCCCGGGGTCGTGGGGACGACCCTATAGTAGTCGAACAAGTCGGCGGCGGGCCAAGCTTGTCCCGGGGTCGTGGGGACGACCCTATAATCGTCGGAAATGACGGTGGCGGGCCAATCTAGTCCCGGGGTCGTGGGGACGACCCTATAGTCGTCGGACAAGACGGCGGCGGGCCAATCCAGTCCCGGGGTCGTAGGGACGACCCTATAGTCGCCGGACAAGTCGGCGGCGGGCCAAGCTTGTCCCGGGGTCGTGGGGACGACCCTATAATCGTCGGACATGACGGTGGCGGGCCAATCTAGTCTCGGGGTCGTGGGGACGACCCTATAGTCGTCGGACATGTCGGCAGCTGGCCAACTTTGGCCCGGGGTCGTGGGGACGACCCTATAGTCGTCGGATATGTTGGCGGCTTGTCAGCCTAGTCCCGGGGTCGTGGGTACGACCCTATAGTCGTCGGACAAGTCGGCGGCGGGCCAACCTTGTCCCGGGGTCGTAGGGACGACCCTATAGTCGTCGGACATGTCGGCGGCTGGCCAACTTTGGCCCGTGGTCGTGGGGACGATCCAAAAGTCGTCGGACATGTCGGCGGCTGGCCAACTTTGGCCCGTTGTCGTGGGGACGATCCGATAGTCGTCGGACATGTCGGCGGCTGCCCAACCTAGACCCGGGGTCGTGGGGACGACCCTATTGTCGTCGGACATGGCGGTGGCGGGCCAATCTAGTCCCGTGGTCGTGGGGACGACCCTATAGTCTTCGGACATGTCGGCGATTGGCCAACATTAGCCCGTGGTCGTGGTGGACGACCCTATAGTCGTCGGACATGTCGGCGGCTGGCCAACATTGGCCCGTGGTCGTGGGGGCGACCCTATAGTCGTCGGACAAGACGGCGGCGGGCCAATCCAGTCCCGGGGTCGTAGGGACGACCCTATAGTCGACGGACATGTCGGCGATTGGCCAACATTGGCCCGGGGTCGTGGGGACGACCCTATTGTCGTCGGACATGTCGGCGGCTTGCCAACCTAGTCCCGAGGTCGTCGGACTTGACGGTGGCGGGCCAATCTAGTCCCGGGGTCGTGGGGACGACCGTATATTCGTCGGACATGACGGTGGCGGGCCAATCTAGTCCCGGGGTCGTGGGGACGACCCTATAGTCATCGGACAACACGGCGGCTGGACATCTTTGGCCCGCGGTCGTGGGGACGACCCTATAGTCGTCGGACATGACGTTGGCGGGCCAATCTAGTCCCAGGGTCGTTGGGACGACCCTATAGTCGTCGGACATGTCGGCGGCTGGCCAACCTAGTCCCAACGTCCTGGGAACGACCCTTTAGTGGTCGGACAAGTCGGCGGCTGGCCAACTTTAGCCCGTGGTCGTGGGGACGACCCTATAGCCGTCGGATTTGACGGTGGCGGGCCAATCTAGTCCCGGGGTCGTGGGGACGACCCTATAGTCGTCGGACAAGACGGTGGCGGGCCAATCTAGTCGCGGGGTCATGGGGCCGACCCTATAGTCGTCGGACATGTCGGCGGCTGTCCAACTTTGGCCCATGGTCGTGGGGACGACCCTATAGTCGTCGGATATGTCGGCGGCTGGCCAACTTTGGCCCGTGGTCGTGGGGTCGACCCTATAATCGTCGGACATAACGGTGGCGGGCCAATCTAGTCCCGGGTTCGTGGGGACGATCCTGCAGTCGTCGGACATTTCGGCGGCTTGCCAACTTTGGCCCGTGGTCGTGGAGACGACCCTATAGTCGTCGGAAATGTTGGCGGCTGGTCAACCTAGTCCGGGGGTCGTGGGGACGACCCTATAGTCATCGGACAACACGGCGGCTGGACATCTTTGGCCCGCGGTCGTGGGGACGACCCTATAGTCGTCGGACATGACGTTGGCGGGCCAATCTAGTCCCAGGGTCGTTGGGACGACCCTATAGTCGTCGGACATGTCGGCGGCTGGCCAACCTAGTCCCAACGTCCTGGGAACGACCCTTTAGTCGTCGGACAAGTCGGCGGCGAGCCAACCTATTCCCGGGGTCGTGGGGAGGACCGTATAGTCGACGGACATGTCGGCGGCGGGCCAATCTAGTCCCAGGGTCGTGGGGACGACTCTATAGTCGTCGGATATTTCGGTGGCTGGCCAACCTAGTCCCGGGGTCGTGGGGAGGACCGTATAGTCGTCGGACAATTCGGCAGATGGCCAACTTTGGCCCGGGGTCGTGGGGACGACCCTATAGTCGTCGGACATGTCGGCGGCTGGCCAACTTTGGCCCGGTGTCGTGGGGACGACTCTATAGTCGTCGGACATGTCGGCGGCTGGCCAACTTTGGCCCGTGGTCGCGGGGACGACCCAATAGTCGACGGACATGTCGGCGGCTGGCCAACTTTGGCCCGTGGTCGTGGGGACGACCCAATAGTCGTCGGACATGTCGGCGGCTGGCCAACCTAGACCCGGGGTCGTGGGGACGACCCTATTGTCGTCGGACATGACGGTGGCGGGCCAATCTAGTCCCGGGGTCGTGGGGACGACCCTATAGTAGTCGAACAAGTCGGCGGCGGGCCAAGCTTGTCCCGGGGTCGTGGGGACGACCCTATAATCGTCGGAAATGACGGTGGCGGGCCAATCTAGTCCCGGGGTCGTGGGGACGACCCTATAGTCGTCGGACAAGACGGCGGCGGGCCAATCCAGTCCCGGGGTCGTAGGGACGACCCTATAGTCGCCGGACAAGTCGGCGGCGGGCCAAGCTTGTCCCGGGGTCGTGGGGACGACCCTATAATCGTCGGACATGACGGTGGCGGGCCAATCTAGTCTCGGGGTCGTGGGGACGACCCTATAGTCGTCGGACATGTCGGCGGCTGGCCAACTTTGGCCCGATGTCGTGGGGACGACTCTACAGGGTGTCCCAAAAATGCTGCGGTTCCTTAAAGGGGGTGATTCAGGGGGTGATTGCAAACAACTTTTTCCTTTGCGAAAATGTCCTCCGAGGTTTCGTTAACGAGATATTAATAAAAAGCACCGACCAATCAGAGCGCGAGCCTGCCGCTGGAGGTCCCGCGCTAGCGTGGCCGCGCGCCGGGCCGCGCTGCGACTACGAACAAGCAAGGCGGCATGCATCGAAGGAAATTGCGTAGAATGGCAAATGAAAAAGACGTAACAAAAAAATCGAACCTTTTGCCATGGTTTGTTTGCCATTTAAAGTGAATAACGAATAAAGGATAAATGGATGAAAATCACGTGTAACGTAAAAAGACGAATACACATTTTTTTAGAAGATTCGAAAATAATAATTATTTGAAGTGGGAGGATAAGGAATACGTAAAATTCCTTGTCATAATAACATATCCACGAAAAGGTAATGTAAGAGGAAATTAACGAAAAGTGATCGTAGTTCGTTATTGTGATAAAAATCCGTAACTCAATAACGGCCAGCACTGTTGCTGATAACGAATAAGTCTGTTTAAAAAGCCCGCATAAATATTTTCGTACGAGAATTTTGAGAATTATCGCCGGAAATAAGCCATAGCTTGCGTTAAATTTAAAAATGAATGATCACCATTAAAGTAACTAAAACTCACCCTTGTAGAAAATTCACCTGCAACTTGAAAACTTGTGTCACTGGGTCACTGAACCGATCCTGGTCATCGATGGACGAGCCCAGTGCACAGCTGATCCCAGGTATACGACACTACCCAAAGTTAAGGGTCGCAATGTCAGGTGCGTCCAGGTCAACGTACCGAATATTCACTTCACTGCACGGCTACTAACACTGATCACTTAATTTACTTTTCATGGAACGTTGTTCCTACGTTATAAAAATTGGTGGAAATGAATTTTTACTTCGCGTTCGGAGCCGTGGGTAATCCCCGCGCAAATTCTCACGCTGTAGCACTTGCGTCCTCGTTGTTCGGGGGGTACACCCAGAACATCGCGTAATACTCTTGAGCAGAGAACATTTGTCTGCGACGCGATTGCTGACTGCTGACTGACAAGATTTTTTCCAAGCGACTTCTTCTACCCCCAAATAGTTTCTCTCGTTCCATTATGAGTTGACCCCCACCAAGCTAAGAGGCTTCAGGTAAAAAGAAGCCAGCACATTTTCGGAACACACGTGTTTTGCAGAAGTGCAACGAAAACTTTCACAAAAGCCCGCGCTCCGTCCTTCTACTGCCAATGTACCCATTGCTTCGAGATAGAAAGCAGACACCACGTGTATCGGTTCGAAAGGGTCCGAAGAGAAGAGAAACAGAAAGTCTTCGAGTTGCTATAAAGAAAAAAATCCTGCTTCCTGTTTCCCTTTTCCGAAACCCTGAGTTCACGTCTGCTACGAGGCGGAACCAAGTAAGTCATAAATTATCCGAAACTGTAGGAAACCGTTCTCTACCGCCGACTTGCGGGACAATACGGTCATAAACCGCGACCCTGGCGAAATGCTCTGGCTGATCAGCCTGATTAATTTTGGAGAACTAGAAATTACAGAGTATTATCCAGCATCCATACGTCCCGCGGAGAGACACAGGAAAAGAAGGGATAGTCCGCTGACTGCGCGTAGTCCCGCCTGCTTCGTCCTACCCTCAAATTAAAGACGGATCCCTTATCTCTCGAGTGTTAACACGCGCTCGAATTTCAAAACAAAAGAACGCGTCGACGTATTCCTTGCGAGAGAAGGTGGGCTTGAAGTCCGATTGGCCCTAATTTTACCAATCTGCCCTGCATCCTTCCCAAACGGCCACTGTCCTGAAGAGGCCCTCTTCACAGCAATATCTCCTCCCCAAGGCCCACCTTCTCTCGCACGGAATACGTCGACGCATGCTTTTGTTTTGATATTCGAGCGCGTGTTTAGATACGAGAGATAAGTAGGCCCAAATGGTTAGTTCAGGACCAATCGAACTTCAAGCCCGCCTTCTCTCGCACGGAATACGTCAACGCGTATTGTCCCTGAATTGGGGGACAATCCGGGACATGTATTATCCTGATGCCAGAAGACATCGAAATGTCCTTTACCGTTTCACGTCGAGGTCGCGATTGTAAAAATCAGAAAAAGTACTACCACATTCGCTGATATGTTTTCTGTAAATTAAGCTTATTTCTAGAGTAATGCAGCTGATATTAACGTCGCAGTAACCTGTTAAAGGCAATGGTGCGCCCCGTCTCAGGTAAAGCAACCGCGCGCGATTACAGTCAGCTGACCGTACCGCTACCACCCCACATTTCTTCAGTGAGGTAAAAAAACAGATCGACAAAATTGCAGGAGAATTTTACTAACCCACTCTTGGCCAATGACTGTAATCGCGCGCGGTTGCTTTACCTCGACGTGAAACGGTAAAGGACATTTCGATGTCTTCTGGCATCAGGATAATACATGTCCCGGATTGTCCCCCAATTCAGGGACAATACGCGTTGACGTATTCCGTGCGAGAGAAGGCGGGCTTGAAGTTCGATTGGTCCTGAACTAACCATTTGGGCCTACTTATCTCTCGTGTCTAAACACGCGCTCGAATATCAAAACAAAAGCATGCGTCGACGTATTCCGTGCGAGAGAAGGTGGGCCTTGGGGAGGAGATATTGCTGTGAAGAGGGCCCCTTCAGGACAGTGGCCGTTTGGGAAGGATGCAGGGCAGATTGGTAAAATTAGGGCCAATCGGACTTCAAGCCCACCTTCTCTCGCAAGGAATACGTCGACGCGTGCTTTTGTTTTGAAATTCGAGCGCGTGTTAACACTCGAGAGATAAGGGATCCGTCTTTAATTTGAGGGTAGGACGAAGCAGGCGGGACTACGCGCAGTCAGCGGACTATCCCTTCTTTTCCTGTGTCTCTCCGCGGGACGTATGGATGCAGGATAATACTCTGTAATTTCTAGTTCTCCAAAATTAATCAGGCTGATCAGCCAGAGCATTTCGCCAGGGTCGCGGTTTATGACCATATTGTCCCGCAAGTCGGCGGTAGAGAACGGTTTCCTACAGTTTCGGATAATTTATGACTTAATTGGTTCCGCCTCGTAGCAGACGTGAACTCAGGGTGTCAGAAAGGGGAAACAGGAATGGTATGCATTTTCTTCTTTATAGCAACTCGAAGACTTTCTGCGTCTCTTCCCTTCGGACCCTTTCGAACCGATACACGTGGTGTCTGTTTTCTACCTCGAAGCAATGGGTACATTGGCAGTAGAAGGACGGAGCGCGGGCTTTTGTGAAAGTTTTCGTTGCACTTCTGCAAAACACGTGTGTTCCGAAAATGTGCTGGCTTCTTTTTACCTGAAGCCTCTTGGCTTGGTGGGGGTCAACTCATAATGGAACGAGAGAAACTATTTGGGGGTAGAAGAAGTCGCTTGGAAAAAATCTTGTCAGTCAGCAGTCAGCAATCGCGTCGCAGACAAATGTTCTCTGCTCAAGAGTATTACGCGATGTTCTGGGTGTACCCCCCGAACAACGAGGACGCAAGTGCTACAGCGTGAGAATTTGCGCGGGGATTACCCACGGCTCCGAACGCGAAGTAAAAATTCATTTCCACCAATTTTTATAACGTAGGAACAACGTTCCATGAAAAGTAAATTAAGTGATCAGTGTTAGTAGCCGTGCAGTGAAGTGAATATTCGGTACGTTGACCTGGACGCACCTGACATTGCGACCCTTAACTTTGGGTAGTGTCGTATACCTGGGATCAGCTGTGCACTGGGCTCGTCCATCGATGACCAGGATCGGTTCAGTGACCCAGTGACACAAGTTTTCAAGTTGCAGGTGAATTTTCTACAAGGGTGAGTTTTAGTTACTTTAATGGTGATCATTCATTTTTAAATTTAACGCAAGCTATGGCTTATTTCCGGCGATAATTCTCAACATTCTCGTACGAAAATATTTATTCGGCCTTTTTAAACAGACTTATTCGTTATCAGCAACAGTGCTGGCCGTTATTGAGTTACGGATTTTTATCACAATAACGAACTACGATCACTTTTCGTTAATTTCCTGTTACATTACCTTTTCGTGGATATGTTATTAACACAAGAAATTTTACGTATTCCTTATCCTCCCACTTCAAATAATTATTATTTTCGAATCTTCTAAAAAAAATGTGTATTCGTCTTTTTACGTTACACGTGATTTTCATCCATTTATCCTTTATTCATTATTCACTTTAAATGGCAAACAAACCATGGCAAAAGGTTCGATTTTTTGTTACGTCTTTTTCATTTGCCATTCTACGCAATTTCCTTCGATGCATGCCGCCTTGCTTGTTCGTAGTCGCAGCGCGGCCCGGCGCGCGGCCACGCTAGCGCGGGACCTCCAGCGGAAGGCTCGCGCTCTGATTGGTCGGTGCTTTTTATTAATATCTCGTTAACGAAACCTCGGAGGGCATTTTCGCCAAGGAAAAAGTTGTTTGCAATAACCCCTCCAATCACCCCCTTTAAGGAACCGCAGCATTTTTGGGACACCCTGTATAGTCGTCGGACATGTCGGCGGCTGGCCAACCTAGACCCGGGGTCGTGGGGACGACCCTATTGTCGTCGGACATGACGGTGGCGGGCCAATCTAGTCCCGGGGTCATGGGGACGACCCTATAGTCGTCGGACAAGTCGGCGGCGGGCCAAGCTAGTCCCGTGGTCGTGGCGACGACCCAATAGTCGTTGGACATGTCAGCGGCTGGCCAACTTTGGCCCGGTGTCGTCGGGACGACTCTATAGTCGTCGGACATGTCGGCGGCTGGCCAACATTGGCCCGTGGTCGTGGGGACGATCCGATAGTCGCCGGACATGACGGTGGCGGGCCAATCTATTCCCGGTGTCGTGGGGACGACCCTATAGTCGTCGGACATGTCGGTGGCTGGCCAACTTTCGCCCGGGGTCGTGGGGACGACACTATAGTCGTCGGACATGTCGGCGGCTGCCCAACATTGGCCCGTGGTCGTGGAGACGACCCAATAATCGTTGGACATGTCAGCGGCTGGCCAACTTTGCCCCGGTGTCGTGGTGACGACTCTATAGTCGTCGGACATGTCGGCGGCGGGCCAATCTAGTACCGGGGTCGTGGGGACGACCCTATAGTCTTCGGACATGTCGGCGGCTGGCCAACTTTGGCCCGTGGTCGTGGGGACGACCCTATAGTCGTCGGACATGTCGGCGGCTGGCCAACTTTGGCCCGTAGTCGTGGGGACGATCCGATAGTCGTTGGACATGACGGTGGCGGGCCAATCTAGTCCCGGGGTCGTCGGGACGACCCTATAGTCGTCGGACATTTCGGTGGCTGGCCAACTTTCGCCCGTGGTCGTGGGGACGACCCTATAGTCGTCGGACATGTCGGCGGCTGGCCAACTTTGGCCCGTAGTCGTGGGGACGATCCGATAGTCGTTGGACATGACGGTGGCGGGCCAATCTAGTCCCGGGGTCGTCGGGACGACCCAATAGTCGTCGGACATGTCGGCGGCTGGCCAACTTTGGCCCGTGGTCGTGGGGACGATCCGATAGTCGTTGGACATGACGGTGGCCGGCCAATCTAGTCCCGGGGTCGTCGGGACGACCCTATAGTCGTCGGACATGTCGGTGGCTGGCCAACTTTCGCCCGGGGTCGTGGGGACGACACTATAGTCGTCGGACATGTCGGCGGCTGCCCAACATTGGCCCGTGGTCGTGGGGACGACCCAATAGTCGTCGGACATGTCGGCGGCTGGCCAACTTTGGCCCGTAGTCGTGGGGACGATCCGATAGTCGCCGGACATGACGGTGGCGGGCCAATCTATTCCCGGGGTCGTGGGGACGACCCTATAGTCGTCGGACATGTCGGCGGCTGGCCAACTTTGGCCCGTAGTCGTGGGGACGATCCGATATTCACCGGACATGACGGTGGCGGGCCAATCTATTCCCGGAGTCGTGGGGACGACCCTATAGTCGTCGGACATGTCGGTGGCTGGCCAACTTTGGCCCGGTGTCGTGGGGACGACTCTATAGTCGTCGGACATGTCGGCGGCGGGCCAATCTAGTACCGGGGTCGTGGGGACGACCCTATAGTCTTCGGACATGTCGGCGGCTGGTCAACTTTGGCCCGTGGTCGTGGGGACGACCCAATAGTCGTCGGACATGTCGGCGGCTGGCCAACTTTGGCCCGTGGTCGTGGGGACGACCCTATAGTCGTCGGACATGTCGGCGGCTGGCCAACTTTGGCCCGTAGTCGTGGGGACGATCCGATAGTCGTTGGACATGACGGTGGCGGGCCAATCTAGTCCCGGGGTCGTCGGGACGACCCAATAGTCGTCGGACATGTCGGCGGCTGGCCAACTTTGGCCCGTGGTCGTGGGGACGATCCGATAGTCGTTGGACATGACGGTGGCGGGCCAATCTAGTCCCGGGGTCGTCGGGACGACCCTATAGTCGTCGGACATGTCGGTGGCTGGCCAACTTTCGCCCGGGGTCGTGGGGACGACACTATAGTCGTCGGACATGTCGGCGGCTGCCCAACATTGGCCCGTGGTCGTGGGGACGACCCAATAGTCGTCGGACATGTCGGCGGCTGGCCAACTTTGGCCCGTAGTCGTGGGGACGATCCGATAGTCGCCGGACATGACGGTGGCGGGCCAATCTATTCCCGGGGTCGTGGGGACGACCCTATAGTCGTCGGACATGTCGGCGGCTGGCCAACTTTGGCCCGTAGTCGTGGGGACGATCCGATAGTCACCGGACATGACGGTGGCGGGCCAATCTATTCCCGGAGTCGTGGGGACGACCCTATAGTCGTCGGACATGTCGGTGGCTGGCCAACTTTGGCCCGGTGTCGTGGGGACGACTCTATAGTCGTCGGACATGTCGGCGGCGGGCCAATCTAGTCCCGGGGTCGTCGGGACGACCCTATAGTCGTCGGACATTTCGGTGGCTGGCCAACTTTCGCCCGGGGTCGTGGGGACGACACTATAGTCGCCGGACATGACGGTGGCGGGCCAATCTATTCCCGGTGTCGTGGGGACGACCCTATAGTCGTCGGACATGTCGGCGGCTGGCCAACTTTGGCCCGTGGTCGTGGGGACGACCCTATAGTCGTCGGACATGTCGGCGGCTGGCCAACTTTGGCCCGTAGTCGTGGGGACGATCCGATAGTCACCGGACATGACGGTGGCGGGCCAATCTAGTCCCGGGGTCGTCGGGACGACCCTATAGTCGTCGGACATGTCGGTGGCTGGCCAACTTTCGCCCGGGGTCGTGGGGACGACACTATAGTCGTCGGACATGTCGGCGGCTGCCCAACATTGGCCCGTGGTCGTGGGGACGACCCAATAGTCGTCGGACATGTCGGCGGCTGGCCAACTTTGGCCCGTAGTCGTGGGGACGATCCGATAGTCGTTGGACATGACGGTGGCGGGCCAATCTAGTCCCGGGGTCGTCGGGACGACCCTATAGTCGTCGGACATGTCGGTGGCTGGCCAACTTTCGCCCGGGGTCGTGGGGACGACACTATAGTCGTCGGACATGTCGGCGGCTGCCCAACATTGGCCCGTGGTCGTGGGGACGACCCAATAGTCGTCGGACATGTCGGCGGCTGGCCAACTTTGGCCCGTAGTCGTGGGGACGATCCGATAGTCGCCGGACATGACGGTGGCGGGCCAATCTGTTCCCGGTGTCGTGGGGACGACCCTATAGTCGTCGGACATGTCGGCGGCTGGCCAACTTTGGCCCGTGGTCGTGGGGACGACCCAATAGTCGTCGGACATGTCGGCGGCTGGCCAACTTTGGCCCGTGGTCGTGGGGACGATCCGATAGTCGTTGGACATGACGGTGGCGGGCCAGTCTAGTCCCGGGGTCGTCGGGACGACCCTATAGTCGTCGGACATGTCGGTGGCTGGCCAACTTTCGCCCCGGGTCGTGGGGACGACACTATAGTCGTCGGACATGTCGGCGGCTGCCCAACATTGGCCCGTGGTCGTGGGGACGACCCTATAGTCGTCGGACATGTCGGTGGCTGGCCAACTTTGGCCCGGTGTCGTGGGGACGACTCTATAGTCGTCGGACATGACGGTGGCGGGCCAATCTATTCCCGGGGTCGTGGGGACGACCCTATAGTCGTCGGACATGTCGGCGGCTGGCCAACTTTGGCCCGTAGTCGTGGGGACGATCCGATAGTCACCGGACATGTCGGTGGCGGGCCAATCTAGTCCCGGGGTCGTCGGAACGACCCTATAGTCGTCGGACATGTCGGTGGCTGGCCAACTTTCGCCCGGGGTCGTGGGGACGACACTATAGTCGTCGGACATGTCGGCGGCTGCCCAACATTGGCCCGTGGTCGTGGGGACGACCCAATAATCGTTGGACATGTCAGCGGCTGGCCAACTTTGCCCCGGTGTCGTGGTGACGACTCTATAGTCGTCGGACATGTCGGCGGCGGGCCAATCTAGTACCGGGGTCGTGGGGACGACCCTATAGTCTTCGGACATGTCGGCGGCTGGCCAACTTTGGCCCGTGGTCGTGGGGACGACCCTATAGTCGTCGGACATGTCGGCGGCTGGCCAACTTTGGCCCGTAGTCGTGGGGACGATCCGATAGTCGTTGGACATGACGGTGGCGGGCCAATCTAGTCCCGGGGTCGTCGGGACGACCCTATAGTCGTCGGACATTTCGGTGGCTGGCCAACTTTCGCCCGGGGTCGTGGGGACGACACTATAGTCGCCGGACATGACGGTGGCGGGCCAATCTATTCCCGGTGTCGTGGGGACGACCCTATAGTCGTCGGACATGTCGGCGGCTGGCCAACTTTGGCCCGTGGTCGTGGGGACGACCCAATAGTCGTCGGACATGTCGGCGGCTGGCCAACTTTGGCCCGTGGTCGTGGGGACGACCCTATAGTCGTCGGACATGTCGGCGGCTGGCCAACTTTGGCCCGTAGTCGTGGGGACGATCCGATAGTCGTTGGACATGACGGTGGCGGGCCAATCTAGTCCCGGGGTCGTCGGGACGACCCAATAGTCGTCGGACATGTCGGCGGCTGGCCAACTTTGGCCCGTGGTCGTGGGGACGATCCGATAGTCGTTGGACATGACGGTGGCGGGCCAATCTAGTCCCGGGGTCGTCGGGACGACCCTATAGTCGTCGGACATGTCGGTGGCTGGCCAACTTTCGCCCGGGGTCGTGGGGACGACACTATAGTCGTCGGACATGTCGGCGGCTGCCCAACATTGGCCCGTGGTCGTGGGGACGACCCAATAGTCGTCGGACATGTCGGCGGCTGGCCAACTTTGGCCCGTAGTCGTGGGGACGATCCGATAGTCGCCGGACATGACGGTGGCGGGCCAATCTATTCCCGGGGTCGTGGGGACGACCCTATAGTCGTCGGACATGTCGGCGGCTGGCCAACTTTGGCCCGTAGTCGTGGGGACGATCCGATAGTCACCGGACATGACGGTGGCGGGCCAATCTATTCCCGGAGTCGTGGGGACGACCCTATAGTCGTCGGACATGTCGGTGGCTGGCCAACTTTGGCCCGGTGTCGTGGGGACGACTCTATAGTCGTCGGACATGTCGGCGGCGGGCCAATCTAGTACCGGGGTCGTGGGGACGACCCTATAGTCTTCGGACATGTCGGCGGCTGGTCAACTTTGGCCCGTGGTCGTGGGGACGACCCAATAGTCGTCGGACATGTCGGCGGCTGGCCAACTTTGGCCCGTGGTCGTGGGGACGACCCTATAGTCGTCGGACATGTCGGCGGCTGGTCAACTTTGGCCCGTAGTCGTGGGGACGATCCGATAGTCGTTGGACATGACGGTGGCGGGCCAATCTAGTCCCGGGGTCGTCGGGACGACCCAATAGTCGTCGGACATGTCGGCGGCTGGCCAACTTTGGCCCGTGGTCGTGGGGACGATCCGATAGTCGTTGGACATGACGGTGGCGGGCCAATCTAGTCCCGGGGTCGTCGGGACGACCCTATAGTCGTCGGACATGTCGGTGGCTGGCCAACTTTCGCCCGGGGTCGTGGGGACGACACTATAGTCGTCGGACATGACGGTGGCGGGCCAATCTAGTCCCGGGGTCGTGGGGACGACCCTATAGTAGTCGAACAAGTCGGCGGCGGGCCAAGCTTGTCCCGGGGTCGTGGGGACGACCCTATAATCGTCGGAAATGACGGTGGCGGGCCAATCTAGTCCCGGGGTCGTGGGGACGACCCTATAGTCGTCGGACAAGACGGCGGCGGGCCAATCCAGTCCCGGGGTCGTAGGGACGACCCTATAGTCGCCGGACAAGTCGGCGGCGGGCCAAGCTTGTCCCGGGGTCGTGGGGACGACCCTATAATCGTCGGACATGACGGTGGCGGGCCAATCTAGTCTCGGGGTCGTGGGGACGACCCTATAGTCGTCGGACATGTCGGCAGCTGGCCAACTTTGGCCCGGGGTCGTGGGGACGACCCTATAGTCGTCGGATATGTTGGCGGCTTGTCAGCCTAGTCCCGGGGTCGTGGGTACGACCCTATAGTCGTCGGACAAGTCGGCGGCGGGCCAACCTTGTCCCGGGGTCGTAGGGACGACCCTATAGTCGTCGGACATGTCGGCGGCTGGCCAACTTTGGCCCGTGGTCGTGGGGACGATCCAAAAGTCGTCGGACATGTCGGCGGCTGGCCAACTTTGGCCCGTTGTCGTGGGGACGATCCGATAGTCGTCGGACATGTCGGCGGCTGCCCAACCTAGACCCGGGGTCGTGGGGACGACCCTATTGTCGTCGGACATGGCGGTGGCGGGCCAATCTAGTCCCGTGGTCGTGGGGACGACCCTATAGTCTTCGGACATGTCGGCGATTGGCCAACATTAGCCCGTGGTCGTGGTGGACGACCCTATAGTCGTCGGACATGTCGGCGGCTGGCCAACATTGGCCCGTGGTCGTGGGGGCGACCCTATAGTCGTCGGACAAGACGGCGGCGGGCCAATCCAGTCCCGGGGTCGTAGGGACGACCCTATAGTCGACGGACATGTCGGCGATTGGCCAACATTGGCCCGGGGTCGTGGGGACGACCCTATTGTCGTCGGACATGTCGGCGGCTTGCCAACCTAGTCCCGAGGTCGTCGGACTTGACGGTGGCGGGCCAATCTAGTCCCGGGGTCGTGGGGACGACCGTATATTCGTCGGACATGACGGTGGCGGGCCAATCTAGTCCCGGGGTCGTGGGGACGACCCTATAGTCATCGGACAACACGGCGGCTGGACATCTTTGGCCCGCGGTCGTGGGGACGACCCTATAGTCGTCGGACATGACGTTGGCGGGCCAATCTAGTCCCAGGGTCGTTGGGACGACCCTATAGTCGTCGGACATGTCGGCGGCTGGCCAACCTAGTCCCAACGTCCTGGGAACGACCCTTTAGTGGTCGGACAAGTCGGCGGCTGGCCAACTTTAGCCCGTGGTCGTGGGGACGACCCTATAGCCGTCGGATTTGACGGTGGCGGGCCAATCTAGTCCCGGGGTCGTGGGGACGACCCTATAGTCGTCGGACAAGACGGTGGCGGGCCAATCTAGTCGCGGGGTCATGGGGCCGACCCTATAGTCGTCGGACATGTCGGCGGCTGTCCAACTTTGGCCCATGGTCGTGGGGACGACCCTATAGTCGTCGGATATGTCGGCGGCTGGCCAACTTTGGCCCGTGGTCGTGGGGTCGACCCTATAATCGTCGGACATAACGGTGGCGGGCCAATCTAGTCCCGGGTTCGTGGGGACGATCCTGCAGTCGTCGGACATTTCGGCGGCTTGCCAACTTTGGCCCGTGGTCGTGGAGACGACCCTATAGTCGTCGGAAATGTTGGCGGCTGGTCAACCTAGTCCGGGGGTCGTGGGGACGACCCTATAGTCATCGGACAACACGGCGGCTGGACATCTTTGGCCCGCGGTCGTGGGGACGACCCTATAGTCGTCGGACATGACGTTGGCGGGCCAATCTAGTCCCAGGGTCGTTGGGACGACCCTATAGTCGTCGGACATGTCGGCGGCTGGCCAACCTAGTCCCAACGTCCTGGGAACGACCCTTTAGTCGTCGGACAAGTCGGCGGCGAGCCAACCTATTCCCGGGGTCGTGGGGAGGACCGTATAGTCGACGGACATGTCGGCGGCGGGCCAATCTAGTCCCAGGGTCGTGGGGACGACTCTATAGTCGTCGGATATTTCGGTGGCTGGCCAACCTAGTCCCGGGGTCGTGGGGAGGACCGTATAGTCGTCGGACAATTCGGCAGATGGCCAACTTTGGCCCGGGGTCGTGGGGACGACCCTATAGTCGTCGGACATGTCGGCGGCTGGCCAACTTTGGCCCGGTGTCGTGGGGACGACTCTATAGTCGTCGGACATGTCGGCGGCTGGCCAACTTTGGCCCGTGGTCGCGGGGACGACCCAATAGTCGACGGACATGTCGGCGGCTGGCCAACTTTGGCCCGTGGTCGTGGGGACGACCCAATAGTCGTCGGACATGTCGGCGGCTGGCCAACCTAGACCCGGGGTCGTGGGGACGACCCTATTGTCGTCGGACATGACGGTGGCGGGCCAATCTAGTCCCGGGGTCGTGGGGACGACCCTATAGTAGTCGAACAAGTCGGCGGCGGGCCAAGCTTGTCCCGGGGTCGTGGGGACGACCCTATAATCGTCGGAAATGACGGTGGCGGGCCAATCTAGTCCCGGGGTCGTGGGGACGACCCTATAGTCGTCGGACAAGACGGCGGCGGGCCAATCCAGTCCCGGGGTCGTAGGGACGACCCTATAGTCGCCGGACAAGTCGGCGGCGGGCCAAGCTTGTCCCGGGGTCGTGGGGACGACCCTATAATCGTCGGACATGACGGTGGCGGGCCAATCTAGTCTCGGGGTCGTGGGGACGACCCTATAGTCGTCGGACATGTCGGCGGCTGGCCAACTTTGGCCCGATGTCGTGGGGACGACTCTACAGGGTGTCCCAAAAATGCTGCGGTTCCTTAAAGGGGGTGATTCAGGGGGTGATTGCAAACAACTTTTTCCTTTGCGAAAATGTCCTCCGAGGTTTCGTTAACGAGATATTAATAAAAAGCACCGACCAATCAGAGCGCGAGCCTGCCGCTGGAGGTCCCGCGCTAGCGTGGCCGCGCGCCGGGCCGCGCTGCGACTACGAACAAGCAAGGCGGCATGCATCGAAGGAAATTGCGTAGAATGGCAAATGAAAAAGACGTAACAAAAAAATCGAACCTTTTGCCATGGTTTGTTTGCCATTTAAAGTGAATAACGAATAAAGGATAAATGGATGAAAATCACGTGTAACGTAAAAAGACGAATACACATTTTTTTAGAAGATTCGAAAATAATAATTATTTGAAGTGGGAGGATAAGGAATACGTAAAATTCCTTGTCATAATAACATATCCACGAAAAGGTAATGTAAGAGGAAATTAACGAAAAGTGATCGTAGTTCGTTATTGTGATAAAAATCCGTAACTCAATAACGGCCAGCACTGTTGCTGATAACGAATAAGTCTGTTTAAAAAGCCCGCATAAATATTTTCGTACGAGAATTTTGAGAATTATCGCCGGAAATAAGCCATAGCTTGCGTTAAATTTAAAAATGAATGATCACCATTAAAGTAACTAAAACTCACCCTTGTAGAAAATTCACCTGCAACTTGAAAACTTGTGTCACTGGGTCACTGAACCGATCCTGGTCATCGATGGACGAGCCCAGTGCACAGCTGATCCCAGGTATACGACACTACCCAAAGTTAAGGGTCGCAATGTCAGGTGCGTCCAGGTCAACGTACCGAATATTCACTTCACTGCACGGCTACTAACACTGATCACTTAATTTACTTTTCATGGAACGTTGTTCCTACGTTATAAAAATTGGTGGAAATGAATTTTTACTTCGCGTTCGGAGCCGTGGGTAATCCCCGCGCAAATTCTCACGCTGTAGCACTTGCGTCCTCGTTGTTCGGGGGGTACACCCAGAACATCGCGTAATACTCTTGAGCAGAGAACATTTGTCTGCGACGCGATTGCTGACTGCTGACTGACAAGATTTTTTCCAAGCGACTTCTTCTACCCCCAAATAGTTTCTCTCGTTCCATTATGAGTTGACCCCCACCAAGCTAAGAGGCTTCAGGTAAAAAGAAGCCAGCACATTTTCGGAACACACGTGTTTTGCAGAAGTGCAACGAAAACTTTCACAAAAGCCCGCGCTCCGTCCTTCTACTGCCAATGTACCCATTGCTTCGAGATAGAAAGCAGACACCACGTGTATCGGTTCGAAAGGGTCCGAAGAGAAGAGAAACAGAAAGTCTTCGAGTTGCTATAAAGAAAAAAATCCTGCTTCCTGTTTCCCTTTTCCGAAACCCTGAGTTCACGTCTGCTACGAGGCGGAACCAAGTAAGTCATAAATTATCCGAAACTGTAGGAAACCGTTCTCTACCGCCGACTTGCGGGACAATACGGTCATAAACCGCGACCCTGGCGAAATGCTCTGGCTGATCAGCCTGATTAATTTTGGAGAACTAGAAATTACAGAGTATTATCCAGCATCCATACGTCCCGCGGAGAGACACAGGAAAAGAAGGGATAGTCCGCTGACTGCGCGTAGTCCCGCCTGCTTCGTCCTACCCTCAAATTAAAGACGGATCCCTTATCTCTCGAGTGTTAACACGCGCTCGAATTTCAAAACAAAAGAACGCGTCGACGTATTCCTTGCGAGAGAAGGTGGGCTTGAAGTCCGATTGGCCCTAATTTTACCAATCTGCCCTGCATCCTTCCCAAACGGCCACTGTCCTGAAGAGGCCCTCTTCACAGCAATATCTCCTCCCCAAGGCCCACCTTCTCTCGCACGGAATACGTCGACGCATGCTTTTGTTTTGATATTCGAGCGCGTGTTTAGATACGAGAGATAAGTAGGCCCAAATGGTTAGTTCAGGACCAATCGAACTTCAAGCCCGCCTTCTCTCGCACGGAATACGTCAACGCGTATTGTCCCTGAATTGGGGGACAATCCGGGACATGTATTATCCTGATGCCAGAAGACATCGAAATGTCCTTTACCGTTTCACGTCGAGGTCGCGATTGTAAAAATCAGAAAAAGTACTACCACATTCGCTGATATGTTTTCTGTAAATTAAGCTTATTTCTAGAGTAATGCAGCTGATATTAACGTCGCAGTAACCTGTTAAAGGCAATGGTGCGCCCCGTCTCAGGTAAAGCAACCGCGCGCGATTACAGTCAGCTGACCGTACCGCTACCACCCCACATTTCTTCAGTGAGGTAAAAAAACAGATCGACAAAATTGCAGGAGAATTTTACTAACCCACTCTTGGCCAATGACTGTAATCGCGCGCGGTTGCTTTACCTCGACGTGAAACGGTAAAGGACATTTCGATGTCTTCTGGCATCAGGATAATACATGTCCCGGATTGTCCCCCAATTCAGGGACAATACGCGTTGACGTATTCCGTGCGAGAGAAGGCGGGCTTGAAGTTCGATTGGTCCTGAACTAACCATTTGGGCCTACTTATCTCTCGTGTCTAAACACGCGCTCGAATATCAAAACAAAAGCATGCGTCGACGTATTCCGTGCGAGAGAAGGTGGGCCTTGGGGAGGAGATATTGCTGTGAAGAGGGCCCCTTCAGGACAGTGGCCGTTTGGGAAGGATGCAGGGCAGATTGGTAAAATTAGGGCCAATCGGACTTCAAGCCCACCTTCTCTCGCAAGGAATACGTCGACGCGTGCTTTTGTTTTGAAATTCGAGCGCGTGTTAACACTCGAGAGATAAGGGATCCGTCTTTAATTTGAGGGTAGGACGAAGCAGGCGGGACTACGCGCAGTCAGCGGACTATCCCTTCTTTTCCTGTGTCTCTCCGCGGGACGTATGGATGCAGGATAATACTCTGTAATTTCTAGTTCTCCAAAATTAATCAGGCTGATCAGCCAGAGCATTTCGCCAGGGTCGCGGTTTATGACCATATTGTCCCGCAAGTCGGCGGTAGAGAACGGTTTCCTACAGTTTCGGATAATTTATGACTTAATTGGTTCCGCCTCGTAGCAGACGTGAACTCAGGGTGTCAGAAAGGGGAAACAGGAATGGTATGCATTTTCTTCTTTATAGCAACTCGAAGACTTTCTGCGTCTCTTCCCTTCGGACCCTTTCGAACCGATACACGTGGTGTCTGTTTTCTACCTCGAAGCAATGGGTACATTGGCAGTAGAAGGACGGAGCGCGGGCTTTTGTGAAAGTTTTCGTTGCACTTCTGCAAAACACGTGTGTTCCGAAAATGTGCTGGCTTCTTTTTACCTGAAGCCTCTTGGCTTGGTGGGGGTCAACTCATAATGGAACGAGAGAAACTATTTGGGGGTAGAAGAAGTCGCTTGGAAAAAATCTTGTCAGTCAGCAGTCAGCAATCGCGTCGCAGACAAATGTTCTCTGCTCAAGAGTATTACGCGATGTTCTGGGTGTACCCCCCGAACAACGAGGACGCAAGTGCTACAGCGTGAGAATTTGCGCGGGGATTACCCACGGCTCCGAACGCGAAGTAAAAATTCATTTCCACCAATTTTTATAACGTAGGAACAACGTTCCATGAAAAGTAAATTAAGTGATCAGTGTTAGTAGCCGTGCAGTGAAGTGAATATTCGGTACGTTGACCTGGACGCACCTGACATTGCGACCCTTAACTTTGGGTAGTGTCGTATACCTGGGATCAGCTGTGCACTGGGCTCGTCCATCGATGACCAGGATCGGTTCAGTGACCCAGTGACACAAGTTTTCAAGTTGCAGGTGAATTTTCTACAAGGGTGAGTTTTAGTTACTTTAATGGTGATCATTCATTTTTAAATTTAACGCAAGCTATGGCTTATTTCCGGCGATAATTCTCAACATTCTCGTACGAAAATATTTATTCGGCCTTTTTAAACAGACTTATTCGTTATCAGCAACAGTGCTGGCCGTTATTGAGTTACGGATTTTTATCACAATAACGAACTACGATCACTTTTCGTTAATTTCCTGTTACATTACCTTTTCGTGGATATGTTATTAACACAAGAAATTTTACGTATTCCTTATCCTCCCACTTCAAATAATTATTATTTTCGAATCTTCTAAAAAAAATGTGTATTCGTCTTTTTACGTTACACGTGATTTTCATCCATTTATCCTTTATTCATTATTCACTTTAAATGGCAAACAAACCATGGCAAAAGGTTCGATTTTTTGTTACGTCTTTTTCATTTGCCATTCTACGCAATTTCCTTCGATGCATGCCGCCTTGCTTGTTCGTAGTCGCAGCGCGGCCCGGCGCGCGGCCACGCTAGCGCGGGACCTCCAGCGGAAGGCTCGCGCTCTGATTGGTCGGTGCTTTTTATTAATATCTCGTTAACGAAACCTCGGAGGGCATTTTCGCCAAGGAAAAAGTTGTTTGCAATAACCCCTCCAATCACCCCCTTTAAGGAACCGCAGCATTTTTGGGACACCCTGTATAGTCGTCGGACATGTCGGCGGCTGGCCAACCTAGACCCGGGGTCGTGGGGACGACCCTATTGTCGTCGGACATGACGGTGGCGGGCCAATCTAGTCCCGGGGTCATGGGGACGACCCTATAGTCGTCGGACAAGTCGGCGGCGGGCCAAGCTAGTCCCGTGGTCGTGGCGACGACCCAATAGTCGTTGGACATGTCAGCGGCTGGCCAACTTTGGCCCGGTGTCGTCGGGACGACTCTATAGTCGTCGGACATGTCGGCGGCTGGCCAACATTGGCCCGTGGTCGTGGGGACGATCCGATAGTCGCCGGACATGACGGTGGCGGGCCAATCTATTCCCGGTGTCGTGGGGACGACCCTATAGTCGTCGGACATGTCGGTGGCTGGCCAACTTTCGCCCGGGGTCGTGGGGACGACACTATAGTCGTCGGACATGTCGGCGGCTGCCCAACATTGGCCCGTGGTCGTGGAGACGACCCAATAATCGTTGGACATGTCAGCGGCTGGCCAACTTTGCCCCGGTGTCGTGGTGACGACTCTATAGTCGTCGGACATGTCGGCGGCGGGCCAATCTAGTACCGGGGTCGTGGGGACGACCCTATAGTCTTCGGACATGTCGGCGGCTGGCCAACTTTGGCCCGTGGTCGTGGGGACGACCCTATAGTCGTCGGACATGTCGGCGGCTGGCCAACTTTGGCCCGTAGTCGTGGGGACGATCCGATAGTCGTTGGACATGACGGTGGCGGGCCAATCTAGTCCCGGGGTCGTCGGGACGACCCTATAGTCGTCGGACATTTCGGTGGCTGGCCAACTTTCGCCCGGGGTCGTGGGGACGACACTATAGTCGCCGGACATGACGGTGGCGGGCCAATCTATTCCCGGTGTCGTGGGGACGACCCTATAGTCGTCGGACATGTCGGCGGCTGGCCAACTTTGGCCCGTGGTCGTGGGGACGACCCAATAGTCGTCGGACATGTCGGCGGCTGGCCAACTTTGGCCCGTGGTCGTGGGGACGACCCTATAGTCGTCGGACATGTCGGCGGCTGGCCAACTTTGGCCCGTAGTCGTGGGGACGATCCGATAGTCGTTGGACATGACGGTGGCGGGCCAATCTAGTCCCGGGGTCGTCGGGACGACCCAATAGTCGTCGGACATGTCGGCGGCTGGCCAACTTTGGCCCGTAGTCGTGGGGACGATCCGATAGTCGCCGGACATGACGGTGGCGGGCCAATCTATTCCCGGGGTCGTGGGGACGACCCTATAGTCGTCGGACATGTCGGCGGCTGGCCAACTTTGGCCCGTAGTCGTGGGGACGATCCGATATTCACCGGACATGACGGTGGCGGGCCAATCTATTCCCGGAGTCGTGGGGACGACCCTATAGTCGTCGGACATGTCGGTGGCTGGCCAACTTTGGCCCGGTGTCGTGGGGACGACTCTATAGTCGTCGGACATGTCGGCGGCGGGCCAATCTAGTACCGGGGTCGTGGGGACGACCCTATAGTCTTCGGACATGTCGGCGGCTGGTCAACTTTGGCCCGTGGTCGTGGGGACGACCCAATAGTCGTCGGACATGTCGGCGGCTGGCCAACTTTGGCCCGTGGTCGTGGGGACGACCCTATAGTCGTCGGACATGTCGGCGGCTGGCCAACTTTGGCCCGTAGTCGTGGGGACGATCCGATAGTCGTTGGACATGACGGTGGCGGGCCAATCTAGTCCCGGGGTCGTCGGGACGACCCAATAGTCGTCGGACATGTCGGCGGCTGGCCAACTTTGGCCCGTGGTCGTGGGGACGATCCGATAGTCGTTGGACATGACGGTGGCGGGCCAATCTAGTCCCGGGGTCGTCGGGACGACCCTATAGTCGTCGGACATGTCGGTGGCTGGCCAACTTTCGCCCGGGGTCGTGGGGACGACACTATAGTCGTCGGACATGTCGGCGGCTGCCCAACATTGGCCCGTGGTCGTGGGGACGACCCAATAGTCGTCGGACATGTCGGCGGCTGGCCAACTTTGGCCCGTAGTCGTGGGGACGATCCGATAGTCGCCGGACATGACGGTGGCGGGCCAATCTATTCCCGGGGTCGTGGGGACGACCCTATAGTCGTCGGACATGTCGGCGGCTGGCCAACTTTGGCCCGTAGTCGTGGGGACGATCCGATAGTCACCGGACATGACGGTGGCGGGCCAATCTATTCCCGGAGTCGTGGGGACGACCCTATAGTCGTCGGACATGTCGGTGGCTGGCCAACTTTGGCCCGGTGTCGTGGGGACGACTCTATAGTCGTCGGACATGTCGGCGGCGGGCCAATCTAGTCCCGGGGTCGTCGGGACGACCCTATAGTCGTCGGACATTTCGGTGGCTGGCCAACTTTCGCCCGGGGTCGTGGGGACGACACTATAGTCGCCGGACATGACGGTGGCGGGCCAATCTATTCCCGGTGTCGTGGGGACGACCCTATAGTCGTCGGACATGTCGGCGGCTGGCCAACTTTGGCCCGTGGTCGTGGGGACGACCCTATAGTCGTCGGACATGTCGGCGGCTGGCCAACTTTGGCCCGTAGTCGTGGGGACGATCCGATAGTCACCGGACATGACGGTGGCGGGCCAATCTAGTCCCGGGGTCGTCGGGACGACCCTATAGTCGTCGGACATGTCGGTGGCTGGCCAACTTTCGCCCGGGGTCGTGGGGACGACACTATAGTCGTCGGACATGTCGGCGGCTGCCCAACATTGGCCCGTGGTCGTGGGGACGACCCAATAGTCGTCGGACATGTCGGCGGCTGGCCAACTTTGGCCCGTAGTCGTGGGGACGATCCGATAGTCGTTGGACATGACGGTGGCGGGCCAATCTAGTCCCGGGGTCGTCGGGACGACCCTATAGTCGTCGGACATGTCGGTGGCTGGCCAACTTTCGCCCGGGGTCGTGGGGACGACACTATAGTCGTCGGACATGTCGGCGGCTGCCCAACATTGGCCCGTGGTCGTGGGGACGACCCAATAGTCGTCGGACATGTCGGCGGCTGGCCAACTTTGGCCCGTAGTCGTGGGGACGATCCGATAGTCGCCGGACATGACGGTGGCGGGCCAATCTGTTCCCGGTGTCGTGGGGACGACCCTATAGTCGTCGGACATGTCGGCGGCTGGCCAACTTTGGCCCGTGGTCGTGGGGACGACCCAATAGTCGTCGGACATGTCGGCGGCTGGCCAACTTTGGCCCGTGGTCGTGGGGACGATCCGATAGTCGTTGGACATGACGGTGGCGGGCCAGTCTAGTCCCGGGGTCGTCGGGACGACCCTATAGTCGTCGGACATGTCGGTGGCTGGCCAACTTTCGCCCCGGGTCGTGGGGACGACACTATAGTCGTCGGACATGTCGGCGGCTGCCCAACATTGGCCCGTGGTCGTGGGGACGACCCTATAGTCGTCGGACATGTCGGTGGCTGGCCAACTTTGGCCCGGTGTCGTGGGGACGACTCTATAGTCGTCGGACATGACGGTGGCGGGCCAATCTATTCCCGGGGTCGTGGGGACGACCCTATAGTCGTCGGACATGTCGGCGGCTGGCCAACTTTGGCCCGTAGTCGTGGGGACGATCCGATAGTCACCGGACATGTCGGTGGCGGGCCAATCTAGTCCCGGGGTCGTCGGAACGACCCTATAGTCGTCGGACATGTCGGTGGCTGGCCAACTTTCGCCCGGGGTCGTGGGGACGACACTATAGTCGTCGGACATGTCGGCGGCTGCCCAACATTGGCCCGTGGTCGTGGGGACGACCCAATAATCGTTGGACATGTCAGCGGCTGGCCAACTTTGCCCCGGTGTCGTGGTGACGACTCTATAGTCGTCGGACATGTCGGCGGCGGGCCAATCTAGTACCGGGGTCGTGGGGACGACCCTATAGTCTTCGGACATGTCGGCGGCTGGCCAACTTTGGCCCGTGGTCGTGGGGACGACCCTATAGTCGTCGGACATGTCGGCGGCTGGCCAACTTTGGCCCGTAGTCGTGGGGACGATCCGATAGTCGTTGGACATGACGGTGGCGGGCCAATCTAGTCCCGGGGTCGTCGGGACGACCCTATAGTCGTCGGACATTTCGGTGGCTGGCCAACTTTCGCCCGGGGTCGTGGGGACGACACTATAGTCGCCGGACATGACGGTGGCGGGCCAATCTATTCCCGGTGTCGTGGGGACGACCCTATAGTCGTCGGACATGTCGGCGGCTGGCCAACTTTGGCCCGTGGTCGTGGGGACGACCCAATAGTCGTCGGACATGTCGGCGGCTGGCCAACTTTGGCCCGTGGTCGTGGGGACGACCCTATAGTCGTCGGACATGTCGGCGGCTGGCCAACTTTGGCCCGTAGTCGTGGGGACGATCCGATAGTCGTTGGACATGACGGTGGCGGGCCAATCTAGTCCCGGGGTCGTCGGGACGACCCAATAGTCGTCGGACATGTCGGCGGCTGGCCAACTTTGGCCCGTGGTCGTGGGGACGATCCGATAGTCGTTGGACATGACGGTGGCGGGCCAATCTAGTCCCGGGGTCGTCGGGACGACCCTATAGTCGTCGGACATGTCGGTGGCAGGCCAACTTTCGCCCGGGGTCGTGGGGACGACACTATAGTCGTCGGACATGTCGGCGGCTGCCCAACATTGGCCCGTGGTCGTGGGGACGACCCAATAGTCGTCGGACATGTCGGCGGCTGGCCAACTTTGGCCCGTAGTCGTGGGGACGATCCGATAGTCGCCGGACATGACGGTGGCGGGCCAATCTATTCCCGGGGTCGTGGGGACGACCCTATAGTCGTCGGACATGTCGGCGGCTGGCCAACTTTGGCCCGTAGTCGTGGGGACGATCCGATAGTCACCGGACATGACGGTGGCGGGCCAATCTATTCCCGGAGTCGTGGGGACGACCCTATAGTCGTCGGACATGTCGGTGGCTGGCCAACTTTGGCCCGGTGTCGTGGGGACGACTCTATAGTCGTCGGACATGTCGGCGGCGGGCCAATCTAGTACCGGGGTCGTGGGGACGACCCTATAGTCTTCGGACATGTCGGCGGCTGGTCAACTTTGGCCCGTGGTCGTGGGGACGACCCAATAGTCGTCGGACATGTCGGCGGCTGGCCAACTTTGGCCCGTGGTCGTGGGGACGACCCTATAGTCGTCGGACATGTCGGCGGCTGGTCAACTTTGGCCCGTAGTCGTGGGGACGATCCGATAGTCGTTGGACATGACGGTGGCGGGCCAATCTAGTCCCGGGGTCGTCGGGACGACCCAATAGTCGTCGGACATGTCGGCGGCTGGCCAACTTTGGCCCGTGGTCGTGGGGACGATCCGATAGTCGTTGGACATGACGGTGGCGGGCCAATCTAGTCCCGGGGTCGTCGGGACGACCCTATAGTCGTCGGACATGTCGGTGGCTGGCCAACTTTCGCCCGGGGTCGTGGGGACGACACTATAGTCGTCGGACATGTCGGCGGCTGCCCAACATTGGCCCGTGGTCGTGGGGACGACCCAATAGTCGTCGGACATGTCGGCGGCTGGCCAACTTTGGCCCGTAGTCGTGGGGACGATCCGATAGTCGCCGGACATGACGGTGGCGGGCCAATCTATTCCCGGGGTCGTGGGGACGACCCTATAGTCGTCGGACATGTCGGCGGCTGGCCAACTTTGGCCCGTAGTCGTGGGGACGATCCGATAGTCACCGGACATGACGGTGGCGGGCCAATCTATTCCCGGAGTCGTGGGGACGACCCTATAGTCGTCGGACATGTCGGTGGCTGGCCAACTTTGGCCCGGTGTCGTGGGGACGACTCTATAGTCGTCGGACATGTCGGCGGCGGGCCAATCTAGTACCGGGGTCGTGGGGACGACCCTATAGTCTTCGGACATGTCGGCGGCTGGTCAACTTTGGCCCGTGGTCGTGGGGACGACCCAATAGTCGTCGGACATGTCGGCGGCTGGCCAACTTTGGCCCGTGGTCGTGGGGACGACCCAATAGTCGTCGGACATGTCGGCGGCTGGCCAACTTTGGCCCGTGGTCGTGGGGACGATCCGATAGTCGTTGGACATGACGGTGGCGGGCCAGTCTAGTCCCGGGGTCGTCGGGACGACCCTATAGTCGTCGGACATGTCGGTGGCTGGCCAACTTTCGCCCCGGGTCGTGGGGACGACACTATAGTCGTCGGACATGTCGGCGGCTGCCCAACATTGGCCCGTGGTCGTGGGGACGACCCTATAGTCGTCGGACATGTCGGTGGCTGGCCAATCTAGTACCGGGGTCGTGGGGACGACACAATAGTCGTCGGACATGTCGGCGGCTGGCCAACTTTGGCCCGTGGTCGTGGGGACGACCCAATAGTCGTTGGACATGTCGGCGGCTGGCCAACTTTGGCCTGTGGTTGTGGGGACGACCCTATAGTCGTTGGACATGACGGTGGCGGGCCAATCTATTCCCGGAGTCGTGGGGACGACTCTATAGTCGTCGGACATGTCGGCGGCGGGCCAATCTAGTACCGGGGTCGTGGGGACGACCCTATAGTCTTCGGACATGTCGGCGGCTGGTCAACTTTGGCCCGTGGTCGTGGGGACGACCCAATAGTCGTCGGACATGTCGGCGGCTGGCCAACTTTGGCCCGTAGTCGTGGGGACGATCCGATAGTCACCGGACATGACGGTGGCGGGCCAATCTATTCCCGGAGTCGTGGGGACGACCCTATAGTCGTCGGACATGTCGGCGGCTGGCCAACTTTGGCCCGTAGTCGTGGGGACGATCCGATAGTCGCCGGACATGACGGTGGCGGGCCAATCTATTCCCGGTGTCGTGGGGACGACCCTATAGTCGTCGGACATGTCGGCGGCTGGCCAACTTTGGCCCGTGGTCGTGGGGACGACCCAATAGTCGTCGGACATGTCGGCGGCTGGCCAACTTTGGCCCGTGGTCGTGGGGACGATCCGATAGTCGTTGGACATGACGGTGGCGGGCCAGTCTAGTCCCGGGGTCGTCGGGACGACCCTATAGTCGTCGGACATGTCGGTGGCTGGCCAACTTTCGCCCCGGGTCGTGGGGACGACACTATAGTCGTCGGACATGTCGGCGGCTGCCCAACATTGGCCCGTGGTCGTGGGGACGACCCTATAGTCGTCGGACATGTCGGTGGCTGGCCAACTTTGGCCCGGTGTCGTGGGGACGACTCTATAGTCGTCGGACATGACGGTGGCGGGCCAATCTATTCCCGGGGTCGTGGGGACGACCCTATAGTCGTCGGACATGTCGGCGGCTGGCCAACTTTGGCCCGTAGTCGTGGGGACGATCCGATAGTTACCGGACATGTCGGTGGCGGGCCAATCTAGTCCCGGGGTCGTCGGAACGACCCTATAGTCGTCGGACATGTCGGTGGCTGGCCAACTTTCGCCCGGGGTCGTGGGGACGACACTATAGTCGTCGGACATGTCGGCGGCTGCCCAACATTGGCCCGTGGTCGTGGGGACGACCCAATAGTCGTCGGACATGTCGGCGGCTGGCCAACTTTGGCCCGTAGTCGTGGGGACGATCCGATAGTCGCCGGACATGACGGTGGCGGTCCAATCCATTCCCGGTGTCGTAGGGACGACCCTATAGTCGTCGGACATGTCGGCGGCTGGCCAACTTTGGCCCGTGGTCGTGGGGACGACCCAATAGTCGTCGGACATGTCGGCGGCTGGCCAACTTTGGCCCGTGGTCGTGGGGACGATCCGATAGTCGCCGGACATGACGGTGGCGGGCCAATCTATTCCCCGTGTCGTGGGGACGACCCTATAGTCGTCGGACATGTCGGCGGCTGGCCAACTTTGGCCCGTGGTCGTGGGGACGACCCAATAGTCGTCGGACATGTCGGCGGCTGGCCAACTTTGGCCCGTAGTCGTGGGGACGATCCGATAGTCGCCGGACATGACGGTGGCGGGCCAATCTATTCCCGGGGTCGTGGGGACGACCCTATAGTCGTCGGACATGTCGGCGGCTGGCCAACTTTGGCCCGGTGTCGTGGGGACGACTCTATAGTCGTCGGACATGTCGGCGGCGGGCCAATCTAGTACCGGGGTCGTGGGGACGACACAATAGTCGTCGGACATGTCGGCGGCTGGCCAACTTTGGCCCGTGGTCGTGGGGACGACCCAATAGTCGTTGGACATGTCGGCGGCTGGCCAACTTTGGCCTGTGGTTGTGGGGACGACCCTATAGTCGTTGGACATGACGGTGGCGGGCCAATCTAGTCCCGGGGTCGTGGGGACGACCCTATAGTGGTCGGACAAGTCGGCGGCTGGCCAACCTAGTCCGGGGATCGTGGGGACGACCCTATAGTCGTCGGACAAGTCGGCGGCGGGCCAACCTAGTCCCGGGGTCATGGGGAAGACCCTATAGTCGTCGGATATGTCGGCGGCTGTCCAACTTTGGTCCGTGGTCGTGGGGACGACCATATAGTCGTCAGAAATAACGGTGGCGGGGCAATCAACTCCCGGGGTTGTGGGGTCGACCCTATAGTCGTCGGACATGATGGTGGCCGGCCAATCTAGTCCCGAGGTCATGGGGACGACCCTATAGTCGTCGGATATGTCGGCGGCTGGCCAACTTTGGTCCGTTGTCGTGGGGACGACTCTATAGTCGTCGGAAATAACCATGGCGGGGCAATCTATTCCCGGGGTCGTGGGCACGACCCTGTAGTCGTCGGACATGACGGTGGCGGGCCAATCTAGTCCCGGGATCATGGGAACGACCCTATAGTCGTCGGATATGTCGGTGGCTGGCCAACTTTGGCCCGGTGTCGTGGGGACGACTCTATAGTCGTCGGACATGTCGGCGGCTGCCCAACATTGGCCCGTGGTCGTGGGGACGACCCAATAGTCGTCGGACATGTCGGCGGCTGGCCAACTTTGGCCCGTAGTCGTGGGGACGATCCGATAGTCGCCGGACATGACGGTGGCGGGCCAATCTATTCCCGGGGTCGTGGGGACGACCCTATAGTCGTCGGACATGTCGGCGGCTGGCCAACTTTGGCCCGTAGTCGTGGGGACGATCCGATAGTCACCGGACATGACGGTGGCGGGCCAATCTATTCCCGGAGTCGTGGGGACGACCCTATAGTCGTCGGACATGTCGGTGGCTGGCCAACTTTGGCCCGGTGTCGTGGGGACGACTCTATAGTCGTCGGACATGTCGGCGGCGGGCCAATCTAGTACCGGGGTCGTGGGGACGACCCTATAGTCTTCGGACATGTCGGCGGCTGGTCAACTTTGGCCCGTGGTCGTGGGGACGACCCAATAGTCGTCGGACATGTCGGCGGCTGGCCAACTTTGGCCCGTAGTCGTGGGGACGATCCGATAGTCGCCGGACATGACGGTGGCGGGCCAATCTATTCCCGGTGTCGTGGGGACGACCCTATAGTCGTCGGACATGTCGGCGGCTGGCCAACTTTGGCCCGTGGTCGTGGGGACGACCCAATAGTCGTCGGACATGTCGGCGGCTGGCCAACTTTGGCCCGTGGTCGTGGGGACGATCCGATAGTCGTTGGACATGACGGTGGCGGGCCAGTCTAGTCCCGGGGTCGTCGGGACGACCCTATAGTCGTCGGACATGTCGGTGGCTGGCCAACTTTCGCCCGGGGTCGTGGGGACGACACTATAGTCGTCGGACATGTCGGCGGCTGCCCAACATTGGCCCGTGGTCGTGGGGACGACCCAATAGTCGTCGGACATGTCGGCGGCTGGCCAACTTTGGCCCGTAGTCGTGGGGACGATCCGATAGTCGCCGGACATGACGGTGGCGGGCCAATCTATTCCCGGGGTCGTGGGGACGACCCTATAGTCGTCGGACATGTCGGCGGCTGGCCAACTTTGGCCCGTAGTCGTGGGGACGATCCGATATTCACCGGACATGACGGTGGCGGGCCAATCTATTCCCGGAGTCGTGGGGACGACCCTATAGTCGTCGGACATGTCGGTGGCTGGCCAACTTTGGCCCGGTGTCGTGGGGACGACTCTATAGTCGTCGGACATGTCGGCGGCGGGCCAATCTAGTACCGGGGTCGTGGGGACGACCCTATAGTCTTCGGACATGTCGGCGGCTGGTCAACTTTGGCCCGTGGTCGTGGGGACGACCCAATAGTCGTCGGACATGTCGGCGGCTGGCCAACTTTGGCCCGTGGTCGTGGGGACGACCCTATAGTCGTCGGACATGTCGGCGGCTGGCCAACTTTGGCCCGTAGTCGTGGGGACGATCCGATAGTCGTTGGACATGACGGTGGCGGGCCAATCTAGTCCCGGGGTCGTCGGGACGACCCAATAGTCGTCGGACATGTCGGCGGCTGGCCAACTTTGGCCCGTGGTCGTGGGGACGATCCGATAGTCGTTGGACATGACGGTGGCGGGCCAATCTAGTCCCGGGGTCGTCGGGACGACCCTATAATCGTCGGACATGTCGGTGGCTGGCCAACTTTCGCCCGGGGTCGTGGGGACGACACTATAGTCGTCGGACATGTCGGCGGCTGCCCAACATTGGCCCGTGGTCGTGGGGACGACCCAATAGTCGTCGGACATGTCGGCGGCTGGCCAACTTTGGCCCGTAGTCGTGGGGACGATCCGATAGTCGCCGGACATGACGGTGGCGGGCCAATCTATTCCCGGGGTCGTGGGGACGACCCTATAGTCGTCGGACATGTCGGCGGCTGGCCAACTTTGGCCCGTAGTCGTGGGGACGATCCGATAGTCACCGGACATGACGGTGGCGGGCCAATCTATTCCCGGAGTCGTGGGGACGACCCTATAGTCGTCGGACATGTCGGTGGCTGGCCAACTTTGGCCCGGTGTCGTGGGGACGACTCTATAGTCGTCGGACATGTCGGCGGCGGGCCAATCTAGTACCGGGGTCGTGGGGACGACCCTATAATCTTCGGACATGTCGGCGGCTGGTCAACTTTGGCCCGTGGTCGTGGGGACGACCCAATAGTCGTCGGACATGTCGGCGGCTGGCCAACTTTGGCCCGTAGTCGTGGGGACGATCCGATAGTCGCCGGACATGACGGTGGCGGGCCAATCTATTCCCGGTGTCGTGGGGACGACCCTATAGTCGTCGGACATGTCGGCGGCTGGCCAACTTTGGCCCGTGGTCGTGGGGACGACCCAATAGTCGTCGGACATGTCGGCGGCTGGCCAACTTTGGCCCGTGGTCGTGGGGACGATCCGATAGTCGTTGGACATGACGGTGGCGGGCCAGTCTAGTCCCGGGTTCGTATGGACGACCCTATAGTCGTCGGACATGTCGGTGGCTGGCCAACTTTCGCCCCGGGTCGTGGGGACGACACTATAGTCGTCGGACATGTCGGCGGCTGCCCAACATTGGCCCGTGGTCGTGGGGACGACCCTATAGTCGTCGGACATGTCGGTGGCTGGCCAACTTTGGCCCGGTGTCGTGGGGACGACTCTATAGTCGTCGCACATGACGGTGGCGGGCCAATCTATTCCCGGGGTCGTGGGGACGACCCTATAGTCGTCGGACATGTCGGCGGCTGGCCAACTTTGGCCCGTAGTCGTGGGGACGATCCGATAGTCACCGGACATGTCGGTGGCGGGCCAATCTAGTCCCGGGGTCGTCGGAACGACCCTATAGTCGTCGGACATGTCGGTGGCTGGCCAACTTTCGCCCGGGGTCGTGGGGACGACACTATAGTCGTCGGACATGTCGGCGGCTGCCCAACATTGGCCCGTGGTCGTGGGGACGACCCAATAATCGTTGGACATGTCAGCGGCTGGCCAACTTTGCCCCGGTGTCGTGGTGACGACTCTATAGTCGTCGGACATGTCGGCGGCGGGCCAATCTAGTACCGGGGTCGTGGGGACGACCCTATAGTCTTCGGACATGTCGGCGGCTGGCCAACTTTGGCCCGTGGTCGTGGGGACGACCCTATAGTCGTCGGACATGTCGGCGGCTGGCCAACTTTGGCCCGTAGTCGTGGGGACGATCCGATAGTCGTTGGACATGACGGTGGCGGGCCAATCTAGTCCCGGGGTCGTCGGGACGACCCTATAGTCGTCGGACATTTCGGTGGCTGGCCAACTTTCGCCCGGGGTCGTGGGGACGACACTATAGTCGCCGGACATGACGGTGGCGGGCCAATCTATTCCCGGTGTCGTGGGGACGACCCTATAGTCGTCGGACATGACGGTGGCGGGCCAATCTATTCCCGGAGTCGTGGGGACGACCCTATAGTCGTCGGACATGTCGGTGGCTGGCCAACTTTGGCCCGGTGTCGTGGGGACGACTCTATAGTCGTCGGACATGTCGGCGGCGGGCCAATCTAGTACCGGAGTCGTGGGGACGACACTATAGTCGTCGGACATGTCGGCGGCTGCCCAACATTGGCCCGTGGTCGTGGGGACGACCCTATAGTCGTCGGACATGTCGGTGGCTGGCCAACTTTGGCCCGGTGTCGTGGGGACGACTCTATAGTCGTCGCACATGACGGTGGCGGGCCAATCTATTCCCGGGGTCGTGGGGACGACCCTATAGTCGTCGGACATGTCGGCGGCTGGCCAACTTTGGCCCGTAGTCGTGGGGACGATCCGATAGTCACCGGACATGTCGGTGGCGGGCCAATCTAGTCCCGGGGTCGTCGGAACGACCCTATAGTCGTCGGACATGTCGGTGGCTGGCCAACTTTCGCCCGGGGTCGTGGGGACGACACTATAGTCGTCGGACATGTCGGCGGCTGCCCAACATTGGCCCGTGGTCGTGGGGACGACCCAATAATCGTTGGACATGTCAGCGGCTGGCCAACTTTGCCCCGGTGTCGTGGTGACGACTCTATAGTCGTCGGACATGTCGGCGGCGGGCCAATCTAGTACCGGGGTCGTGGGGACGACCCTATAGTCTTCGGACATGTCGGCGGCTGGCCAACTTTGGCCCGTGGTCGTGGGGACGACCCTATAGTCGTCGGACATGTCGGCGGCTGGCCAACTTTGGCCCGTAGTCGTGGGGACGATCCGATAGTCGTTGGACATGACGGTGGCGGGCCAATCTAGTCCCGGGGTCGTCGGGACGACCCTATAGTCGTCGGACATTTCGGTGGCTGGCCAACTTTCGCCCGGGGTCGTGGGGACGACACTATAGTCGCCGGACATGACGGTGGCGGGCCAATCTATTCCCGGTGTCGTGGGGACGACCCTATAGTCGTCGGACATGTCGGCGGCTGGCCAACTTTGGCCCGTGGTCGTGGGGACGACCCAATAGTCGTCGGACATGTCGGCGGCTGGCCAACTTTGGCCCGTGGTCGTGGGGACGACCCTATAGTCGTCGGACATGTCGGCGGCTGGCCAACTTTGGCCCGTAGTCGTGGGGACGATCCGATAGTCGTTGGACATGACGGTGGCGGGCCAATCTAGTCCCGGGGTCGTCGGGACGACCCAATAGTCGTCGGACATGTCGGCGGCTGGCCAACTTTGGCCCGTGGTCGTGGGGACGATCCGATAGTCGTTGGACATGACGGTGGCGGGCCAATCTAGTCCCGGGGTCGTCGGGACGACCCTATAGTCGTCGGACATGTCGGTGGCTGGCCAACTTTCGCCCGGGGTCGTGGGGACGACACTATAGTCGTCGGACATGTCGGCGGCTGCCCAACATTGGCCCGTGGTCGTGGGGACGACCCAATAGTCGTCGGACATGTCGGCGGCTGGCCAACTTTGGCCCGTAGTCGTGGGGACGATCCGATAGTCGCCGGACATGACGGTAGCGGGCCAATCTATTCCCGGGGTCGTGGGGACGACCCTATAGTCGTCGGACATGTCGGCGGCTGGCCAACTTTGGCCCGTAGTCGTGGGGACGATCCGATAGTCACCGGACATGACGGTGGCGGGCCAATCTATTCCCGGAGTCGTGGGGACGACCCTATAGTCGTCGGACATGTCGGTGGCTGGCCAACTTTGGCCCGGTGTCGTGGGGACGACTCTATAGTCGTCGGACATGTCGGCGGCGGGCCAATCTAGTACCGGGGTCGTGGGGACGACCCTATAGTCTTCGGACATGTCGGCGGCTGGTCAACTTTGGCCCGTGGTCGTGGGGACGACCCAATAGTCGTCGGACATGTCGGCGGCTGGCCAACTTTGGCCCGTGGTCGTGGGGACGACCCTATAGTCGTCGGACATGTCGGCGGCTGGTCAACTTTGGCCCGTAGTCGTGGGGACGATCCGATAGTCGTTGGACATGACGGTGGCGGGCCAATCTAGTCCCGGGGTCGTCGGGACGACCCAATAGTCGTCGGACATGTCGGCGGCTGGCCAACTTTGGCCCGTGGTCGTGGGGACGATCCGATAGTCGTTGGACATGACGGTGGCGGGCCAATCTAGTCCCGGGGTCGTCGGGACGACCCTATAGTCGTCGGACATGTCGGTGGCTGGCCAACTTTCGCCCGGGGTCGTGGGGACGACACTATAGTCGTCGGACATGTCGGCGGCTGCCCAACATTGGCCCGTGGTCGTGGGGACGACCCAATAGTCGTCGGACATGTCGGCGGCTGGCCAACTTTGGCCGGTAGTCGTGGGGACGATCCGATAGTCGCCGGACATGACGGTGGCGGGCCAATCTATTCCCGGGGTCGTGGGGACGACCCTATAGTCGTCGGACATGTCGGCGGCTGGCCAACTTTGGCCCGTAGTCGTGGGGACGATCCGATAGTCACCGGACATGACGGTGGCGGGCCAATCTATTCCCGGAGTCGTGGGGACGACCCTATAGTCGTCGGACATGTCGGTGGCTGGCCAACTTTGGCCCGGTGTCGTGGGGACGACTCTATAGTCGTCGGACATGTCGGCGGCGGGCCAATCTAGTACCGGGGTCGTGGGGACGACCCTATAGTCGTCGGACATGTCGGCGGCTGGCCAACTTTGGCCCGTAGTCGTGGGGACGATCCGATAGTTACCGGACATGTCGGTGGCGGGCCAATCTAGTCCCGGGGTCGTCGGAACGACCCTATAGTCGTCGGACATGTCGGTGGCTGGCCAACTTTCGCCCGGGGTCGTGGGGACGACACTATAGTCGTCGGACATGTCGGCGGCTGCCCAACATTGGCCCGGTGTCGTGGGGACGACTCTATAGTCGTCGGACATGTCGGCGGCGGGCCAATCTAGTACCGGGGTCGTGGGGACGACACAATAGTCGTCGGACATGTCGGCGGCTGGCCAACTTTGGCCCGTAGTCGTGGGGACGATCCGATAGTCGCCGGACATGACGGTGGCGGTCCAATCCATTCCCGGTGTCGTAGGGACGACCCTATAGTCGTCGGACATGTCGGCGGCTGGCCAACTTTGGCCCGTGGTCGTGGGGACGACCCAATAGTCGTCGGACATGTCGGCGGCTGGCCAACTTTGGCCCGTGGTCGTGGGGACGATCCGATAGTCGCCGGACATGACGGTGGCGGGCCAATCTATTCCCCGTGTCGTGGGGACGACCCTATAGTCGTCGGACATGTCGGCGGCTGGCCAACTTTGGCCCGTGGTCGTGGGGACGACCCAATAGTCGTCGGACATGTCGGCGGCTGGCCAACTTTGGCCCGTAGTCGTGGGGACGATCCGATAGTCGCCGGACATGACGGTGGCGGGCCAATCTATTCCCGGGGTCGTGGGGACGACCCTATAGTCGTCGGACATGTCGGCGGCTGGCCAACTTTGGCCCGGTGTCGTGGGGACGACTCTATAGTCGTCGGACATGTCGGCGGCGGGCCAATCTAGTACCGGGGTCGTGGGGACGACACAATAGTCGTCGGACATGTCGGCGGCTGGCCAACTTTGGCCCGTGGTCGTGGGGACGACCCAATAGTCGTTGGACATGTCGGCGGCTGGCCAACTTTGGCCTGTGGTTGTGGGGACGACCCTATAGTCGTTGGACATGACGGTGGCGGGCCAATCTAGTCCCGGGGTCGTGGGGACGACCCTATAGTGGTCGGACAAGTCGGCGGCTGGCCAACCTAGTCCGGGGGTCGTGGGGACGACCCTATAGTCGTCGGACAAGTCGGCGGCGGGCCAACCTAGTCCCGGGGTCATGGGGAAGACCCTATAGTCGTCGGATATGTCGGCGGCTGTCCAACTTTGGTCCGTGGTCGTGGGGACGACCATATAGTCGTCAGAAATAACGGTGGCGGGGCAATCAACTCCCGGGGTTGTGGGGTCGACCCTATAGTCGTCGGACATGATGGTGGCCGGCCAATCTAGTCCCGAGGTCATGGGGACGACCCTATAGTCGTCGGATATGTCGGCGGCTGGCCAACTTTGGTCCGTTGTCGTGGGGACGACTCTATAGTCGTCGGAAATAACCATGGCGGGGCAATCTATTCCCGGGGTCGTGGGCACGACCCTGTAGTCGTCGGACATGACGGTGGCGGGCCAATCTAGTCCCGGGGTCATGGGAACGACCCTATAGTCGTCGGATATGTCGGTGGCTGGCCAACTTTGGCCCGGTGTCGTGGGGACGACTCTATAGTCGTCGGACATGTCGGCGGCTGCCCAACATTGGCCCGTGGTCGTGGGGACGACCCAATAGTCGTCGGACATGTCGGCGGCTGGCCAACTTTGGCCCGTAGTCGTGGGGACGATCCGATAGTCGCCGGACATGACGGTGGCGGGCCAATCTATTCCCGGGGTCGTGGGGACGACCCTATAGTCGTCGGACATGTCGGCGGCTGGCCAACTTTGGCCCGTAGTCGTGGGGACGATCCGATAGTCACCGGACATGACGGTGGCGGGCCAATCTATTCCCGGAGTCGTGGGGACGACCCTATAGTCGTCGGACATGTCGGTGGCTGGCCAACTTTGGCCCGGTGTCGTGGGGACGACTCTATAGTCGTCGGACATGTCGGCGGCGGGCCAATCTAGTACCGGGGTCGTGGGGACGACCCTATAGTCTTCGGACATGTCGGCGGCTGGTCAACTTTGGCCCGTGGTCGTGGGGACGACCCAATAGTCGTCGGACATGTCGGCGGCTGGCCAACTTTGGCCCGTAGTCGTGGGGACGATCCGATAGTCGCCGGACATGACGGTAGCGGGCCAATCTATTCCCGGGGTCGTGGGGACGACCCTATAGTCGTCGGACATGTCGGCGGCTGGCCAACTTTGGCCCGTAGTCGTGGGGACGATCCGATAGTCACCGGACATGACGGTGGCGGGCCAATCTATTCCCGGAGTCGTGGGGACGACCCTATAGTCGTCGGACATGTCGGTGGCTGGCCAACTTTGGCCCGGTGTCGTGGGGACGACTCTATAGTCGTCGGACATGTCGGCGGCGGGCCAATCTAGTACCGGGGTCGTGGGGACGACCCTATAGTCTTCGGACATGTCGGCGGCTGGTCAACTTTGGCCCGTGGTCGTGGGGACGACCCAATAGTCGTCGGACATGTCGGCGGCTGGCCAACTTTGGCCCGTGGTCGTGGGGACGACCCTATAGTCGTCGGACATGTCGGCGGCTGGTCAACTTTGGCCCGTAGTCGTGGGGACGATCCGATAGTCGTTGGACATGACGGTGGCGGGCCAATCTAGTCCCGGGGTCGTCGGGACGACCCAATAGTCGTCGGACATGTCGGCGGCTGGCCAACTTTGGCCCGTGGTCGTGGGGACGATCCGATAGTCGTTGGACATGACGGTGGCGGGCCAATCTAGTCCCGGGGTCGTCGGGACGACCCTATAGTCGTCGGACATGTCGGTGGCTGGCCAACTTTCGCCCGGGGTCGTGGGGACGACACTATAGTCGTCGGACATGTCGGCGGCTGCCCAACATTGGCCCGTGGTCGTGGGGACGACCCAATAGTCGTCGGACATGTCGGCGGCTGGCCAACTTTGGCCGGTAGTCGTGGGGACGATCCGATAGTCGCCGGACATGACGGTGGCGGGCCAATCTATTCCCGGGGTCGTGGGGACGACCCTATAGTCGTCGGACATGTCGGCGGCTGGCCAACTTTGGCCCGTAGTCGTGGGGACGATCCGATAGTCACCGGACATGACGGTGGCGGGCCAATCTATTCCCGGAGTCGTGGGGACGACCCTATAGTCGTCGGACATGTCGGTGGCTGGCCAACTTTGGCCCGGTGTCGTGGGGACGACTCTATAGTCGTCGGACATGTCGGCGGCGGGCCAATCTAGTACCGGGGTCGTGGGGACGACCCTATAGTCGTCGGACATGTCGGCGGCTGGCCAACTTTGGCCCGTAGTCGTGGGGACGATCCGATAGTTACCGGACATGTCGGTGGCGGGCCAATCTAGTCCCGGGGTCGTCGGAACGACCCTATAGTCGTCGGACATGTCGGTGGCTGGCCAACTTTCGCCCGGGGTCGTGGGGACGACACTATAGTCGTCGGACATGTCGGCGGCTGCCCAACATTGGCCCGGTGTCGTGGGGACGACTCTATAGTCGTCGGACATGTCGGCGGCGGGCCAATCTAGTACCGGGGTCGTGGGGACGACACAATAGTCGTCGGACATGTCGGCGGCTGGCCAACTTTGGCCCGTAGTCGTGGGGACGATCCGATAGTCGCCGGACATGACGGTGGCGGTCCAATCCATTCCCGGTGTCGTAGGGACGACCCTATAGTCGTCGGACATGTCGGCGGCTGGCCAACTTTGGCCCGTGGTCGTGGGGACGACCCAATAGTCGTCGGACATGTCGGCGGCTGGCCAACTTTGGCCCGTGGTCGTGGGGACGATCCGATAGTCGCCGGACATGACGGTGGCGGGCCAATCTATTCCCCGTGTCGTGGGGACGACCCTATAGTCGTCGGACATGTCGGCGGCTGGCCAACTTTGGCCCGTGGTCGTGGGGACGACCCAATAGTCGTCGGACATGTCGGCGGCTGGCCAACTTTGGCCCGTAGTCGTGGGGACGATCCGATAGTCGCCGGACATGACGGTGGCGGGCCAATCTATTCCCGGGGTCGTGGGGACGACCCTATAGTCGTCGGACATGTCGGCGGCTGGCCAACTTTGGCCCGGTGTCGTGGGGACGACTCTATAGTCGTCGGACATGTCGGCGGCGGGCCAATCTAGTACCGGGGTCGTGGGGACGACACAATAGTCGTCGGACATGTCGGCGGCTGGCCAACTTTGGCCCGTGGTCGTGGGGACGACCCAATAGTCGTTGGACATGTCGGCGGCTGGCCAACTTTGGCCTGTGGTTGTGGGGACGACCCTATAGTCGTTGGACATGACGGTGGCGGGCCAATCTAGTCCCGGGGTCGTGGGGACGACCCTATAGTGGTCGGACAAGTCGGCGGCTGGCCAACCTAGTCCGGGGGTCGTGGGGACGACCCTATAGTCGTCGGACAAGTCGGCGGCGGGCCAACCTAGTCCCGGGGTCATGGGGAAGACCCTATAGTCGTCGGATATGTCGGCGGCTGTCCAACTTTGGTCCGTGGTCGTGGGGACGACCATATAGTCGTCAGAAATAACGGTGGCGGGGCAATCAACTCCCGGGGTTGTGGGGTCGACCCTATAGTCGTCGGACATGATGGTGGCCGGCCAATCTAGTCCCGAGGTCATGGGGACGACCCTATAGTCGTCGGATATGTCGGCGGCTGGCCAACTTTGGTCCGTTGTCGTGGGGACGACTCTATAGTCGTCGGAAATAACCATGGCGGGGCAATCTATTCCCGGGGTCGTGGGCACGACCCTGTAGTCGTCGGACATGACGGTGGCGGGCCAATCTAGTCCCGGGGTCATGGGAACGACCCTATAGTCGTCGGATATGTCGGTGGCTGGCCAACTTTGGCCCGGTGTCGTGGGGACGACTCTATAGTCGTCGGACATGTCGGCGGCTGCCCAACATTGGCCCGTGGTCGTGGGGACGACCCAATAGTCGTCGGACATGTCGGCGGCTGGCCAACTTTGGCCCGTAGTCGTGGGGACGATCCGATAGTCGCCGGACATGACGGTGGCGGGCCAATCTATTCCCGGGGTCGTGGGGACGACCCTATAGTCGTCGGACATGTCGGCGGCTGGCCAACTTTGGCCCGTAGTCGTGGGGACGATCCGATAGTCACCGGACATGACGGTGGCGGGCCAATCTATTCCCGGAGTCGTGGGGACGACCCTATAGTCGTCGGACATGTCGGTGGCTGGCCAACTTTGGCCCGGTGTCGTGGGGACGACTCTATAGTCGTCGGACATGTCGGCGGCGGGCCAATCTAGTACCGGGGTCGTGGGGACGACCCTATAGTCTTCGGACATGTCGGCGGCTGGTCAACTTTGGCCCGTGGTCGTGGGGACGACCCAATAGTCGTCGGACATGTCGGCGGCTGGCCAACTTTGGCCCGTAGTCGTGGGGACGATCCGATAGTCGCCGGACATGACGGTGGCGGGCCAATCTATTCCCGGGGTCGTGGGGACGACCCTATAGTCGTCGGACATGTCGGCGGCTGGCCAACTTTGGCCCGGTGTCGTGGGGACGACTCTATAGTCGTCGGACATGTCGGCGGCGGGCCAATCTAGTACCGGGGTCGTGGGGACGACACAATAGTCGTCGGACATGTCGGCGGCTGGCCAACTTTGGCCCGTGGTCGTGGGGACGACCCAATAGTCGTTGGACATGTCGGCGGCTGGCCAACTTTGGCCTGTGGTTGTGGGGACGACCCTATAGTCGTTGGACATGACGGTGGCGGGCCAATCTAGTCCCGGGGTCGTGGGGACGACCCTATAGTGGTCGGACAAGTCGGCGGCTGGCCAACCTAGTCCGGGGGTCGTGGGGACGACCCTATAGTCGTCGGACAAGTCGGCGGCGGGCCAACCTAGTCCCGGGGTCATGGGGAAGACCCTATAGTCGTCGGATATGTCGGCGGCTGTCCAACTTTGGTCCGTGGTCGTGGGGACGACCATATAGTCGTCAGAAATAACGGTGGCGGGGCAATCAACTCCCGGGGTTGTGGGGTCGACCCTATAGTCGTCGGACATGATGGTGGCCGGCCAATCTAGTCCCGAGGTCATGGGGACGACCCTATAGTCGTCGGATATGTCGGCGGCTGGCCAACTTTGGTCCGTTGTCGTGGGGACGACTCTATAGTCGTCGGAAATAACCATGGCGGGGCAATCTATTCCCGGGGTCGTGGGCACGACCCTGTAGTCGTCGGACATGACGGTGGCGGGCCAATCTAGTCCCGGGGTCATGGGAACGACCCTATAGTCGTCGGATATGTCGGTGGCTGGCCAACTTTGGCCCGGTGTCGTGGGGACGACTCTATAGTCGTCGGACATGTCGGCGGCTGCCCAACATTGGCCCGTGGTCGTGGGGACGACCCAATAGTCGTCGGACATGTCGGCGGCTGGCCAACTTTGGCCCGTAGTCGTGGGGACGATCCGATAGTCGCCGGACATGACGGTGGCGGGCCAATCTATTCCCGGGGTCGTGGGGACGACCCTATAGTCGTCGGACATGTCGGCGGCTGGCCAACTTTGGCCCGTAGTCGTGGGGACGATCCGATAGTCACCGGACATGACGGTGGCGGGCCAATCTATTCCCGGAGTCGTGGGGACGACCCTATAGTCGTCGGACATGTCGGTGGCTGGCCAACTTTGGCCCGGTGTCGTGGGGACGACTCTATAGTCGTCGGACATGTCGGCGGCGGGCCAATCTAGTACCGGGGTCGTGGGGACGACCCTATAGTCTTCGGACATGTCGGCGGCTGGTCAACTTTGGCCCGTGGTCGTGGGGACGACCCAATAGTCGTCGGACATGTCGGCGGCTGGCCAACTTTGGCCCGTAGTCGTGGGGACGATCCGATAGTCGCCGGACATGACGGTGGCGGGCCAATCTATTCCCGGTGTCGTGGGGACGACCCTATAGTCGTCGGACATGTCGGCGGCTGGCCAACTTTGGCCCGTGGTCGTGGGGACGACCCAATAGTCGTCGGACATGTCGGCGGCTGGCCAACTTTGGCCCGTGGTCGTGGGGACGATCCGATAGTCGTTGGACATGACGGTGGCGGGCCAGTCTAGTCCCGGGGTCGTCGGGACGACCCTATAGTCGTCGGACATGTCGGTGGCTGGCCAACTTTCGCCCGGGGTCGTGGGGACGACACTATAGTCGTCGGACATGTCGGCGGCTGCCCAACATTGGCCCGTGGTCGTGGGGACGACCCAATAGTCGTCGGACATGTCGGCGGCTGGCCAACTTTGGCCCGTAGTCGTGGGGACGATCCGATAGTCGCCGGACATGACGGTGGCGGGCCAATCTATTCCCGGGGTCGTGGGGACGACCCTATAGTCGTCGGACATGTCGGCGGCTGGCCAACTTTGGCCCGTAGTCGTGGGGACGATCCGATAGTCACCGGACATGACGGTGGCGGGCCAATCTATTCCCGGAGTCGTGGGGACGACCCTATAGTCGTCGGACATGTCGGTGGCTGGCCAACTTTGGCCCGGTGTCGTGGGGACGACTCTATAGTCGTCGGACATGTCGGCGGCGGGCCAATCTAGTACCGGGGTCGTGGGGACGACCCTATAGTCTTCGGACATGTCGGCGGCTGGTCAACTTTGGCCCGTGGTCGTGGGGACGACCCAATAGTCGTCGGACATGTCGGCGGCTGGCCAACTTTGGCCCGTAGTCGTGGGGACGATCCGATAGTCGCCGGACATGACGGTGGCGGGCCAATCTATTCCCGGTGTCGTGGGGACGACCCTATAGTCGTCGGACATGTCGGCGGCTGGCCAACTTTGGCCCGTGGTCGTGGGGACGACCCAATAGTCGTCGGACATGTCGGCGGCTGGCCAACTTTGGCCCGTGGTCGTGGGGACGATCCGATAGTCGTTGGACATGACGGTGGCGGGCCAGTCTAGTCCCGGGGTCGTCGGGACGACCCTATAGTCGTCGGACATGTCGGTGGCTGGCCAACTTTCGCCCGGGGTCGTGGGGACGACACTATAGTCGTCGGACATGTCGGCGGCTGCCCAACATTGGCCCGTGGTCGTGGGGACGACCCAATAGTCGTCGGACATGTCGGCGGCTGGCCAACTTTGGCCCGTAGTCGTGGGGACGATCCGATAGTCGCCGGACATGACGGTGGCGGGCCAATCTATTCCCGGGGTCGTGGGGACGACCCTATAGTCGTCGGACATGTCGGCGGCTGGCCAACTTTGGCCCGTAGTCGTGGGGACGATCCGATATTCACCGGACATGACGGTGGCGGGCCAATCTATTCCCGGAGTCGTGGGGACGACCCTATAGTCGTCGGACATGTCGGTGGCTGGCCAACTTTGGCCCGGTGTCGTGGGGACGACTCTATAGTCGTCGGACATGTCGGCGGCGGGCCAATCTAGTACCGGGGTCGTGGGGACGACCCTATAGTCTTCGGACATGTCGGCGGCTGGTCAACTTTGGCCCGTGGTCGTGGGGACGACCCAATAGTCGTCGGACATGTCGGCGGCTGGCCAACTTTGGCCCGTGGTCGTGGGGACGACCCTATAGTCGTCGGACATGTCGGCGGCTGGCCAACTTTGGCCCGTAGTCGTGGGGACGATCCGATAGTCGTTGGACATGACGGTGGCGGGCCAATCTAGTCCCGGGGTCGTCGGGACGACCCAATAGTCGTCGGACATGTCGGCGGCTGGCCAACTTTGGCCCGTGGTCGTGGGGACGATCCGATAGTCGTTGGACATGACGGTGGCGGGCCAATCTAGTCCCGGGGTCGTCGGGACGACCCTATAGTCGTCGGACATGTCGGTGGCTGGCCAACTTTCGCCCGGGGTCGTGGGGACGACACTATAGTCGTCGGACATGTCGGCGGCTGCCCAACATTGGCCCGTGGTCGTGGGGACGACCCAATAGTCGTCGGACATGTCGGCGGCTGGCCAACTTTGGCCCGTAGTCGTGGGGACGATCCGATAGTCGCCGGACATGACGGTGGCGGGCCAATCTATTCCCGGGGTCGTGGGGACGACCCTATAGTCGTCGGACATGTCGGCGGCTGGCCAACTTTGGCCCGTAGTCGTGGGGACGATCCGATAGTCACCGGACATGACGGTGGCGGGCCAATCTATTCCCGGAGTCGTGGGGACGACCCTATAGTCGTCGGACATGTCGGTGGCTGGCCAACTTTGGCCCGGTGTCGTGGGGACGACTCTATAGTCGTCGGACATGTCGGCGGCGGGCCAATCTAGTACCGGGGTCGTGGGGACGACCCTATAATCTTCGGACATGTCGGCGGCTGGTCAACTTTGGCCCGTGGTCGTGGGGACGACCCAATAGTCGTCGGACATGTCGGCGGCTGGCCAACTTTGGCCCGTAGTCGTGGGGACGATCCGATAGTCGCCGGACATGACGGTGGCGGGCCAATCTATTCCCGGTGTCGTGGGGACGACCCTATAGTCGTCGGACATGTCGGCGGCTGGCCAACTTTGGCCCGTGGTCGTGGGGACGACACTATAGTCGTCGGACATGTCGGCGGCTGCCCAACATTGGCCCGTGGTCGTGGGGACGACCCTATAGTCGTCGGACATGTCGGTGGCTGGCCAACTTTGGCCCGGTGTCGTGGGGACGACTCTATAGTCGTCGGACATGACGGTGGCGGGCCAATCTATTCCCGGGGTCGTGGGGACGACCCTATAGTCGTCGGACATGTCGGCGGCTGGCCAACTTTGGCCCGTAGTCGTGGGGACGATCCGATAGTCACCGGACATGTCGGTGGCGGGCCAATCTAGTCCCGGGGTCGTCGGAACGACCCTATAGTCGTCGGACATGTCGGTGGCTGGCCAACTTTCGCCCGGGGTCGTGGGGACGACACTATAGTCGTCGGACATGTCGGCGGCTGCCCAACATTGGCCCGTGGTCGTGGGGACGACCCAATAATCGTTGGACATGTCAGCGGCTGGCCAACTTTGCCCCGGTGTCGTGGTGACGACTCTATAGTCGTCGGACATGTCGGCGGCGGGCCAATCTAGTACCGGGGTCGTGGGGACGACCCTATAGTCTTCGGACATGTCGGCGGCTGGCCAACTTTGGCCCGTGGTCGTGGGGACGACCCTATAGTCGTCGGACATGTCGGCGGCTGGCCAACTTTGGCCCGTAGTCGTGGGGACGATCCGATAGTCGTTGGACATGACGGTGGCGGGCCAATCTAGTCCCGGGGTCGTCGGGACGACCCTATAGTCGTCGGACATTTCGGTGGCTGGCCAACTTTCGCCCGGGGTCGTGGGGACGACACTATAGTCGCCGGACATGACGGTGGCGGGCCAATCTATTCCCGGTGTCGTGGGGACGACCCTATAGTCGTCGGACATGTCGGCGGCTGGCCAACTTTGGCCCGTGGTCGTGGGGACGACCCAATAGTCGTCGGACATGTCGGCGGCTGGCCAACTTTGGCCCGTGGTCGTGGGGACGACCCTATAGTCGTCGGACATGTCGGCGGCTGGCCAACTTTGGCCCGTAGTCGTGGGGACGATCCGATAGTCGTTGGACATGACGGTGGCGGGCCAATCTAGTCCCGGGGTCGTCGGGACGACCCAATAGTCGTCGGACATGTCGGCGGCTGGCCAACTTTGGCCCGTGGTCGTGGGGACGATCCGATAGTCGTTGGACATGACGGTGGCGGGCCAATCTAGTCCCGGGGTCGTCGGGACGACCCTATAGTCGTCGGACATGTCGGTGGCTGGCCAACTTTCGCCCGGGGTCGTGGGGACGACACTATAGTCGTCGGACATGTCGGCGGCTGCCCAACATTGGCCCGTGGTCGTGGGGACGACCCAATAGTCGTCGGACATGTCGGCGGCTGGCCAACTTTGGCCCGTAGTCGTGGGGACGATCCGATAGTCGCCGGACATGACTGTGGCGGGCCAATCTATTCCCGGGGTCGTGGGGACGACCCTATAGTCGTCGGACATGTCGGCGGCTGGCCAACTTTGGCCCGTAGTCGTGGGGACGATCCGATAGTCACCGGACATGACGGTGGCGGGCCAATCTATTCCCGGAGTCGTGGGGACGACCCTATAGTCGTCGGACATGTCGGTGGCTGGCCAACTTTGGCCCGGTGTCGTGGGGACGACTCTATAGTCGTCGGACATGTCGGCGGCGGGCCAATCTAGTACCGGGGTCGTGGGGACGACCCTATAGTCTTCGGACATGTCGGCGGCTGGTCAACTTTGGCCCGTGGTCGTGGGGACGACCCAATAGTCGTCGGACATGTCGGCGGCTGGCCAACTTTGGCCCGTGGTCGTGGGGACGACCCTATAGTCGTCGGACATGTCGGCGGCTGGTCAACTTTGGCCCGTAGTCGTGGGGACGATCCGATAGTCGTTGGACATGACGGTGGCGGGCCAATCTAGTCCCGGGGTCGTCGGGACGACCCAATAGTCGTCGGACATGTCGGCGGCTGGCCAACTTTGGCCCGTGGTCGTGGGGACGATCCGATAGTCGTTGGACATGACGGTGGCGGGCCAATCTAGTCCCGGGGTCGTCGGGACGACCCTATAGTCGTCGGACATGTCGCTGGCTGGCCAACTTTCGCCCGGGGTCGTGGGGACGACACTATAGTCGTCGGACATGTCGGCGGCTGCCCAACATTGGCCCGTGGTCGTGGGGACGACCCAATAGTCGTCGGACATGTCGGCGGCTGGCCAACTTTGGCCCGTAGTCGTGGGGACGATCCGATAGTCGCCGGACATGACGGTGGCGGGCCAATCTATTCCCGGGGTCGTGGGGACGACCCTATAGTCGTCGGACATGTCGGCGGCTGGCCAACTTTGGCCCGTAGTCGTGGGGACGATCCGATAGTCACCGGACATGACGGTGGCGGGCCAATCTATTCCCGGAGTCGTGGGGACGACCCTATAGTCGTCGGACATGTCGGTGGCTGGCCAACTTTGGCCCGGTGTCGTGGGGACGACTCTATAGTCGTCGGACATGTCGGCGGCGGGCCAATCTAGTACCGGGGTCGTGGGGACGACCCTATAGTCTTCGGACATGTCGGCGGCTGGTCAACTTTGGCCCGTTGTCGTGGGGACGACCCAATAGTCGTCGGACTTGTCGGCGGCTGGCCAACTTTGGCCCGTAGTCGTGGGGACGATCCGATAGTCGCCGGACATGACGGTGGCGGGCCAATCTATTCCCGGTGTCGTGGGGACGACCCTATAGTCGTCGGACATGTCGGCGGCTGGCCAACTTTGGCCCGTGGTCGTGGGGACGACCCAATAGTCGTCGGACATGTCGGCGGCTGGCCAACTTTGGCCCGTGGTCGTGGGGACGATCCGATAGTCGTTGGACATGACGGTGGCGGGCCAGTCTAGTCCCGGGGTCGTCGGGACGACCCTATAGTCGTCGGACATGTCGGTGGCTGGCCAACTTTCGCCCCGGGTCGTGGGGACGACACTATAGTCGTCGGACATGTCGGCGGCTGCCCAACATTGGCCCGTGGTCGTGGGGACGACCCTATAGTCGTCGGACATGTCGGTGGCTGGCCAACTTTGGCCCGGTGTCGTGGGGACGACTCTATAGTCGTCGGACATGACGGTGGCGGGCCAATCTATTCCCGGGGTCGTGGGGACGACCCTATAGTCGTCGGACATGTCGGCGGCTGGCCAACTTTGGCCCGTAGTCGTGGGGACGATCCGATAGTTACCGGACATGTCGGTGGCGGGCCAATCTAGTCCCGGGGTCGTCGGAACGACCCTATAGTCGTCGGACATGTCGGTGGCTGGCCAACTTTCGCCCGGGGTCGTGGGGACGACACTATAGTCGTCGGACATGTCGGCGGCTGCCCAACATTGGCCCGTGGTCGTGGGGACGACCCAATAGTCGTCGGACATGTCGGCGGCTGGCCAACTTTGGCCCGTAGTCGTGGGGACGATCCGATAGTCGCCGGACATGACGGTGGCGGTCCAATCCATTCCCGGTGTCGTAGGGACGACCCTATAGTCGTCGGACATGTCGGCGGCTGGCCAACTTTGGCCCGTGGTCGTGGGGACGACCCAATAGTCGTCGGACATGTCGGCGGCTGGCCAACTTTGGCCCGTGGTCGTGGGGACGATCCGATAGTCGCCGGACATGACGGTGGCGGGCCAATCTATTCCCCGTGTCGTGGGGACGACCCTATAGTCGTCGGACATGTCGGCGGCTGGCCAACTTTGGCCCGTGGTCGTGGGGACGACCCAATAGTCGTCGGACATGTCGGCGGCTGGCCAACTTTGGCCCGTAGTCGTGGGGACGATCCGATAGTCGCCGGACATGACGGTGGCGGGCCAATCTATTCCCGGGGTCGTGGGGACGACCCTATAGTCGTCGGACATGTCGGCGGCTGGCCAACTTTGGCCCGGTGTCGTGGGGACGACTCTATAGTCGTCGGACATGTCGGCGGCGGGCCAATCTAGTACCGGGGTCGTGGGGACGACACAATAGTCGTCGGACATGTCGGCGGCTGGCCAACTTTGGCCCGTGGTCGTGGGGACGACCCAATAGTCGTTGGACATGTCGGCGGCTGGCCAACTTTGGCCTGTGGTTGTGGGGACGACCCTATAGTCGTTGGACATGACGGTGGCGGGCCAATCTAGTCCCGGGGTCGTGGGGACGACCCTATAGTGGTCGGACAAGTCGGCGGCTGGCCAACCTAGTCCGGGGGTCGTGGGGACGACCCTATAGTCGTCGGACAAGTCGGCGGCGGGCCAACCTAGTCCCGGGGTCATGGGGAAGACCCTATAGTCGTCGGATATGTCGGCGGCTGTCCAACTTTGGTCCGTGGTCGTGGGGACGACCATATAGTCGTCAGAAATAACGGTGGCGGGGCAATCAACTCCCGGGGTTGTGGGGTCGACCCTATAGTCGTCGGACATGATGGTGGCCGGCCAATCTAGTCCCGAGGTCATGGGGACGACCCTATAGTCGTCGGATATGTCGGCGGCTGGCCAACTTTGGTCCGTTGTCGTGGGGACGACTCTATAGTCGTCGGAAATAACCATGGCGGGGCAATCTATTCCCGGGGTCGTGGGCACGACCCTGTAGTCGTCGGACATGACGGTGGCGGGCCAATCTAGTCCCGGGGTCATGGGAACGACCCTATAGTCGTCGGATATGTCGGTGGCTGGCCAACTTTGGCCCGGTGTCGTGGGGACGACTCTATAGTCGTCGGACATGTCGGCGGCTGCCCAACATTGGCCCGTGGTCGTGGGGACGACCCAATAGTCGTCGGACATGTCGGCGGCTGGCCAACTTTGGCCCGTAGTCGTGGGGACGATCCGATAGTCGCCGGACATGACGGTGGCGGGCCAATCTATTCCCGGGGTCGTGGGGACGACCCTATAGTCGTCGGACATGTCGGCGGCTGGCCAACTTTGGCCCGTAGTCGTGGGGACGATCCGATAGTCACCGGACATGACGGTGGCGGGCCAATCTATTCCCGGAGTCGTGGGGACGACCCTATAGTCGTCGGACATGTCGGTGGCTGGCCAACTTTGGCCCGGTGTCGTGGGGACGACTCTATAGTCGTCGGACATGTCGGCGGCGGGCCAATCTAGTACCGGGGTCGTGGGGACGACCCTATAGTCTTCGGACATGTCGGCGGCTGGTCAACTTTGGCCCGTGGTCGTGGGGACGACCCAATAGTCGTCGGACATGTCGGCGGCTGGCCAACTTTGGCCCGTAGTCGTGGGGACGATCCGATAGTCGCCGGACATGACGGTGGCGGGCCAATCTATTCCCGGTGTCGTGGGGACGACCCTATAGTCGTCGGACATGTCGGCGGCTGGCCAACTTTGGCCCGTGGTCGTGGGGACGACCCAATAGTCGTCGGACATGTCGGCGGCTGGCCAACTTTGGCCCGTGGTCGTGGGGACGATCCGATAGTCGTTGGACATGACGGTGGCGGGCCAGTCTAGTCCCGGGGTCGTCGGGACGACCCTATAGTCGTCGGACATGTCGGTGGCTGGCCAACTTTCGCCCCGGGTCGTGGGGACGACACTATAGTCGTCGGACATGTCGGCGGCTGCCCAACATTGGCCCGTGGTCGTGGGGACGACCCTATAGTCGTCGGACATGTCGGTGGCTGGCCAACTTTGGCCCGGTGTCGTGGGGACGACTCTATAGTCGTCGGACATGACGGTGGCGGGCCAATCTATTCCCGGGGTCGTGGGGACGACCCTATAGTCGTCGGACATGTCGGCGGCTGGCCAACTTTGGCCCGTAGTCGTGGGGACGATCCGATAGTTACCGGACATGTCGGTGGCGGGCCAATCTAGTCCCGGGGTCGTCGGAACGACCCTATAGTCGTCGGACATGTCGGTGGCTGGCCAACTTTCGCCCGGGGTCGTGGGGACGACACTATAGTCGTCGGACATGTCGGCGGCTGCCCAACATTGGCCCGTGGTCGTGGGGACGACCCAATAGTCGTCGGACATGTCGGCGGCTGGCCAACTTTGGCCCGTAGTCGTGGGGACGATCCGATAGTCGCCGGACATGACGGTGGCGGTCCAATCCATTCCCGGTGTCGTAGGGACGACCCTATAGTCGTCGGACATGTCGGCGGCTGGCCAACTTTGGCCCGTGGTCGTGGGGACGACCCAATAGTCGTCGGACATGTCGGCGGCTGGCCAACTTTGGCCCGTGGTCGTGGGGACGATCCGATAGTCGCCGGACATGACGGTGGCGGGCCAATCTATTCCCCGTGTCGTGGGGACGACCCTATAGTCGTCGGACATGTCGGCGGCTGGCCAACTTTGGCCCGTGGTCGTGGGGACGACCCAATAGTCGTCGGACATGTCGGCGGCTGGCCAACTTTGGCCCGTAGTCGTGGGGACGATCCGATAGTCGCCGGACATGACGGTGGCGGGCCAATCTATTCCCGGGGTCGTGGGGACGACCCTATAGTCGTCGGACATGTCGGCGGCTGGCCAACTTTGGCCCGGTGTCGTGGGGACGACTCTATAGTCGTCGGACATGTCGGCGGCGGGCCAATCTAGTACCGGGGTCGTGGGGACGACACAATAGTCGTCGGACATGTCGGCGGCTGGCCAACTTTGGCCCGTGGTCGTGGGGACGACCCAATAGTCGTTGGACATGTCGGCGGCTGGCCAACTTTGGCCTGTGGTTGTGGGGACGACCCTATAGTCGTTGGACATGACGGTGGCGGGCCAATCTAGTCCCGGGGTCGTGGGGACGACCCTATAGTGGTCGGACAAGTCGGCGGCTGGCCAACCTAGTCCGGGGGTCGTGGGGACGACCCTATAGTCGTCGGACAAGTCGGCGGCGGGCCAACCTAGTCCCGGGGTCATGGGGAAGACCCTATAGTCGTCGGATATGTCGGCGGCTGTCCAACTTTGGTCCGTGGTCGTGGGGACGACCATATAGTCGTCAGAAATAACGGTGGCGGGGCAATCAACTCCCGGGGTTGTGGGGTCGACCCTATAGTCGTCGGACATGATGGTGGCCGGCCAATCTAGTCCCGAGGTCATGGGGACGACCCTATAGTCGTCGGATATGTCGGCGGCTGGCCAACTTTGGTCCGTTGTCGTGGGGACGACTCTATAGTCGTCGGAAATAACCATGGCGGGGCAATCTATTCCCGGGGTCGTGGGCACGACCCTGTAGTCGTCGGACATGACGGTGGCGGGCCAATCTAGTCCCGGGGTCATGGGAACGACCCTATAGTCGTCGGATATGTCGGTGGCTGGCCAACTTTGGCCCGGTGTCGTGGGGACGACTCTATAGTCGTCGGACATGTCGGCGGCGGGCCAATCTAGTACCGGGGTCGTGGGGACGACACTACAGTCGTCGGACATGTCGGCGGCTGGCCAACTTTGGCCCGTAGTCGTGGGGACGATCCGATAGTCGCCGGACATGACGGTGGCGGGCCAATCTATTCCCGGTGTCGTGGGGACGACCCTATAGTCGTCGGACATGTCGCCGGCTGGCCAACTTTGGCCCGTGGTCGTGGGGACGACCCAATAGTCGTCGGACATGTCGGCGGCTGGCCAACTTTGGCCCGTGGTCGTGGGGACGATCCGATAGTCGTTGGACATGACGGTGGCGGGCCAATCTAGTCCCGGGGTCGTCGGGACGACCCTATAGTCGTCGGACATGTCGGTGGCTGGCCAACTTTCGCCCGGGGTCGTGGGGACGACACTATAGTCGTCGGACATGTCGGAGGCTGCCCAACATTGGCCCGTGGTCGTGGAGACGACCCAATAGTCGTTGGACATGTCAGCGGCTGGCCAACTTTGCCCCGGTGTCGTGGTGACGACTCTATAGTCGTCGGACATGTCGGCGGCGGGCCAATCTAGTACCGGGGTCGTGGGGACGACCCAATAGTCGTCGGACATGTCGGCGGCTGGCCAACTTTGGCCCGTAGTCGTGGGGACGATCCGATAGTCGCCGGACATGACGGTGGCGGGCCAATCTATTCCCGGGGTCGTGGGGACGACCCTATAGTCGTCGGACATGTCGGCGGCTGGCCAACTTTGGCCCGTAGTCGTGGGGACGATCCGATAGTCGCCGGACATGACGGTGGCGGGCCAATCTATTCCCGGGGTCGTGGGGACGACCCTATAGTCGTCGGACATGTCGGCGGCTGGCCAACTTTGGCCCGTGGTCGTGGGGACGATCCGATATTCGATGGATATGACGGTGCCGGGCCAATCAAGTCCCGGGGTCGTAGGTACGACCCTATAGTCATCGGACATGTCGGCGATTGGCCATTATTGGCCCGGGGTCGTGGGGACGACCGTATATTCGTCGGACATGACGGTGGCGGGCCAATCTAGTCCCGGGGTCGTGGGGACGACCCTATAGTCTTCGGACATGTCGGCGGCTGGCCAACTTTGGCCCGTGGTCGTGGGGACGACCCAATAGTCGTCGGACATGTCGGCGGCTGGCCAACTTTGGTCTGTGGTTGTGGGGACGACCCTATAGTCGTTGGACATGTCGGCGGCTGGCCAACTTTGGCCCGTGGTCGTGGGGACGACTGTATAGTCGTCGGACATGTCGGCGGCTGGCCATTCTAGTCCCGGGGTCGTGGGGACGACCCTATTGTCGTCGGACATGACGGTGGCGGGCCAATCTAGTCCCGGGGTCGTGGGGACGACCCTATAGTCGTCGGACATGTCGGCGGCTGGCCATTCTAATCCCGGGGTCGTGGGGACGACCCTATTGTCGTCGGACATGACGGTGGCGGGCCAATCTAGTCCCGGGGTCGTGGGGACGACCCTATAGTCGTCGGACATGTCGGCGGCTGGCCAACTTTGGCCCGTGGTCGTGGGGACGATCCGATAGTCACCGGACATGACGGTGGCGGGCCAATCTATTCCCGGAGTCGTGGGGACGACCCTATAGTCGTCGGACATGTCGGTGGCTGGCCAACTTTGGCCCGGTGTCGTGGGGACGACTCTATAGTCGTCGGACATGTCGGCGGCGGGCCAATCTAGTACCGGGGTCGTGGGGACGACCCAATAGTCGTCGGACATGTCGGCGGCTGGCCAACTTTGGCCCGTAGTCGTGGGGACGATCCGATAGTCGCCGGACATGACGGTGGCGGGCCAATCTATTCCCGGGGTCGTGGGGACGACCCAATAGTCGTCGGACATGTCGGCGGCTGGCCAACTTTGGTCTGTGGTTGTGGGGACGACCCTATAGTCGTTGGACATGTCGGCGGCTGGCCAACTTTGGCCCGTGGTCGTGGGGACGACTGTATAGTCGTCGGACATGTCGGCGGCTGGCCATTCTAGACCCGGGGTCGTAGGGACGACCCTATAGTCGCCGGACATGACGGTGGCGGGCCAATCTATTCCCGGTGTCGTGGGGACGACCCTATAGTCGTCGGACATGTCGGCGGCTGGCCAACTTTGGCCCGTGGTCGTGGGGACGACCCAATAGTCGTTGGACATATCGGCGGCTGGCCAGCTTTGGCCCGTGGTTGTGGGGACGACCCTATAGTCGTTGGACATGACGGTGGCGGGCCAATCTAGTCCCGGGGTCGTAGGGACGACCCTATAGTCGCCGGACATGACGGTGGCGGGCCAATCTATTCCCGGTGTCGTGGGGACGACCCTATAGTCGTCGGACATGTCGGCGGCTGGCCAACTTTGGCCCGTGGTCGTGGGGACGACCCAATAGTCGTTGGACATATCGGCGGCTGGCCAGCTTTGGCCCGTGGTTGTGGGGACGACCCTATAGTCGTTGGACATGACGGTGGCGGGCCAATCTAGTCCCGGGGTCGTGGGGACGACCCTATAGTCGTCGGACAAGACGGCGGCTGGACATCTTTCGCCCGGGGTCGTGGGGACGACCCTATAGTCGTCGGACATGTCGGCGGCTGGCCAACTTTGGCCCGTGGTCGTGGGGACGACCCTATAGTCGTCGGACATGTCGGCGGCTGGCCAACATTGACCCGTGGTCGTGGGGACGACCCAATAGTCGTTGGACATGTCAGCGGCTGGCCAACTTTGGCCCGGTGTCGTGGGGACGACTCTATAGTCGTCGGACATGTCGGCGGCTGGCCAACTTTGGCCCCTGGTCGTGGGGACGACCCAATAGTGGTCGGACATGTCGGCGGCTGGCCAACCTAGTCCCGAGGTCGTGGGGACGACCCTATAGTCGTCGGACTTGACGGTGGTGGGCCAATCTATTCCCGGGGTCGTGGGGACGACCCTATAGTCGTCGGACATGTCGGCGGCTGGCCAACTTTGGCCCGTAGTCGTGGGGACGATCCGATAGTCGCCGGACATGACGGTGGCGGGCCAATCTATTCCCGGGGTCGTGGGGACGACCCTATAGTCTTCGGACATGTCGGCGGCTGGCCAACTTTGGCCCGTGGTCGTGGGGACGACCCAATAGTCGTCGGACATGTCGGCGGCTGGCCAACTTTGGTCTGTGGTTGTGGGGACGACCCTATAGTCGTTGGACATGTCGGCGGCTGGCCAACTTTGGCCCGTGGTCGTGGGGACGACTGTATAGTCGTCGGACATGTCGGCGGCTGGCCATTCTAGTCCCGGGGTCGTGGGGACGACCCTATTGTCGTCGGACATGACGGTGGCGGGCCAATCTAGTCCCGGGGTCGTGGGGACGACCCTATAGTCGCCGGACATGACGGTGGCGGGCCAATCTATTCCCGGTGTCGTGGGGACGACCCTATAGTCGTCGGACATGTCGGCGGCTGGCCAACTTTGGCCCGTGGTCGTGGGGACGACCCAATAGTCGTTGGACATGTCGGCGGCTGGCCAGCTTTGGCCCGTGGTTGTGGGGACGACCCTATAGTCGTTGGACATGACGGTGGCGGGCCAATCTAGTCCCGGGGTCGTGGGGACGACCCTATAGTCGTCGGACATGTCGGCGGCTGGCCAACTTTGGCCCGTGGTCGTGGGGACGACCCAATAGTCGTTGGACATGTCGGCGGCTGGCCAACTTTGGCCTGTGGTTGTGGGGACGACCCTATAGTCGTTGGACATGACGGTGGCGGGCCAATCTAGTCCCGGGGTCGTGGGGACGACCCTATAGTCGTCGGACAAGACGGCGGCTGGACATCTTTCGCCCGGGGTCGTGGGGACGACCCTATAGTCGTCGGACATGTCGGCGGCTGGCCAACTGTGGCCCCTGGTCGTGGGGACGACCCAATAGTGGTCGGACATGTCGGCGGCTGGCCAACCTAGTCCCGAGGTCGTGGGGACGACCCTATAGTCGTCGGACTTGACGGTGGCGGGCCAATCTAGTCCCGGGGTCGTGGGGACGACCCTACAGTCGTCGGACATTTCGGCGGCTTGCCAGCTTTGGCCCGGGGTCGTGGGGACGACCCTATAGTCGTCGGACAAGTCGGCAGCGGGCCAAACTTGTCCCGGGGTCGTGGGGACGACCCTATAATCGTCGGACATGACGGTGGCGGGCCAATCTAGTCCCGGGGTCGTGGGGACGACCCAATAGTGGTCAGACATGTCGGCGGCTGGCCAACCTAGTCCCGAGGTCGTGGGGACGACCCTATAGTCGTCGGACTGGACGGTGGCGGGCCAATCTAGTCCCAGGGTCGTGGGGACGACCCTATAGTCTTCGGACATGTCGGCGGCTGGCCAACTTTGGCCCGTAGTCGTGGGGACGATCCGATAGTCGCCGGACATGACGGTGGCGGGCCAATCTATTCCCGGGGTCGTGGGGACGACCCTATAGTCGTCGGACATGTCGGCGGCTGGCCAACTTTGGCCCGTGGTCGTGGGGACGACACTATAGTCGTCGGACATGTCGGCGGCTGGCCAACTTTGGCCTGTGGTTGTGGGGACGACCCTATAGTCGTTGGACATGACGGTGGCGGGCCAATCTAGTCCCGGTGTCGTGGGGGCGACTCTATAGTCGTCGGACATGTCGGCGGCTGGCCAACTTTGGCCCGGTGTCGTGGGGACGACTCTATAGTCGTCGGACATGTCGGCGGCTGGCCAACATTGACCCGTGGTCGTGGGGACGACCCAATAGTCGTTGGACATGTCGGCGGCGGGCCAATCTAGTACCGGGGTCGTGGGGACGACACTATAGTCGTCGGACATGTCGGCGGCTGGCCAGCTTTGGCCCATGGTCGTGGGGACGACCCAATAGTCGTCGGACATGTCGGCGGCTGGCCAACTTTGGCCCGTAGTCGTGGGGACGATCCGATAGTCGCCGGACATGACGGTGGCGGGCCAATCTATTCCCGGGGTCGTGGGGACGACCCTATAGTCGTCGGACATGTCGGCGGCTGGCCAACTTTGGCCCGTGGTCGTGGGGACGACACTATAGTCGTCGGACATGTCGGCGGCTGGCCAACTTTGGCCTGTGGTTGTGGGGACGACCCTATAGTCGTTGGACATGACGGTGGCGGGCCAATCTAGTCCCGGTGTCGTGGGGGCGACTCTATAGTCGTCGGACATGTCGGCGGCTGGCCAACTTTGGCCCGGTGTCGTGGGGACGACTCTATAGTCGTCGGACATGTCGGCGGCTGGCCAACATTGACCCGTGGTCGTGGGGACGACCCAATAGTCGTTGGACATGTCGGCGGCGGGCCAATCTAGTACCGGGGTCGTGGGGACGACACTATAGTCGTCGGACATGTCGGCGGCTGGCCAACTTTGGCCCATGGTCGTGGGGACGACCCAATAGTCGTCGGACATGTCGGCGGCTGGCCAACTTTGGCCCGTAGTCGTGGGGACGATCCGATAGTCGCCGGACATGACGGTGGCGGGCCAATCTATTCCCGGGGTCGTGGGGACGACCCTATAGTCGTCGGACATGTCGGCGGCTGGCCAACTTTGGCCCGTGGTCGTGGGGACGACACTATAGTCGTCGGACATGTCGGCGGCTGGCCAACTTTGGCCTGTGGTTGTGGGGACGACCCTATAGTCGTTGGACATGACGGTGGCGGGCCAATCTAGTCCCGGTGTCGTGGGGGCGACTCTATAGTCGTCGGACATGTCGGCGGCTGGCCAACTTTGGCCCGGTGTCGTGGGGACGACTCTATAGTCGTCGGACATGTCGGCGGCTGGCCAACATTGACCCGTGGTCGTGGGGACGACCCAATAGTCGTTGGACATGTCAGCGGCTGGCCAACTTTGGCCCGGTGTCGTGGGGACGACTCTATAGTCGTTGGACATGTGGGCGGCTGGCCAATCTAGTCCCGGGGACGTGGGGACGACCCTATAGTCTTCGGACATGTCGGCGGCTGGCCAACTTTGGCCCGGGGTCGTGGGGACGACTCTATAGTCGTTGGACATGTCGGCGGCTGGCCAATCTAGTCCCGGGGACGTGGGGACGACCCTATAGTCGTCGGATATGTCGGCGGCCGCCAACTTTGGCCCGGTGCCGTGGGGACGACTCTATAGTCGTCGGACATGTCGGCGGCTGGCCAACTTTGGCCCCTGGTCGTGGGGACGACCCAATAGTGGTCGGACATGTCGGCGGCTGGCCAACCTAGTCCCGAGGTCGTGGGGACGACCCTATAGTCGTCGGACTTGACGGTGGCGGGCCAATCTAGTCCCAGGGTCGTGGGGACGACCCTATAGTCTTCGGACATGTCGGCGGCTGGCCAACTTTGGCCCGTAGTCGTGGGGACGATCCGATAGTCGCCGGACATGGCGGTGGCGGGCCAATCTATTCCCGGGGTCGTGGGGACGACCCTATAGTCGTCGGACATTTCGGCGGCTGGCCAACTTTGGCCCGGTGTCGTGGGGACGACTCTATAGTCGTCGGACATGTCGGCGGCGGGCCAATCTAGTACCGGGGTCGTGGGGACGACCTTATAGTCTTCGGACATGTCGGCGGCTGGCCAACTTTGGCCCGTGGTCGTGGGGACGACCCAATAGTCGTCGGACATGTCGGCGGCTGGCCAACTTTGGCCCGTAGTCGTGGGGACGATCCGATAGTCGCCGGACATGACGGTGGCGGGCCAATCTATTCCCGGTGTCGTGGGGACGACCCTATAGTCGTCGGACATGTCGGCGGCAGGCCAACTTTGGCCCGTGGTCGTGGGGACGACCCAATAGTTTCGCACATGGCGGCGCCTGGCCAACCTAGTCCCGAGGTCGTGGGGACGACCCTATAGTCGTCGGACATGACGGTGGCGGGCCAATCTAGTCCCAGGGTCGTGGGAACGACCCTATAGTCTTCGGACATGTCGGCGGCTGGCCAACTTTGGCCCGTGGTCGTGGGGACGACTCTATAGTCGTCGGACATGTCGGCGGCTGGCCAACCTAGACCCGGGGTCGTGGGGACGACCCTATAGTCGTCGGACATGAAGGTGGCGGGCCAATCTAGTCCGAGGGTCGTGGGAACGACCCTATAGCCTTCGGACATGTCGGCGGCTGGCCAACTTTGGCCCGTGGTCGTGGGGACGACTCTACAGTCGTCGGACATGTCGGCGGCTGGCCAACCTAGACCCGGGGTCGTGGGGACGACCCTATTGTCGTCGGACATGACGGTGGCGGGCCAATCTACTCCCGGGGTCGTGGGGACGACCCTATAGTCTTCGGACATGTCGGCGGCTGGCCAACTTTGGCCCGTAGTCGTGGGGACGATCCGATAGTCGCCGGACATGGCGGTGGCGGGCCAATCTATTCCCGGGGTCGTGGGGACGACCCTATAGTCGTCGGACATTTCGGCGGCTGGCCAACTTTGGCCCGGTGTCGTGGGGACGACTCTATAGTCGTCGGACATGTCGGCGGCGGGCCAATCTAGTACCGGGGTCGTGGGGACGACCCTATAGTCTTCGGACATGTCGGCGGCTGGCCAACTTTGGCCCGTGGTCGTGGGGACGACCCAATAGTCGTCGGACATGTCGGCGGCTGGCCAACTTTGGCCCGTAGTCGTGGGGACGATCCGATAGTCGCCGGACATGACGGTGGCGGGCCAATCTATTCCCGGTGTCGTGGGGACGACCCTATAGTCGTCGGACATGTCGGCGGCAGGCCAACTTTGGCCCGTGGTCGTGGGGACGACCCAATAGTTTCGCACATGGCGGCGCCTGGCCAACCTAGTCCCGAGGTCGTGGGGACGACCCTATAGTCGTCGGACATGACGGTGGCGGGCCAATCTAGTCCCAGGGTCGTGGGAACGACCCTATAGTCTTCGGACATGTCGGCGGCTGGCCAACTTTGGCCCGTGGTCGTGGGGACGACTCTATAGTCGTCGGACATGTCGGCGGCTGGCCAACCTAGACCCGGGGTCGTGGGGACGACCCTATAGTCGTCGGACATGAAGGTGGCGGGCCAATCTAGTCCGAGGGTCGTGGGAACGACCCTATAGCCTTCGGACATGTCGGCGGCTGGCCAACTTTGGCCCGTGGTCGTGGGGACGACTCTACAGTCGTCGGACATGTCGGCGGCTGGCCAACCTAGACCCGGGGTCGTGGGGACGACCCTATTGTCGTCGGACATGACGGTGGCGGGCCAATCTACTCCCGGGGTCGTGGGGACGACCCTATAGTCGTCGGACATGTCGGCGGCTGGCCATTCTAGTCCCGGGGTCGTGGGGACGACCCTATAGTCGTCGGACATGTCGGCGGCTGGCCAACATTGACCCGTGGTCGTGGGGACGACCCAATTGTTGTTGGACATGTCAGCGGCTGGCCAACTTTGGCCCGGTGTCGTGGGGACGACTCTATAGTCGTTGGACATGTGGGCGGCTGGCCAATCTAGTCCCGGGGACGTGGGGACGACCCTATAGTCTTCGGACATGTCGGCGGCTGGCCAACTTTGGCCCGGGGTCGTGGGGACGACTCTATAGTCGTTGGACATGTCGGCGGCTGGCCAATCTAGTCCCGGGGACGTGGGGACGACCCTATAGTCGTCGGATATGTCGGCGGCCGCCAACTTTGGCCCGGTGCCGTGGGGACGACTCTATAGTCGTCGGACATGTCGGCGGCTGGCCAACTTTGGCCCCTGGTCGTGGGGACGACCCAATAGTGGTCGGACATGTCGGCGGCTGGCCAACCTAGTCCCGAGGTCGTGGGGACGACCCTATAGTCGTCGGACTTGACGGTGGCGGGCCAATCTAGTCCCAGGGTCGTGGGGACGACCCTATAGTCTTCGGACATGTCGGCGGCTGGCCAACTTTGGCCCGTAGTCGTGGGGACGATCCGATAGTCGCCGGACATGGCGGTGGCGGGCCAATCTATTCCCGGGGTCGTGGGGACGACCCTATAGTCGTCGGACATTTCGGCGGCTGGCCAACTTTGGCCCGGTGTCGTGGGGACGACTCTATAGTCGTCGGACATGTCGGCGGCGGGCCAATCTAGTACCGGGGTCGTGGGGACGACCCTATAGTCTTCGGACATGTCGGCGGCTGGCCAACTTTGGCCCGTGGTCGTGGGGACGACCCAATAGTCGTCGGACATGTCGGCGGCTGGCCAACTTTGGCCCGTAGTCGTGGGGACGATCCGATAGTCGCCGGACATGACGGTGGCGGGCCAATCTATTCCCGGTGTCGTGGGGACGACCCAATAGTTTCGCACATGGCGGCGCCTGGCCAACCTAGTCCCGAGGTCGTGGGGACGACCCTATAGTCTTCGGACATGTCGGCGGCTGGCCAACTTTGGCCCGTGGTCGTGGGGACGACTCTATAGTCGTCGGACATGTCGGCGGCTGGCCAACCTAGACCCGGGGTCGTGGGGACGACCCTATAGTCGTCGGACATGAAGGTGGCGGGCCAATCTAGTCCGAGGGTCGTGGGAACGACCCTATAGCCTTCGGACATGTCGGCGGCTGGCCAATCTAGTCCGAGGGTCGTGGGGACGACCCTATAGTCGTCGGACATGTCGGCGGCGGGCCAACTTTGGCCCGGGGTCGTGGAGACAACCCTACAGTCATCGGACATGTCGGCGATTGGCCATTATTGGCCCGGGGTCGTGGGGACGACCGTATATTCGTCGGACATGACGGTGGCGGGCCAATCTAGTCCCGGGGTCGTGGGGACGACCCTATAGTCGTCGGATATGTCGGCGGCTGGCCTACTTTGGCCCGTCGTCGTGGGGACGACTCTATAGTCGTTGGACATGTCGGCGGCTGGCCAATCTAGTCCCGGGGACGTGGGGACGACCCTATAGTCTTCGGACATGTCGGCGGCTGGCCAACTTTGGCCCGTGGTCGTGGGGACGACCCAATAGTCGTCGGACATGTCGGCGGCTGGCCAACTTTGGCCCGTAGTCGTGGGGACGATCCGATAGTCGCCGGACATGACGGTGGCGGGCCAATCTATTCCCGGGGTCGTGGGGACGACCCTATAGTCGTCGGACATGTCGGCGGCTGGCCAACTTTGGCCCGTGGTCGTGGGGACGACCCAATAGTCGTCGGACATGTCGGCGGCTGGCCAACTTTGGCCCGTGGTCGTGGGGACGATCCGATAGTCGTTGGACATGACGGTGGCGGGCCAATCTAGTCCCGGAGTCGTCGGGACGACCCTATAGTCGTCGGACATGTCGGTGGCTGGCCAACTTTCGCCCGGGGTCGTGGGGACGACACTATAGTCGTCGGACATGTCGGCGGCTGCCCAACATTGGCCCGTGGTCGTGGGGACGACCCAATAGTCGTCGGACATGTCGGCGGCTGGCCAACTTTGGCCCGTAGTCGTGGGGACGATCCGATAGTCGCCGGACATGACGGTGGCGGGCCAATCTATTCCCGGGGTCGTGGGGACGACCCTATAGTCGTCGGACATTTCGGCGGCTGGCCAACTTTGGCCCGGTGTCGTGGGGACGACTCTATAGTCGTCGGACATGTCGGCGGCGGGCCAATCTAGTACCGGGGTCGTGGGGACGACCCTATAGTCTTCGGACATGTCGGCGGCTGGCCAACTTTGGCCCGTGGTCGTGGGGACGACCCAATAGTCGTCGGACATGTCGGCGGCTGGCCAACTTTGGCCCGTAGTCGTGGGGACGATCCGATAGTCGCCGGACATGACGGTGGCGGGCCAATCTATTCCCGGTGTCGTGGGGACGACCCTATAGTCGTCGGACATGTCGGCGGCAGGCCAACTTTGGCCCGTGGTCGTGGGGACGACCCAATAGTTTCGCACATGGCGGCGCCTGGCCAACCTAGTCCCGAGGTCGTGGGGACGACCCTATAGTCGTCGGACATGACGGTGGCGGGCCAATCTAGTCCCAGGGTCGTGGGAACGACCCTATAGTCTTCGGACATGTCGGCGGCTGGCCAACTTTGGCCCGTGGTCGTGGGGACGACTCTATAGTCGTCGGACATGTCGGCGGCTGGCCAACCTAGACCCGGGGTCGTGGGGACGACCCTATAGTCGTCGGACATGAAGGTGGCGGGCCAATCTAGTCCGAGGGTCGTGGGAACGACCCTATAGCCTTCGGACATGTCGGCGGCTGGCCAACTTTGGCCCGTGGTCGTGGGGACGACTCTACAGTCGTCGGACATGTCGGCGGCTGGCCAACCTAGACCCGGGGTCGTGGGGACGACCCTATTGTCGTCGGACATGACGGTGGCGGGCCAATCTACTCCCGGGGTCGTGGGGACGACCCTATAGTCGTCGGACATGTCGGCGGCTGGCCATTCTAGTCCCGGGGTCGTGGGGACGACCCTATAGTCGTCGGACATGTCGGCGGCTGGCCAACATTGACCCGTGGTCGTGGGGACGACCCAATTGTTGTTGGACATGTCAGCGGCTGGCCAACTTTGGCCCGGTGTCGTGGGGACGACTCTATAGTCGTTGGACATGTGGGCGGCTGGCCAATCTAGTCCCGGGGACGTGGGGACGACCCTATAGTCTTCGGACATGTCGGCGGCTGGCCAACTTTGGCCCGGGGTCGTGGGGACGACTCTATAGTCGTTGGACATGTCGGCGGCTGGCCAATCTAGTGCCGGGGACGTGGGGACGACCCTATAGTCGTCGGATATGTCGGCGGCCGCCAACTTTGGCCCGGTGCCGTGGGGACGACTCTATAGTCGTCGGACATGTCGGCGGCTGGCCAACTTTGGCCCCTGGTCGTGGGGACGACCCAATAGTGGTCGGACATGTCGGCGGCTGGCCAACCTAGTCCCGAGGTCGTGGGGACGACCCTATAGTCGTCGGACTTGACGGTGGCGGGCCAATCTAGTCCCAGGGTCGTGGGGACGACCCTATAGTCTTCGGACATGTCGGCGGCTGGCCAACTTTGGCCCGTAGTCGTGGGGACGATCCGATAGTCGCCGGACATGGCGGTGGCGGGCCAATCTATTCCCGGGGTCGTGGGGACGACCCTATAGTCGTCGGACATTTCGGCGGCTGGCCAACTTTGGCCCGGTGTCGTGGGGACGACTCTATAGTCGTCGGACATGTCGGCGGCGGGCCAATCTAGTACCGGGGTCGTGGGGACGACCCTATAGTCTTCGGACATGTCGGCGGCTGGCCAACTTTGGCCCGTGGTCGTGGGGACGACCCAATAGTCGTCGGACATGTCGGCGGCTGGCCAACTTTGGCCCGTAGTCGTGGGGACGATCCGATAGTCGCCGGACATGACGGTGGCGGGCCAATCTATTCCCGGTGTCGTGGGGACGACCCAATAGTTTCGCACATGGCGGCGCCTGGCCAACCTAGTCCCGAGGTCGTGGGGACGACCCTATAGTCTTCGGACATGTCGGCGGCTGGCCAACTTTGGCCCGTGGTCGTGGGGACGACTCTATAGTCGTCGGACATGTCGGCGGCTGGCCAACCTAGACCCGGGGTCGTGGGGACGACCCTATAGTCGTCGGACATGAAGGTGGCGGGCCAATCTAGTCCGAGGGTCGTGGGAACGACCCTATAGCCTTCGGACATGTCGGCGGCTGGCCAATCTAGTCCGAGGGTCGTGGGGACGACCCTATAGTCGTCGGACATGTCGGCGGCGGGCCAACTTTGGCCCGGGGTCGTGGAGACAACCCTACAGTCATCGGACATGTCGGCGATTGGCCATTATTGGCCCGGGGTCGTGGGGACGACCGTATATTCGTCGGACATGACGGTGGCGGGCCAATCTAGTCCCGGGGTCGTGGGGACGACCCTATAGTCGTCGGATATGTCGGCGGCTGGCCTACTTTGGCCCGTCGTCGTGGGGACGACTCTATAGTCGTTGGACATGTCGGCGGCTGGCCAATCTAGTCCCGGGGACGTGGGGACGACCCTATAGTCTTCGGACATGTCGGCGGCTGGCCAACTTTGGCCCGTGGTCGTGGGGACGACCCAATAGTCGTCGGACATGTCGGCGGCTGGCCAACTTTGGCCCGTAGTCGTGGGGACGATCCGATAGTCGCCGGACATGACGGTGGCGGGCCAATCTATTCCCGGGGTCGTGGGGACGACCCTATAGTCGTCGGACATGTCGGCGGCTGGCCAACTTTGGCCCGTGGTCGTGGGGACGACCCAATAGTCGTCGGACATGTCGGCGGCTGGCCAACTTTGGCCCGTGGTCGTGGGGACGATCCGATAGTCGTTGGACATGACGGTGGCGGGCCAATCTAGTCCCGGAGTCGTCGGGACGACCCTATAGTCGTCGGACATGTCGGTGGCTGGCCAACTTTCGCCCGGGGTCGTGGGGACGACACTATAGTCGTCGGACATGTCGGCGGCTGCCCAACATTGGCCCGTGGTCGTGGGGACGACCCAATAGTCGTCGGACATGTCGGCGGCTGGCCAACTTTGGCCCGTAGTCGTGGGGACGATCCGATAGTCGCCGGACATGACGGTGGCGGGCCAATCTATTCCCGGGGTCGTGGGGACGACCCTATAGTCGTCGGACATGTCGGCGGCTGGCCAACTTTGGCCCGTGGTCGTGGGGACGACCCAATAGTCGTCGGACATGTCGGCGGCTGGCCAACTTTGGCCCGTGGTCGTGGGGACGACCCAATAGTCGTTGGACATGTCAGCGGCTGGCCAACTTTGCCCCGGTGTCGTGGTGACGACTCTATAGTCGTCGGACATGTCGGCGGCGGGCCAATCTAGTACCGGGGTCGTGGGGACGAATCTATAGTCTTCGGACATGTCGGCGGCTGGCCAACTTTGGCCCGTGGTCGTGGGGACGACCCAATAGTCGTCGGACATGTCGGCGGCTGGCCAACTTTGGCCCGTAGTCGTGGGGACGATCCGATAGTCGCCGGACATGACGGTGGCGGGCCAATCTATTCCCGGTGTCGTGGCGGACGATCCTATAGTCGTCGGACATGTCGGCGGCTGGCCAACTTTGGCCCGTGGTCGTGGGGACGACCCAATAGTCGTCGGACATGTCGGCGGCTGGCCAACTTTGGCCCGTAGTCGTGGGGACGATCCGATAGTCGCCGGACATGACGGTGGCGGGCCAATCTATTCCCGGGGTCGTGGGGACGACCCTATAGTCGTCGGACATGTCGGCGGCTGGCCACCTTTGGCCCGGTGTCGTGGGGACGACTCTATAGTGGTCGGACATGTCGGCGGCGGGCCAATCTAGTACCGGGGTCGTGGGGACGATACTATAGTCGTCGGACATGTCGGCGGCTGGCCAACTTTGGCCCGTGGTCGTGGGGACGACTCTATAGTGGTCGGACATGTCGGCGGCGGGCCAATCTAGTACCGGGGTCGTGGGGACGATACTATAGTCGTCGGACATGTCGGCGGCTGGCCAACTTTGGCCCGTGGTCGTGGGGACGACCCAATAGTCGTTGGACATGTCGGCGGCTGGCCAACTTTGGCCTGTGGTTGTGGGGACGACCCTATAGTCGTTGGACATGACGGTGGCGGGCCAATCTAGTCCCGGGGTCGTGGGGACGACCCTATAGTGGTCGGACAAGTCGGCGGCTGGCCAACTTTGGCCCGTGGTCGTGGGGACGACCCTATAGTCGTCGGACATGTCGGCGGCTGGCCAACTTTGGCCCGTAGTCGTGGGGACGATCCGATAGTCGCCGGACATGACGGTGGCGGGCCAATCTATTCCCGGGGTCGTGGGGACGACCCTATAGTCGTCGGACATGTCGGCGGCTGGCCAACTTCGGCCCGTGGTCGTGGGGACGATCCGATATTCGATGGATATGACGGTGCCGGGCCAATCAAGTCCCGGGGTCGTAGGTACGACCCTATAGTCATCGGACATGTCGGCGATTGGCCATTATTGGCCCGGGGTCGTGGGGACGACCGTATATTCGTCGGACATGACGGTGGCGGGCCAATCTAGTCCCGGGGTCGTGGGGACGACCCTATAGTCTTCGGACATGTCGGCGGCTGGCCAACTTTGGCCCGTGGTCGTGGGGACGACCCAATAGTCGTCGGACATGTCGGCGGCTGGCCAACTTTGGTCTGTGGTTGTGGGGACGACCCTATAGTCGTTGGACATGTCGGCGGCTGGCCAACTTTGGCCCGTGGTCGTGGGGACGACTGTATAGTCATCGGACATGTCGGCGGCTGGCCATTCTAGTCCCGGGGTCGTGGGGACGACCCTATTGTCGTCGGACATGACGGTTTGCGGGCCAATCTAGACCCGGGGTCGTGGGGACGACCCTATGGTCGTCGGACATGTCGGCGGCTGGCCATTCTAATCCCGGGGTCGTGGGGACGACCCTATTGTCGTCGGACATGACGGTGGCGGGCCAATCTAGTCCCGGGGTCGTGGGGACGACCCTATAGTCGTCGGACATGTCGGCGGCTGGCCAACTTTGGCCCGTGGTCGTGGGGACGATCCGATAGTCACCGGACATGACGGTGGCGGGCCAATCTATTCCCGGAGTCGTGGGGACGACCCTATAGTCGTCGGACATGTCGGTGGCTGGCCAACTTTGGCCCGGTGTCGTGGGGACGACTCTATAGTCGTCGGACATGTCGGCGGCGGGCCAATCTAGTACCGGGGTCGTGGGGACGACCCTATAGTCTTCGGACATGTCGGCGGCTGGCCAACTTTGGCCCGTGGTCGTGGGGACGACCCAATAGTCGTCGGACATGTTGGCGGCTGGCCAACTTTGGCCCGTAGTCGTGGGGACGATCCGATAGTCGCCGGACATGACGGTGGCGGGCCAATCTATTCCCGGTGTCGTGGGGACGACCCTATAGTCGTCGGACATGTCGGCGGCTGGCCAACTTTGGCCCGTGGTCGTGGGGACGACCCAATAGTCGTCGGACATGTCGGCGGCTGGCCAACTTTGGCCCGTGGTCGTGGGGACGATCCGATAGTCGTTGGACATGACGGTGGCGGGCCAATCTAGTCCCGGGGTCGTCGGGACGACCCTATAGTCGTCGGACATGTCGGTGGCTGGCCAACTTTCGCCCGGGGTCGTGGGGACGACACTATAGTCGTCGGACATGTCGGCGGCTGCCCAACATTGGCCCGTGGTCGTGGAGACGACCCAATAGTCGTTGGACATGTCAGCGGCTGGCCAACTTTGCCCCGGTGTCGTGGTGACGACTCTATAGTCGTCGGACATGTCGGCGGCGGGCCAATCTAGTACCGGGGTCGTGGGGACGACCCTATAGTCTTCGGACATGTCGGCGGCTGGCCAACTTTGGCCCGTGGTCGTGGGGACGACCCAATAGTCGTCGGACATGTCGGCGGCTGGCCAACTTTGGCCCGTAGTCGTGGGGACGATCCGATAGTCGCCGGACATGACGGTGGCGGGCCAATCTATTCCCGGGGTCGTGGGGACGACCCTATAGTCGTCGGACATGTCGGCGGCTGGCCAACTTTGGCCCGTGGTCGTGGGGACGACCCAATAGTCGTCGGACATGTCGGCGGCTGGCCAACTTTGGCCCGTGGTCGTGGGGACGACCCTATAGTCGTCGGACATGTCGGCGGCTGGCCAACTTTGGCCCGTAGTCGTGGGGACGTTCCGATAGTCGCCGGACATGACGGTGGCGGGCCAATCTATTCCCGGGGTCGTGGGGACGACCCTATAGTCGTCGGACATGTCGGCGGCTGGCCAACTTTGGCCCGTAGTCGTGGGGACGATCCGATAGTCACCGGACATGACGGTGGCGGGCCAATCTATTCCCGGAGTCGTGGGGACGACCCTGTAGTCGTCGGACATGTCGGTGGCTGGCCAACTTTGGCCCGGTGTCGTGGGGACGACTCTATAGTCGTCGGACATGTCGGCGGCGGGCCAATCTAGTACCGGGGTCGTGGGGACGACACTACAGTCGTCGGACATGTCGGCGGCTGGCCAACTTTGGCCCGTGGTCGTGGGGACGACCCAATAGTCGTTGGACATGTCGGCGGCTGGCCAACTTTGGCCTGTGGTTGTGGAAACGACCCTATAGTCGTTGGACATGACGATGGCGGGCCAATCTAGTCCCGGGGTCGTGGGGACGACCCTATAGTCGTCGGACATGTCGGCGGCTGGCCAACTTTGGCCCGTGGTCGTGGGGACGACCCTATATTCGTCGGACATGTCGGCGGCTGGCCAACTTTGGCCCGTAGTCGTGGGGACGATCCGATAGTCGTTGGACATGACGGTGGCGGGCCAATCTAGTCCCGAGGTTGTCGGGACGACCCTATAGTCGTCGGACATGTCGGCGGTTGGCCAACTTTGGCCCGGTGTCGTGGGGACGACTCTATAGTCGTCGGACATGTCGGCGGCTGGCCAACTTTGGCCCGTGGTCGTGGGGACGATCCAATAGTCGTCGGACATGTCGGCGACTGGCCAATCTAGTCCCGAGGTCGTCGGGACGACCCTATAGTCGTCGGGCATGTCGGCGGCTGCCCAACTTTGGCCCGTGGTCGTGGGGACGACCCAATAGTCGTCGGACATGTCGGCGGCTGGCCAACTTTGGCCCGTGGTCGTGGGGACGATCCGATAGTCGTTGGACATGACGGTGGCGGGCCAATCTAGTCCCGGGGTCGTCGGGACGACCCTATAGTCGTCGGACATGTCGGCGGCTGGCCAACTTTGGCCCCGTGTCGTGGGGACGACTCTATAGTCGTCGGACATGTCGGCGGCTGGCCAACCTAGTCCCGAGGTCGTGGGGACGACCCTATAGTCGTCGGACTTGACGGTGGCGGGCCAATCTAGTCCCGGGGTCGTGGGGACGACCCTACAGTCGTCGGACATTTCGGCGGCTTGCCAACTTTGGCCCGGGGTCGTGGGGACGACCCTATAGTCGTCGGACATGTCGGCGGCTGGCCAATCTAGTCCCGAGGTCGTGGGGACGACCCTATAGTCGTCGGACTTGACGGTGGCGGGCCAATCTAGTCCCGGGGTCGTGGGGACGACCCTACAGTCGTCGGACATTTCGGCGGCTTGCCAGCTTTGGCCCGAGGTCGTGGGGACGACCCTATAGTCGTCGGACAAGTCGGCAGCGGGCCAAGCTTGTCCCGGGGTCGTGGGGACGACCCTATAATCGTCGGACATGACGGTGGCGGGCCAATCTAGTCCCGGGGTCGTGGGGACGACCCAATAGTGGTCAGACATGTCGGCGGCTGGCCAACCTAGTCCCGAGGTCGTAGGGACGACCCTATAGTCGTCGGACTTGATGGTGGCGGGCCAATCTAGTCCCAGGGTCGTGGGGACGACCCTATAGTCTTCGGACATGTCGGCGGCTGGCCAACTTTGGCCCGTAGTCGTGGGGACGATCCGATAGTCGCCGGACATGACGGTGGCGGGCCAATCTATTCCCGGGGTCGTGGGGACGACCCTATAGTCGTCGGACATGTCGGCGGCTGGCCAACTTTGGCCCCTGGTCGTGGGGACGACCCAATAGTGGTCGGACATGTCGGCGGCTGGCCAACCTAGTCCCGAGGTCGTGGGGACGACCCTATAGTCGTCGGACTTGACGGTGGTGGGCCAATCTAGTCCCGGGGTCCTGGGGACGACCCTACAGTCGTCGGACATTTCGGCGGCTTGCCAACTTGGGCCCGGGGTCGTGGGGACGACTCTATAGTCGTCGGACTTGACGGTGGCGGGCCAATCTAGTCCCGGGGCCGTGGGGACGACCCTACAGTCGTCGGACATTTCGGCGGCTTGCCAACTTTGGCCCGGGGTCGTGGGGACGATCCTATAATCGTCGGACATGTCGGCGGGTGGCCAACCTAGTCCCGAGGTCTTGGGGGCGACCCTATAGTCGTCGGACATGTCGGCGGCTGGCCAACTTTGGCCGTGGTCGCGAGGACGACCCAATAGTCGTTGGACATGTCGGCGGCTGGCCAACTTTGGCCCGTGGTTGTGGGGACGACCCTATAGTCGTTGGACATGACGGTGGCGGGCCAATCTAGTCCCGGGGTGGTGGGGACGCTATAGTCGTCGGACAAGACGGCGGCTGGACATCTTTGGCCCGGGGTCGTGGGGACGACCCTATAGTCGTCGGACATGTCGGCGGCTGGCCAACTTTGGCCCGTGGTCGTGGGGACGATCCAATAGTCGTCGGACATGTCGGTGGCTGGCCAACTTTGGCCCGGTGTCGTGGGGACGACTCTATAGTCGTCGGACATGTCGGCGGCTGGCCAACCTAGACCCGGGGTCGTAGGGACGACCCTATTGTCGTCGGACATGACGGTGGCGGGCCAATCTAGTCCCGGGGTCGTGGGGACGATCCGATAGTCGTTGGACATGACGGTGGCGGGCCAATCTAGTCCCGGGGTCGTCGGGACGACCCTATAGTCGTCGGACATGTCGGCGGCTGGCCAATCTAGTCGCGGGGTCGTGGGGACGACCCTATAGTCTTCGGACATGTCGGCGGCTGGCCAACTTTGGCCCGTAGTCGTGGGGACGATCCGATAGTCGCCGGACATGACGGTGGCGAGCCAATCTATTCCCGGGGTCGTGGGGACGACCCTATAGTCGTCGGACATGTCGGCGGCTGGCCAACTTTGGCCCGTAGTCGTGGGGACGATCCGATAGTCACCGGACATGACGGTGGCGGGCCAATCTAGTACCGGGGTCGTGGGGACGACACTACAGTCGTCGGACATGTCGGCGGCTGGCCAACTTTGGCCCGTGGTCGTGGGGACGACCCAATAGTCGTTGGACATGTCGGCGGCTGGCCAACTTTGGCCTGTGGTTGTGGAAACGACCCTATAGTCGTTGGACATGACGATGGCGGGCCAATCTAGTCCCGGGGTCGTGGGGACGACCCTATAGTCGTCGGACATGTCGGCGGCTGGCCAACTTTGGCCCGTGGTCGTGGGGACGACCCTATAGTCGTCGGACATGTCGGCGGCTGGCCAACTTTGGCCCGTAGTCGTGGGGACGATCCGATAGTCGCCGGACATGACGGTGGCGGGCCAATCTATTCCCGGGGTCGTGGGGACGACCCTATAGTCGTCGGACATGTCGGTGGCTGGCCAACTTTGGCCCGGTGTCGTGGGGACGACTCTATAGTCGTCGGACATGTCGGCGGCGGGCCAATCTAGTACCGGGGTCGTGGGGACGACACTACAGTCGTCGGACATGTCGGCGGCTGGCCAACTTTGGTCTGTGGTTGTGGGGACGACCCTATAGTCGTTGGACATGTCGGCGGCTGGCCAACTTTGGCCCGTGGTCGTGGGGACGACTGTATAGTCATCGGACATGTCGGCGGCTGGCCATTCTAGTCCCGGGGTCGTGGGGACGACCCTATTGTCGTCGGACATGACGGTTTGCGGGCCAATCTAGACCCGGGGTCGTGGGGACGACCCTATGGTCGTCGGACATGTCGGCGGCTGGCCATTCTAATCCCGGGGTCGTGGGGACGACCCTATTGTCGTCGGACATGACGGTGGCTCGCCAATCTAGTCCCGGGGTCGTGGGGACGACCCTATAGTCGTCGGACATGTCGGCGGCTGGCCAACTTTGGCCCGTGGTCGTGGGGACGATCCGATAGTCGTTGGACATGACGGTGGCGGGCCAATCTAGTCCCGGGGTCGTCGGGACGACCCTATAGTCGTCGGACATGTCGGCGGCTGGCCAACTTTGGCCCGTGGTCGTGGGGACGACTGTATAGTCATCGGACATGTCGGCGGCTGGCCATTCTAGTCCCGGGGTCGTGGGGACGACCCTATTGTCGTCGGACATGACGGTTTGCGGGCCAATCTAGACCCGGGGTCGTGGGGACGACCCTATGGTCGTCGGACATGTCGGCGGCTGGCCATTCTAATCCCGGGGTCGTGGGGACGACCCTATAGTCGTCGGACATGACGGTGGCGGGCCAACTTTGGCCCGGTGTCGTGGGGACGACTCTATAGTCGTCGGACATGTCGGCGGCGGGCCAATCTAGTACCGGGGTCGTGGGGACGACACTACAGTCGTCGGACATGTCGGCGGCTGGCCAACTTTGGTCTGTGGTTGTGGGGACGACCCTATAGTCGTTGGACATGTCGGCGGCTGGCCAACTTTGGCCCGTGGTCGTGGGGACGACTGTATAGTCATCGGACATGTCGGCGGCTGGCCATTCTAGTCCCGGGGTCGTGGGGACGACCCTATTGTCGTCGGACATGACGGTTTGCGGGCCAATCTAGACCCGGGGTCGTGGGGACGACCCTATGGTCGTCGGACATGTCGGCGGCTGGCCATTCTAATCCCGGGGTCGTGGGGACGACCCTATTGTCGTCGGACATGACGGTGGCGGGCCAATCTAGTCCCGGGGTCGTGGGGACGACCCTATAGTCGTCGGACATGTCGGCGGCTGGCCAACTTTGGCCCGTGGTCGTGGGGACGATCCGATAGTCACCGGACATGACGGTGGCGGGCCAATCTATTCCCGGAGTCGTGGGGACGACCCTATAGTCGTCGGACATGTCGGTGGCTGGCCAACTTTGGCCCGGTGTCGTGGGGACGACTCTATAGTCGTCGGACATGTCGGCGGCGGGCCAATCTAGTACCGGGGTCGTGGGGACGACCCTATAGTCTTCGGACATGTCGGCGGCTGGCCAACTTTGGCCCGTGGTCGTGGGGACGACCCAATAGTCGTCGGACATGTTGGCGGCTGGCCAACTTTGGCCCGTAGTCGTGGGGACGATCCGATAGTCGCCGGACATGACGGTGGCGGGCCAATCTATTCCCGGTTTCGTGGGGACGACCCTATAGTCGTCGGACATGTCGGCGGCTGGCCAACTTTGGCCCGTGGTCGTGGGGACGACCCAATAGTCGTCGGACATGTCGGCGGCTGGCCAACTTTGGCCCGTGGTCGTGGGGACGATCCGATAGTCGTTGGACATGACGGTGGCGGGCCAATCTAGTCCCGGGGTCGACGGGACGACCCTATAGTCGTCGGACATGTCGGTGGCTGGCCAACTTTCGCCCGGGGTCGTGGGGACGACACTATAGTCGTCGGACATGTCGGCGGCTGCCCAACATTGGCCCGTGGTCGTGGAGACGACCCAATAGTCGTTGGACATGTCAGCGGCTGGCCAACTTTGCCCCGGTGTCGTGGTGACGACTCTATAGTCGTCGGACATGTCGGCGGCGGGCCAATCTAGTACCGGGGTCGTGGGGACGACCCTATAGTCTTCGGACATGTCGGCGGCTGGCCAACTTTGGCCCGTGGTCGTGGGGACGACCCAATAGTCGTCGGACATGTCGGCGGCAGGCCAACTTTGGCCCGTAGTCGTGGGGACGATCCGATAGTCGCCGGACATGACGGTGGCGGGCCAATCTATTCCCGGTGTCGTGGGGACGACCCTATAGTCGTCGGACATGTCGGCGGCTGGCCAACTTTGGCCCGTGGTCGTGGGGACGACCCAATAGTCGTCGGACATGTCGGCGGCTGGCCAACTTTGGCCCGTGGTCGTGGGGACGACCCTATAGTCGTCGGACATGTCGGCGGCTGGCCAACTTTGGCCCGTAGTCGTGGGGACGTTCCGATAGTCGCCGGACATGACGGTGGCGGGCCAATCTATTCCCGGAGTCGTGGGGACGACCCTGTAGTCGTCGGACATGTCGGTGGCTGGCCAACTTTGGCCCGGTGTCGTGGGGACGACTCTATAGTCGTCGGACATGTCGGCGGCGGGCCAATCTAGTACCGGGGTCGTGGGGACGACACTACAGTCGTCGGACATGTCGGCGGCTGGCCAACTTTGGCCCGTGGTCGTGGGGACGACCCAATAGTCGTTGGACATGTCGGCGGCTGGCCAACTTTGGCCTGTGGTTGTGGAAACGACCCTATAGTCGTTGGACATGACGATGGCGGGCCAATCTAGTCCCGGGGTCGTGGGGACGACCCTATAGTCGTCGGACATGTCGGCGGCTGGCCAACTTTGGCCCGTGGTCGTGGGGACGACCCTATAGTCGTCGGACATGTCGGCGGCTGGCCAACTTTGGCCCGTAGTCGTGGGGACGATCCGATAGTCGCCGGACATGACGGTGGCGGGCCAATCTATTCCCGGGGTCGTGGGGACGACCCTATAGTCGTCGGACATGTCGGTGGCTGGCCAACTTTGGCCCGGTGTCGTGGGGACGACTCTATAGTCGTCGGACATGTCGGCGGCGGGCCAATCTAGTACCGGGGTCGTGGGGACGACACTACAGTCGTCGGACATGTCGGCGGCTGGCCAACTTTGGTCTGTGGTTGTGGGGACGACCCTATAGTCGTTGGACATGTCGGCGGCTGGCCAACTTTGGCCCGTGGTCGTGGGGACGACTGTATAGTCATCGGACATGTCGGCGGCTGGCCATTCTAGTCCCGGGGTCGTGGGGACGACCCTATTGTCGTCGGACATGACGGTTTGCGGGCCAATCTAGACCCGGGGTCGTGGGGACGACCCTATGGTCGTCGGACATGTCGGCGGCTGGCCATTCTAATCCCGGGGTCGTGGGGACGACCCTATTGTCGTCGGACATGACGGTGGCTCGCCAATCTAGTCCCGGGGTCGTGGGGACGACCCTATAGTCGTCGGACATGTCGGCGGCTGGCCAACTTTGGCCCGTGGTCGTGGGGACGATCCGATAGTCGTTGGACATGACGGTGGCGGGCCAATCTAGTCCCGGGGTCGTCGGGACGACCCTATAGTCGTCGGACATGTCGGCGGCTGGCCAACTTTGGCCCGTGGTCGTGGGGACGACTGTATAGTCATCGGACATGTCGGCGGCTGGCCAACCTAGTCCCGAGGTCGTGGGGACGACCCTATAGTCGTCGGACTTGACGGTGGCGGGCCAATCTAGTCCCGGGGTCGTGGGGACGACCCTACAGTCGTCGGACATTTCGGCGGCTTGCCAACTTTGGCCCGGGGTCGTGGGGACGACCCTATAGTCGTCGGACATGTCGGCGGCTGGCCAATCTAGTCCCGAGGTCGTGGGGACGACCCTATAGTCGTCGGACTTGACGGTGGCGGGCCAATCTAGTCCCGGGGTCGTGGGGACGACCCTACAGTCGTCGGACATTTCGGCGGCTTGCCAGCTTTGGCCCGAGGTCGTGGGGACGACCCTATAGTCGTCGGACAAGTCGGCAGCGGGCCAAGCTTGTCCCGGGGTCGTGGGGACGACCCTATAATCGTCGGACATGACGGTGGCGGGCCAATCTAGTCCCGGGGTCGTGGGGACGACCCAATAGTGGTCAGACATGTCGGCGGCTGGCCAACCTAGTCCCGAGGTCGTAGGGACGACCCTATAGTCGTCGGACTTGATGGTGGCGGGCCAATCTAGTCCCAGGGTCGTGGGGACGACCCTATAGTCTTCGGACATGTCGGCGGCTGGCCAACTTTGGCCCGTAGTCGTGGGGACGATCCGATAGTCGCCGGACATGACGGTGGCGGGCCAATCTATTCCCGGGGTCGTGGGGACGACCCTATAGTCGTCGGACATGTCGGCGGCTGGCCAACTTTGGCCCCTGGTCGTGGGGACGACCCAATAGTGGTCGGACATGTCGGCGGCTGGCCAACCTAGTCCCGAGGTCGTGGGGACGACCCTATAGTCGTCGGACTTGACGGTGGTGGGCCAATCTAGTCCCGGGGTCCTGGGGACGACCCTACAGTCGTCGGACATTTCGGCGGCTTGCCAACTTGGGCCCGGGGTCGTGGGGACGACTCTATAGTCGTCGGACTTGACGGTGGCGGGCCAATCTAGTCCCGGGGCCGTGGGGACGACCCTACAGTCGTCGGACATTTCGGCGGCTTGCCAACTTTGGCCCGGGGTCGTGGGGACGATCCTATAATCGTCGGACATGTCGGCGGGTGGCCAACCTAGTCCCGAGGTCTTGGGGGCGACCCTATAGTCGTCGGACATGTCGGCGGCTGGCCAACTTTGGCCGTGGTCGCGAGGACGACCCAATAGTCGTTGGACATGTCGGCGGCTGGCCAACTTTGGCCCGTGGTTGTGGGGACGACCCTATAGTCGTTGGACATGACGGTGGCGGGCCAATCTAGTCCCGGGGTGGTGGGGACGCTATAGTCGTCGGACAAGACGGCGGCTGGACATCTTTGGCCCGGGGTCGTGGGGACGACCCTATAGTCGTCGGACATGTCGGCGGCTGGCCAACTTTGGCCCGTGGTCGTGGGGACGATCCAATAGTCGTCGGACATGTCGGTGGCTGGCCAACTTTGGCCCGGTGTCGTGGGGACGACTCTATAGTCGTCGGACATGTCGGCGGCTGGCCAACCTAGACCCGGGGTCGTAGGGACGACCCTATTGTCGTCGGACATGACGGTGGCGGGCCAATCTAGTCCCGGGGTCGTGGGGACGATCCGATAGTCGTTGGACATGACGGTGGCGGGCCAATCTAGTCCCGGGGTCGTCGGGACGACCCTATAGTCGTCGGACATGTCGGCGGCTGGCCAATCTAGTCGCGGGGTCGTGGGGACGACCCTATAGTCTTCGGACATGTCGGCGGCTGGCCAACTTTGGCCCGTAGTCGTGGGGACGATCCGATAGTCGCCGGACATGACGGTGGCGAGCCAATCTATTCCCGGGGTCGTGGGGACGACCCTATAGTCGTCGGACATGTCGGCGGCTGGCCAACTTTGGCCCGTAGTCGTGGGGACGATCCGATAGTCACCGGACATGACGGTGGCGGGCCAATCTAGTACCGGGGTCGTGGGGACGACACTACAGTCGTCGGACATGTCGGCGGCTGGCCAACTTTGGCCCGTGGTCGTGGGGACGACCCAATAGTCGTTGGACATGTCGGCGGCTGGCCAACTTTGGCCTGTGGTTGTGGAAACGACCCTATAGTCGTTGGACATGACGATGGCGGGCCAATCTAGTCCCGGGGTCGTGGGGACGACCCTATAGTCGTCGGACATGTCGGCGGCTGGCCAACTTTGGCCCGTGGTCGTGGGGACGACCCTATAGTCGTCGGACATGTCGGCGGCTGGCCAACTTTGGCCCGTAGTCGTGGGGACGATCCGATAGTCGCCGGACATGACGGTGGCGGGCCAATCTATTCCCGGGGTCGTGGGGACGACCCTATAGTCGTCGGACATGTCGGTGGCTGGCCAACTTTGGCCCGGTGTCGTGGGGACGACTCTATAGTCGTCGGACATGTCGGCGGCGGGCCAATCTAGTACCGGGGTCGTGGGGACGACACTACAGTCGTCGGACATGTCGGCGGCTGGCCAACTTTGGTCTGTGGTTGTGGGGACGACCCTATAGTCGTTGGACATGTCGGCGGCTGGCCAACTTTGGCCCGTGGTCGTGGGGACGACTGTATAGTCATCGGACATGTCGGCGGCTGGCCATTCTAGTCCCGGGGTCGTGGGGACGACCCTATTGTCGTCGGACATGACGGTTTGCGGGCCAATCTAGACCCGGGGTCGTGGGGACGACCCTATGGTCGTCGGACATGTCGGCGGCTGGCCATTCTAATCCCGGGGTCGTGGGGACGACCCTATTGTCGTCGGACATGACGGTGGCGGGCCAATCTAGTCCCGGGGTCGTGGGGACGACCCTATAGTCGTCGGACATGTCGGCGGCTGGCCAACTTTGGCCCGTGGTCGTGGGGACGATCCGATAGTCACCGGACATGACGGTGGCGGGCCAATCTATTCCCGGAGTCGTGGGGACGACCCTATAGTCGTCGGACATGTCGGTGGCTGGCCAACTTTGGCCCGGTGTCGTGGGGACGACTCTATAGTCGTCGGACATGTCGGCGGCGGGCCAATCTAGTACCGGGGTCGTGGGGACGACCCTATAGTCTTCGGACATGTCGGCGGCTGGCCAACTTTGGCCCGTGGTCGTGGGGACGACCCAATAGTCGTCGGACATGTTGGCGGCTGGCCAACTTTGGCCCGTAGTCGTGGGGACGATCCGATAGTCGCCGGACATGACGGTGGCGGGCCAATCTATTCCCGGTTTCGTGGGGACGACCCTATAGTCGTCGGACATGTCGGCGGCTGGCCAACTTTGGCCCGTGGTCGTGGGGACGACCCAATAGTCGTCGGACATGTCGGCGGCTGGCCAACTTTGGCCCGTGGTCGTGGGGACGATCCGATAGTCGTTGGACATGACGGTGGCGGGCCAATCTAGTCCCGGGGTCGACGGGACGACCCTATAGTCGTCGGACATGTCGGTGGCTGGCCAACTTTCGCCCGGGGTCGTGGGGACGACACTATAGTCGTCGGACATGTCGGCGGCTGCCCAACATTGGCCCGTGGTCGTGGAGACGACCCAATAGTCGTTGGACATGTCAGCGGCTGGCCAACTTTGCCCCGGTGTCGTGGTGACGACTCTATAGTCGTCGGACATGTCGGCGGCGGGCCAATCTAGTACCGGGGTCGTGGGGACGACCCTATAGTCTTCGGACATGTCGGCGGCTGGCCAACTTTGGCCCGTGGTCGTGGGGACGACCCAATAGTCGTCGGACATGTCGGCGGCTGGCCAACTTTGGCCCGTAGTCGTGGGGACGATCCGATAGTCGCCGGACATGACGGTGGCGGGCCAATCTATTCCCGGTGTCGTGGGGACGACCCTATAGTCGTCGGACATGTCGGCGGCTGGCCAACTTTGGCCCGTGGTCGTGGGGACGACCCAATAGTCGTCGGACATGTCGGCGGCTGGCCAACTTTGGCCCGTGGTCGTGGGGACGACCCTATAGTCGTCGGACATGTCGGCGGCTGGCCAACTTTGGCCCGTAGTCGTGGGGACGTTCCGATAGTCGCCGGACATGACGGTGGCGGGCCAATCTATTCCCGGAGTCGTGGGGACGACCCTGTAGTCGTCGGACATGTCGGTGGCTGGCCAACTTTGGCCCGGTGTCGTGGGGACGACTCTATAGTCGTCGGACATGTCGGCGGCGGGCCAATCTAGTACCGGGGTCGTGGGGACGACACTACAGTCGTCGGACATGTCGGCGGCTGGCCAACTTTGGCCCGTGGTCGTGGGGACGACCCAATAGTCGTTGGACATGTCGGCGGCTGGCCAACTTTGGCCTGTGGTTGTGGAAACGACCCTATAGTCGTTGGACATGACGATGGCGGGCCAATCTAGTCCCGGGGTCGTGGGGACGACCCTATAGTCGTCGGACATGTCGGCGGCTGGCCAACTTTGGCCCGTGGTCGTGGGGACGATCCAATAGTCGTCGGACATGTCGGTGGCTGGCCAACTTTGGCCCGGTGTCGTGGGGACGACTCTATAGTCGTCGGACATGTCGGCGGCTGGCCAACCTAGACCCGGGGTCGTAGGGACGACCCTATTGTCGTCGGACATGACGGTGGCGGGCCAATCTAGTCCCGGGGTCGTGGGGACGACCCTATAGTCGTCGGACAACACGGCGGCTGGACATCTTTGGCCCGCGGTCGTGGGGACGACCCTATAGTCGTCGGACATGACGGTGGCGGGCCAATCTAGTCCCAGGGTCGTTGGGACGACCCTATAGTCGTCGGACATGTCGGCGGCTGGCCAACTTTGGCCCGTGGTCGTGGGGACGACTCTATAGTCGTCGGACATGTCGGCGGCTGGCCAACCTAGACCCGGGGTCGTGGGGACGACCCTATTGTCGTCGGACATGACGGTGGCGGGCCAATCTAGTCCCGGGGTCGTGGGGACGACCCTATAGTCGTCGGACATGTCGGCGGCTGGCCAACTTTGGCCCGTAGTCGTGGGGACGATCCGATAGTCGCCGGACATGACGGTGGCGGGCCAATCTATTCCCGGTGTCGTGGGGACGACCCTATAGTCGTCGGACATGTCGGCGGCTGGCCAACTTTGGCCCGTGGTCGTGGGGACGACCCAATAGTCGTCGGACATGTCGGCGGCTGGCCAACTTTGGCCCGTGGTCGTGGGGACGACCCTATAGTCGTCGGACATGTCGGCGGCTGGCCAACTTTGGCCCGTAGTCGTGGGGACGTTCCGATAGTCGCCGGACATGACGGTGGCGGGCCAATCTATTCCCGGAGTCGTGGGGACGACCCTGTAGTCGTCGGACATGTCGGTGGCTGGCCAACTTTGGCCCGGTGTCGTGGGGACGACTCTATAGTCGTCGGACATGTCGGCGGCGGGCCAATCTAGTACCGGGGTCGTGGGGACGACACTACAGTCGTCGGACATGTCGGCGGCTGGCCAACTTTGGCCCGTGGTCGTGGGGACGACCCAATAGTCGTTGGACATGTCGGCGGCTGGCCAACTTTGGCCTGTGGTTGTGGAAACGACCCTATAGTCGTTGGACATGACGATGGCGGGCCAATCTAGTCCCGGGGTCGTGGGGACGACCCTATAGTCGTCGGACATGTCGGCGGCTGGCCAACTTTGGCCCGTGGTCGTGGGGACGACCCTATATTCGTCGGACATGTCGGCGGCTGGCCAACTTTGGCCCGTAGTCGTGGGGACGATCCGATAGTCGTTGGACATGACGGTGGCGGGCCAATCTAGTCCCGAGGTTGTCGGGACGACCCTATAGTCGTCGGACATGTCGGCGGCTGGCCAACTTTGGCCCGGTGTCGTGGGGACGACTCTATAGTCGTCGGACATGTCGGCGGCTGGCCAACTTTGGCCCGTGGTCGTGGGGACGATCCAATAGTCGTCGGACATGTCGGCGACTGGCCAATCTAGTCCCGAGGTCGTCGGGACGACCCTATAGTCGTCGGGCATGTCGGCGGCTGCCCAACTTTGGCCCGTGGTCGTGGGGACGACCCAATAGTCGTCGGACATGTCGGCGGCTGGCCATCTTTGGCCCGTGGTCGTGGGGACGATCCGATAGTCGTTGGACATGACGGTGGCGGGCCAATCTAGTCCCGGGGTCGTCGGGACGACCCTATAGTCGTCGGACATGTCGGCGGCTGGCCAACTTTGGCCCCGTGTCGTGGGGACGACTCTATAGTCGTCGGACATGTCGGCGGCTGGCCAACCTAGTCCCGAGGTCGTGGGGACGACCCTATAGTCGTCGGACTTGACGGTGGCGGGCCAATCTAGTCCCGGGGTCGTGGGGACGACCCTACAGTCGTCGGACATTTCGGCGGCTTGCCAACTTTGGCCCGGGGTCGTGGGGACGACCCTATAGTCGTCGGACATGTCGGCGGCTGGCCAATCTAGTCCCGAGGTCGTGGGGACGACCCTATAGTCGTCGGACTTGACGGTGGCGGGCCAATCTAGTCCCGGGGTCGTGGGGACGACCCTACAGTCGTCGGACATTTCGGCGGCTTGCCAGCTTTGGCCCGAGGTCGTGGGGACGACCCTATAGTCGTCGGACAAGTCGGCAGCGGGCCAAGCTTGTCCCGGGGTCGTGGGGACGACCCTATAATCGTCGGACATGACGGTGGCGGGCCAATCTAGTCCCGGGGTCGTGGGGACGACCCAATAGTGGTCAGACATGTCGGCGGCTGGCCAACCTAGTCCCGAGGTCGTGGGGACGACCCTATAGTCGTCGGACTTGATGGTGGCGGGCCAATCTAGTCCCAGGGTCGTGGGGACGACCCTATAGTCTTCGGACATGTCGGCGGCTGGCCAACTTTGGCCCGTAGTCGTGGGGACGATCCGATGGTCGCCGGACATGACGGTGGCGGGCCAATCTATTCCCGGAGTCGTGGGGACGACCCTATAGTCGTCGGACATGTCGGCGGCTGGCCAACTTTGGCCCCTGGTCGTGGGGACGACCCAATAGTGGTCGGACATGTCGGCGGCTGGCCAACCTAGTCCCGAGGTCGTGGGGACGACCCTATAGTCGTCGGACTTGACGGTGGTGGGCCAATCTAGTCCCGGGGTCCTGGGGACGACCCTACAGTCGTCGGACATTTCGGCGGCTTGCCAACTTGGGCCCGGGGTCGTGGGGACGACTCTATAGTCGTCGGACTTGACGGTGGCGGGCCAATCTAGTCCCGGGGCCGTGGGGACGACCCTACAGTCGTCGGACATTTCGGCGGCTTGCCAACTTTGGCCCGGGGTCGTGGGGACGATCCTATAATCGTCGGACATGTCGGCGGGTGGCCAACCTAGTCCCGAGGTCTTGGGGGCGACCCTATAGTCGTCGGACATGTCGGCGGCTGGCCAACTTTGGCCGTGGTCGCGAGGACGACCCAATAGTCGTTGGACATGTCGGCGGCTGGCCAACTTTGGCCCGTGGTTGTGGGGACGACCCTATAGTCGTTGGACATGACGGTGGCGGGCCAATCTAGTCCCGGGGTGGTGGGGACGCTATAGTCGTCGGACAAGACGGCGGCTGGACATCTTTGGCCCGGGGTCGTGGGGACGACCCTATAGTCGTCGGACATGTCGGCGGCTGGCCAACTTTGGCCCGTGGTCGTGGGGACGATCCAATAGTCGTCGGACATGTCGGTGGCTGGCCAACTTTGGCCCGGTGTCGTGGGGACGACTCTATAGTCGTCGGACATGTCGGCGGCTGGCCAACCTAGACCCGGGGTCGTAGGGACGACCCTATTGTCGTCGGACATGACGGTGGCGGGCCAATCTAGTCCCGGGGTCGTGGGGACGATCCGATAGTCGTTGGACATGACGGTGGCGGGCCAATCTAGTCCCGGGGTCGTCGGGACGACCCTATAGTCGTCGGACATGTCGGCGGCTGGCCAATCTAGTCGCGGGGTCGTGGGGACGACCCTATAGTCTTCGGACATGTCGGCGGCTGGCCAACTTTGGCCCGTGGTCGTGGGGACGACCCAATAGTCGTCGGACATGTCGGCGGCTGGCCAACTTTGGCCCGTAGTCGTGGGGACGATCCGATATTCGCCGGACATGACGGTGGCGGGCCAATCTATTCCCGGGGTCGTGGGGACGACCCTATAGTCGTCGGACATGTCGGCGGCTGGCCAACTTTGGCCCGGTGTCGTGGGGACGACTCTATAGTCGTCGGACATGTCGGTGGCGGGCCAATCTAGACCCGGGGTCATGGGAACGACCCTATAGTCGTCGGATATTTCGGCGGCCGGCCAACTTTGGCCCGTGGTCGTGGGGACGACCCTATAATCGTCGGACATGTCGGCGGCTGGCCAACTTTGGCCTGTGGTCGTGGGGACGACCCTATAGCCGTCGGACATGTCGGCGGCTGGCCAACTTTGGCCCGTGGTCGTGGGGACGAACCAATAGTCATCGGACATGTCGGCGGCTGGCCAACTTTGGCCCGTGGTCGTGGGGACGATCCGATAGTCGATGGATATGACGGTGCCGGGCCAATCAAGTCCCGGGGTCGTAGGTACGACCCTATAGTCATCGGACATGTCGGCGATTGGCCATTATTGGCCCGGGGTCGTGGGGACGACCGTATATTGGTCGGACATGACGGTGGCGGGCCAATCTAGTCCCGGGGTCGTGGGGACGACCCTATAGTCGTCGGACAACACGGCGGCTGGACATCTTTGGCCCGCGGTCGTGGGGACGACCCTATAGTCGTCGGACATGACGGTGGCGGGCCAATCTAGTCCCAGGGTCGTTGGGACGACCCTATAGTCGTCGGACATGTCGGCGGCTGGCCAACTTTGGCCCGTGGTCGTGGGGACGACTCTATAGTCGTCGGACATGTCGGCGGCTGGCCAACCTAGACCCGGGGTCGTGGGGACGACCCTATTGTCGTCGGACATGACGGTGGCGGGCCAATCTAGTCCCGGGGTCGTGGGGACGACCCTATAGTCGTCGGACATGTCGGCGGCTGGCCAACTTTGGCCCGTGGTCTTGGGGACGACTGTATAGTCGTCGGACATGTCGGCGGCTGGCCATTCTAGTCCCGGGGTCGTGGGGACGACCCTATAGTCGTCGGACATGTCGGCGGCGGGCCAACTTTGGCCCGGGGTCGTGGAGACGACCCTATAGTCATCGGACATGTCGGCGATTGGCCATTATTGGCCCGGGGTCGTGGGGACGACCGTATATTCGTCGGACATGACGGTGGCGGGCCAATCTAGTCCCGGGGTCGTGGGGACGACCCTATAGTCGTCGGACAAGACGGCGGCTGGACATCTTTGGCCCGGGGTCGTGGGGACGACCCTATAGTCGTCGGACATGTCGGCGGCTGGCCAACTTTGGCCCGTGGTCGTGGGGACGATCCAATAGTCGTCGGACATGTCGGCGGCTGGCCAACTTTGGCCCGTGGTCGTGGGGACGACCCAATAGTCGTCGGACATGTCGGCGGCTGGCCAAGTTTGGCCCGTGGTCGTGGGGACGATCCGATAGTCGTTGGACATGACGGTGGCGGGCCAATCCAGTCCCGAGGTCGTGGGGACGACCCTATAGTCGTCGGACTTGACGGTGGTGGGCCAATCTAGTCCCGGGGTCCTGGGGACAACCCTACAGTCGTCGGACATGTCGGCGGCTGGCCAACTTTGGCCCGTAGTCGTGGGGACGATCCGATAGTCGCCGGACATGACGGTGGCGGGCCAATCTATTCCCGGTGTCGTGGGGACGACCCTATAGTCGTCGGACATGTCGGCGGCTGGCCAACTTTGGCCCGTGGTCGTGGGGACGACCCAATAGTCGTTGGACATGTCGGCGGCTGGCCAGCTTTGGCCCGTGGTTGTGGGGACGACCCTATAGTCGTTGGACATGACGGTGGCGGGCCAATCTAGTCCCGGGGTCGTGGGGACGACCCTATAGTCGTCGGACATGTCGGCGGCTGGCCAACTTTGGCCCGTAGTCGTGGGGACGATCCGATAGTCGCCGGACATGACGGTGGCGGGCCAATCTATTCCCGGGGTCGTGGGGACGACCCTATAGTCGTCGGACATGTCGGCGGCTGGCCAACTTTGGCCCGTGGTCGTGGGGACGACCCAATAGTCGTTGGACATGTCGGCGGCTGGCCAACTTTAGCCTGTGGTTGTGGGGACGACCCTATAGTCGTTGGACATGACGGTGGCGGGCCAATCTAGTCCCGGGGTCGTGGGGACGACCCTATAGTCGTCGGACAAGACGGCGGCTGGACATCTTTGGCCCGGGGTCGTGGGGACGACCCTATAGTCGTCGGACATGTCGGCGGCTGGCCAAATTTGGCCCGTGGTCGTGGGGACGACCCTATAGTCGTCGGACATGTCGGCGGCTGGCCAACATTGACCCGTGGTCGTGGGGACGACCCAATAGTCGTTGGACATGTCAGCGGCTGGCCAACTTTGGCCCGGTGTCGTGGGGACGACTCTATAGTCGTCGGACATGTCGGCGGCTGGCCAACTTTGGCCCCTGGTCGTGGGGACGACCCAATAGTGGTCGGACATGTCGGCGGCTGGCCAACCTAGTCCCGAGGTCGTGGGGACGACCCTATAGTCGTCGGACTTGACGGTGGTGGGCCAATCTAGTCCCGGGGTCCTGGGGACAACCCTACAGTCGTCGGACATTTCGGCGGCTTGCCAACTTTGGCCCGGGGTCGTGGGGACGACTCTATAGTCGTCGGACTTGACGGTGGCGGGCCAATCTAGTCCCGGGGCCGTGGGGACGACCCTACAGTCGTCGGACATTTCGGCGGCTTGCCAACATTGGCCCGGGGTCGTGGGGACGACCCTATAATCGTCGGACATGTCGGCGGGTGGCCAACCTAGTCCCGCGGTCTTGGGGGCGACCCTATAGTCGTCGGACATGTCGGCGGCTGGCCAACTTTGGCCCGTGATCGCGGGGACGACCCAATAGTCGTTGGACATGTCGGCGGCTGGCCAACTTTGGCCCGTGGTTGTGGGGACGACCCTATAGTCGTTGGACATGACGGTGGCGGGCCAATCTAGTCCCGGGGTCGTGGGGACGACCCTATAGTCGTCGGACAAGACGGCGGCTGGACATCTTTGGCCCGGGGTCGTGTGGACGACCCTATAGTCGTCGGACATGTCGGCGGCTGGCCAACTTTGGCCCGTGGTCGTGGGGACGATCCAATAGCAGTCGGACATGTCGGCGGCTGGCCAACTTTGGCCCGTGGTCGTGGGGACGACCCAATAGTCGTCGGACATGTCGGCGGCTGGCCAAGTTTGGCCCGTGGTCGTGGGGACGATCCGATAGTCGTTGGACATGACGGTGGCGGGCCAATCTAGTCCCGGGGTCGTCGGGACGACCCTATAGTCGTCGGACATGTCGGTGGCTGGCCAACTTTCGCCCGGTGTCGTGGGGGCGACTCTATAGTCGTCGGACATGTCGGCGGCTGGCCAACTTTGGCCCGGTGTCGTGGGGACGACTCTATAGTCGTCGGACATGTCGGCGGCTGGCCAACCTAGTCCCGAGGTCGTGGGGACGACCCTATAGTAGTCGGACTTGACGGTGGCGGGCCAATCTAGTCCCGGGGTCGTGGGGACGACCCTACAGTCGTCGGACATTTCGGCGGCTTGCCAGCTTTGGCCCGGGGTCGTGGGGACGACCCTATAGTCGTCGGACAAGTCGGCAGCGGGCCAAACTTGTCCCGGGGTCGTGGGGACGACCCTATAATCGTCGGACATGACGGTGGCGGGCCAATCTAGTCCCGGGGTCGTGGGGACGACCCAATAGTGGTCAGACATGTCGGCGGCTGGCCAACCTAGTCCCGAGGTCGTGGGGACGACCCTATAGTCGTCGGACTTGACGGTGGCGGGCCAATCTAGTCCCAGGGTCGTGGGGACGACCCTATAGTCTTCGGACATGTCGGCGGCTGGCCAACTTTGGCCCGTAGTCGTGGGGACGATCCGATAGTCGCCGGACATGACGGTGGCGGGCCAATCTATTCCCGGGGTCGTGGGGACGACCCTATAGTCGTCGGACGTGTCGGCGGCTGGCCAACTTTGGCCCGTGGTCGTGGGGACGACCCAATAGTCGTCGGACATGTCGGCGGCTGGCCAACTTTGGCCCGTGGTCGTGGGGACGATCCGATAGTCGTTGGACATGACGGTGGCGGGCCAACTTTGGCCCGGTGTCGTGGGGACGACTCTATAGTCGTCGGACATGTCGGCGGCTGGCCAACCTAGACCCGGGGTCGTAGGGACGACCCTATTGTCGTCGGACATGACGGTGGCGGGCCAATCTAGTCCCGGGGTCGTGGGGACGATCCGATAGTCGTTGGACATGACGGTGGCGGGCCAATCTAGTCCCGGGGTCGTCGGGACGACCCTATAGTCGTCGGACATGTCGGCGGCTGGCCAATCTAGTCGCGGGGTCGTGGGGACGACCCTATAGTCTTCGGACATGTCGGCGGCTGGCCAACTTTGGCCCGTGGTCGTGGGGACGACCCAATAGTCGTCGGACATGTCGGCGGCTGGCCAACTTTGGCCCGTAGTCGTGGGGACGATCCGATATTCGCCGGACATGACGGTGGCGGGCCAATCTATTCCCGGGGTCGTGGGGACGACCCTATAGTCGTCGGACATGTCGGCGGCTGGCCAACTTTGGCCCGGTGTCGTGGGGACGACTCTATAGTCGTCGGACATGTCGGTGGCGGGCCAATCTAGACCCGGGGTCATGGGAACGACCCTATAGTCGTCGGATATTTCGGCGGCCGGCCAACTTTGGCCCGTGGTCGTGGGGACGACCCTATAATCGTCGGACATGTCGGCGGCTGGCCAACTTTGGCCTGTGGTCGTGGGGACGACCCTATAGCCGTCGGACATGTCGGCGGCTGGCCAACTTTGGCCCGTGGTCGTGGGGACGAACCAATAGTCATCGGACATGTCGGCGGCTGGCCAACTTTGGCCCGTGGTCGTGGGGACGATCCGATAGTCGATGGATATGACGGTGCCGGGCTAATCAAGTCCCGGGGTCGTAGGTACGACCCTATAGTCATCGGACATGTCGGCGATTGGCCATTATTGGCCCGGGGTCGTGGGGACGACCGTATATTGGTCGGACATGACGGTGGCGGGCCAATCTAGTCCCGGGGTCGTGGGGACGACCCTATAGTCGTCGGACAACACGGCGGCTGGACATCTTTGGCCCGCGGTCGTGGGGACGACCCTATAGTCGTCGGACATGACGGTGGCGGGCCAATCTAGTCCCAGGGTCGTTGGGACGACCCTATAGTCGTCGGACATGTCGGCGGCTGGCCAACTTTGGCCCGTGGTCGTGGGGACGACTCTATAGTCGTCGGACATGTCGGCGGCTGGCCAACTTTGGCCCGTGGTTGTGGGGACGACCCTATAGTCGTTGGACATGACGGTGGCGGGCCAATCTAGTCCCGGGGTCGTGGGGACGACCCTATAGTCGTCGGACAAGACGGTGGCTGGACATCTTTGGCCCGGGGTCGTGTGGACGACCCTATAGTCGTCGGACATGTCGGCGGCTGGCCAACTTTGGCCCGTGGTCGTGGGGACGATCCAATAGCCGTCGGACATGTCGGCGGCTGGCCAACTTTGGCCCGTGGTCGTGGGGACGACCCAATAGTCGTCGGACATGTCGGCGGCTGGCCAAGTTTGGCCCGTGGTCGTGGGGACGATCCGATAGTCGTTGGACATGACGGTGGCGGGCCAATCTAGTCCCGGGGTCGTCGGGACGACCCTATAGTCGTCGGACATGTCGGTGGCTGGCCAACTTTCGCCCGGTGTCGTGGGGGCGACTCTATAGTCGTCGGACATGTCGGCGGCTGGCCAACTTTGGCCCGGTGTCGTGGGAACGACTCTATAGTCGTCGGACATGTCGGCGGCTGGCCAACCTAGTCCCGAGGTCGTGGGGACGACCCTATAGTAGTCGGACTTGACGGTGGCGGGCCAATCTAGTCCCGGGGTCGTGGGGACGACCCTACAGTCGTCGGACATTTCGGCGGCTTGCCAGCTTTGGCCCGGGGTCGTGGGGACGACCCTATAGTCGTCGGACAAGTCGGCAGCGGGCCAAACTTGTCCCGGGGTCGTGGGGACGACCCTATAATCGTCGGACATGACGGTGGCGGGCCAATCTAGTCCCGGGGTCGTGGGGACGACCCAATAGTGGTCAGACATGTCGGCGGCTGGCCAACCTAGTCCCGAGGTCGTGGGGACGACCCTATAGTCGTCGGACTTGACGGTGGCGGGCCAATCTAGTCCCAGGGTCGTGGGGACGACCCTATAGTCTTCGGACATGTCGGCGGCTGGCCAACTTTGGCCCGTAGTCGTGGGGACGATCCGATAGTCGCCGGACATGACGGTGGCGGGCCAATCTATTCCCGGGGTCGTGGGGACGACCCTATAGTCGTCGGACGTGTCGGCGGCTGGCCAACTTTGGCCCGGTGTCGTGGGGACGACTCTATAGTCGTCGGACATGTCGGCGGCGGGCCAATCTATTCCCGGGGTCGTGGGGACGACCCTATAATCGTCGGACATGTCGGCGGCTGGCCAACTTTGGCCCGTGGTCGTGGGGACGACACTATAGTCGTCGGACATGTCGGCGGCTGGCCAACTTTGGCCTGTGGTTGTGGGGACGACCCTATAGTCGTTGGACATGACGGTGGCGGGCCAATCTAGTCCCGGTGTCGTGGGGGCGACTCTATAGTCGTCGGACATGTCGGCGGCTGGCCAACTTTGGCCCGGTGTCGTGGGGACGACTCTATAGTCGTCGGACATGTCGGCGGCTGGCCAACATTGACCCGTGGTCGTGGGGACGACCCAATAGTCGTTGGACATGTCAGCGGCTGGCCAACTTTGGCCCGGTGTCGTGGGGACGACTCTATAGTCGTTGGACATGTGGGCGGCTGGCCAATCTAGTCCCGGGGACGTGGGGACGACCCTATAGTCTTCGGACATGTCGGCGGCTGGCCAAATTTGGCCCGGGGTCGTGGGGACGACTCTATAGTCGTTGGACATGTCGGCGGCTGGCCAATCTAGTCCCGGGGACGTGGGGACGACCCTATAGTCGTCGGACATGTCGGCGGCCGCCAACTTTGGCCCGGTGTCGTGGGGACGACTCTATAGTCGTCGGACATGTCGGCGGCTGGCCAACTTTGGCCCCTGGTCGTGGGGACGATCCGATAGTCGCCGGACATGACGGTGGCGGGCCAATCTATTCCCGGTGTCGTGGGGACGATCCTATAGTCGTCGGACATGTCGGCGGCTGGCCAACTTTGGCCCGTGGTCGTGGGGACGACCCAATAGTCGTCGGACATGTCGGCGGCTGGCCAACTTTGGCCCGTGGTCGTGGGGCGACCCTATAGTCGTCGGACATGTCGGCGGCTGGCCAACTTTGGCCCGTAGTCGTGGGGACGATCCGATAGTCGCCGGACATGACGGTGGCGGGCCAATCTATTCCCGGGGTCGTGGGGACGACCCTATAGTCGTCGGACATGTCGGCGGCTGGCCAACTTTGGCCCGTAGTCGTGGGGACGATCCGATAGTCACCGGACATGACGGTGGCGGGCCAATCTATTCCCGGAGTCGTGGAGACGACCCAATAGTCGTTGGACATGTCAGCGGCTGGCCAACTTTGCCCCGGTGTCGTGGTGACGACTCTATAGTCGTCGGACATGTCGGCGGCGGGCCAATCTAGTACCGGGGTCGTGGGGACGACCCTATAGTCTTCGGACATGTCGGCGGCTGGCCAACTTTGGCCCGTGGTCGTGGGGACGACCCAATAGTCGTCGGACATGTCGGCGGCTGGCCAACTTTGGCCCGTAGTCGTGGGGACGATCCGATAGTCGCCGGACATGACGGTGGCGGGCCAATCTATTCCCGGTGTCGTGGGGACGACCCTATAGTCGTCGGACATGTCGGCGGCTGGCCAACTTTGGCCCGTGGTCGTGGGGACGACCCAATAGTCGTCGGACATGTCGGCGGCTGGCCAACTTTGGCCCGTGGTCGTGGGGACGACCCTATAGTCGTCGGACATGTCGGCGGCTGGCCAACTTTGGCCCGTAGTCGTGGGGACGATCCGATAGTCGCCGGACATGACGGTGGCGGGCCAATCTATTCCCGGGGTCGTGGGGACGACCCTATAGTCGTCGGACATGTCGGCGGCTGGCCAACTTTGGCCCGTAGTCGTGGGGACGATCCGATAGTCACCGGACATGACGGTGGCGGGCCAATCTATTCCCGGAGTCGTGGGGACGACCCTATAGTCGTCGGACATGTCGGTGGCTGGCCAACTTTGGCCCGGTGTCGTGGGGACGACTCTATAGTCGTCGGACATGTCGGCGGCGGGCCAATCTAGTACCGGGGTCGTGGGGACGACACTACAGTCGTCGGACATGTCGGCGGCTGGCCAACTTTGGCCCGTGGTCGTGGGGACGACCCAATAGTCGTTGGACATGTCGGCGGCTGGCCAACTTTGGCCTGTGGTTGTGGAAACGACCCTATAGTCGTTGGACATGACGATGGCGGGCCAATCTAGTCCCGGGGTCGTGGGGACGACCCTATAGTCGTCGGACATGTCGGCGGCTGGCCAACTTTGGCCCGTGGTCGTGGGGACGACCCTATAGTCGTCGGACATGTCGGCGGCTGGCCAACTTTGGCCCGTAGTCGTGGGGACGATCCGATAGTCGCCGGACATGACGGTGGCGGGCCAATCTATTCCCGGGGTCGTGGGGACGACCCTATAGTCGTCGGACATGTCGGCGGCTGGCCAACTTCGGCCCGTGGTCGTGGGGACGATCCGATATTCGATGGATATGACGGTGCCGGGCCAATCAAGTCCCGGGGTCGTAGGTACGACCCTATAGTCATCGGACATGTCGGCGATTGGCCATTATTGGCCCGGGGTCGTGGGGACGACCGTATATTCGTCGGACATGACGGTGGCGGGCCAATCTAGTCCCGGGGTCGTGGGGACGACCCTATAGTCTTCGGACATGTCGGCGGCTGGCCAACTTTGGCCCGTGGTCGTGGGGACGACCCAATAGTCGTCGGACATGTCGGCGGCTGGCCAACTTTGGTCTGTGGTTGTGGGGACGACCCTATAGTCGTTGGACATGTCGGCGGCTGGCCAACTTTGGCCCGTGGTCGTGGGGACGACTGTATAGTCATCGGACATGTCGGCGGCTGGCCATTCTAGTCCCGGGGTCGTGGGGACGACCCTATTGTCGTCGGACATGACGGTTTGCGGGCCAATCTAGACCCGGGGTCGTGGGGACGACCCTATGGTCGTCGGACATGTCGGCGGCTGGCCATTCTAATCCCGGGGTCGTGGGGACGACCCTATTGTCGTCGGACATGACGGTGGCGGGCCAATCTAGTCCCGGGGTCGTGGGGACGACCCTATAGTCGTCGGACATGTCGGCGGCTGGCCAACTTTGGCCCGTGGTCGTGGGGACGATCCGATAGTCACCGGACATGACGGTGGCGGGCCAATCTATTCCCGGAGTCGTGGGGACGACCCTATAGTCGTCGGACATGTCGGTGGCTGGCCAACTTTGGCCCGGTGTCGTGGGGACGACTCTATAGTCGTCGGACATGTCGGCGGCGGGCCAATCTAGTACCGGGGTCGTGGGGACGACCCTATAGTCTTCGGACATGTCGGCGGCTGGCCAACTTTGGCCCGTAGTCGTGGGGACGATCCGATAGTCACCGGACATGACGGTGGCGGGCCAATCTATTCCCGGAGTCGTGGGGACGACCCTGTAGTCGTCGGACATGTCGGTGGCTGGCCAACTTTGGCCCGGTGTCGTGGGGACGACTCTATAGTCGTCGGACATGTCGGCGGCGGGCCAATCTAGTACCGGGGTCGTGGGGACGACACTACAGTCGTCGGACATGTCGGCGGCTGGCCAACTTTGGCCCGTGGTCGTGGGGACGACCCAATAGTCGTTGGACATGTCGGCGGCTGGCCAACTTTGGCCTGTGGTTGTGGAAACGACCCTATAGTCGTTGGACATGACGATGGCGGGCCAATCTAGTCCCGGGGTCGTGGGGACGACCCTATAGTCGTCGGACATGTCGGCGGCTGGCCAACTTTGGCCCGTGGTCGTGGGGACGACCCAATAGTCGTCGGACATGTCGGCGGCTGGCCAACTTTGGCCCGTGGTCGTGGGGACGACCCTATAGTCGTCGGACATGTCGGCGGCTGGCCAACTTTGGCCCGTAGTCGTGGGGACGATCCGATAGTCACCGGACATGACGGTGGCGGGCCAATCTATTCCCGGAGTCGTGGGGACGACCCTGTAGTCGTCGGACATGTCGGTGGCTGGCCAACTTTGGCCCGGTGTCGTGGGGACGACTCTATAGTCGTCGGACATGTCGGCGGCGGGCCAATCTAGTACCGGGGTCGTGGGGACGACACTACAGTCGTCGGACATGTCGGCGGCTGGCCAACTTTGGCCCGTGGTCGTGGGGACGACCCAATAGTCGTCGGACATGTCGGCGGCTGGCCAACTTTGGCCCGTAGTCGTGGGGACGATCCGATAGTCGCCGGACATGACGGTGGCGGGCCAATCTATTCCCGGTGTCGTGGGGACGACCCTATAGTCGTCGGACATGTCGGCGGCTGGCCAACTTTGGCCCGTGGTCGTGGGGACGACCCAATAGTCGTCGGACATGTCGGCGGCTGGCCAACTTTGGCCCGCGGTCGTGGGGACGACCCTATAGTCGTCGGACATGTCGGCGGCTGGCCAACTTTGGCCCGTAGTCGTGGGGACGTTCCGATAGTCGCCGGACATGACGGTGGCGGGCCAATCTATTCCCGGGGTCGTGGGGACGACCCTATAGTCGTCGGACATGTCGGCGGCTGGCCAACTTTGGCCCGTAGTCGTGGGGACGATCCGATAGTCACCGGACATGACGGTGGCGGGCCAATCTATTCCCGGAGTCGTGGGGACGACCCTGTAGTCGTCGGACATGTCGGTGGCTGGCCAACTTTGGCCCGGTGTCGTGGGGACGACTCTATAGTCGTCGGACATGTCGGCGGCGGGCCAATCTAGTACCGGGGTCGTGGGGACGACACTACAGTCGTCGGACATGTCGGCGGCTGGCCAACTTTGGCCCGTGGTCGTGGGGACGACCCAATAGTCGTTGGACATGTCGGCGGCTGGCCAACTTTGGCCTGTGGTTGTGGAAACGACCCTATAGTCGTTGGACATGACGATGGCGGGCCAATCTAGTCCCGGGGTCGTGGGGACGACCCTATAGTCGTCGGACATGTCGGCGGCTGGCCAACTTTGGCCCGTGGTCGTGGGGACGACCCAATAGTCGTCGGACATGTCGGCGGCTGGCCAACTTTGGCCCGTGGTCGTGGGGACGACCCTATAGTCGTCGGACATGTCGGCGGCTGGCCAACTTTGGCCCGTAGTCGTGGGGACGATCCGATAGTCACCGGACATGACGGTGGCGGGCCAATCTATTCCCGGAGTCGTGGGGACGACCCTGTAGTCGTCGGACATGTCGGTGGCTGGCCAACTTTGGCCCGGTGTCGTGGGGACGACTCTATAGTCGTCGGACATGTCGGCGGCGGGCCAATCTAGTACCGGAGTCGTGGGGACGACACTACAGTCGTCGGACATGTCGGCGGCTGGCCAACTTTGGCCCGTGGTCGTGGGGACGACCCAATAGTCGTCGGACATGTCGGCGGCTGGCCAACTTTGGCCCGTAGTCGTGGGGACGATCCGATAGTCGCCGGACATGACGGTGGCGGGCCAATCTATTCCCGGTGTCGTGGGGACGACCCTATAGTCGTCGGACATGTCGGCGGCTGGCCAACTTTGGCCCGTGGTCGTGGGGACGACCCAATAGTCGTCGGACATGTCGGCGGCTGGCCAACTTTGGCCCGCGGTCGTGGGGACGACCCTATAGTCGTCGGACATGTCGGCGGCTGGCCAACTTTGGCCCGTAGTCGTGGGGACGTTCCGATAGTCGCCGGACATGACGGTGGCGGGCCAATCTATTCCCGGGGTCGTGGGGACGACCCTATAGTCGTCGGACATGTCGGCGGCTGGCCAACTTTGGCCCGTAGTCGTGGGGACGATCCGATAGTCACCGGACATGACGGTGGCGGGCCAATCTATTCCCGGAGTCGTGGGGACGACCCTGTAGTCGTCGGACATGTCGGTGGCTGGCCAACTTTGGCCCGGTGTCGTGGGGACGACTCTATAGTCGTCGGACATGTCGGCGGCGGGCCAATCTAGTACCGGGGTCGTGGGGACGACACTACAGTCGTCGGACATGTCGGCGGCTGGCCAACTTTGGCCCGTGGTCGTGGGGACGACCCAATAGTCGTTGGACATGTCGGCGGCTGGCCAACTTTGGCCTGTGGTTGTGGAAACGACCCTATAGTCGTTGGACATGACGATGGCGGGCCAATCTAGTCCCGGGGTCGTGGGGACGACCCTATAGTCGTCGGACATGTCGGCGGCTGGCCAACTTTGGCCCGTGGTCGTGGGGACGACCCTATATTCGTCGGACATGTCGGCGGCTGGCCAACTTTGGCCCGTAGTCGTGGGGACGATCCGATAGTCGTTGGACATGACGGTGGCTGGCCAATCTAGTCCCGAGGTTGTCGGGACGACCCTATAGTCGTCGGACATGTCGGCGGCTGGCCAACTTTGGCCCGGTGTCGTGGGGACGACTCTATAGTCGTCGGACATGTCGGCGGCTGGCCAACTTTGGCCCGTGGTCGTGGGGACGATCCAATAGTCGTCGGACATGTCGGCGACTGGCCAATCTAGTCCCGAGGTCGTCGGGACGACCCTATAGTCGTCGGGCATGTCGGCGGCTGCCCAACTTTGGCCCGTGGTCGTGGGGACGACCCAATAGTCGTCGGACATGTCGGCGGCTGGCCAACTTTGGCCCGTGGTCGTGGGGACGATCCGATAGTCGTTGGACATGACGGTGGCGGGCCAATCTAGTCCCGGGGTCGTCGGGACGACCCTATAGTCGTCGGACATGTCGGCGGCTGGCCAACTTTGGCCCCGTGTCGTGGGGACGACTCTATAGTCGTCGGACATGTCGGCGGCTGGCCAACCTAGTCCCGAGGTCGTGGGGACGACCCTATAGTCGTCGGACTTGACGGTGGCGGGCCAATCTAGTCCCGGGGTCGTGGGGACGACCCTACAGTCGTCGGACATGTCGGCGGCTGGCCAACTTTGGCCCGTGGTCGTGGGGACGACCCAATAGTCGTCGGACATGTCGGCGGCTGGCCAAGTTTGGCCCGTGGTCGTGGGGACGATCCGATAGTCGTTGGACATGACGGTGGCGGGCCAATCCAGTCCCGAGGTCGTGGGGACGACCCTATAGTCGTCGGACTTGACGGTGGTGGGCCAATCTAGTCCCGGGGTCCTGGGGACAACCCTACAGTCGTCGGACATGTCGGCGGCTGGCCAACTTTGGCCCGTAGTCGTGGGGACGATCCGATAGTCGCCGGACATGACGGTGGCGGGCCAATCTATTCCCGGTGTCGTGGGGACGACCCTATAGTCGTCGGACATGTCGGCGGCTGGCCAACTTTGGCCCGTGGTCGTGGGGACGACCCAATAGTCGTTGGACATGTCGGCGGCTGGCCAGCTTTGGCCCGTGGTTGTGGGGACGACCCTATAGTCGTTGGACATGACGGTGGCGGGCCAATCTAGTCCCGGGGTCGTGGGGACGACCCTATAGTCGTCGGACATGTCGGCGGCTGGCCAACTTTGGCCCGTAGTCGTGGGGACGATCCGATAGTCGCCGGACATGACGGTGGCGGGCCAATCTATTCCCGGGGTCGTGGGGACGACCCTATAGTCGTCGGACATGTCGGCGGCTGGCCAACTTTGGCCCGTGGTCGTGGGGACGACCCAATAGTCGTTGGACATGTCGGCGGCTGGCCAACTTTGGCCTGTGGTTGTGGGGACGACCCTATAGTCGTTGGACATGACGGTGGCGGGCCAATCTAGTCCCGGGGTCGTGGGGACGACCCTATAGTCGTCGGACAAGACGGCGGCTGGACATCTTTCGCCCGGGGTCGTGGGGACGACCCTATAGTCGTCGGACATGTCGGCGGCTGGCCAACGTTGGCCCGTGGTCGTGGGGACGACCCTATAGTCGTCGGACATGTCGGCGGCTGGCCAACATTGACCCGTGGTCGTGGGGACGACCCAATAGTCGTTGGACATGTCAGCGGCTGGCCAACTTTGGCCCGGTGTCGTGGGGACGACTCTATAGTCGTCGGACATGTCGGCGGCTGGCCAACTTTGGCCCCTGGTCGTGGGGACGACCCAATAGTGGTCGGACATGTCGGCGGCTGGCCAACCTAGTCCCGAGGTCGTGGGGACGACCCTATAGTCGTCGGACTTGACGGTGGTGGGCCAATCTAGTCCCGGGGTCCTGGGGACAACCCTACAGTCGTCGGACATTTCGGCGGCTTGCCAACTTTGGCCCGGGGTCGTGGGGACGACTCTATAGTCGTCGGACTTGACGGTGGCGGGCCAATCTAGTCCCGGGGCCGTGGGGACGACCCTACAGTCGTCGGACATTTCGGCGGCTTGCCAACTTTGGCCCGGGGTCGTGGGGACGACCCTATAATCGTCGGACATGTCGGCGGGTGGCCAACCTAGTCCCGCGGTCTTGGGGGCGACCCTATAGTCGTCGGACATGTCGGCGGCTGGCCAACTTTGGCCCGTGGTCGCGGGGACGACCCAATAGTCGTTGGACATGTCGGCGGCTGGCCAACTTTGGCCCGTGGTTGTGGGGACGACCCTATAGTCGTTGGACATGACGGTGGCGGGCCAATCTAGTCCCGGGGTCGTGGGGACGACCCTATAGTCGTCGGACAAGACGGCGGCTGGACATCTTTGGCCCGGGGTCGTGGGGACGACCCTATAGTCGTCGGACATGTCGGCGGCTGGCCAACTTTGGCCCGTGATCGTGGGGACGATCCAATAGTCGTCGGACATGTCGGCGGCTGGCCAACTTTGGCCCGTGGTCGTGGGGACGACCCAATAGTCGTCGGACATGTCGGCGGCTGGCCAAGTTTGGCCCGTGGTCGTGGGGACGATCCGATAGTCGTTGGACATGACGGTGGCGGGCCAATCTAGTCCCGGGGTCGTCGGGACGACCCTATAGTCGTCGGACATGTCGGTGGCTGGCCAACTTTCGCCCGGTGTCGTGGGGAGGACTCTATAGTCGTCGGACATGTCGGCGGCTGGCCAACTTTGGCCCGTGGTCGTGGGGACGATCCGATAGTCGTTGGACATGACGGTGGCGGGCCAATCTAGTCCCGAGGTCGTCGGGACGACCCTATAGTCGTCGGACATGTCGGCGGCTGGACATCTTTGGCCCGGGGTCGTGGGGACGACCCTATAGTTGTCGGACATGTCGGCGGCTGGCCAACTGTGGCCCCTGGTCGTGGGGACGACCCAATAGTCGTCGGACATGTCAGCGGCTGGCCAACTTTGGCCCGGTGTCGTGGGGACGACTCTATAGTCGTTGGACATGTGGGCGGCTGGCCAATCTAGTCCCGGGGACGTGGGGACGACCCTATAGTCTTCGGACATGTCGGCGGCTGGCCAACTTTGGCCCGGTGTCGTGGGGACGACTCTATAGTCGTCGGACATGTCGGCGGCTGGCCAACATTGACCCGTGGTCGTGGGGACGACCCAATAGTCGTTGGACATGTCAGCGGCTGGCCAACTTTGGCCCGGTGTCGTGGGGACGACTCTATAGTCGTTGGACATGTGGGCGGCTGGCCAATCTAGTCCCGGGGACGTGGGGACGACCCTATAGTCTTCGGACATGTAGGCGGCTGGCCAACTTTGGCCCGGGGTCGTGGGGACGACTCTATAGTCGTTGGACATGTCGGCGGCTGGCCAATCTAGTCCCGGGGACGTGGGGACGACCCTATAGTCTTCGGACATGTCGGCGGCTGGCCAACTTTGGCCCGGGGTCGTGGGGACGACTCTATAGTCGTTGGACATGTCGGCGGCTGGCCAATCTAGTCCCGGGGACGTGGGGACGACCCTATAGTCGTCGGACATGTCGGCGGCTGGCCAACATTGACCCGTGGTCGTGGGAACGACCCAATAGTCGTTGGACATGTCAGCGGCTGGCCAACTTTGGCCCGGTGTCGTGGGGACGACTCTATAGTCGTTGGACATGTGGGCGGCTGGCCAATCTAGTCCCGGGGACGTGGGGACGACCCTATAGTCTTCGGACATGTAGGCGGCTGGCCAACTTTGGCCCGGGGTCGTGGGGACGACTCTATAGTCGTCGGACATGTCGGCGGCTGGCCAGCTTTGGCCCCTGGTCGTGGGGACGACCCAATAGTGGTCGGACATGTCGGCGGCTGGCCAACCTAGTCCCGAGGTCGTGGGGACGACCCTATAGTCGTCGGACTTGACGGTGGCGGGCCAATCTAGTCCCAGGGTCGTGGGGACGACCCTATAGTCGTCGGACATGTCGGCGGCTGGCCAACTTTGGCCCGTGGTCGTGGGGACGATCCAATAGCCGTCGGACATGTCGGTGGCTGGCCAACTTTGGCCCGGTGTCGTGGGGACGACTCTATAGTCGTCGGACATGTCGGCGGCTGGCCAACCTAGACCCGGGGTCGTAGGGACGACCCTATTGTCGTCGGACATGACGGTGGCGGGCCAATCTAGTCCCGGGGTCGTGGGGACGATCCGATAGTCGTTGGACATGACGGTGGCGGGCCAATCTAGTCCCGGGGTCGTCGGGACGACCCTATAGTCGTCGGACATGTCGGCGGCTGGCCAATATAGTCGCGGGGTCGTGGGGACGACCCAATAGTCGTCGGACATGTCGGCGGCTGGCCAACTTTGGCCCGTAGTCGTGGGGACGATCCGATATTCGCCGGACATGACGGTGGCGGGCCAAACTATTCCCGGGGTCGTGGGGACGACCCTATAGTCGTCGGACATGTCGGCGGCTGGCCAACTTTGGCCCGGTGTCGTGGGGACGACCCTATAGTCGTCGGACACGTCGGCGGCTGGCCAACTTTGGCCTGTGGTCGTGGGGACGACCCTATAGCCGTCGGACATGTCGGCGGCTGGCCAACATTGGCCCGTGGTCGTGGGGACGAACCAATAGTCATCGGACATGTCGGCGGCTGGCCAACTTTGGCCCGTGGTCGTGGGGACGATCCGATAGTCGATGGATATGACGGTGCCGGGCCAATCAAGTCCCGGGGTCGTAGGTACGACCCTATAGTCGTCGGACATGTCGGCGGCTGGCCAACTTTGGCCCGTGGTCTTGGGGACGACTGTATAGTCGTCGGACATGTCGGCGGCTGGCCATTCTAGTCCCGGGGTCGTGGGGACGACCCTATAGTCGTCGGACATGTCGGCGGCGGGCCAACTTTGGCCCGGGGTCGTGGAGACGACCCTATAGTCATCGGACATGTCGGCGATTGGCCATTATTGGCCCGGGGTCGTGGGGACGACCGTATATTCGTCGGACATGACGGTGGCGGGCCAATCTAGTCCCGGGGTCGTGGGGACGACCCTATAGTCGTCGGACATATCAGCGGCTGGCCAACTTTTGCCCGGGCTCGTGGGGACGACCCTATAGTCGTCGGACATGTCGGCGGCTTGCCAACTTTGGCCCGGGGTCGTGGGGACGACCCTATAGTCGTCGGACATGTCGGCGGCTGGCCAACTTTGGCCCGGTGTCGTGGAGACGACTCTATAGTCGTCGGACATGTCGGCGGCGGCCCAATCTAGTTCCGGGGTCGTGAGGACGACCCTATAGTCGTCGGACATGTCGGCGGCTGGCCAACTTTGGCCCATGGTCGTGGGGACGACCCAATAGTCGTTGGACATGTCGGCGGCTGGCCAGCTTTGGCCCGTGGTTGTGGGGACGACCCTATAGTCGTTGGACATGACGGTGGCGGGCCAATCTAGTCCCGGGGTCGTGGGGACGACCCTATAGTCGTCGGACATGTCGGCGGCTTGCCAACTTTGGCCCGGGGTCGTGGGGACGACCCTATAGTCGTCGGACATGTCGGCGGCTGGCCAACTTTGGCCCGTGGTCGTGGGGACGATCCAATAGTCGTCGGACATGTCGGTGGCTGGCCAACTTTGGCCCGAGGTCGTGGGGACGACCCTATAGTAGTCGGACATGTGGGCGGCTGGCCAATCTAGTCCCGGGGACGTGGGGACGACCCTATAGTCTTCGGACATGTAGGCGGCTGGCCAACTTTGGCCCGGGGTCGTGGGGACGACTCTATAGTCGTCGGACATGTCGGCGGCTGGCCAGCTTTGGCCCCTGGTCGTGGGGACGACCCAATAGTGGTCGGACATGTCGGCGGCTGGCCAACCTAGTCCCGAGGTCGTGGGGACGACCCTATAGTCGTCGGACTTGACGGTGGCGGGCCAATCTAGTCCCAGGGTCGTGGGGACGACCCTATAGTCGTCGGACATGTCGGCGGCTGGCCAACTTTGGCCCGTGGTCGTGGGGACGATCCAATAGTCGTCGGACATGTCGGTGGCTGGCCAACTTTGGCCCGGTGTCGTGGGGACGACTCTATAGTCGTCGGACATGTCGGCGGCTGGCCAACCTAGACCCGGGGTCGTAGGGACGACCCTATTGTCGTCGGACATGACGGTGGCGGGCCAATCTAGTCCCGGGGTCGTGGGGACGATCCGATAGTCGTTGGACATGACGGTGGCGGGCCAATCTAGTCCCGGGGTCGTCGGGACGACCCTATAGTCGTCGGACATGTCGGCGGCTGGCCAATATAGTCGCGGGGTCGTGGGGACGACCCAATAGTCGTCGGACATGTCGGCGGCTGGCCAACTTTGGCCCGTAGTCGTGGGGACGATCCGATATTCGCCGGACATGACGGTGGCGGGCCAAACTATTCCCGGGGTCGTGGGGACGACCCTATAGTCGTCGGACATGTCGGCGGCTGGCCAACTTTGGCCCGTGGTCTTGGGGACGACTGTATAGTCGTCGGACATGTCGGCGGCTGGCCATTCTAGTCCCGGGGTCGTGGGGACGACCCTATAGTCGTCGGACATGTCGGCGGCGGGCCAACTTTGGCCCGGGGTCGTGGAGACGACCCTATAGTCATCGGACATGTCGGCGATTGGCCATTATTGGCCCGGGGTCGTGGGGACGACCGTATATTCGTCGGACATGACGGTGGCGGGCCAATCTAGTCCCGGGGTCGTGGGGACGACCCTATAGTCGTCGGACATATCAGCGGCTGGCCAACTTTTGCCCGGGGTCGTGGGGACGACCCTATAGTCGTCGGACATGTCGGCGGCTTGCCAACTTTGGCCCGGGGTCGTGGGGACGACCCTATAGTCGTCGGACATGTCGGCGGCTGGCCAACTTTGGCCCGGTGTCGTGGAGACGACTCTATAGTCGTCGGACATGTCGGCGGCGGCCCAATCTAGTTCCGGGGTCGTGAGGACGACCCTATAGTCGTCGGACATGTCGGCGGCTGGCCAACTTTGGCCCATGGTCGTGGGGACGACCCAATAGTCGTTGGACATGTCGGCGGCTGGCCAGCTTTGGCCCGTGGTTGTGGGGACGACCCTATAGTCGTTGGACATGACGGTGGCGGGCCAATCTAGTCCCGGGGTCGTGGGGACGACCCTATAGTCGTCGGACATGTCGGCGGCTTGCCAACTTTGGCCCGGGGTCGTGGGGACGACCCTATAGTCGTCGGACATGTCGGCGGCTGGCCAACTTTGGCCCGTGGTCGTGGGGACGATCCAATAGTCGTCGGACATGTCGGTGGCTGGCCAACTTTGGCCCGAGGTCGTGGGGACGACCCTATAGTAGTCGGACATGTCGGCGGCTGTCCAACTTGGGCCCGGTGTCGTGGGGACGACTCTATAGTCGTCGGACATGTCGGCGGCTGGCCAACCTAGACCCGGGGTCGTGGGGACGACCCTATTGTCGTCGGACATGACGGTGGCGGGCCAATCTAGTCCCGGGGTCGTGGGGACGACCCTATAGTCGTCGGACATGTCGGCGGCTGGCCAACTTTGGCCCGTGGTCTTGGGGACGACTGTATAGTCGTCGGACATGTCGGCGGCTGGCCATTCTAGTCCCGGGGTCGTGGGGACGACCCTATAGTCGTCGGACATGTCGGCGGCGGGCCAACTTTGGCCCGGGGTCGTGGAGACGACCCTATAGTCATCGGACATGTCGGCGATTGGCCATTATTGGCCCGGGGTCGTGGGGACGACCGTATATTCGTCGGACATGACGGTGGCGGGCCAATCTAGTCCCGGGGTCGTGGGGACGACCCTATAGTCGTCGGACATATCAGCGGCTGGCCAACTTTTGCCCGGGCTCGTGGGGACGACCCTATAGTCGTCGGACATGTCGGCGGCTTGCCAACTTTGGCCCGGGGTCGTGGGGACGACCCTATAGTCGTCGGACATGTCGGCGGCTGGCCAACTTTGGCCCGGTGTCGTGGGGACGACTCTATAGTCGTCGGACATGTCGGCGGCGGCCCAATCTAGTACCGGGGTCGTGAGGACGACACTATAGTCGTCGGACATGTCGGCGGCTGGCCAAGTTTGGCCCATGGTCGTGGGGACGACCCAATAGTCGTTGGACATGTCGGCGGCTGGCCAGCTTTGGCCCGTGGTTGTGGGGACGACCCTATAGTCGTTGGACATGACGGTGGCGGGCCAATCTAGTCCCGGGGTCGTGGGGACGACCCTATAGTCGTCGGACATGTCGGCGGCTTGCCAACTTTGGCCCGGGGTCGTGGGGACGACCCTATAGTCGTCGGACATGTCGGCGGCTGGCCAACTTTGGCCCGTGGTCGTGGGGACGATCCAATAGTCGTCGGACATGTCGGTGGCTGGCCAACTTTGGCCCGAGGTCGTGGGGACGACCCTATAGTAGTCGGACATGTCGGCGGCTGTCCAACTTTGGCCCGGTGTCGTGGGGACGACTCTATAGTCGTCGGACATGTCGGCGGCTGGCCAACCTAGACCCGGGGTCGTGGGGACGACCCTATTGTCGATGGATATGACGGTGCCGGGCCAACCTAGTCCCGAGGTCTTGAGGGCGACCCTATAGTCGTCGGACATGTCGGCGGCTGGCCAACTTTGGCCGTGGTCGCGAGGACGACCCTATAGTCGTTGGACATGTCGGCGGCTGGCCAACTTTGGCCCGTGGTTGTGGGGACGACCCTATAGTCGTTGGACATGACGGTGGCGGGCCAATCTAGTCCCGGGGTGGTGGGGACGACCCTATAGTCGTCGGACAAGACGGCGGCTGGACATCTTTGGCCCGGGGTCGTGGGGACGACCCTATAGTCGTCGGACATGTCGGCGGCTGGCCAACTTTGGCCCGTGGTCGTGGGGACGATCCAATAGTCGTCGGACATGACGGTGGCTGGCCAACTTTGGCCCGGTGTCGTGGGGACGACTCTATAGTCGTCGGACATGTCGGCGGCTGGCCAACCTAGACCCGGGGTCGTAGGGACGACCCTATTGTCGTCGGACATGACGGTGGCGGGCCAATCTAGTCCCGGGGTCGTGGGGACGATCCGATAGTCGTTGGACATGACGGTGGCGGGCCAATCTAGTCCCGGGGTCGTCGGGACGACCCTATAGTCGTCGGACATGTCGGCGGCTGGCCAATCTAGTCGCGGGGTCGTGGGGACGACCCAATAGTCGTCGGACATGTCGGCGGTTGGCCAACTTTGGCCTGTGGTCGTGGGGACGACTCTATAGTCGTCGGACATGTCGGCGGCTGGCCAACCTAGACCCGTGGTCGTGGGGACGACCCTATTGTCGTCGGACATGACGGTGGCGGGCCAATCTAGTCCCGGGGTCGTGGGGACGACCCTATAGTCGTTGGACATGTCGGCGGCTGGCCAGCTTTGGCCCGTGGTTGTGGGGACGACCCTATAGTCGTTGGACATGACGGTGGCGGGCCAATCTAGTCCCGGGGTCGTGGGGACGACCCTATAGTCGTCGGACATGTCGGCGGGTTGCCAACTTTGGCCCGGGGTCGTGGGGACGACCCTATAGTCGTCGGACATGTCGGCGGCTGGCCAACTTTGGCCCGTGGTCGTGGGGACGATCCAATAGTCGTCGGACATGTCGGTGGCGGGCCACCTTTGGCCCGGGGTCGTGGAGACGACCCTATAGTCATCGGACATGTCGGCGATTGGCCATTATTGGTCCGGGGTCGTGGGGACGACCGTATATTCGTCGGACATGACGGTGGCGGGCCAATCTAGTCCCGGGGTCGTGGGGACGACCCTATAGTCGTCGGACATATCAGCGGCTGGCCAACTTTTGCCCGGGGTCGTGGGGACGACCCTATAGTCGTCGGACATGTCGGCGGCTTGCCAACTTTGGCCCGAGGTCGTGGGGACGACCCTATAGTAGTCGGACATGTCGGCGGCTGTCCAACTTTGGCCCGGTGTCGTGGGGACGACTCTATAGTCGTCGGACATGTCGGCGGCTGGCCAACCTTGACCCGGGGTCGTGGGGACGACCCTATTGTCGTCGGACATGACGGTGGCGGGCCAATCTAGTCCCGGGGTCGTGGGGACGACCCTATAGTCGTCGGACGAGACGGCGGCGGGCCAATCCAGTCCCGGGGTCGTAGGGACGACCCTATAGTCGTCGGACATGTCGGCGGTTGGCCAACTTTGGCCTGTGGTCGTGGGGACGACTCTATAGTCGTCGGACATGTCGGCGGCTGGCCAACCTAGACCCGGGGTCGTGGGGACGACCCTATTGTCGTCGGACATGACGGTGGCGGGCCAATCTAGTCCCGGGGTCGTGGGGACGACCCTATAGTCGTCGGACATGTCGGCGGCTAGCCAACTTTGGCCCGTGGTCTTGGGGACGACTGTATAGTCGTCGGACATGTCGGCGGCTGGCCATTCTAGTCCCGGGGTCGTGGGGACGACCCTATAGTCGTCGGACATGTCGGCGGCGGGCCAACTTTGGCCCGGGGTCGTGGAGACGACCCTATAGTCATCGGACATGTCGGCGATTGGCCATTATTGGCCCGGGGTCGTGGGGACGACCGTATATTCGTCGGACATGACGGTGGCGGGCCAATCTAGTCCCGGGGTCGTGGGGACGACCCTATAGTCGTCGGACATATCAGCGGCTGGCCAACTTTTGCCCGGGGTCGTGGGGACGACCCTATAGTCGTCGGACATGTCGGCGGCTGGCCAATCTAGTCGCGGGGTCGTGGGGACGACCCAATAGTCGTCGGACATGTCGGCGGCGGCCAACTTTGGCCCGTAGTCGTGGGGACGATCCGATATTCGCCGGACATGACGGTGGCGGGCCAATCTATTCCCGGGGTCGTGGGGACGACCCTATAGTCGTCGGACATGTCGGCGGCTGGCCAACTTTGGCCCGGTGTCGTGGGGACGACCCTATAGTCGTCGGACATGTCGGCGGCTGGCCAACTTTGGCCTGTGGTCGTGGGGACGACCCTATAGCCGTCGGACATGTCGGCGGCTGGCCAACATTGGCCCGTGGTCGTGGGGACGAACCAATAGTCATCGGACATGTCGGCGGCTGGCCAACTTTGGCCCGTGGTCGTGGGGACGATCCGATAGTCGATGGATATGACAGTGCCGGGCCAATCAAGTCCCGGGGTCGTAGGTACGACCCTATAGTCATCGGACATGTCGGCGATTGGCCATTATTGGCCCGGGGTCGTAGGGACGACCGTATATTCGTCGGACATGACGGTGGCGGGCCAATCTAGTCCCGGGGTCGTGGGGACGACCCTATAGTCGTCGGACAACACGGCGGCTGGACATCTTTGGCCCGCGGTCGTGGGGACGACCCTATAGTCGTCGGACATGACGGTGGCGGGCCAATATAGTCCCAGGGTCGTTGGGACGACCCTATAGTCGTCGGACATGTCGGCGGCTGGCCAACTTTGGCCCGTGGTCGTGGGGACGACTCTATAGTCGTCGGACATGTCGGCGGCTGGCCAACCTAGACCCGGGGTCGTGGGGACGACCCTATTGTCGTCGGACATGACGGTGGCGGGCCAATCTAGTCCCGGGGTCGTGGGGACGACCCTATAGTCGTCGGACATGTCGGCGGCTGGCCAACTTTGGCCCGTGGTCTTGGGGACGACTGTATAGTCGTCGGACATGTCGGCGGCTGGCCATTCTAGTCCCGGGGTCGTGGGGACGACCCTATAGTCGTCGGACATGTCGGCGGCGGGCCAACTTTGGCCCGGGGTCGTGGAGACGACCCTATAGTCATCGGACATGTCGGCGATTGGCCATTATTGGCCCGGGGTCGTGGGGACGACCGTATATTCGTCGGACATGACGGTGGCGGGCCAATCTAGTCCCGGGGTCGTGGGGACGACCCTATAGTCGTCGGATATATCAGCGGCTGGCCAACTTTTGCCCGGGGTCGTGGGGACGACCCTATAGTCGTCGGACATGTCGGCGGCTTGCCAACTTTGGCCCGGGGTCGTGGGGACGACCCTATAGTCGTTGGACATGTCGGCGGCTGGCCAGCTTTGGCCCGTGGTTGTGGGGACGACCCTATAGTCGTTGGACATGACGGTGGCGGGCCAATCTAGTCCCGGGGTCGTGGGGACGACCCTATAGTCGTCGGACATGTCGGCGGCTTGCCAACTTTGGCCCGGGGTCGTGGGGACGACCCTATAGTCGTCGGACATGTCGGCGGCTGGCCAACTTTGGCCCGTGGTCGTGGGGACGACTCTATAGTCGTCGGACATGTCGGCGGCTGGCCAACCTAGACCCGGGGTCGTGGGGACGACCCTATTGTCGTCGGACATGTCGGCGGCTGGCCAACCTAGACCCGGGGTCGTGGGGACGACCCTATTGTCGTCGGACATGACGGTGGCGGGCCAATCTAGTCCCGGGGTCGTGGGGACGACCCTATAGTCGTCGGACATGTCGGCGGCTTGCCAACTTTGGCCCGGGGTCGTGGGGACGACCCTATAGTCGTCGGACATGTCGGCGGCTGGCCAACTTTGGCCCGTGGTCGTGGGGACGACTCTATAGTCGTCGGACATGTCGGCGGCTGGCCAACCTAGACCCGGGGTCGTGGGGACGACCCTATTGTCGTCGGACATGTCGGCGGCTGGCCAACCTAGACCCGGGGTCGTGGGGACGACCCTATTGTCGTCGGACATGACGGTGGCGGGCCAATCTAGTCCCGGGGTCGTGGGGACGACCCTATAGTCGTCGGACATGTCGGCGGCTGGCCAACTTTGGCCCGTGGTCTTGGGGACGACTGTATAGTCGTCGGACATGTCGGCGGCTGGCCAACCTAGACCCGGGGTCGTGGGGACGACCCTATTGTCGTCGGACATGTCGGCGGCTGGCCAACCTAGACCCGGGGTCGTGGGGACGACCCTATTGTCGTCGGACATGACGGTGGCGGGCCAATCTAGTCCCGGGGTCGTGGGGACGACCCTATAGTCGTCGGACATGTCGGCGGCTGGCCAACCTAGACCCGGGGTCGTAGGGACGACCCTATTGTCGTCGGACATGACGGTGGCGGGCCAATCTAGTCCCGGGGTCGTGGGGACGACCCTACAGTCGTCGGACATTTCGGCGGCTTGCCAGCTTTGGCCCGGGGTCGTGGGGACGACCCTATTGTCGTCGGACATGACGGTGGCGGGCCAATCTAGTCCCGGGGTCGTGGGGACGATCCGATAGTCGTTGGACATGACGGTGGCGGGCCAATCTAGTCCCGGGGTCGTCGGGACGACCCTATAGTCGTCGGACATGTCGGCGGCTGGCCAATCTAGTCCCGGGGTCGTGGGGACGACCCTATAGTCTTCGGACATGTCGGCGGCTGGCCAACTTTGGCCCGTGGTCGTGGGGACGACCCAATAGTCGTCGGACATGTCGGCGGCTGGCCAACTTTGGCCCGTAGTCGTGGGGACGATCCGATATTCGCCGGACATGACGGTGGCGGGCCAATCTATTCCCGGGGTCGTGGGGACGACCCTATAGTCGTCGGACATGTCGGCGGCTGGCCAACTTTGGCCCGGTGTCGTGGGGACGACTCTATAGTCGTCGGACATGTCGGTGGCGGGCCAATCTAGACCCGGGGTCATGGGAACCACCCTATAGTCGTCGGATATTTCGGCGGCCGGCCAACTTTGGCCCGTGATCGTGGGGACGACCCTATAGTCGTCGGACATGTCGGCGGCTGGCCAACTTTGGCCTGTGGTCGTGGGGACGACCCAATAGTCGTCGGACATGTCGGCGGCTGGCCAACTTTGGCCCGTGGTCGTGGGGACGATCCGATAGTCGTTGGACATGACGGTGGCGGGCCAATCTAGTCCCGGGGTCGTGGGGACGACCCTACAGTCGTCGGACATTTCGGCGGCTTGCCAACTTTGGCCCGGGGTCGTGGGGACGACCCTATAGTCGTCGGACATGTCGGCGGCTGGCCAACCTAGTCCCGAGGTCGTGGGGACGACCCTATAGTCGTCGGACTTGACGGTGGCGGGCCAATCTAGTCCCGGGGTCGTGGGGACGACCCTACAGTCGTCGGACATTTCGGCGGCTTGCCAGCTTTGGCCCGGGGTCGTGGGGACGACCCTATTGTCGTCGGACATGACGGTGGCGGGCCAATCTAGTCCCGGGGTCGTGGGGACGACCCTACAGTCGTCGGACATTTCGGCGGCTTGCCAGCTTTGGCCCGGGGTCGTGGGGACGACCCTATTGTCGTCGGACATGTCGGCGGCTGGCCAACTTTGGCCCGTGGTCTTGGGGACGACTGTATAGTCGTCGGACATGTCGGCGGCTGGCCATTCTAGTCCCGGGGTCGTGGGGACGACCCTATAGTCGTCGGACATGTCGGCGGCGGGCCAACTTTGGCCCGGGGTCGTGGAGACGACCCTATAGTCATCGGACATGTCGGCGATTGGCCATTATTGGCCCGGGGTCGTGGGGACGACCGTATATTCGTCGGACATGACGGTGGCGGGCCAATCTAGTCCCGGGGTCGTGGGGACGACCCTATAGTCGTCGGACATATCAGCGGCTGGCCAACTTTTGCCCGGGGTCGTGGGGACGACCCTATAGTCGTCGGACATGTCGGCGGCTTGCCAACTTTGGCCCGGGGTCGTGGGGACGACCCTATAGTCGTCGGACATGTCGGCGGCTGGCCAACTTTGGCCCGGTGTCGTGGGGACGACTCTATAGTCGTCGGACATGTCGGCGGCGGCCCAATCTAGTTCCGGGGTCGTGAGGACGACACTATAGTCGTCGGACATGTCGGCGGCTGTCCAACTTTGGCCCATGGTCGTGGGGACGACCCAATAGTCGTTGGACATGTCGGCGGCTGGCCAGCTTTGGCCCGTGGTTGTGGGGACGACCCTATAGTCGTTGGACATGACGGTGGCGGGCCAATCTAGTCCCGGGGTCGTGGGGACGACCCTATAGTCGTCGGACATGTCGGCGGCTTGCCAACTTTGGCCCGGGGTCGTGGGGACGACCCTATAGTCGTCGGACATGTCGGCGGCTGGCCAACTTTGGCCCGTGGTCGTGGGGACGACTCTATAGTCGTCGGACATGTCGGCGGCTGGCCAACCTAGACCCGGGGTCGTGGGGACGACCCTATTGTCGTCGGACATGTCGGCGGCTGGCCAACCTAGACCCGGGGTCGTGGGGACGACCCTATTGTCGTCGGACATGACGGTGGCGGGCCAATCTAGTCCCGGGGTCGTGGGGACGACCCTATAGTCGTCGGACATGTCGGCGGCTGGCCAACTTTGGCCCGTGGTCTTGGGGACGACTGTATAGTCGTCGGACATGTCGGCGGCTGGCCAACCTAGACCCGGGGTCGTGGGGACGACCCTATTGTCGTCGGACATGTCGGCGGCTGGCCAACCTAGACCCGGGGTCGTGGGGACGACCCTATTGTCGTCGGACATGACGGTGGCGGGCCAATCTAGTCCCGGGGTCGTGGGGACGACCCTATAGTCGTCGGACATGTCGGCGGCTGGCCAACCTAGACCCGGGGTCGTAGGGACGACCCTATTGTCGTCGGACATGACGGTGGCGGGCCAATCTAGTCCCGGGGTCGTGGGGACGACCCTACAGTCGTCGGACATTTCGGCGGCTTGCCAGCTTTGGCCCGGGGTCGTGGGGACGACCCTATTGTCGTCGGACATGACGGTGGCGGGCCAATCTAGTCCCGGGGTCGTGGGGACGATCCGATAGTCGTTGGACATGACGGTGGCGGGCCAATCTAGTCCCGGGGTCGTCGGGACGACCCTATAGTCGTCGGACATGTCGGCGGCTGGCCAATCTAGTCCCGGGGTCGTGGGGACGACCCTATAGTCTTCGGACATGTCGGCGGCTGGCCAACTTTGGCCCGTGGTCGTGGGGACGATCCGATAGTCGTTGGACATGACGGTGGCGGGCCAATCTAGTCCCGGGGTCGTGGGGACGACCCTACAGTCGTCGGACATGTCGGCGGCGGGCCAACTTTGGCCCGGGGTCGTGGAGACGACCCTATAGTCGTCGGACATGTCGGCGGCTGGCCAACTTTGGCCCGGTGTCGTGGGGACGACTCTATAGTCGTCGGACATGTCGGCGGCGGCCCAATCTAGTTCCGGGGTCGTGAGGACGACACTATAGTCGTCGGACATGTCGGCGGCTGGCCAACTTTGGCCCATGGTCGTGGGGACGACCCAATAGTCGTTGGACATGTCGGCGGCTGGCCAGCTTTGGCCCGTGGTTGTGGGGACGACCCTATAGTCGTTGGACATGACGGTGGCGGGCCAATCTAGTCCCGGGGTCGTCGGGACGACCCTATAGTCGTCGGACATGTCGGCGGCTGGCCAATCTAGTCGCGGGGTCGTGGGGACGACCCAATAGTCGTCGGACATGTCGGCGGTTGGCCAACTTTGGCCTGTGGTCGTGGGGACGACTCTATAGTCGTCGGACATGTCGGCGGCTGGCCAACCTAGACCCGTGGTCGTGGGGACGACCCTATTGTCGTCGGACATGACGGTGGCGGGCCAATCTAGTCCCGGGGTCGTGGGGACGACCCTATAGTCGTTGGACATGTCGGCGGCGGGCCAACTTTGGCCCGGGGTCGTGGAGACGACCCTATAGTCATCGGACATGTCGGCGATTGGCCATTATTGGCCCGGGGTCGTGGGGACGACCGTATATTCGTCGGACATGACGGTGGCGGGCCAATCTAGTCCCGGGGTCGTGGGGACGACCCTATAGTCGTCGGACATATCAGCGGCTGGCCAACTTTTGCCCGGGGTCGTGGGGACGACCCTATAGTCGTCGGACATGTCGGCGGCTTGCCAACTTTGGCCCGGGGTCGTGGGGACGACCCTATAGTCGTCGGACATGTCGGCGGCTGGCCAACCTAGACCCGGGGTCGTAGGGACGACCCTATTGTCGTCGGACATGACGGTGGCGGGCCAATCTAGTCCCGGGGTCGTGGGGACGATCCGATAGTCGTTGGACATGACGGTGGCGGGCCAATCTAGTCCCGGGTTCGTCGGGACGACCCTATAGTCGTCGGACATGTCGGCGGCTGGCCAATCTAGTCGCGGGGTCGTGGGGACGACCCAATAGTCGTCGGACATGTCGGCGGCTGGCCAACTTTGGCCCGTAGTCGTGGGGACGATCCGATATTCGCCGGACATGACGGTGGCGGGCCAATCTATTCCCGGGGTCGTGGGGACGACCCTATAGTCGTCGGACATGTCGGCGGCTGGCCAACTTTGGCCCGGTGTCGTGGGGACGACCCTATAGTCGTCGGACATGTCGGCGGCTGGCCAACTTTGGCCTGTGGTCGTGGGGACGACCCTATAGCCGTCGGACATGTCGGCGGCTGGCCAACATTGGCCCGTGGTCGTGGGGACGAACCAATAGTCATCGGACATGTCGGCGGCTGGCCAACTTTGGCCCGTGGTCGTGGGGACGATCCGATAGTCGATGGATATGACAGTGCCGGGCCAATCAAGTCCCGGGGTCGTAGGTACGACCCTATAGTCATCGGACATGTCGGCGATTGGCCATTATTGGCCCGGGGTCGTGGGGACGACCGTATATTCGTCGGACATGACGGTGGCGGGCCAATCTAGTCCCGGGGTCGTGGGGACGACCCTATAGTCGTCGGACAACACGGCGGTTGGACATCTTTGGCCCGCGGTCGTGGGGACGACCCTATAGTCGTCGGACATGACGGTGGCGGGCCAATCTAGTCCCAGGGTCGTTGGGACGACCCTATAGTCGTCGGACATGTCGGCGGCTGGCCAACTTTGGCCCGTGGTCGTGGGGACGACTCTATAGTCGTCGGACATGTCGGCGGCTGGCCAACCTAGACCCGGGGTCGTGGGGACGACCCTATTGTCGTCGGACATGACGGTGGCGGGCCAATCTAGTCCCGGGGTCGTGGGGACGACCCTATAGTCGTCGGACATGTCGGCGGCTGGCCAACTTTGGCCCGTGGTCTTGGGGACGACTGTACAGTCGTCGGACATGTCGGCGGCTGGCCATTCTAGTCCCGGGGTCGTGGGGACGACCCTATAGTCGTCGGACATGTCGGCGGCGGGCCAACTTTGGCCCGGGGTCGTGGAGACGACCCTATAGTCATCGGACATGTCGGCGATTGGCCATTATTGGCCCGGGGTCGTGGGGACGACCGTATATTCGTCGGACATGACGGTGGCGGGCCAATCTAGTCCCGGGGTCGTGGGGACGACCCTATAGTCGTCGGACATATCAGCGGCTGGCCAACTTTTGCCCGGGGTCGTGGGGACGACCCTATAGTCGTCGGACATGTCGGCGGCTTGCCAACTTTGGCCCGGGGTCGTGGGGACGACCCTATAGTCGTCGGACATGTCGGCGGCTGGCCAACTTTGGCCCGGTGTCGTGGGGACGACTCTATAGTCGTCGGACATGTCGGCGGCGGCCCAATCTAGTTCCGGGGTCGTGAGGACGACACTATAGTCGTCGGACATGTCGGCGGCTGTCCAACTTTGGCCCATGGTCGTGGGGACGACCCAATAGTCGTTGGACATGTCGGCGGCTGGCCAGCTTTGGCCCGTGGTTGTGGGGACGACCCTATAGTCGTTGGACATGACGGTGGCGGGCCAATCTAGTCCCGGGGTCGTGGGGACGACCCTATAGTCGTCGGACATGTCGGCGGCTTGCCAACTTTGGCCCGGGGTCGTGGGGACGACCCTATAGTCGTCGGACATGTCGGCGGCTGGCCAACTTTGGCCCGTGGTCGTGGGGACGACTCTATAGTCGTCGGACATGTCGGCGGCTGGCCAACCTAGACCCGGGGTCGTGGGGACGACCCTATTGTCGTCGGACATGACGGTGGCGGGCCAATCTAGTCCCGGGGTCGTGGGGACGACCCTATAGTCGTCGGACATGTTGGCGGCTGGCCAACTTTGGCCCGTGGTCGTGGGGACGACCCAATAGTCGTCGGACATGTCGGCGGCTGGCCAACTTTGGCCCGTAGTCGTGGGGACGATCCGATAGTCGCCGGACATGACGGTGGCGGGCCAATCTATCCCCGGGGTCGTCGGGACGACCCTATAGTCGTCGGACATGTCGGCGGCTGGACAACTTTGGCCCGGTGTCGTGGGGGCGACTCTATAGTCGTCGGACATGTCGGCGGCGGGCCAATCTAGTACCGGGGTCGTGGGGACGACCCTATAGTCTTCGGACATGTCGGCGCCCTGGCCAACTTTGGCCCGTGGTCGTGGGGACGACCCAATAGTCGTCGGACATGTCGGCGGCTGCCCAACTTTGGCCCGTGGTCGTGGGGACGACCCAATAGTCGTCGGACATGTCGGCGGCTGGCCAACTTTGGCCCGTGGTCGTGGGGACGATCCGATAGTCGTTGGACATGACGGTGGCGGGCCAATCTAGTCCCGGGGTCGTGGGGACGACCCTACAGTCGTCGGACATGTCGGCGGCTGGCCAACCTAGACCCGGGGTCGTGGGGACGACTCTATAGTCGTCGGACATGTCGGCGGCGGCCCAATCTAGTACCGGGGTCGTGAGGACGACACTATAGTCGTCGGACATGTCGGCGGCTGGCCAACTTTGGCCCATGGTCGTGGGGACGACCCAATAGTCGTTGGACATGTCGGCGGCTGGCCAGCTTTGGCCCGTGGTTGTGGGGACGACCCTATAGTCGTTGGACATGACGGTGGCGGGCCAATCTAGTCCCGGGGTCGTGGGGACGACCCTATAGTCGTCGGACATGTCGGCGGCTTGCCAACTTTGGCCCGGGGTCGTGGGGACGACCCTATAGTCGTCGGACATGCCGGCGGCTGGCCAACTTTGGCCCGTGGTCGTGGGGACGATCCGATAGTCGTTGGACATGACGGTGGCGGGCCAATCTAGTCCCGGGGTCGTGGGGACGACCCTACAGTCGTCGGACATTTCGGCGGCTTGCCAACTTTGGCCCGGGGTCGTGGGGACGACCCTATAGTCGTCGGACATGTCGGCGGCTGGCCAACCTAGTCCCGAGGTCGTGGGGACGACCCTATAGTCGTCGGACTTGACGGTGGCGGGCCAATCTAGTCCCGGGGTCGTGGGGACGACCCTACAGTCGTCGGACATTTCGGCGGCTTGCCAGCTTTGGCCCGGGGTCGTGGGGACGACCCTATTGTCGTCGGACATGACGGTGGCGGGCCAATCTAGTCCCGGGGTCGTGGGGACGACCCTACAGTCGTCGGACATTTCGGCGGCTTGCCAGCTTTGGCCCGGGGTCGTGGGGACGACCCTATTGTCGTCGGACATGTCGGCGGCTGGCCAACTTTGGCCCGTGGTCTTGGGGACGACTGTATAGTCGTCGGACATGTCGGCGGCTGGCCATTCTAGTCCCGGGGTCGTGGGGACGACCCTAGCGTCGTCGGACATGTCGGCGGCGGGCCAACTTTGGCCCGGGGTCGTGGAGACGACCCTATAGTCATCGGACATGTCGGCGATTGGCCATTATTGGCCCGGGGTCGTGGGGACGACCGTATATTCGTCGGACATGACGGTGGCGGGCCAATCTAGTCCCGGGGTCGTGGGGACGACCCTATAGTCGTCGGACATATCAGCGGCTGGCCAACTTTTGCCCGGGGTCGTGGGGACGACCCTATAGTCGTCGGACATGTCGGCGGCTTGCCAACTTTGGCCCGGGGTCGTGGGGACGACCCTATAGTCGTCGGACATGTCGGCGGCTGGCCAACTTTGGCCCGGTGTCGTGGGGACGACTCTATAGTCGTCGGACATGTCGGCGGCGGCCCAATCTAGTTCCGGGGTCGTGAGGACGACACTATAGTCGTCGGACATGTCGGCGGCTGTCCAACTTTGGCCCATGGTCGTGGGGACGACCCAATAGTCGTTGGACATGTCGGCGGCTGGCCAGCTTTGGCCCGTGGTTGTGGGGACGACCCTATAGTCGTTGGACATGACGGTGGCGGGCCAATCTAGTCCCGGGGTCGTGGGGACGACCCTATAGTCGTCGGACATGTCGGCGGCTTGCCAACTTTGGCCCGGGGTCGTGGGGACGACCCTATAGTCGTCGGACATGTCGGCGGCTGGCCCACTTTGGCCCGTGGTCGTGGGGACGACTCTATAGTCGTCGGACATGTCGGCGGCTGGCCAACCTAGACCCGGGGTCGTGGGGACGACCCTATTGTCGTCGGACATGTCGGCGGCTGGCCAACCTAGACCCGGGGTCGTGGGGACGACCCTATTGTCGTCGGACATGACGGTGGCGGGCCAATCTAGTCCCGGGGTCGTGGGGACGACCCTATAGTCGTCGGACATGTCGGCGGCTGGCCAACTTTGGCCCGTGGTCTTGGGGACGACTGTATAGTCGTCGGACATGTCGGCGGCTGGCCAACCTAGACCCGGGGTCGTGGGGACGACCCTATTGTCGTCGGACATGTCGGCGGCTGGCCAACCTAGACCCGGGGTCGTGGGGACGACCCTATTGTCGTCGGACATGACGGTGGCGGGCCAATCTAGTCCCGGGGTCGTGGGGACGACCCTATAGTCGTCGGACATGTCGGCGGCTGGCCAACCTAGACCCGGGGTCGTAGGGACGACCCTATTGTCGTCGGACATGACGGTGGCGGGCCAATCTAGTCCCGGGGTCGTGGGGACGACCCTACAGTCGTCGGACATTTCGGCGGCTTGCCAGCTTTGGCCCGGGGTCGTGGGGACGACCCTATTGTCGTCGGACATGACGGTGGCGGGCCAATCTAGTCCCGGGGTCGTGGGGACGATCCGATAGTCGTTGGACATGACGGTGGCGGGCCAATCTAGTCCCGGGGTCGTCGGGACGACCCTATAGTCGTCGGACATGTCGGCGGCTGGCCAATCTAGTCCCGGGGTCGTGGGGACGACCCTATAGTCTTCGGACATGTCGGCGGCTGGCCAACTTTGGCCCGTGGTCGTGGGGACGATCCGATAGTCGTTGGACATGACGGTGGCGGGCCAATCTAGTCCCGGGGTCGTGGGGACGACCCTACAGTCGTCGGACATGTCGGCGGCGGGCCAACTTTGGCCCGGGGTCGTGGAGACGACCCTATAGTCGTCGGACATGTCGGCGGCTGGCCAACTTTGGCCCGGTGTCGTGGGGACGACTCTATAGTCGTCGGACATGTCGGCGGCGGCCCAATCTAGTTCCGGGGTCGTGAGGACGACACTATAGTCGTCGGACATGTCGGCGGCTGGCCAACTTTGGCCCATGGTCGTGGGGACGACCCAATAGTCGTTGGACATGTCGGCGGCTGGCCAGCTTTGGCCCGTGGTTGTGGGGACGACCCTATAGTCGTTGGACATGACGGTGGCGGGCCAATCTAGTCCCGGGGTCGTCGGGACGACCCTATAGTCGTCGGACATGTCGGCGGCTGGCCAATCTAGTCGCGGGGTCGTGGGGACGACCCAATAGTCGTCGGACATGTCGGCGGTTGGCCAACTTTGGCCTGTGGTCGTGGGGACGACTCTATAGTCGTCGGACATGTCGGCGGCTGGCCAACCTAGACCCGTGGTCGTGGGGACGACCCTATTGTCGTCGGACATGACGGTGGCGGGCCAATCTAGTCCCGGGGTCGTGGGGACGACCCTATAGTCGTTGGACATGTCGGCGGCGGGCCAACTTTGGCCCGGGGTCGTGGAGACGACCCTATAGTCATCGGACATGTCGGCGATTGGCCATTATTGGCCCGGGGTCGTGGGGACGACCGTATATTCGTCGGACATGACGGTGGCGGGCCAATCTAGTCCCGGGGTCGTGGGGACGACCCTATAGTCGTCGGACATATCAGCGGCTGGCCAACTTTTGCCCGGGGTCGTGGGGACGACCCTATAGTCGTCGGACATGTCGGCGGCTTGCCAACTTTGGCCCGGGGTCGTGGGGACGACCCTATAGTCGTCGGACATGTCGGCGGCTGGCCAACCTAGACCCGGGGTCGTAGGGACGACCCTATTGTCGTCGGACATGACGGTGGCGGGCCAATCTAGTCCCGGGGTCGTGGGGACGATCCGATAGTCGTTGGACATGACGGTGGCGGGCCAATCTAGTCCCGGGTTCGTCGGGACGACCCTATAGTCGTCGGACATGTCGGCGGCTGGCCAATCTAGTCGCGGGGTCGTGGGGACGACCCAATAGTCGTCGGACATGTCGGCGGCTGGCCAACTTTGGCCCGTAGTCGTGGGGACGATCCGATATTCGCCGGACATGACGGTGGCGGGCCAATCTATTCCCGGGGTCGTGGGGACGACCCTATAGTCGTCGGACATGTCGGCGGCTGGCCAACTTTGGCCCGGTGTCGTGGGGACGACCCTATAGTCGTCGGACATGTCGGCGGCTGGCCAACTTTGGCCTGTGGTCGTGGGGACGACCCTATAGCCGTCGGACATGTCGGCGGCTGGCCAACATTGGCCCGTGGTCGTGGGGACGAACCAATAGTCATCGGACATGTCGGCGGCTGGCCAACTTTGGCCCGTGGTCGTGGGGACGATCCGATAGTCGATGGATATGACAGTGCCGGGCCAATCAAGTCCCGGGGTCGTAGGTACGACCCTATAGTCATCGGACATGTCGGCGATTGGCCATTATTGGCCCGGGGTCGTGGGGACGACCGTATATTCGTCGGACATGACGGTGGCGGGCCAATCTAGTCCCGGGGTCGTGGGGACGACCCTATAGTCGTCGGACAACACGGCGGTTGGACATCTTTGGCCCGCGGTCGTGGGGACGACCCTATAGTCGTCGGACATGACGGTGGCGGGCCAATCTAGTCCCAGGGTCGTTGGGACGACCCTATAGTCGTCGGACATGTCGGCGGCTGGCCAACTTTGGCCCGTGGTCGTGGGGACGACTCTATAGTCGTCGGACATGTCGGCGGCTGGCCAACCTAGACCCGGGGTCGTGGGGACGACCCTATTGTCGTCGGACATGACGGTGGCGGGCCAATCTAGTCCCGGGGTCGTGGGGACGACCCTATAGTCGTCGGACATGTCGGCGGCTGGCCAACTTTGGCCCGTGGTCTTGGGGACGACTGTACAGTCGTCGGACATGTCGGCGGCTGGCCATTCTAGTCCCGGGGTCGTGGGGACGACCCTATAGTCGTCGGACATGTCGGCGGCGGGCCAACTTTGGCCCGGGGTCGTGGAGACGACCCTATAGTCATCGGACATGTCGGCGATTGGCCAGTATTGGCCCGGGGTCGTGGGGACGACCGTATATTCGTCGGACATGACGGTGGCGGGCCAATCTAGTCCCGGGGTCGTGGGGACGACCCTATAGTCGTCGGACATATCAGCGGCTGGCCAACTTTTGCCCGGGGTCGTGGGGACGACCCTATAGTCGTCGGACATGTCGGCGGCTTGCCAACTTTGGCCCGGGGTCGTGGGGACGACCCTATAGTCGTCGGACATGTCGGCGGCTGGCCAACTTTGGCCCGGTGTCGTGGGGACGACTCTATAGTCGTCGGACATGTCGGCGGCGGCCCAATCTAGTTCCGGGGTCGTGAGGACGACACTATAGTCGTCGGACATGTCGGCGGCTGTCCAACTTTGGCCCATGGTCGTGGGGACGACCCAATAGTCGTTGGACATGTCGGCGGCTGGCCAGCTTTGGCCCGTGGTTGTGGGGACGACCCTATAGTCGTTGGACATGACGGTGGCGGGCCAATCTAGTCCCGGGGTCGTGGGGACGACCCTATAGTCGTCGGACATGTCGGCGGCTTGCCAACTTTGGCCCGGGGTCGTGGGGACGACCCTATAGTCGTCGGACATGTCGGCGGCTGGCCAACTTTGGCCCGTGGTCGTGGGGACGACTCTATAGTCGTCGGACATGTCGGCGGCTGGCCAACCTAGACCCGGGGTCGTGGGGACGACCCTATTGTCGTCGGACATGACGGTGGCGGGCCAATCTAGTCCCGGGGTCGTGGGGACGACCCTATAGTCGTCGGACATGTTGGCGGCTGGCCAACTTTGGCCCGTGGTCGTGGGGACGACCCAATAGTCGTCGGACATGTCGGCGGCTGGCCAACTTTGGCCCGTAGTCGTGGGGACGATCCGATAGTCGCCGGACATGACGGTGGCGGGCCAATCTATCCCCGGGGTCGTCGGGACGACCCTATAGTCGTCGGACATGTCGGCGGCTGGACAACTTTGGCCCGGTGTCGTGGGGGCGACTCTATAGTCGTCGGACATGTCGGCGGCGGGCCAATCTAGTACCGGGGTCGTGGGGACGACCCTATAGTCTTCGGACATGTCGGCGCCCTGGCCAACTTTGGCCCGTGGTCGTGGGGACGACCCAATAGTCGTCGGACATGTCGGCGGCTGCCCAACTTTGGCCCGTGGTCGTGGGGACGACCCAATAGTCGTCGGACATGTCGGCGGCTGGCCAACTTTGGCCCGTGGTCGTGGGGACGATCCGATAGTCGTTGGACATGACGGTGGCGGGCCAATCTAGTCCCGGGGTCGTGGGGACGACCCTACAGTCGTCGGACATGTCGGCGGCTGGCCAACCTAGACCCGGGGTCGTGGGGACGACTCTATAGTCGTCGGACATGTCGGCGGCGGCCCAATCTAGTACCGGGGTCGTGAGGACGACACTATAGTCGTCGGACATGTCGGCGGCTGGCCAACTTTGGCCCATGGTCGTGGGGACGACCCAATAGTCGTTGGACATGTCGGCGGCTGGCCAGCTTTGGCCCGTGGTTGTGGGGACGACCCTATAGTCGTTGGACATGACGGTGGCGGGCCAATCTAGTCCCGGGGTCGTGGGGACGACCCTATAGTCGTCGGACATGTCGGCGGCTTGCCAACTTTGGCCCGGGGTCGTGGGGACGACCCTATAGTCGTCGGACATGCCGGCGGCTGGCCAACTTTGGCCCGTGGTCGTGGGGACGATCCAATAGTCGTCGGACATGTCGGTGGCTGGCCAACTTTGGCCCGAGGTCGTGGGGACGACCCTATAGTAGTCGGACATGTCGGCGGCTGTCCAACTTTGGCCCGGTGTCGTGGGGACGACTCTATAGTCGTCGGACATGTCGGCGGCTGGCCAACCTAGACCCGGGGTCGTGGGGACGACCCTATTGTCGATGGATATGACGGTGCCGGGCCAACCTAGTCCCGAGGTCTTGGGGGCGACCCTATAGTCGTCGGACATGTCGGCGGCTGGCCAACTTTGGCCGTGGTCGCGAGGACGACCCAATAGTCGTTGGACATGTCGGCGGCTGGCCAACTTTGGCCCGTGGTTGTGGGGACGACCCTATAGTCGTCGGACATGTCGGCGGCTGGCCAACTTTGGCCCGGTGTCGTGGGGACGACTCTATAGTCGTCGGACATGTCGGCGGCGGGCCAATCTAGTACCGGGGTCGTGGGGACGACCCTATAGTCTTCGGACATGTCGGCGGCTGGCCAACTTTGGCCCGTGGTCGTGGGGACGACCCAATAGTCGTCGGACATGTCGGCGGCTGCCCAACTTTGGCCCGTGGTCGTGGGGACGACCCAATAGTCGTCGGACATGTCGGCGGCTGGCCAACTTTGGCCCGTGGTCGTGGGGACGATCCGATAGTCGTTGGACATGACGGTGGCGGGCCAATCTAGTCCCGGAGTCGTCGGGACGACCCTATAGTCGTCGGACATGTCGGCGGCTGGCCAACTGTGGCCCCTGGTCGTGGGGACGACCCAGTAGTGGTCGGACATGTCGGCGGCTGGCCAACCTAGTCCCGAGGTCGTGGGGACGACCCTATAGTCGTCGGACTTGACGGTGGGGGGCCAATCTAGTCCCGGGGTCGTGGGGACGACCCTACAGTCGTCGGACATTTCGGCGGCTTGCCAGCTTTGGCCCGGGGTCGTGGGGACGACCCGATTGTCGTCGGACATGACGGTGGCGGGCCAATCTAGTCCCGGGGTCGTGGGGACGATCCGATAGTCGTTGGACATGACGGTGGCGGGCCAATCTAGTCCCGGGGTCGTCGGGACGACCCTAAAGTCGTCGGACATGTCGGCGGCTGGCCAATCTAGTCCCGGGGTCGTGGGGACGACCCTATAGTCTTCGGACATGTCGGCGGCTGGCCAACTTTGGCCCGTGGTCGTGGGGACGACCCAATAGTCGTCGGACATGTCGGCGGCTGGCCAACTTTGGCCCGTAGTCGTGGGGACGATCCGATATTCGCCGGACATGACGGTGGCGGGCCAATCTATTCCCGGGGTCGTGGGGACGACCCTATAGTCGTCGGACATGTCGGCGGCTGGCCAACTTTGGCCCGGTGTCGTGGGGACGACTCTATAGTCGTCGGACATGTCGGTGGCGGGCCAATCTAGACCCGGGGTCATGGGAACGACCCTATAGTCGTCGGATATTTCGGCGGCCGGCCAACTTTGGCCCGTGGTCGTGGGGACGACCCTATAGTCGTCGGACATGTCGGCGGCTGGCCAACTTTGGCCTGTGGTCGTGGGGACGACCCTATAGCCGTCGGACATGTCGGCGGCTGGCCAACTTTGGCCCGTGGTCGTGGGGACGAACCAATAGTCATCGGACATGTCGGCGGCTGGCCAACTTTGGCCCGTGGTCGTGGGGACGATCCGGTAGTCGATGGATATGACGGTGCCGGGCCAATCAAGTCCCGGGGTCGTAGGTACGACCCTATAGTCATCGGACATGTCGGCGATTGGCCATTATTGGCCCGGGGTCGTGGGGACGACCGTATATTCGTCGGACATGACGGTGGCGGGCCAATCTAGTCCCGGGGTCGTGGGGACGACCCTATAGTCGTCGGACAAGACGGCGGCTGGACATCCTTGGCTCGCGGTCGTGGGGACGACCCTATAGTCGTCGGACATTTCGGCGGCTTGTCAACCTAGTCCCGGGGACGTGGGGACGACCCTATAGTCATTGGACATGACGGTGGCGGGCCATTCTAGTCCCGGGGTCGTGGGGACGACCCTATAGTCGTCGGACATGTCGGCGGCGGGCCAACTTTGGCCCGGGGTCGTGGAGACGACCCTATAGTCATCGGACATGTCGGCGATTGGCCATTATTGGCCCGGGGTCGTGGGGACGACCCTATAGTCGTCGGACATGTCGGCGGCTGGCCATTCTAGTCCCGGGGTCGTGGGGACGACCCTATAGTCGTCGGACAGATCGGCGGCGGCCAACTTTGGCCCGGGGTCGTGGAGACGACCCTATAGTCATCGGACATGTCGGCGATTGGCCATTATTGGCCCGGGGTCGTGGGGACGACCGTATATTCGTCGGACATGACGGTGGCGGGCCAATCTAGTCCCGGGGTCGTGCGTACGACCCTATAGTCGTCGGACATATCAGCGGCTGGCCAACTTTTGCCCGGGGTCGTGGGGACGACCCTATAGTCGTCGGATATGTCGGCGGATGGGCTACTTTGGCCCGTCGTCGTGGGGACGACGCTATAGTCGTCGGACTAGACGGTGGCGGGCCAATCTAGTCCCGTGGTCGTGGGGACGACCCTATAGTCGTCGGACAAGTCGGCGGCGGGGCAACCTAGTCCCGGGGTCATGGGGACGACCCTATAGTCGTCGGACATGTCGGCGGCTGGCCAATCTAGTCCCGGGGTCGTGGGGACGACCCTATAGTCTTCGGACATGTCGGCGGCTGGCCAACTTTGGCCCGTGGTCGTGGGGACGACCCAATAGTCGTCGGACATGTCGGCGGCTGGCCAACTTTGGCCTGTGGTCGTGGGGACGACCCTATAGTCGTCGGACATGTCGGCAGCTGGCCAACTTTGGCCCGTGGTCGTGGGGACGAACCAATAGTCATCGGACATGTCGGCGGCTGGCCAATCTAGTCCCGGAGTCGTGGGGACGACCCTATAGTCTTCGGACATGTCGGCGGCTGGCCAACTTTGGCCCGTAGTCGTGGGGACGATCCGATATTCGCCGGACATGACGGTGGCGGGCCAATCTATTCCCGGGGTCGTGGGGACGACCCTATAGTCGACGGACATGTCGGCGGCTGGCCAACTTTGGCCCGTAGTCGTGGGGACGATCCGATAGTCGCCGGACATGACGGTGGCGGGCCAATCTATTCCCGGGGTCGTGGGGACGACCCTATAGTCGTCGGACATGTCGGCGGCTGGCCAACTTTGGCCCGTGGTTGTGGGGACGACCCTATAGTCGTTGGACATGACGGTGGCGGGCCAATCTAGTCCCGGGGTCGTGGGGACGACCCTATAGTCGTCGGACAAGACGGCGGCTGGACATCTTTGGCCCGGGGTCGTGGGGACGACCCTATAGTCGTCGGACATGTCGGCGGCTGGCCAACTTTGGCCCGTGGTCGTGGGGACGATCCAATAGTCGTCGGACATGTCGGCGGCTGGCCAACTTTGGCCCGTGGTCGTGGGGACGATCCGATAGTCGTTGGACATGACGGTGGCGGGCCAATCTAGTCCCGTGGTCGTGGGGACGACCCTATAGTCGTCGGACAAGTCGGCGGCGGGCCAACCTAGTCCCGGGGTCATGGGGACGACCCTATAGTCGTCGGACATGTCGGCGGCTGGCCAATCTAGTCCCGGGGTCGTGGGGACGACCCTATAGTCTTCGGACAACACGGCGGCTGGACATCTTTGGCCCGCGGTCGTGGGGACGACCCTATAGTCGTCGGACATGTCGGCGGCTGGCCAACTTTGGCCCGTGGTCGTGGGGACGATCCAATAGTCGTTGGACATGACGGTGGCGGGCCAATCTAATCCCGAGGTCGTCGGGACGACCCTATAGTCGTCGGACATGTCGGCGGCTGGACATCTTTGGCCCGGGGTCGTGGGGACGACCCTATAGTTGTCGGACATGTCGGCGGCTGGCCAACTGTGGCCCCTGGTCGTGGGGACGACCCAATAGTGGTCGGGCATGTCGGCGGCTGGCCAAGCTTGTCCCGGGGTCGTGGGGACGACCCTATAATCGTCGGACAAGACGGCGGCGGGCCAATCCAGTCCCGGGGTCGTAGGGACGACCCTATAGTCGACGGACATGTCGGCGATTGGCCAACATTGGCCCGGGGTCGTGGGGACGACCCTATAGTCGTCGGACATGTCGGCGGTTGGCCAACTTTGGCCTGTGGTCGTGGGGACGACCCTATAGTCGTCGGACATGTCGGCGGCTGGCCAAGTTTGGCCCGTGGTCGTGGGGACGATCCGATAGTCGTTGGACATGACGGTGGCGGGCCAATCTAGTCCCGGGGTCGTCGGGACGACCCTATAGTCGTCGGACATGTCGGTGGCTGGCCAACTTTCGCCCGGTGTCGTGGGGAGGACTCTATAGTCGTCGGACATGTCGGCGGCTGGACATCTTTGGCCCGGGGTCGTGGGGACGACCCTATAGTTGTCGGACATGTCGGCGGCTGGCCAACATTGGCCCGTGGTCGTGGGGACGACCCAATAGTCGTTGGACATGTCAGCGGCTGGCCAACTTTGCCCCGGTGTCGTGGAGACGACTCTATAGTCGTCGGACATGTCGGCGGCTGGCCAATCTAGTCCCGGGGTCGTGGGGACGACCCTATAGTCTTCGGACATGTCGGCGGCTGGCCAACAGAGGCCCGTGGTCGTGGGGACGACCCAATAGCCGTCGGACATGTCGGCGGCTGGCCAACTTTGGCCCGTAGTCGTGGGGACGATCCGATAGTCGCCGGACATGACGGTGGCGGGCCAATCTATTCCCGGGGTCGTGGGGACGACCCTATAGTCGTCGGACATGTCGGCGGCTGGATAACTTTGGCCCGGTGTCGTGGGGGCGACTCTATAGTCGTCGGACATGTCGGCGGCTGGCCAACTTTGGCCCGGTGTCGTGGGGACGACTCTATAGTCGTCGGACATGTCGGCGGCTGGCCAACTGTGGCCCCTGGTCGTGGGGACGACCCAATAGTGGTCGGACATGTCGGCGGCTGGCCAACCTAGTCCCGAGGTCGTGGGGACGACCCTATAGTCGTCGGACTTGACGGTGGCGGGCCAATCTAGTCCCGGGGTCGTGGGGACGACCCTACAGTCGTCGGACATTTCGGCGGCTTGCCAGCTTTGGCCCGGGGTCGTGGGGACGACCCTATAGTCGTCGGACAAGTCGGCAGCGGGCCAAACTTGTCCCGGGGTCGTGGGGACGACCCTATAATCGTCGGACATGACGGTGGCGGGCCAATCCAGTCCCGGGGTCGTGGGGACGACCCAATAGTGGTCAGACATGTCGGCGGCTGGCCAACCTAGTCCCGAGGTCGTGGGGACGACCCTATAGTCGTCGGACTTGACGGTGGCGGGCCAATCTAGTCCCAGGGTCGTGGGGACGACCCTATAGTCTTCGGACATGTCGGCGGCTGGCCAACTTTGGCCCGTAGTCGTGGGGACGATCCGATAGTCGCCGGACATGACGGTGGCGGGCCAATCTATTCCCGGGGTCGTGGGGACGACCCTATAGTCGTCGGACAAGACGGCGGCTGGACATCTTTGGCCCGGGGTCGTGGGGACGACCCTATAGTCGTCGGACATGTCGGCGGCTGGCCAACTTTGGCCCGTGGTCGTGGGGACGATCCAATAGTCGTCGGACATGTCGGTGGCTGGCCAACTTTGGCCCGAGGTCGTAGGGACGACCCTATAGTAGTCGGACATGTCGGCGGCTGTCCAACTTTGGCCCGGTGTCGTGGGGACGACTCTATAGTCGTCGGACATGTCGGCGGCTGGCCAACCTAGACCCGGGGTCGTGGGGACGACCCTATTGTCGTCGGACATGACGGTGGCGGGCCAATCTAGTCCCGGGGTCGTGGGGACGACCCTATAGTCGTCGGACAAGACGGCGGCGGGCCAATCCAGTCCCGGGGTCGTAGGGACGACCCTATAGTCGTCGGACATTTCGGCGGTTGGCCAACTTTGGCCTGTGGTCGTGGGGACGACCCTATAGTCGTCGGACATGTCGGCGGCTGGCCAACATTGGCCCGTGGTCGTGGGGACGACCCAAGAGTCGTTGGACATGTCAGCGGCTGGCCAACTTTGCCCCGGTGTCGTGGTGACGACTCTATAGTCGTCGGACATGTCGGCGGCTGGCCAACTTTGGCCCGTGGTCGTGGGGACGACCCAATAGTCGTCGGACATGTCGGCGGCTGGCCAACTTTGGCCCGTAGTCGTGGGGACGATCCGATAGTCGCCGGACATGACGGTGGCGGGCCAATCTATTCCCGGGGTCGTGGGGACGACCCTATAGTCGTCGGAGATGTCGGCGGCTGGACAACTTTGGCCCGGTGTCGTGGGGGCGACTGTATAGTCGTCGGACATGTCGGCGGCGGGCCAATCTAGTACCGGGGTCGTGGGGACGACCCTATAGTCTTCGGACATGTCGGCGGCTGGCCAACTTTGGCCCGTGGTCGTGGGGACGACCCAATAGTCGTCGGACATGTCGGCGGCTGGCCAACTTTGGCCCGTAGTCGTGGGGACGATCCGATAGTCGTCGGACATTTCGGCGGCTGGCCAACTTTGGCCCGTGGTCGTGGAGACGATCCGATAGTCGTTGGACATGACGGTGGCGGGCCAATCTAGTCCCGGGGTCGTGGGGACGACCCTACAGTCGTCGGACATTTCGGCGGCTTGCCAGCTTTGGCCCGGGGTCGTGGGGACGACCCTATTGTCGTCGGACATGACGGTGGCGGGCCAATCTAGTCCCGGGGTCGTGGGGACGATCCGATAGTCGTTGGACATGACGGTGGCGGGCCAATCTAGTCCCGGGGTCGTCGGGACGACCCTATAGTCGTCGGACATGTCGGCGGCTGGCCAATCTAGTCCCGGGGTCGTGGGGACGACCCTATAGTCTTCGGACATGTCGGCGGCTGGCCAACTTTGGCCCGTGGTCGTGGGGACGACCCAATAGTCGTCGGACATGTCGGCGGCTGGCCAACTTTGGCCCGTAGTCGTGGGGACGATCCGATATTCGCCGGACATGACGGTGGCGGGCCAATCTATTCCCGGGGTCGTGGGGACGACCCTATAGTCGTCGGACATGTCGGCGGCTGGCCAACTTTGGCCCGGTGTCGTGGGGACGACTCTATAGTCGTCGGACATGTCGGTGGCGGGCCAATCTAGACCCGGGGTCATGGGAACGACCCTATAGTCGTCGGATATTTCGGCGGCCGGCCAACTTTGGCCCGTGGTCGTGGGGACGACCCTATAGTCGTCGGACATGTCGGCGGCTGGCCAACTTTGGCCCGTGGTCGTGGGGACGAACCAATAGTCATCGGACATGTCGGCGGCTGGCCAACTTTGGCCCGTGGTCGTGGGGACGATCCGATAGTCGATGGATATGACGGTGCCGGGCCAATCAAGTCCCGGGGTCGTAGGTACGACCCTATAGTCATCGGACATGTCGGCGATTGGCCATTATTGGCCCGGGGTCGTGGGGACGACCGTATATTCGTCGGACATGACGGTGGCGGGCCAATCTAGTCCCGGGGTCGTGGGGACGACCCTATAGTCGTCGGACATGTCGGCGGCTGGCCAACTTTGGCCCGGTGTCGTGGGGACGACTCTATAGTCGTCGGACATGTCGGTGGCGGGCCAATCTAGACCCGGGGTCATGGGAACGACCCTATAGTCGTCGGATATTTCGGCGGCCGGCCAACTTTGCCCCGTGGTCGTGGGGACGACCCTATAGTCGTCGGACATGTCGGCGGCTTGCCAACTTTGGCCCGGGGTCGTGGGGGCGACCCTATAGTCGTCGGACATGTCGGCGGCTGGCCAACTTTGGCCCGGTGTCGTGGGGACGACTCTATAGTCGTCGGACATGTCGGCGGCGGCCCAATCTAGTACCGGGGTCGTGAGGACGACACTATAGTCGTCGGACATGTCGGCGGCTGGCCAACTTTGGCCCATGGTCGTGGGGACGACCCAATAGTCGTTGGACATGTCGGCGGCTGGCCAGCTTTGGCCCGTGGTTGTGGGGACGACCCTATAGTCGTTGGACATGACGGTGGCGGGCCAATCTAGTCCCGGGGTCGTGGGGACGACCCTATAGTCGTCGGACATGTCGGCGGCTTGCCAACTTTGGCCCGGGGTCGTGGGGACGACCCTATAGTCGTCGGACATGTCGGCGGCTGGCCAACTTTGGCCCGTGGTCGTGGGGACGATCCAATAGTCGTCGGACATGTCGGCGGCTGGCCAACTTTGGCCCGGTGTCGTGGGGACGACTCTATAGTCGTCGGACATGTCGGTGGCGGGCCAATCTAGACCCGGGGTCATGGGAACGACCCTATAGTCGTCGGATATTTCGGCGGCCGGCCAACTTTGCCCCGTGGTCGTGGGGACGACCCTATAGTCGTCGGACATGTCGGCGGCTTGCCAACTTTGGCCCGGGGTCGTGGGGGCGACCCTATAGTCGTCGGACATGTCGGCGGCTGGCCAACTTTGGCCCGGTGTCGTGGGGACGACTCTATAGTCGTCGGACATGTCGGCGGCTTGCCAACTTTGGCCCGGGGTCGTGGGGACGACCCTATAGTCGTCGGACATGTCGGCGGCTGGCCAACTTTGGCCCGTGGTCGTGGGGACGATCCAATAGTCGTCGGACATGTCGGTGGCTGGCCAACTTTGGCCCGAGGTCGTGGGGACGACCCTATAGTAGTCGGACATGTCGGCGGCTGTCCAACTTTGGCCCGGTGTCGTGGGGACGACTCTATAGTCGTCGGACATGTCGGCGGCTGGCCAACCTAGTCCCGAGGTCGTGGGGACGAACCTATAGTCGTCGGACTTGACGGTGGTGGGCCAATCTAGTCCCGGGGTCCTGGGGACAACCCTACAGTCGTCGGACATTTCGGCGGCTTGCCAACTTTGGCCCGGGGTCGTGGGGACGACTCTATAGTCGTCGGACTTGACGGTGGCGGGCCAATCTAGTCCCGGGGCCGTGGGGACGACCCTACAGTCGTCGGACATTTCGGCGGCTTGCCAACTTTGGCCCGGGGTCGTGGGGACGACCCTATAATCGTCGGACATGTCGGCGGGTGGCCAACCTAGTCCCGCGGTCTTGGGGGCGACCCTATAGTCGTCGGACATGTCGGCGGCTGGCCAACTTTGGCCCGTGGTCGCGGGGACGACCCAATAGTCGTTGGACATATCGGCGGCTGACCAACTTTGGCCCGTGGTTGTGGGGACGACCCTATAGTCGTTGGACATGACGGTGGCGGGCCAATCTAGTCCCGGGGTCGTGGGGACGACCCTATAGTCGTCGGACAAGACGGCGGCTGGACATCTTTGGCCCGGGGTCGTGGGGACGACCCTATAGTCGTCGGACATGTCGGCGGCTGGCCAACTTTGGCCCGTGGTCGTGGGGACGATCCAATAGTCGTCGGACATGTCGGCGGCTGGCCAACTTTGGCCCGTGGTCGTGGGGACGACCCAATAGTCGTCGGACACGTCGGCGGCTGGCCAAGTTTGGCCCGTGGTCGTGGGGACGATCCGATAGTCGTTGGACATGACGGTGGCGGGCCAATCTAGTCCCGGGGTCGTCGGGACGACCCTATAGTCGTCGGACATGTCGGTGGCTGGCCAACTTTCGCCCGGTGTCGTGGGGAGGACTCTATAGTCGTCGGTCATGTCGGCGGCTGGACATCTTTGGCCCGGGGTCGTGGGGACGACCCTATAGTTGTCGGACATGTCGGCGGCTGGCCAACATTGGCCCGTGGTCGTGGGGACGACCCAATAGTCGTTGGACATGTCAGCGGCTGGCCAACTTTGCCCCGGTGTCGTGGAGACGACTCTATAGTCGTCGGACATGTCGGCGGCTGGCCAATCTAGTCCCGGGGTCGTGGGGACGACCCTATAGTCTTCGGACATGTCGGCGGCTGGCCAACATAGGCCCGTGGTCGTGGGGACGACCCAATAGCCGTCGGACATGTCGGCGGCTGGCCAACTTTGGCCCGTAGTCGTGGGGACGATCCGATAGTCGCCGGACATGACGGTGGCGGGCCAATCTATTCCCGGGGTCGTGGGGACGACCCTATAGTCGTCGGACATGTCGGCGGCTGGACAACTTTGGCCCGGTGTCGTGGGGACGACCCTATAGTCGTCGGACAAGTCGGCAGCGGGCCAAGCTTGTCCCGGGGTCGTGGGGGCGACCCTATAGTCGTCGGACATGTCGGCGGCTGGCCAACTTTGGCCCGGTGTCGTGGGGACGACTCTATAGTCGTCGGACATGTCGGCGGCTGGCCAACTTTGGCCCGGGGACGTGGGGACGACCCTATAGTCTTCGGACATGTCGGCGGCTGGCCAACTTTGGCCCGGGGTCGTGGGGACGACTCTATAGTCGTTGGACATGTCGGCGGCTGGCCAATCTAGTCCCGGGGACGTGGGGACGACCCTATAGTCGTCGGACATGTCGGCGGCCGCCAACTTTGGCCCGGTGTCGTGGGAACGACTCTATAGTCGTCGGACATGTCGGCGGCTGGCCAACTTTGGCCCCTGGTCGTGGGGACGACCCAATAGTGGTCGGACATGTCGGCGGCGGGCCAATCTAGTACCGGGGTCGTGGGGACGACCCTATAGTCTTCGGACATGTCGGCGGCTGGCCAACTTTGGCCCGTGGTCGTGGGGACGACCCAATAGTCGTCGGACATGTCGGTGGCTGGCCAACATTGGCCCGTGGTCGTGGGGACGACTCTATAGTCGTCGGACATGTCGGCGGCTGGCCAACCTAGACCCGGGGTCGTGGGGACGACCCTATAGTCGTCGGACATGAAGGTGGCGGGCCAATCTAGTCCGAGGGTCGTGGGAACGACCCTATAGCCTTCGGACATGTCGGCGGCTGGCCAACCTAGACCCGGGGTCGTGGGGACGACCCTATTGTCGTCGGACATGACGGTGGCGGGCCAATCTACTCCCGGGGTCGTGGGGACGACCCTATAGTCGTCGGACATGTCGGCGGCTGGCCATTCTAGTCCCGGGGTCGTGGGGACGACCCTATAGTCGTCGGACATGTCGGCGGCGGGCCAACTTTGGCCCGGGGTCGTGGAGACAACCCTATAGTCATCGGACATGTCGGCGATTGGCCATTATTGGCCCGGGGTCGTGGGGACGACCGTATATTCGTCGGACATGACGGTGGCGGGCCAATCTAGTCCCGGGGTCGTGGGGACGACCCTATAGTCTTCGGACATGTCGGCGGCTGGCCAACTTTGGCCCGTAGTCGTGGGGACGATCCGATAGTCGCCGGACATGACGGTGGCGGGCCAATCTATTCCCGGGGTCGTGGGGACGACCCTATAGTCGTCGGACGTGTCGGCGGCTGGCCAACTTTGGGCCGTAGTCGTGGGGACGATCCGATAGTCGCCGGACATGACGGTGGCGGGCCAATCTATTCCCGGGGTCGTGGGGACGACCCTATAATCGTCGGACATGTCGGCGGCTGGCCAACTTTGGCCCGTGGTCGTGGGGACGACACTATAGTCGTCGGACTTGACGGTGGCGGGCCAATCTAGTCCCGGGGTCGTGGGGACGACCCTACAGTCGTCGGACATTTCGGCGGCTTGCCAGCTTTGGCCCGGGGTCGTGGGGACGACCCTATAGTCGTCGGACAAGTCGGCAGCGGGCCAAGCTTGTCCCGGGGTCGTGGGGGCGACCCTATAGTCGTCGGACATGTCGGCGGCTGGCCAACTTTGGCCCGGTGTCGTGGGGACGACTCTATAGTCGTCGGACATGTCGGCGGCGGCCCAATCTAGTACCAGGGTCGTGAGGACGACACTATAGTCGTCGGACATGTCGGCGGCTGGCCAACTTTGGCCCATGGTCGTGGGGACGACCCAATAGTCGTTGGACATGTCGGCGGCTGGCCAGCTTTGGCCCGTGGTTGTGGGGACGACCCTATAGTCGTTGGACATGACGGTGGCGGGCCAATCTAGTCCCGGGGTCGTGGGGACGACCCTATAGTCGTCGGACATGTCGGCGGCTGGCCAACTTTGGCCCCTGGTCGTGGGGACGACCCAATAGTGGTCGGACATGTCGGCGGCTGGCCAACCTAGTCCCGAGGTCGTGGGGACGACCCTATAGTCGTCGGACTTGACGGTGGTGGGCCAATCTAGTCCCGGGGTCCTGGGGACGATCCTACAGTCGTCGGACATTTCGGCGGCTTGCCAACTTGGGCCCGGGGTCGTGGGGACGACTCTATAGTCGTCGGACTTGACGGTGGCGGGCCAATCTAGTCCCGGGGCCGTGGGGACGACCCTACAGTCGTCGAACATTTCGGCGGCTTGCCAACTTTGGCCCGGGGTCGTGGGGACGACCCTATAATCGTCGGACATGTCGGCGGGTGGCCAACCTAGTCCCGAGGTCTTGGGGGCGACCCTATAGTCGTCGGACATGTCGGCGGCTGGCCAACTTTGGCCCGTGGTCGCGGGGACGACCCAATAGTCGTTGGACATGTCCGCGGCTGGCCAACATTGGCCCGTGGTTGTGGGGACGACCCTATAGTCGTTGGACATGACGGTGGCGGGCCAATCTAGTCCCGGGGTCGTGGGGACGACCCTATAGTCGTCGGACAAGACGGCGGCTGGACATCTTTGGCCCGGGGTCGTGGGACGACCCTATAGTCGTCGGACATGTCGGCGGCTGGCCAACTTTGGCCCGTGGTCGTGGGGACGATCCAATAGTCGTCGGACATGTCGGTGGCTGGCCAACTTTGGCCCGAGGTCGTAGGGACGACCCTATAGTAGTCGGACATGTCGGCGGCTGTCCAACTTTGGCCCGGTGTCGTGGGGACGACTCTATAGTCGTCGGACATGACGGTGGCGGGCCAATCTAGTCCCGGTGTCGTGGGGGCGACTCTATAGTCGTCGGACATGTCGGCGGCTGGCCAACTTTGGCCCGGGGACGTGGGGACGACCCTATAGTCTTCGGACATGTCGGCGGCTGGCCAACTTTGGCCCGGGGTCGTGGGGACGACTCTATAGTCGTTGGACATGTCGGCGGCTGGCCAATCTAGTCCCGGGGACGTGGGGACGACCCTATAGTCGTCGGACATGTCGGCGGCCGCCAACTTTGGCCCGGTGTCGTGGGAACGACTCTATAGTCGTCGGACATGTCGGCGGCTGGCCAACTTTGGCCCCTGGTCGTGGGGACGACCCAATAGTGGTCGGACATGTCGGCGGCTGGCCAACCTAGTCCCGAGGTCGTGGGGACGACCCTATAGTCGTCGGACTTGACGGTGGCGGGCCAATCTAGTCCCAGGGTCGTGGGGACGACCCTATAGTCTTCGGACATGTCGGCGGCTGGCCAACTTTGGCCCGTAGTCGTGGGGACGATCCGATAGTCGCCGGACATGGCGGTGGCGGGCCAATCTATTCCCGGGGTCGTGGGGACGACCCTATAGTCGTCGGACATTTCGGCGGCTGGCCAACTTTGGCCCTGTGTCGTGGGGACGACTCTATAGTCGTCGGACATGTCGGCGGCGGGCCAATCTAGTACCGGGGTCGTGGGGACGACCCTATAGTCTTCGGACATGTCGGCGGCTGGCCAACTTTGGCCCGTGGTCGTGGGGACGACCCAATAGTCGTCGGACATGTCGGTGGCTGGCCAACATTGGCCCGTGGTCGTGGGGACGACTCTATAGTCGTCGGACATGTCGGCGGCTGGCCAACCTAGACCCGGGGTCGTGGGGACGACCCTATAGTCGTCGGACATGAAGGTGGCGGGCCAATCTAGTCCGAGGGTCGTGGGAACGACCCTATAGCCTTCGGACATGTCGGCGGCTGGCCAACCTAGACCCGGGGTCGTGGGGACGACCCTATTGTCGTCGGACATAACGGTGGCGGGCCAATCTACTCCCGGGGTCGTGGGGACGACCCTATAGTCGTCGGACATGTCGGCGGCTGGCCATTCTAGTCCCGGGGTCGTGGGGACGACCCTATAGTCGTCGGACATGGCGGCGGCGGGCCAACTTTGGCCCGGGGTCGTGGAGACAACCCTATAGTCATCGGACATGTGAGCGGCTGGCCAACCTAGACCCGGGGTCGTGGGGACGACCCTATTGTCGTCGGACATGACGGTGGCGGGCCAATCTACTCCCGGGGTCGTGGAGACGACCCTATAGTCGTCGGACATGTCGGCGGCTGGCCATTCTAGTCCCGGGGTCGTGGGGACGACCCTATAGTCGTCGGACATGGCGGCGCCTGGCCAACCTAGTCCCGAGGTCGTGGGGACGACCCTATAGTCGTCGGACAAGACGGTGGCGGGCCAATCTAGTCCCAGGGTCGTGGGAACGACCCTATAGTCTTCGGACATGTCGGCGGCTGGCCAACTTTGGCCCGTGGTCGTGGGGACGACTCTATAGTCGTCGGACATGTCGGCGGCTGGACAACCTAGACCCGGGGTCGTGGGGACGACCCTATAGTCGTCGGACATGACGGTGGCGGGCCAATCTAGTCCCAGGGTCGTGGGAACGACCCTATAGTCTTCGGACATGTCGGCGGCTGGCCAACTTTGGCCCGTGGTCGTGGGGACGACTCTATAGTCGTCGGACATGTCGGCGGCTGGCCAACCTACACCCGGGGTCGTGGGGACGACCCTATTGTCGTCGGACATGACGGTGGCGGGCCAATCTACTCCCGGGGTCGTGGGGACGACCCTATAGTCGTCGGACATGTCGGCGGCTGGCCATTCTAGTCCCGGGGTCGTGGGGACGACCCTATAGTCGTCGGACATGTCGGCGGCGGGCCAACTTTGGCCCGGGGTCGTGGAGACAACCCTATAGTCATCGGACATGTCGGCGATTGGCCATTATTGGCCCGGGGTCGTGGGGACGACCGTATATTCGTCGGACATGACGGTGGCGGGCCAATCTAGTCCCGGGGTCGTGGGGACGACCCTATAGTCTTCGGACATGTCGGCGGCTGGCCAACTTTGGCCCGTAGTCGTGGGGACGATCCGATAGTCGCCGGACATGACGGTGGCGGGCCAATCTATTCCCGGGGTCGTGGGGACGACCCTATAGTCGTCGGACGTGTCGGCGGCTGGCCAACTTTGGCCCGTAGTCGTGGGGACGATCAGATAGTCGCCGGACATGACGGTGGCGGGCCAATCTATTCCCGGGGTCGTGGGGACGACCCTATAATCGTCGGACATGTCGGCGGCTGGCCAACTTTGGCCCGTGGTCGTGGGGACGACACTATAGTCGTCGAACTTGACGGTGGCGGGCCAATCTAGTCCCGGGGTCGTGGGGACGACCCTACAGTCGTCGGACATTTCGGCGGCTTGCCAGCTTTGGCCCGGGGTCGTGGGGACGACCCTATAGTCGTCGGACAAGTCGGCAGCGGGCCAAGCTTGTCCCGGGGTCGTGGGGGCGACCCTATAGTCGTCGGACATGTCGGCGGCTGGCCAACTTTGGCCCGGTGTCGTGGGGACGACTCTATAGACGTCGGACATGTCGGCGGCGGCCCAATCTAGTACCAGGGTCGTGAGGACGACACTATAGTCGTCGGACATGTCGGCGGCTGGCCAACTTTGGCCCATGGTCGTGGGGACGACCCAATAGTCGTTGGACATGTCGGCGGCTGGCCAGCTTTGGCCCGTGGTTGTGGGGACGACCCTATAGTCGTTGGACATGACGGTGGCGGGCCAATCTAGTCCCGGGGTCGTGGGGACGACCCTATAGTCGTCGGACATGTCGGCGGCTGGCCAACTTTGGCCCCTGGTCGTGGGGACGACCCAATAGTGGTCGGACATGTCGGCGGCTGGCCAACCTAGTCCCGAGGTCGTGGGGACGACCCTATAGTCGTCCGACTTGACGGTGGTGGGCCAATCTAGTCCCGGGGTCCTGGGGACGATCCTACAGTCGTCGGACATTTCGGCGGCTTGCCAACTTGGGCCCGGGGTCGTGGGGACGACTCTATAGTCGTCGGACTTGACGGTGGCGGGCCAATCTAGTCCCGGGGCCGTGGGGACGACCCTACAGTCGTCGAACATTTCGGCGGCTTGCCAACTTTGGCCCGGGGTCGTGGGGACGACCCTATAATCGTCGGACATGTCGGCGGGTGGCCAACCTAGTCCCGAGGTCTTGGGGGCGACCCTATAGTCGTCGGACATGTCGGCGGCTGGCCAACTTTGGCCCGTGGTCGCGGGGACGACCCAATAGTCGTTGGACATGTCCGCGGCTGGCCAACATTGGCCCGTGGTTGTGGGGACGACCCTATAGTCGTTGGACATGACGGTGGCGGGCCAATCTAGTCCCGGGGTCGTGGGGACGACCCTATAGTCGTCGGACAAGACGGCGGCTGGACATCTTTGGCCCGGGGTCGTGGGGACGACCCTATAGTCGTCGGACATGTCGGCGGCTGGCCAACTTTGGCCCGTGGTCGTGGGGACGATCCAATAGTCGTCGGACATGTCGGTGGCTGGCCAACTTTGGCCCGAGGTCGTAGGGACGACCCTATAGTAGTCGGACATGTCGGCGGCTGTCCAACTTTGGCCCGGTGTCGTGGGGACGACTCTATAGTCGTCGGACATGACGGTGGCGGGCCAATCTAGTCCCGGTGTCGTGGGGGCGACTCTATAGTCGTCGGACATGTCGGCGGCTGGCCAACTTTGGCCCGGGGACGTGGGGACGACCCTATAGTCTTCGGACATGTCGGCGGCTGGCCAACTTTGGCCCGGGGTCGTGGGGACGACTCTATAGTCGTTGGACATGTCGGCGGCTGGCCAATCTAGTCCCGGGGACGTGGGGACGACCCTATAGTCGTCGGACATGTCGGCGGCCGCCAACTTTGGCCCGGTGTCGTGGGAACGACTCTATAGTCGTCGGACATGTCGGCGGCTGGCCAACTTTGGCCGCTGGTCGTGGGGACGACCCAATAGTGGTCGGACATGTCGGCGGCTGGCCAACCTAGTCCCGAGGTCGTGGGGACGACCCTATAGTCGTCGGACTTGACGGTGGCGGGCCAATCTAGTCCCAGGGTCGTGGGGACGACCCTATAGTCTTCGGACATGTCGGCGGCTGGCCAACTTTGGCCCGTAGTCGTGGGGACGATCCGATAGTCGCCGGACATGGCGGTGGCGGGCCAATCTATTCCCGGGGTCGTGGGGACGACCCTATAGTCGTCGGACATTTCGGCGGCTGGCCAACTTTGGCCCTGTGTCGTGGGGACGACTCTATAGTCGTCGGACATGTCGGCGGCGGGCCAATCTAGTACCGGGGTCGTGGGGACGACCCTATAGTCTTCGGACATGTCGGCGGCTGGCCAACTTTGGCCCGTGGTCGTGGGGACGACCCAATAGTCGTCGGACATGTCGGTGGCTGGCCAACATTGGCCCGTGGTCGTGGGGACGACTCTATAGTCGTCGGACATGTCGGCGGCTGGCCAACCTAGACCCGGGGTCGTGGGGACGACCCTATAGTCGTCGGACATGAAGGTGGCGGGCCAATCTAGTCCGAGGGTCGTGGGAACGACCCTATAGCCTTCGGACATGTCGGCGGCTGGCCAACCTAGACCCGGGGTCGTGGGGACGACCCTATTGTCGTCGGACATAACGGTGGCGGGCCAATCTACTCCCGGGGTCGTGGGGACGACCCTATAGTCGTCGGACATGTCGGCGGCTGGCCATTCTAGTCCCGGGGTCGTGGGGACGACCCTATAGTCGTCGGACATGGCGGCGGCGGGCCAACTTTGGCCCGGGGTCGTGGAGACAACCCTATAGTCATCGGACATGTCGGCGGCTGGCCAACCTAGACCCGGGGTCGTGGGGACGACCCTATTGTCGTCGGACATGACGGTGGCGGGCCAATCTACTCCCGGGGTCGTGGAGACGACCCTATAGTCGTCGGACATGTCGGCGGCTGGCCATTCTAGTCCCGGGGTCGTGGGGACGACCCTATAGTCGTCGGACATGGCGGCGCCTGGCCAACCTAGTCCCGAGGTCGTGGGGACGACCCTATAGTCGTCGGACATGACGGTGGCGGGCCAATCTAGTCCCAGGGTCGTGGGAACGACCCTATAGTCTTCGGACATGTCGGCGGCTGGCCAACTTTGGCCCGTGGTCGTGGGGACGACTCTATAGTCGTCGGACATGTCGGCGGCTGGACAACCTAGACCCGGGGTCGTGGGGACGACCCTATAGTCTTCGGACATGTCGGCGGCTGGCCAACTTTGGCCCGGTGTCGTGGGGACGACTCTATAGTCGTCGGACATGTCGGCGGCTGGCCATTCTAGTCCCGGGGTCGTGGGGACGACCCTATAGTCGTCGGACATGGCGGCGGCGGGCCAACTTTGGCCCGGGGTCGTGGAGACAACCCTATAGTCATCGGACATGTCGGCGGCTGGCCAACCTAGACCCGGGGTCGTGGGGACGACCCTATTGTCGTCGGACATGACGGTGGCGGGCCAATCTACTCCCGGGGTCGTGGAGACGACCCTATAGTCGTCGGACATGTCGGCGGCTGGCCATTCTAGTCCCGGGGTCGTGGGGACGACCCTATAGTCGTCGGACATGGCGGCGCCTGGCCAACCTAGTCCCGAGGTCGTGGGGACGACCCTATAGTCGTCGGACATGACGGTGGCGGGCCAATCTAGTCCCAGGGTCGTGGGAACGACCCTATAGTCTTCGGACATGTCGGCGGCTGGCCAACTTTGGCCCTGTGTCGTGGGGACGACTCTATAGTCGTCGGACATGTCGGCGGCGGGCCAATCTAGTACCGGGGTCGTGGGGACGACCCTATAGTCTTCGGACATGTCGGCGGCTGGCCAACTTTGGCCCGTGGTCGTGGGGACGACTCTATAGTCGTCGGACATGTCGGCGGCTGGCCAACCTAGACCCGGGGTCGTGGGGACGACCCTATTGTCGTCGGACATGACGGTGGCGGGCCAATCTACTCCCGGGGTCGTGGGGACGACCCTATAGTCGTCGGACATGTCGGCGGCTGGCCTTTCTAGTCCCGGGGTCGTGGGGACGACCCTACAGTCGTCGGACATTTCGGCGGCTTGCCAGCTTTGGCCCGTGGTCGTGGGGACGATCCGATAGTCGTTGGACATGTCGCCGGCTGGCCATTCTAGTCCCGGGGTCGTGGGGACGACCCTATAGTCGTCGGACATGGCGGCGCCTGGCCAACCTAGTCCCGAGGTCGTGGGGACGACCCTATAGTCGTCGGACATGACGGTGGCGGGCCAATCTAGTCCCAGGGTCGTGGGAACGACCCTATAGTCTTCGGACATGTCGGTGGCTGGCCAACTTTGGCCCGGTGTCGTGGGGACGACTCTATAGTCGTCGGACATGTCAGCGGCTGGCCAACTTTGGCCCGTGGTCGTGGGGACGATCCAATAGTCGTCGGACATGTCGGCGACTGGCCAATCTAGTCCCGAGGTCGTCGGGACGACCCTATAGTCGTCGGGCATGTCGGCGGCTGCCCAACTTTGGCCCGTGGTCGTGGGGACGACCCAATAGTCGTCGGACATGTCGGCGGCTGGCCAACTTTGGCCCGTGGTCGTGGGGACGATCCGATAGTCGTTGGACATGACGGTGGCGGGCCAATCTAGTCCCGGGGTCGTCGGGACGACCCTATAGTCGTCGGACATGTCGGCGGCTGGCCAACTTTGGCCCGGTGTCGTGGGGACGACTCTATAGTCGTCGGACATGTCGGCGGCTGGCCAACTATGGCCCCTGGGCGTGGGGACGACCCAATAGTGGTCGGACATGTCGGCGGCTGGCCAACCTAGTCCCGAGGTCGTGGGGACGACCCTATAGTCGTCGGACTTGACGGTGGCGGGCCAATCTAGTCCCGGGGTCGTGGGGACGACCCTACAGTCGTCGGACATTTCGGCGGCTTGCCAGCTTTGGCCCGGGGTCGTGGGGACGACCCTATAGTCGTCGGACAAGTCGGCAGCGGGCCAAGCTTGTCCCGGGGTCGTGGGGGCGACCCTATAGTCGTCGGACATGTCGGCGGCTGGCCAACTTTGGCCCGGTGTCGTGGGGACGACTCTATAGTCGTCGGACATGTCGGCGGCGGCCCAATCTAGTACCAGGGTCGTGAGGACGACACTATAGTCGTCGGACATGTCGGCGGCTGGCCAACTTTGGCCCATGGTCGTGGGGACGACCCAATAGTCGTTGGACATGTCGGCGGCTGGCCAGCTTTGGCCCGTGGTTGTGGGGACGACCCTATAGTCGTTGGACATGACGGTGGCGGGCCAATCTAGTCCCGGGGTCGTGGGGACGACCCTATAGTCGTCGGACATATCGGCGGCTGGCCAACTTTGGCCCCTGGTCGTGGGGACGACCCAATAGTGGTCGGACATGTCGGCGGCTGGCCAACCTAGTCCCGAGGTCGTGGGGACGACCCTATAGTCGTCGGACTTGACGGTGGTGGCCCAATCTAGTCCCGGGGTCCTGGGGACGATCCTACAGTCGTCGGACATTTCGGCGGCTTGCCAACTTGGGCCCGGGGTCGTGGGGACGACTCTATAGTCGTCGGACTTGACGGTGGCGGGCCAATCTAGTCCCGGGGCCGTGGGGACGACCCTACAGTCGTCGAACATTTCGGCGGCTTGCCAACTTTGGCCCGGGGTCGTGGGGACGACCCTATAATCGTCGGACATGTCGGCGGGTGGCCAACCTAGTCCCGAGGTCTTGGGGGCGACCCTATAGTCGTCGGACATGTCGGCGGCTGGCCAACTTTGGCCCGTGGTCGCGGGGACGACCCAATAGTCGATGGACATGTCGGCGGCTGGCCAACATTGGCCCGTGGTTGTGGGGACGACCCTATAGTCGTTGGACATGACGGTGGCGGGCCAATCTAGTCCCGGGGTCGTGGGGACGACCCTATAGTCGTCGGACAAGACGGCGGCTGGACATCTTTGGCCCGGGGTCGTGGGGACGACCCTATAGTCGTCGGACATGTCGGCGGCTGGCCAACTTTGGCCCGTGGTCGTGGGGACGATCCAATAGTCGTCGGACATGTCGGTGGCTGGCCAACTTTGGCCCGAGGTCGTAGGGACGACCCTATAGTAGTCGGACATGTCGGCGGCTGTCCAACTTTGGCCCGGTGTCGTGGGGACGACTCTATAGTCGTCGGACATGTCGGCGGCTGGCCAACCTAGACCCGGGGTCGTGGGGACGACCCTATTGTCGTCGGACATGACGGTGGCGGGCCAATCTAGTCCCGGGGTCGTGGGGACGACCCTATAGTCGTCGGACAAGACGGCGGCGGGCCAATCCAGTCCCGGGGTCGTAGGGACGACCCTATAGTCGTCGGACATTTCGGCGGTTGGCCAACTTTGGCCTGTGGTCGTGGGGACGACCCTATAGTCGTCGGACATGTCGGCGGCTGGCCAACATTGGCCCGTGGTCGTGGGGACGATCCGATAGTCGTTGGACATGACGGTGGCGGGCCAATCTAGTCCCGGGGTCGTCGGGACGACCCTATAGTCGTCGGACATGTCGGCGGCTGGCCAACTTTGGCCCGGTGTCGTGGGGACGACTCTATAGTCGTCGGACATGTCGGCGGCTGGCCAACTGTGGCCCCTGGGCGTGGGGACGACCCAATAGTGGTCGGACATGTCGGCGGCTGGCCAACCTAGTCCCGAGGTCGTGGGGACGACCCTATAGTCGTCGGACTTGACGGTGGCGGGCCAATCTAGTCCCGGGGTCGTGGGGACGACCCTACAGTCGCCGGACATTTCGGCGGCTTGCCAACTTTGGCCCGGGGTCGTGGGGACGACCCTATAGTCGTCGGACATGTCGGCGGCTGGCCAACCTAGTCCCGAGGTCGTGGGGACGACCCTATAGTCGTCGGACTTGACGGTGGCGGGCCAATCTAGTCCCGGGGTCGTGGGGACGACCCTACAGTCGTCGGACATTTCGGCGGCTTGCCAGCTTTGGCCCGGGGTCGTGGGGACGACCCTATAGTCGTCGGACATGACGGTGGCGGGCCAATCTAGTCCCAGGGTCGTTGGGACGACCCTATAGTCGTCGGACATGTCGGCGGCTGGCCAACTTTGGCCCGTGGTCGTGGGGACGACTCTATAGTCGTCGGACATGTCGGCGGCTGGCCAACTTTGGCCCGTAGTCGTGGGGACGATCCGATATTCGCCGGACATGACGGTGGCGGGCCAATCTATTCCCGGGGTCGTGGGGACGACCCTATAGTCGACGGACATGTCGGCGGCTGGCCAACTTTGGCCCGGTGTCGTGGGGACGACTCTATAGTCGTCGGACATGTCGGTGGCGGGCCAATCTAGTCCCGGGGTCATGGGAACGACCCTATAGTCGTCGCATATTTCGGCGGCCGGCCAACTTTGGCCCGTGGTCGTGGGGACGACCCTATAGTCGTCGGACATGTCGGCGGCTGGCCAACTTTGGCCTGTGGTCGTGGGGACGACCCTATAGTCGTCGGACATGTCGGCGGCTGGCCAACTTTGGCCCGTGGTCGTGGGGACGAACCAATAGTCATCGGACATGTCGGCGGCTGGCCAACTTTGGCCCGTGGTCGTGGGGACGATCCGATAGTCGATGGATATGACGGTGCCGGGCCAATCAAGTCCCGGGGTCGTAGGTACGACCCTATAGTCATCGGACATGTCGGCGATTGGCCATTATTGGCCCGGGGTCGTGGGGACGACCGTATATTCGTCGGACATGACGGTGGCGGGCCAATCTAGTCCCGGGGTCGTGGGGACGAGCCTATAGTCGTCGGACAACACGGCGGCTGGACATCTTTGGCCCGCGGTCGTGGGGACGACCCTATAGTCGTCGGACATGACGGTGGCGGGCCAATCTAGTCCCAGGGTCGTTGGGACGACCCTATAGTCGTCGGACATGTCGGCGGCTGGCCAACTTTGGCCCGTGGTCGTGGGGACGACTCTATAGTCGTCGGGCATGTCGGCGGCTGGCCAACCTAGTCCCGAGGTCGTGGGGACGACCCTATAGTCGTCGGACTTGACGGTGGCGGGCCAATCTAGTCCCGGGGTCGTGGGGACGACCCTACAGTCGTCGGACATTTCGGCGGCTTGCCAGCTTTGGCCCGGGGTCGTGGGGACGACCCTATAGTCGTCGGACAAGTCGGCAGCGGGCCAAGCTTGTCCCGGGGTCGTGGGGGCGACCCTATAGTCGTCGGACATGTCGGCGGCTGGCCAACTTTGGCCCGGTGTCGTGGGGACGACTCTATAGTCGTCGGACATGTCGGCGGCGGCCCAATCTAGTACCAGGGTCGTGAGGACGACACTATAGTCGTCGGACATGTCGGCGGCTGGCCAACTTTGGCCCATGGTCGTGGGGACGACCCAATAGTCGTTGGACATGTCGGCGGCTGGCCAGCTTTGGCCCGTGGTTGTGGGGACGACCCTATAGTCGTTGGACATGACGGTGGCGGGCCAATCTAGTCCCGGGGTCGTGGGGACGACCCTATAGTCGTCGGACATGTCGGCGGCTGGCCAACTTTGGCCCGTGGTCGTGGGGACGACTCTATAGTCGTCGGACATGTCGGCGGCTGGCCAACCTAGACCCGGGGTCGTGGGGACGACCCTATTGTCGTCGGACATGACGGTGGCGGGCCAATCTAGTCCCGGGGTCGTGGGGACGACCCTATAGTCTTCGGACATGTCGGCGGCTGGCCAACCTAGTCCCGAGGTCGTGGGGACGAACCTATAGTCGTCGGACTTGACGGTGGTGGGCCAATCTAGTCCCGGGGTCCTGGGGACAACCCTACAGTCGTCGGACATTTCGGCGGCTGGCCAACTTTGGCCCGTAGTCGTGGGGACGATCCGATAGTCGCCGGACATGGCGGTGGCGGGCCAATCTATTCCCGGGGTCGTGGGGACGACCCTATAGTCGTCGGACATTTCGGCGGCTGGCCAACTTTGGCCCGGTGTCGTGGGGACGACTCTATAGTCGTCGGACATGTCGGCGGCTGGCCAACCTAGTCCCGAGGTCGTGGGGACGAACCTATAGTCGTCGGACTTGACGGTGGTGGGCCAATCTAGTCCCGGGGTCCTGGGGACAACCCTACAGTCGTCGGACATTTCGGCGGCTTGCCAACTTTGGCCCGGGGTCGTGGGGACGACTCTATAGTCGTCGGACTTGACGGTGGCGGGCCAATCTAGTCCCGGGGCCGTGGGGACGACCCTACAGTCGTCGGACATTTCGGCGGCTTGCCAACTTTGGCCCGGGGTCGTGGGGACGACCCTATAATCGTCGGACATGTCGGCGGGTGGCCAACCTAGTCCCGCGGTCTTGGGGGCGACCCTATAGTCGTCGGACATGTCGGCGGCTGGCCAACTTTGGCCCGTGGTCGCGGGGACGACCCAATAGTCGTTGGACATGTCGGCGGCTGACCAACTTTGGCCCGTGGTTGTGGGGACGACCCTATAGTCGTTGGACATGACGGTGGCGGGCCAATCTAGTCCCGGGGTCGTGGGGACGACCCTATAGTCGTCGGACAAGACGGCGGCTGGACATCTTTGGCCCGGGGTCGTGGGGACGACCCTATAGTCGTCGGACATGTCGGCGGTTGGCCAACTTTGGCCTGTGGTCGTGGGGACGACCCTATAGTCGTCGGATATGTTGGCGGCTGGCCAACATTGGCCCGTGGTCGTGGGGACGACCCAATAGTCGTTGGAAATGTCAGCGGCTGGCCAACTTTGCCCCGGTGTCGTGGAGACGACTCTATAGTCGTCGGACATGTCGGCGGCTGGCCAATCTAGTCCCGGGGTCGTGGGGACGAACCTATAGTCGTCGGACTTGACGGTGGTGGGCCAATCTAGTCCCGGGGTCCTGGGGACAACCCTACAGTCGTCGGACATTTCGGCGGCTTGCCAACTTTGGCCCGGGGTCGTGGGGACGACTCTATAGTCGTCGGACTTGACGGTGGTGGGCCAATCTAGTCCCGGGGTCCTGGGGACAACCCTACAGTCGTCGGACATTTCGGCGGCTGGCCAACTTTGGCCCGTAGTCTTGGGGACGATCCGATAGTCGCCGGACATGGCGGTGGCGGGCCAATCTATTCCCGGGGTCGTGGGGACGACCCTATAGTCGTCGGACATTTCGGCGGCTGGCCAACTTTGGCCCGTGGTCGTGGGGACGACCCAATAGTCGTCGGACACGTCGGCGGCTGGCCAAGTTTGGCCCGTGGTCGTGGGGACGATCCGATAGTCGTTGGACATGACGGTGGCGGGCCAATCTAGTCCCGGGGTCGTCGGGACGACCCTATAGTCGTCGGACATGTCGGTGGCTGGCCAACTTTCGCCCGGTGTCGTGGGGAGGACTCTATAGTCGTCGGACATGTCGGCGGCTGGCCAACTTTGGCCCGTGGTCGTGGGGACGATCCGATAGTCGTTGGACATGACGGTGGCGGGCCAATCTAGTCCCGAGGTCGTCGGGACGCCCCTATAGTCGTCGGACATGTCGGCGGCTGGACATCTTTGGCCCGGGGTCGTGGGGACGACCCTATAGTTGTCGGACATGTCGGCGGCTGGCCAACTGTGGCCCCTGGTCGTGGGACGACCCAATAGTGGTCGGGCATGTCGGCGGCTGGACAAGCTTGTCCCGGGGTCGTGGGGACGACCCTATAATCGTCGGACAAGACGGCGGCGAGCCAATCCAGTCCCGGGGTCGTAGGGACGACCCTATAGTCGACGGACATGTCGGCGATTGGCCAACATTGGCCCGGGGTCGTGGGGACGACCCTATAGTCGTCGGACATGTCGGCGGTTGGCCAACTTTGGCCTGTGGTCGTGGGGACGACCCTATAGTCGTCGGACATGTCGGCGGCTGGCCAACATTGGCCCGTGGTCGTGGGGACGACCCAATAGTCGTTGGACATGTCAGCGGCTGGCTAACTTTGCCCCGGTGTCGTGGAGACGACTCTATAGTCGTCGGACATGTTGGCGGCTGGCCAATCTAGTCCCGGGGTCGTGGGGACGACCCTATAGTCTTCGGACATGTCGGCGGCTGGCCAACATAGGCCCGTGGTCGTGGGGACGACCCAATAGCCGTCGGACATGTCGGCGGCTGGCCAACTTTGACCCGTAGTCGTGGGGACGATCCGATAGTCGCCGGACATGACGGTGGCGGGCCAATCTATTCCCGGGGTCGTGGGGACGACCCTATAGTCGTCGGACATGTCGGCGGCTGGACAACTTTGGCCCGGTGTCGTGGGGGCGACTCTATAGTCGTCGGACATGTCGGCGGCTGGCCAACTTTGGCCCGGTGTCGTGGGGACGACTCTATAGTCGTCGGACATGTCGGCGGCTGGCCAACTGTGGCCCCTGGTCGTGGGGACGACCCAATAGTGGTCGGACATGTCGGCGGCTGGCCAACCTAGTCCCGAGGTCGTGGGGACGACCCTATAGTCGTCGGACTTGACGGTGGCGGGCCAATCTAGTCCCGGGGTCGTGGGGACGACCCTACAGTCGTCGGACATTTCGGCGGCTTGCCAGCTTTGGCCCGGGGTCGTGGGGACGACCCTATAGTCGTCGGACAAGTCGGCAGCGGGCCAAATTTGTCCCGGGGTCGTGGGGACGACCCTATAATCGTCGGACATGACGGTGGCGGGCCAATCTAGTCCCGGGGTCGTGGGGACGACCCAATAGTGGTCAGACATGTCGGCGGCTGGCCAACCTAGTCCCGAGGTCGTGGGGACGACCCTATAGTCGTCGGACTTGACGGTGGCGGGCCAATCTAGTCCCAGGGTCGTGGGGACGACCCTATAGTCTTCGGACATGTCGGCGGCTGGCCAACTTTGGCCCGTAGTCGTGGGGACGATCCGATAGTCGCCGGACATGACGGTGGCGGGCCAATCTATTCCCGGGGTCGTGGGGACGACCCTATAATCGTCGGACATGTCGGCGGCTGGCCAACTTTGGCCCGTGGTCGTGGGGACGACACTATAGTCGTCGGACATGTCGGCGGCTGGCCAACTTTGGCCTGTGGTTGTGGGGACGACCCTATAGTCGTTGGACATGACGGTGGCGGGCCAATCTAGTCCCGGTGTCGTGGGGGCGACTCTATAGTCGTCGGACATGTCGGCGGCTGGCCAACTTTGGCCCGGGGACGTGGGGACGACCCTATAGTCTTCGGACATGTCGGCGGCTGGCCAACTTTGGCCCGGGGTCGTGGGGACGACTCTATAGTCGTTGGACATGTCGGCGGCTGGCCAATCTAGTCCCGGGGACGTGGGGACGACCCTATAGTCGTCGGACATGTCGGCGGCCGCCAACTTTGGCCCGGTGTCGTGGGAACGACTCTATAGTCGTCGGACATGTCGGCGGCTGGCCAACTTTGGCCCCTGGTCGTGGGGACGACCCAATAGTGGTCGGACATGTCGGCGGCTGGCCAACCTAGTCCCGAGGTCGTGGGGACGACCCTATAGTCGTCGGACTTGACGGTGGCGGGCCAATCTAGTCCCAGGGTCGTGGGGACGACCCTATAGTCTTCGGACATGTCGGCGGCTGGCCAACTTTGGCCCGTAGTCGTGGGGACGATCCGATAGTCGCCGGACATGGCGGTGGCGGGCCAATCTATTCCCGGGGTCGTGGGGACGACCCTATAGTCGTCGGACATTTCGGCGGCTGGCCAACTTTGGCCCTGTGTCGTGGGGACGACTCTATAGTCGTCGGACATGTCGGCGGCGGGCCAATCTAGTACCGGGGTCGTGGGGACGACCCTATAGTCTTCGGACATGTCGGCGGCTGGCCAACTTTGGCCCGTGGTCGTGGGGACGACCCAATAGTCGTCGGACATGTCGGTGGCTGGCCAACATTGGCCCGTGGTCGTGGGGACGACTCTATAGTCGTCGGACATGTCGGCGGCTGGCCAACCTAGACCCGGGGTCGTGGGGACGACCCTATAGTCGTCGGACATGAAGGTGGCGGGCCAATCTAGTCCGAGGGTCGTGGGAACGACCCTATAGCCTTCGGACATGTCGGCGGCTGGCCAACCTAGACCCGGGGTCGTGGGGACGACCCTATTGTCGTCGGACATAACGGTGGCGGGCCAATCTACTCCCGGGGTCGTGGGGACGACCCTATAGTCGTCGGACATGTCGGCGGCTGGCCATTCTAGTCCCGGGGTCGTGGGGACGACCCTATAGTCGTCGGACATGGCGGCGGCGGGCCAACTGTGGCCCGGGGTCGTGGCGACAACCCTATAGTCATCGGACATGTCGGCGGCTGGCCAACCTAGACCCGGGGTCGTGGGGACGACCCTATTGTCGTCGGACATGACGGTGGCGGGCCAATCTACTCCCGGGGTCGTGGAGACGACCCTATAGTCGTCGGACATGTCGGCGGCTGGCCATTCTAGTCCCGGGGTCGTGGGGACGACCCTATAGTCGTCGGACATGGCGGCGCCTGGCCAACCTAGTCCCGAGGTCGTGGGGACGACCCTATAGTCGTCGGACATGACGGTGGCGGGCCAATCTAGTCCCAGGGTCGTGGGAACGACCCTATAGTCTTCGGACATGTCGGCGGCTGGCCAACTTTGGCCCGTGGTCGTGGGGACGACTCTATAGTCGTCGGACATGTCGGCGGCTGGACAACCTAGACCCGGGGTCGTGGGGACGACCCTATAGTCTTCGGACATGTCGGCGGCTGGCCAACTTTGGCCCGGTGTCGTGGGGACGACTCTATAGTCGTCGGACATGTCGGCGGCTGGCCATTCTAGTCCCGGGGTCGTGGGGACGACCCTATAGTCGTCGGACATGGCGGCGGCGGGCCAACTTTGGCCCGGGGTCGTGGAGACAACCCTATAGTCATCGGACATGTCGGCGGCTGGCCAACCTAGACCCGGGGTCGTGGGGACGACCCTATTGTCGTCGGACATGACGGTGGCGGGCCAATCTACTCCCGGGGTCGTGGAGACGACCCTATAGTCGTCGGACATGTCGGCGGCTGGCCATTCTAGTCCCGGGGTCGTGGGGACGACCCTATAGTCGTCGGACATGGCGGCGCCTGGCCAACCTAGTCCCGAGGTCGTGGGGACGACCCTATAGTCGTCGGACATGACGGTGGCGGGCCAATCTAGTCCCAGGGTCGTGGGAACGACCCTATAGTCTTCGGACATGTCGGCGGCTGGCCAACTTTGGCCCTGTGTCGTGGGGACGACTCTATAGTCGTCGGACATGTCGGCGGCGGGCCAATCTAGTACCGGGGTCGTGGGGACGACCCTATAGTCTTCGGACATGTCGGCGGCTGGCCAACTTTGGCCCGTGGTCGTGGGGACGACTCTATAGTCGTCGGACATGTCGGCGGCTGGCCAACCTAGACCCGGGGTCGTGGGGACGACCCTATTGTCGTCGGACATGACGGTGGCGGGCCAATCTACTCCCGGGGTCGTGGGGACGACCCTATAGTCGTCGGACATGTCGGCGGCTGGCCTTTCTAGTCCCGGGGTCGTGGGGACGACCCTACAGTCGTCGGACATTTCGGCGGCTTGCCAGCTTTGGCCCGTGGTCGTGGGGACGATCCGATAGTCGTTGGACATGACGGTGGCGGGCCAATCTAGTCCCGGGGTCGTCGGGACGACCCTATAGTCGTCGGACATGTCGGCGGCTGGCCAACCTAGTCCCGAGGTCGTGGGGACGACCCTATAGTCGTCGGACTTGACGGTGGCTGTCCAACTTTGGCCCGGTGTCGTGGGGACGACTCTATAGTCGTCGGACATGTCAGCGGCTGGCCAACTTTGGCCCGTGGTCGTGGGGACGATCCAATAGTCGTCGGACATGTCGGCGACTGGCCAATCTAGTCCCGAGGTCGTCGGGACGACCCTATAGTCGTCGGGCATGTCGGCGGCTGCCCAACTTTGGCCCGTGGTCGTGGGGACGACCCAATAGTCGTCGGACATGTCGGCGGCTGGCCAACTTTGGCCCGTGGTCGTGGGGACGATCCGATAGTCGTTGGACATGACGGTGGCGGGCCAATCTAGTCCCGGGGTCGTCGGGACGACCCTATAGTCGTCGGACATGTCGGCGGCTGGCCAACTTTGGCCCGGTGTCGTGGGGACGACTCTATAGTCGTCGGACATGTCGGCGGCTGGCCAACTATGGCCCCTGGGCGTGGGGACGACCCAATAGTGGTCGGACATGTCGGCGGCTGGCCAACCTAGTCCCGAGGTCGTGGGGACGACCCTATAGTCGTCGGACTTGACGGTGGCGGGCCAATCTAGTCCCGGGGTCGTGGGGACGACCCTACAGTCGTCGGACATTTCGGCGGCTTGCCAGCTTTGGCCCGGGGTCGTGGGGACGACCCTATAGTCGTCGGACAAGTCGGCAGCGGGCCAAGCTTGTCCCGGGGTCGTGGGGGCGACCCTATAGTCGTCGGACATGTCGGCGGCTGGCCAACTTTGGCCCGGTGTCGTGGGGACGACTCTATAGTCGTCGGACATGTCGGCGGCGGCCCAATCTAGTACCAGGGTCGTGAGGACGACACTATAGTCGTCGGACATGTCGGCGGCTGGCCAACTTTGGCCCATGGTCGTGGGGACGACCCAATAGTCGTTGGACATGTCGGCGGCTGGCCAGCTTTGGCCCGTGGTTGTGGGGACGACCCTATAGTCGTTGGACATGACGGTGGCGGGCCAATCTAGTCCCGGGGTCGTGGGGACGACCCTATAGTCGTCGGACATATCGGCGGCTGGCCAACTTTGGCCCCTGGTCGTGGGGACGACCCAATAGTGGTCGGACATGTCGGCGGCTGGCCAACCTAGTCCCGAGGTCGTGGGGACGACCCTATAGTCGTCGGACTTGACGGTGGTGGCCCAATCTAGTCCCGGGGTCCTGGGGACGATCCTACAGTCGTCGGACATTTCGGCGGCTTGCCAACTTGGGCCCGGGGTCGTGGGGACGACTCTATAGTCGTCGGACTTGACGGTGGCGGGCCAATCTAGTCCCGGGGCCGTGGGGACGACCCTACAGTCGTCGAACATTTCGGCGGCTTGCCAACTTTGGCCCGGGGTCGTGGGGACGACCCTATAATCGTCGGACATGTCGGCGGGTGGCCAACCTAGTCCCGAGGTCTTGGGGGCGACCCTATAGTCGTCGGACATGTCGGCGGCTGGCCAACTTTGGCCCGTGGTCGCGGGGACGACCCAATAGTCGTTGGACATGTCGGCGGCTGGCCAACATTGGCCCGTGGTTGTGGGGACGACCCTATAGTCGTTGGACATGACGGTGGCGGGCCAATCTAGTCCCGGGGTCGTGGGGACGACCCTATAGTCGTCGGACAAGACGGCGGCTGGACATCTTTGGCCCGGGGTCGTGGGGACGACCCTATAGTCGTCGGACATGTCGGCGGCTGGCCAACTTTGGCCCGTGGTCGTGGGGACGATCCAATAGTCGTCGGACATGTCGGTGGCTGGCCAACTTTGGCCCGAGGTCGTAGGGACGACCCTATAGTAGTCGGACATGTCGGCGGCTGTCCAACTTTGGCCCGGTGTCGTGGGGACGACTCTATAGTCGTCGGACATGTCGGCGGCTGGCCAACCTAGACCCGGGGTCGTGGGGACGACCCTATTGTCGTCGGACATGACGGTGGCGGGCCAATCTAGTCCCGGGGTCGTGGGGACGACCCTATAGTCGTCGGACAAGACGGCGGCGGGCCAATCCAGTCCCGGGGTCGTAGGGACGACCCTATAGTCGTCGGACATTTCGGCGGTTGGCCAACTTTGGCCTGTGGTCGTGGGGACGACCCTATAGTCGTCGGACATGTCGGCGGCTGGCCAACATTGGCCCGTGGTCGTGGGGACGATCCGATAGTCGTTGGACATGACGGTGGCGGGCCAATCTAGTCCCGGGGTCGTCGGGACGACCCTATAGTCGTCGGACATGTCGGCGGCTGGCCAACTTTGGCCCGGTGTCGTGGGGACGACTCTATAGTCGTCGGACATGTCGGCGGCTGGCCAACTGTGGCCCCTGGGCGTGGGGACGACCCAATAGTGGTCGGACATGTCGGCGGCTGGCCAACCTAGTCCCGAGGTCGTGGGGACGACCCTATAGTCGTCGGACTTGACGGTGGCGGGCCAATCTAGTCCCGGGGTCGTGGGGACGACCCTACAGTCGCCGGACATTTCGGCGGCTTGCCAACTTTGGCCCGGGGTCGTGGGGACGACCCTATAGTCGTCGGACATGTCGGCGGCTGGCCAACCTAGTCCCGAGGTCGTGGGGACGACCCTATAGTCGTCGGACTTGACGGTGGCGGGCCAATCTAGTCCCGGGGTCGTGGGGACGACCCTACAGTCGTCGGACATTTCGGCGGCTTGCCAGCTTTGGCCCGGGGTCGTGGGGACGACCCTATAGTCGTCGGACATGACGGTGGCGGGCCAATCTAGTCCCAGGGTCGTTGGGACGACCCTATAGTCGTCGGACATGTCGGCGGCTGGCCAACTTTGGCCCGTGGTCGTGGGGACGACTCTATAGTCGTCGGACATGTCGGCGGCTGGCCATTCTAGTCCCGGGGTCGTGGGGACGACCCTATAGTCGTCGGACATGGCGGCGGCGGGCCAACTGTGGCCCGGGGTCGTGGGGACGACCCTATAGTCGTCGGACATGACGGTGGCGGGCCAATCTAGTCCCAGGGTCGTTGGGACGACCCTATAGTCGTCGGGCATGTCGGCGGCTGCCCAACTTTGGCCCCTGGGCGTGGGGACGACCCAATAGTGGTCGGACATGTCGGCGGCGGGCCAATCTAGTACCGGGGTCGTGGGGACGACCCTATAGTCTTCGAACATGTCGGCGGCTGGCCAACTTTGGCCCGTGGTCGTGGGGACGACCCAATAGTCGTCGGACATGTCGGTGGCTGGCCAACATTGGCCCGTGGTCGTGGGGACGACTCTATAGTCGTCGGACATGTCGGCGGCTGGCCAACCTAGACCCGGGGTCGTGGGGACGACCCTATAGTCGTCGGACATGAAGGTGGCGGGCCAATCTAGTCCGAGGGTCGTGGGAACGACCCTATAGCCTTCGGACATGTCGGCGGCTGGCCAACCTAGACCCGGGGTCGTGGGGACGACCCTATTGTCGTCGGACATAACGGTGGCGGGCCAATCTACTCCCGGGGTCGTGGGGACGACCCTATAGTCGTCGGACATGTCGGCGGCTGGCCATTCTAGTCCCGGGGTCGTGGGGACGACCCTATAGTCGTCGGACATGGCGGCGGCGGGCCAACTGTGGCCCGGGGTCGTGGAGACAACCCTATAGTCATCGGACATGTCGGCGGCTGGCCAACCTAGACCCGGGGTCGTGGGGACGACCCTATTGTCGTCGGACATGACGGTGGCGGGCCAATCTACTCCCGGGGTCGTGGAGACGACCCTATAGTCGTCGGACATGTCGGCGGCTGGCCATTCTAGTCCCGGGGTCGTGGGGACGACCCTATAGTCGTCGGACATGGCGGCGCCTGGCCAACCTAGTCCCGAGGTCGTGGGGACGACCCTATAGTCGTCGGACATGACGGTGGCGGGCCAATCTAGTCCCAGGGTCGTGGGAACGACCCTATAGTCTTCGGACATGTCGGCGGCTGGCCAACTTTGGCCCGTGGTCGTGGGGACGACTCTATAGTCGTCGGACATGTCGGCGGCTGGACAACCTAGACCCGGGGTCGTGGGGACGACCCTATTGTCGTCGGACATGACGGTGGCGGGCCAATCTACTCCCGGGGTCGTGGGGACGACCCTATAGTCGTCGGACATGTCGGCGGCTGGCCTTTCTAGTCCCGGGGTCGTGGGGACGACCCTACAGTCGTCGGACATTTCGGCGGCTTGCCAGCTTTGGCCCGTGGTCGTGGGGACGATCCGATAGTCGTTGGACATGACGGTGGCGGGCCAATCTAGTCCCGGGGTCGTCGGGACGACCCTATAGTCGTCGGACATGTCGGCGGCTGGCCAACCTAGTCCCGAGGTCGTGGGGACGACCCTATAGTCGTCGGACTTGACGGTGGCTGTCCAACTTTGGCCCGGTGTCGTGGGGACGACTCTATAGTCGTCGGACATGTCAGCGGCTGGCCAACTTTGGCCCGTGGTCGTGGGGACGATCCAATAGTCGTCGGACATGTCGGCGACTGGCCAATCTAGTCCCGAGGTCGTCGGGACGACCCTATAGTCGTCGGGCATGTCGGCGGCTGCCCAACTTTGGCCCGTGGTCGTGGGGACGACCCAATAGTCGTCGGACATGTCGGCGGCTGGCCAACTTTGGCCCGTGGTCGTGGGGACGATCCGATAGTCGTTGGACATGACGGTGGCGGGCCAATCTAGTCCCGGGGTCGTCGGGACGACCCTATAGTCGTCGGACATGTCGGCGGCTGGCCAACTTTGGCCCGGTGTCGTGGGGACGACTCTATAGTCGTCGGACATGTCGGCGGCTGGCCAACTATGGCCCCTGGGCGTGGGGACGACCCAATAGTGGTCGGACATGTCGGCGGCTGGCCAACCTAGTCCCGAGGTCGTGGGGACGACCCTATAGTCGTCGGACTTGACGGTGGCGGGCCAATCTAGTCCCGGGGTCGTGGGGACGACCCTACAGTCGTCGGACATTTCGGCGGCTTGCCAGCTTTGGCCCGGGGTCGTGGGGACGACCCTATAGTCGTCGGACAAGTCGGCAGCGGGCCAAGCTTGTCCCGGGGTCGTGGGGGCGACCCTATAGTCGTCGGACATGTCGGCGGCTGGCCAACTTTGGCCCGGTGTCGTGGGGACGACTCTATAGTCGTCGGACATGTCGGCGGCGGCCCAATCTAGTACCAGGGTCGTGAGGACGACACTATAGTCGTCGGACATGTCGGCGGCTGGCCAACTTTGGCCCATGGTCGTGGGGACGACCCAATAGTCGTTGGACATGTCGGCGGCTGGCCAGCTTTGGCCCGTGGTTGTGGGGACGACCCTATAGTCGTTGGACATGACGGTGGCGGGCCAATCTAGTCCCGGGGTCGTGGGGACGACCCTATAGTCGTCGGACATATCGGCGGCTGGCCAACTTTGGCCCCTGGTCGTGGGGACGACCCAATAGTGGTCGGACATGTCGGCGGCTGGCCAACCTAGTCCCGAGGTCGTGGGGACGACCCTATAGTCGTCGGACTTGACGGTGGTGGCCCAATCTAGTCCCGGGGTCCTGGGGACGATCCTACAGTCGTCGGACATTTCGGCGGCTTGCCAACTTGGGCCCGGGGTCGTGGGGACGACTCTATAGTCGTCGGACTTGACGGTGGCGGGCCAATCTAGTCCCGGGGCCGTGGGGACGACCCTACAGTCGTCGAACATTTCGGCGGCTTGCCAACTTGGGCCCGGGGTCGTGGGGACGACTCTATAGTCGTCGGACTTGACGGTGGCGGGCCAATCTAGTCCCGGGGTCGTGGGGACGACCCTATAGTCGTCGGACAAGACGGCGGCTGGACATCTTTGGCCCGGGGTCGTGGGGACGACCCTATAGTCGTCGGACATGTCGGCGGCTGGCCAACTTTGGCCCGTGGTCGTGGGGACGATCCAATAGTCGTCGGACATGTCGGTGGCTGGCCAACTTTGGCCCGAGGTCGTAGGGACGACCCTATAGTAGTCGGACATGTCGGCGGCTGTCCAACTTTGGCCCGGTGTCGTGGGGACGACTCTATAGTCGTCGGACATGTCGGCGGCTGGCCAACCTAGACCCGGGGTCGTGGGGACGACCCTATTGTCGTCGGACATGACGGTGGCGGGCCAATCTAGTCCCGGGGTCGTGGGGACGACCCTATAGTCGTCGGACAAGACGGCGGCGGGCCAATCCAGTCCCGGGGTCGTAGGGACGACCCTATAGTCGTCGGACATTTCGGCGGTTGGCCAACTTTGGCCTGTGGTCGTGGGGACGACCCTATAGTCGTCGGACATGTCGGCGGCTGGCCAACATTGGCCCGTGGTCGTGGGGACGATCCGATAGTCGTTGGACATGACGGTGGCGGGCCAATCTAGTCCCGGGGTCGTCGGGACGACCCTATAGTCGTCGGACATGTCGGCGGCTGGCCAACTTTGGCCCGGTGTCGTGGGGACGACTCTATAGTCGTCGGACATGTCGGCGGCTGGCCAACTGTGGCCCCTGGGCGTGGGGACGACCCAATAGTGGTCGGACATGTCGGCGGCTGGCCAACCTAGTCCCGAGGTCGTGGGGACGACCCTATAGTCGTCGGACTTGACGGTGGCGGGCCAATCTAGTCCCGGGGTCGTGGGGACGACCCTACAGTCGCCGGACATTTCGGCGGCTTGCCAACTTTGGCCCGGGGTCGTGGGGACGACCCTATAGTCGTCGGACATGTCGGCGGCTGGCCAACCTAGTCCCGAGGTCGTGGGGACGACCCTATAGTCGTCGGACTTGACGGTGGCGGGCCAATCTAGTCCCGGGGTCGTGGGGACGACCCTACAGTCGTCGGACATTTCGGCGGCTTGCCAGCTTTGGCCCGGGGTCGTGGGGACGACCCTATAGTCGTCGGACATGACGGTGGCGGGCCAATCTAGTCCCAGGGTCGTTGGGACGACCCTATAGTCGTCGGACATGTCGGCGGCTGGCCAACTTTGGCCCGTGGTCGTGGGGACGACTCTATAGTCGTCGGACATGTCGGCGGCTGGCCAACTTTGGCCCGTAGTCGTGGGGACGATCCGATATTCGCCGGACATGACGGTGGCGGGCCAATCTATTCCCGGGGTCGTGGGGACGACCCTATAGTCGACGGACATGTCGGCGGCTGGCCAACTTTGGCCCGGTGTCGTGGGGACGACTCTATAGTCGTCGGACATGTCGGTGGCGGGCCAATCTAGTCCCGGGGTCATGGGAACGACCCTATAGTCGTCGCATATTTCGGCGGCCGGCCAACTTTGGCCCGTGGTCGTGGGGACGACCCTATAGTCGTCGGACATGTCGGCGGCTGGCCAACTTTGGCCTGTGGTCGTGGGGACGACCCTATAGTCGTCGGACATGTCGGCGGCTGGCCAACTTTGGCCCGTGGTCGTGGGGACGAACCAATAGTCATCGGACATGTCGGCGGCTGGCCAACTTTGGCCCGTGGTCGTGGGGACGATCCGATAGTCGATGGATATGACGGTGCCGGGCCAATCAAGTCCCGGGGTCGTAGGTACGACCCTATAGTCATCGGACATGTCGGCGATTGGCCATTATTGGCCCGGGGTCGTGGGGACGACCGTATATTCGTCGGACATGACGGTGGCGGGCCAATCTAGTCCCGGGGTCGTGGGGACGAGCCTATAGTCGTCGGACAACACGGCGGCTGGACATCTTTGGCCCGCGGTCGTGGGGACGACCCTATAGTCGTCGGACATGACGGTGGCGGGCCAATCTAGTCCCAGGGTCGTTGGGACGACCCTATAGTCGTCGGACATGTCGGCGGCTGGCCAACTTTGGCCCGTGGTCGTGGGGACGACTCTATAGTCGTCGGGCATGTCGGCGGCTGGCCAACCTAGTCCCGAGGTCGTGGGGACGACCCTATAGTCGTCGGACTTGACGGTGGCGGGCCAATCTAGTCCCGGGGTCGTGGGGACGACCCTACAGTCGTCGGACATTTCGGCGGCTTGCCAGCTTTGGCCCGGGGTCGTGGGGACGACCCTATAGTCGTCGGACAAGTCGGCAGCGGGCCAAGCTTGTCCCGGGGTCGTGGGGGCGACCCTATAGTCGTCGGACATGTCGGCGGCTGGCCAACTTTGGCCCGGTGTCGTGGGGACGACTCTATAGTCGTCGGACATGTCGGCGGCGGCCCAATCTAGTACCAGGGTCGTGAGGACGACACTATAGTCGTCGGACATGTCGGCGGCTGGCCAACTTTGGCCCATGGTCGTGGGGACGACCCAATAGTCGTTGGACATGTCGGCGGCTGGCCAGCTTTGGCCCGTGGTTGTGGGGACGACCCTATAGTCGTTGGACATGACGGTGGCGGGCCAATCTAGTCCCGGGGTCGTGGGGACGACCCTATAGTCGTCGGACATGTCGGCGGCTGGCCAACTTTGGCCCGTGGTCTTGGGGACGACCGTATAGTCGTCGGACATGTCGGCGGCTGGCCATTCTAGTCCCGGGGTCGTGGGGACGACCCTATAGTCGTCGGACATGTCGGCGGCGGGCCAACTTTGGCCCGGGGTCGTGGAGACGACCCTATAGTCATCGGACATGTCGGCGATTGACCATTATTGGCCCGGGGTCGTGGGGACGACCGTATATTCGTCGGACATGACGGTGGCGGGCCAATCTAGTCCCGGGGTCGTGGGGACGACCCTATAGTCGTCGGACATATCAGCGGCTGACCA